>JARHVA010004303.1:805000-1465000 GCA_037957365.1 Torreya grandis
TACTTTGTTTTAGTTTTATCCATCCTTAGAGAAAAACATGTTTGAGAAACTATGGATTACATTATTACATCATTTATCTACCACACCACCTCATTGTCATACTATTCATGTCATTAGGTGGTTGTGTTTTTTTAAATTTCATCTTAGAACAAGAACTAAGTGTGTGTTTTTTATCATTTAACAACTTTCTAATTTTTATTTCTCCATCATGTTATTATTTGATTTTTTTTGTAGACTTCACTTATCTTACATATGACATTTTTTAGTAGTACATGTTTCTCTTTATGTATGCGTTCTTCACGTTTGTATCACATATTCAATTACATGTCATTTCCCATCTTTCATATTTTTCCTTTTCCCTATCTTACTTGAGCTTACTTTTAACTTTCTTACATATCTTTGTTCAAGTTTTCTTGTATTGATATTTCATTTGTCATTCATGTTTTACATGCTTCCCAACATGATTTAATATGTTCTACATTATTTTTTGTAATTTTTGTTTTACATACTTTTCAACATGATTTAATGTGTTTTAAAATCATTTGTCATTTATTTACACTTATTTGTCATTCATTTTCCGTCATTTGTCATTCTTTTTCCATCATTTTGTCATTCATTTTCCTTCAATATTCTAGCCTTACCTTACCAATCCTGATTTGCCAACTTTTCCTATACCCTCATATCTTTGCCTTAACTCATTTTACACTACTATATTCCTATCTTCCCAAAAAAATTATTTTTGGCTATTTTTTGCACTAAATTCTATAGGTTCACCTAGTGTTCTTCACATTGGATGCCTTCATTGTCTCTTCCAATATACTTATTTATCTATATCACTAAGGTAATTAAAGCTATGCAGTTTTAAATTATTCCCTTTCCTTTATCTTATTTTTTTCTTACTATACTTTACTTATCATCAATGTTATGTGTTATCATTTTTATATTTCCTAAAGCACCATCCTTTTTTTCACTCATGTGACATGTGATAAAATTTGAGTGGGGTATATGTATACACATAATATTTTCAAACTTTAATCATTTAGTGACACTTTGTATCTTAGAGGAACCCATCAAGTCTCAATCTCTCTTACTGTACACCTTAAGGCATACACCAAGAAAGGGGTGGGTAAACCATTAGTGCTTCATAATATTATTGTCCCTTTTGACACTTGCCATCTACACACTTGTATCCTAAAACCATTTACCCTAAGCTTATTTTTCTCATTTTTACCCATTCCCATCATTTATCATATCATTATCTTCTTATTCCTTAAATCATCCCCCTTTTGACAGTTAGTTGTACTAGGTTGAATGGGTTGACCCTATATATTTTTCATCCTTTGATTATTGTACAAGGCCGATTGGGTTAACCCTATACTATTTTGGGTTTTTTTCCCTTTGATGCTTATTATCCCTTTGGTCGACATATCTCAAGTCCTAGTGAATTATCTCCTAAAAATATACATGGTTGACTAGGTTTACCCCATACAAGTAACATATTTAGAATGATTTAGGGAAAGATCCACCTATATATACAAGTTCATTTCCAACCATTTGAAAAATAGAGAAGAGAAGAATAATAAGTATGAATGAACATCTACTTATTGACCATTCTACTTGAGGAATAAAGCTTAGGGTTCTATAGTTTATTTAGAGATACATATATTATCTTTTGTAGAATTTTTTTGGTTACATAGATAGGTTGTGTATCCTATATCTGATTTGTATTTATTATCCTTCCATACAACAATAATCTCTTATGAATCACCTTGTCCAAGGGAGATATTGAGGCTCGATGGGTTCATATTCAAAGGTAAGTATTCCTAAATTTATTTATACTTTATAAGAGAAGATAGATAATGTAGTTATGCTTCTCTCCCATGCATTAGGATTTTGTATACATTGACATGAGTATATGTCTTGTATGCATGTTTAGTTTTTTTTTCTAACCCCACTTTGTGCCATAATTTTTTGTGTGCACTAGATTAGATTTAGTTTCTTATTTATTAGATTAGAGTGAATATCAAATTCTAAGACTCTTTTAGGTTTGTTGCATGATTGTGTTAGATTTTAAGCTTTTTAACCCTTCCTAGTATAGTGTATTGTGACAAGTGATCCCCTAATCAGGTCTAGTGGATCCCCATCTTGGTCATGCTCTTGCATAACAAATGTATTCCCAATTAGAATTGATTTATAGGCATGATGCATTTTTAATTATATACATAACCCTCTTCTCAATCTCTATATCTTATTATTCACTTGGAAACATCTCACTTCTCTTGCCTCTTTGGGATTCTCTTTCTTTCTTCTAATTTTTCAAGACACCTTTCTTTTGCCTTCTCACTTTCACAAGTGACTCTAGTGACCAATTCACTTTTCTTCTCACATTTTATCTAGTCCATTAGCTTTTTTGTTCCTTTATTAGCTTCATCATGAGATCTATCCTCTCTATACCTTTCCCTAATTCTCTTTTTATGTCTTCCACTTCTCTTTATATATCTATCTTCTCTCACTTTCTTTATTTTCTAGGCCTATCTAGACCTTCATGTTATCAAATATATCAACCTTACCTCTTAGACTACTTTTGGGACTTTTCTCATCTTTGAGTCCTATATTTAGGACCTCTACTTATCCACTTTTACTCTCTTTTAGAGTCATGTTTCTTCTCTCTTTTCTCTTGTAACTTCAATGCTCTCTTTTCTCTCTATCTTCTCTAGTCTTTTTTGACTAGCTTCTTATCCTTTATCATAGGAATTTAGGGCTTTATCACTTTTCTTTATCATTCTTATTCTTCTCTATGCTAACCTTAAAAAATTAGAATTGAAACCTTATTCTACCTCAATACCCTACAAGGTGTCATCTCTCTTGCATATCTCATGACATTATACATTTAACTCAAATCAACAAGTTGTAAAGAAATCAAAACAAAATTTACCCAACCTTATCTTGTTTTGATACCAAATGATGTAGAGGCATGGGGAAAAGTCTCCAATATCATGAATAAATTTTTCTTAATCCAAGCTAGTCACATGCACTTGGTGGCTTTTATCTTCAAGAGTCCATCTCTAGTTCAATCTCTCTCTCTTTGTCTTTGGGCTTAATAGTCTCTTTGACATAATTACCAATTTATTTTCTTATGAAAAGTACTTTATTGATGGAATTAATGTCTTCTTGTCTCTTATATCTCATTCTTACCTCATTCCATTCACCCAATCCACAATTTCCCTCATTGTCACATTTTAGCTTATTCTCTAGGCAACCTCTTAAGTCCTAAGGACCAAATCATAGTTTAGGTGTTAAGATCTAAATTTATTGTCATATAAGGTATTGAATTTTATTATTACACCTATCCTAATCTCTTTTACCTACTCAAACTCATTATAACCATCAATTCTTCAACCAAGGATTATAATGCACTCCCAACATTTGTAGTCTTTTTCTTAGCCTTTTTCCTTTATTTGATTAACCTCTCACCTTTCTTAAATATATATAAATACTTTAGGGAAATTTTATCACCACTTAACTCTTGATAAATTTATAATACCTTACTTTTCTTTTAGATATCAACTGCTCTAGAAAATACCCCTCTTAAGTCTTATTTAGCCCTCTTTCTTGACACCGTCCCAAAAATCCATACAAGCCATACTCTATCACTCAAAAACCACGTGAATCTATTTAAACATGCTAAAATTATTAAAAATATAAATTCTAGTAATTTTTTAATGGTGGATCTCTTAGAATCACTGAAACCCTAGTTTAGGGTTTCCTATACCCTATTTAAGCTAGAGAAGGTAAAAATTTATTTATGTTGAGTTTGATGATAATTTAAATTGAATTCCTACCATTATTAGGTCTATATTTACCTTATATAACTTCCCACACACTTTTTTTAATCTAATTCAATGAATTAACACTAGAACACAATGAAAACATAGTGGACTATGCACTAAATATTGACTATGCATAGTAGAACAAGGTCCCAAGTGTAATATAGTTAATTATATGTTTCCTATCTAAGTTCTGAGTCTTTGGATAGATCTGTGGAACCACCTTCACACTTTACTATCCCTCAAAATTCCACTTCTCTTATCTTACTATAATTATTCATCCTAAACCATATGGTTATGTATCCTTATACAAGGCTGAGTAAGTGTTAGCCAATTTCCCCCTTGGAAAATTGACTAAAGATAGTTTCCTTGTTCAATTTTGTTTTGAGCCAAAATTTCACAAGTGTTTCTCTCATTTTAGGATTTTTTTCAACCTTTTCCTTGTCTATCCTTCCTTGGTTATCCTTTCTTGTCTTTCTCATTCCTTGTCTTTCTCATTCCTTATCTTCAAAGTGCCCTTCAGAAAAATCTGAAGGGTCAATTTTCTTCCAAGTGCCCTTTTGAATTTTTTTGAAGGGACACTTTGTCTCACCTTTACTTCCAAAGTGCCCTTCATAAAAATTTGAAGGGACACTTTGTCTCACTTTTCTTTAAAGGTGCCCTTCAAAAATATTTGAAGGGATACTTTGTCTAAAATTGCCCTTCAATTTTTTTTTAATGGGACACTTTGTCACAAATTTCTTCCAAATGCCGTTCAAAAAAATATGAAGGGACACTTTGTTTCAAAAGTGATGTTCAAATTTTTTTGAAGGGTCACTTTTACTCTTAAAGTTCCCTTCAAAATATTTTAAAGGGTCACTTTTTCTTCCAAAGTGTCCTTCAAAAAAATCTAAAAGGACACTTTATTTAAAAAATTCCATTCAAAATTTTTGAAGGGTCACTTTTTCTTTCAAAGTGCCCTTTTGAATTTTTTAAAGGGTCACTTTTTCTTCCAAAGTGCCATTTGGAAAAGTCTAAAAGGTCACACTCTTTCTAAAGTGCCCTTCACAATTTTTTGAAGGGTCACTTTTGCTCTCAAAGTGCCCTTCAAATTTTTTTGAAGGGTCATTTTTTCTTCCAAAGCACCCTTTGGAAAAGTCTAAAGGGACACTTCCATGAAAAACTTAAAGTAATTCCTTTGAACAAATTGACAATTCCTTCAAGAGAAAAAACTTGAGAAAAAGGTCATAAGAAATATTCTTGAAGGGCATGTCCTAGTGGAGTGACAAGCTGAGGTACATCAAATTTAGGGAAAGGAACTAGCTGTTGGGAAGCATTCAGATTTAAAAAGTTTTAATTCTTTAAGCTCTAAAAGCCTAAAGTCTTCAATCTAGGAAACCCCAAAGTAAGTGAGTTTGGAAAACTTGAATGGGTCACCATTATCAAATTGGGTTTAAGCAAGTGCTTTGCTTATAAGATGTATAAGTAAAGTTAGTCAAAAAACATGAATGGGTCTACAAAATCAGATCAAGTTTATTCAAGTGCTTTATTTATGAAGTTATAACTAAAGTAGCTCAGAGAACTTGATTAGGTCACCAAAGAGCAAATCAAAATTTTAGAGCTACTTAGCTTATAATCTTGACCAAATGTCTAATCGATGGTGCACAAGAGATGTGAATAGACAAATGAGAAGCTACCACATGGAAAGAGAAGAATAGGTGGAAAATTATCTATAGGCATCCGTGATAAGCAAATCAATGACATAGAATCATAATCTATGCCATTATTTGAGAGCCATAGAAAATAGTGAGAAGCCAAGGAGAAGACATTAGGCATCTATAAAAATTTCTTACAGGTGGATCCACTTGTAGTAACTATTTAGTTGCCATTCCAAAATAACTTGATCCACCATAGTAGCTACTGAAGAAACATCTTCCAGAGTGTAGTCTAAGGTTGTTTAAGAGGGTGACATGGATTAATCAAATGGCTCGAAGGAGCATATTAAGAAAAGTTATTTGTAATTGAAGATGGAGACTTCCAACGTAATGGATTCCTTCCCTTTAGTTCTAGATACCTCTTCGTCTTCTCCTTTTACTATAAATACTTCCCTTGTGTAAGGGAAAATGGGATCCATAGATAATATGATGAAGCCCTACTAAAATGGTACCATGCTCTGCCCTTAAACATTAGCATAAGTATTTTCCTTTGAAGATTATGGAGAATGTTTTGAGTGTGTAAGAGATTCATAATTATAGTATGTGATGATTTTCATATTTATATTCTTCTCCCTTCATACATGAGTGAGAATCCTAGGTCTAATAGGTCACACATTGTGTGGCTAAATGTGTTGAAATCTTGCATGAGTATTATTGTTTTGGAATGAGTAAATTTAGATTCATTTAACTTACGTTATTTTTCACATCTCACCTCTGCATTCAAATACTTGTGTTAGATTTTTAGAGCTTAGTAATGGTTTGTGTATTTTGCTATATTGTACATTAGGATGTGGCATTCATGTGGAAGATAATTTTGGTGTATCACCACACTTGGAATATATTTTACGTTTCCACAATTTTCAAATCCTTTTTTTCTTAGTAATCTAGTTTAAAGAGAGGGTTTTTTTAAAGACATATTCAAGGAGCTAACCCTTCAAACCTAAAGGTTCATTTCCACCTATAGGCACACCCACATGCCAGGAAATGTCCCAACATTGACCAAATCTAGAGGAGGCTTGAACACTCTCTTCTAGGGTACAATATTTGTAGTAAACAATTTGGGCATGCTTGGTGGGACCCTAGTTCCTGGTTATTTGCATGTCAAGGTGAATGTTGGTCTTGAAAAGACTAAGGTTTTATAAATATCCTTAACCCATCATTTGGTTAGTATAAAAGGGTGATAATCCTTGGTTTTAGATCAAGTGTTCCACATTATACTTCATGGTCCTCATAGAATTTCGATTCAGGCCCCTTTAGCTGAAGCTCTTCCTAAAGAACAATGCCCTGAGCTACTCTTAGCCCTAAGATATCCTTGGTAAGGAGGTTTTGGAGAAGAAGAGGAAGAATTTGAATAAGTTTAAGAGATACGAGATCATTGGGAAATAAAATAAATGGGAGAAATAAGATAAATAGATAGAGATCAACCTTTCCCATCTTTAACACCTAAAATCCCATTGACCTTCCTGCATACGACCCTATTCCTCCCAATGCTACCAAGAGTCTACCTAGTTTCAATAATGAAGGTTATATTACACCATCTTAGAATATTAGAGACATTTCAAACTTTTTTAATTTCCATAATGTCACCCAAGACAATATAGCCATTATATTGCTAGTTATGTCTCTAAAAGGGAAAACACTTGACTCATACAAAATGTTGGAAGGTGGATGCAACACAAGTTGGGATGGTTTAGGGGAATTTTTGGTAATAATATTTGAAAATAAAAGTGGGCATACTTCATTGATTCATTATCTAAATGTAATAAAATAATTCCTATTAAATCCATGGGGGATTTCAATGAAAGGTTTTAGAGAACATGGCATAGGCTACCACCTATCATGAGACCCCCTCAAAGCTTTGTGTTCCCCACTTACCTCAGAGTTATTGGGACTGATTTAGCTATTATGTTATATTCAAAGAGAGGTTTAAATCTACTAATCACATATGAGCTTGACATTGAATTTGAGAATAGATTAATACAGGCTAGAAAGCTCCATTTAAGAGTTTTCATGCCTTTACTATCCCATAATTTAGTTGAATCTTTGAGCATAATGCAAGTTGCTAATGCCAATGTGAAGCTAAGAGCCTTCCCCAAGAATATGGATAATGTTGTGTATAAGGATGAAGAGATTTGATCATTATGAGCTTAGCTTAAATAATCTCAGTTCTAGATGAGTGTTCCACCTAATAATCAATATTATCCTCAATAAGGATATAGAGCTCCACCCTAATAAAACTAATAAATAAAAGGATATAATAAATAAGGTTACAATAGGCATCCCAATAACTATAATCCTAATTCCACTCCTCCTGTGAAGGTTTTTATTCTAGTACATATTAATCTAGTCCAAGGAGAGGATCATTTAGACCAATAAGGGACACTTCAAGGTAATCTTATGCATGATAATGGAGGAGAAAACTAATATTTGGTGCCAAAATAATAATTCACTCCCAAATTATTTTAGAAGAAGTGAATCCCAATCAAAGGGATATCCATGGAGAAGGGAGTAGCCAAAGTGTAGACATGATGAACTTTCAGGCAAGAGATGACTATGTGTTGAATCAAAGAATGTCAATTTCAGCCAACACAAGGGCCAAGAAGAGATATATATGAGATGTTAGATGAGTAAATTTGAATATAAATTATTCCTTTCCAAGGTCACAAAGTGAAAATTCTAGAGATGAAGCTATTACTAGTCATGTTCCTCAACAAAATCAGAATGCAAATAAGGCTGTCAAGCTCATAATGCAACAAGTTGAGAATTTATCATTACCTTCAAAAATTTAGGATAAGGTGAATGATTTCCCCTTGAAAATTATTTATTATTTCAATAATTCCAAGATAAACATATCTCTATGGGAAGTCTTACATATGCCTGGTCAAAAAGAGCTCTTACAAGAACAATTTTCAAATATTCATATAGCCCCTTAAGTTTCTAAGCACAATGTTGTGGCCCTTACTAATTCCCTAAATAATATTTTAGAACCCTCCACCAAATTTTAAAAGCCTCCACCTTTTTAGCTCACACTCATTGTGGGAGACAAGCTAATTCACAATTGCATTATGGATAGTGGAATAAGTAACATTATCATGCCTACGGTGGTGGTTGACAAATTGGGGGCTAAAATATGAACCAAATAATAAATGTTTATTAAATCTAAATGGGACACAAACTAAGATATTTGGGTTGGTCAAAGGTTTGAAGGTCTTTCTTCGTGGTTTCCCAAGTTTCCCCATCAATTAGGATGTTATGGTGGTAAACCTTTCAATGCATTTTACTATTTGTTTATCAAGGGACTTCACAACAAAGATAGGAGGATACCTTTCTACTGATTAGTCTGTTCTAGTTTTCAAAACAAGATATGGGACCAAGGTGACTATAAGGACTCAACCATTAGCAAGGTTTCATACTGAGCCATACATGGAGATAAATTCAAATCAAAATTGTCTAATCAGTAAAGAAGAAAAAACTATCATAAATGGTGAAACATCCTCCCCCCTTGATAGTATTTTTGATCTTTTTCTTGATAAATATAGCACTGAGACACATGGAATAGATCCTTACACCTTCATAAAAGATATTGATTTTGAAGTTTAATATATGTGTGAAAAGGATGCTCTAGCCCCTTCACTCACTAATGAAGATTATGAGCTTGAAGGGTTGTGGGAAATGTTTTTTGATGGTTCACAGAGAAAAGGTGGTGAAAGAGTTGGTTTCATGATTATTTTACCATTAAATAATAAATACTACTCCTCTTATAGATTCCACTTTAGCTACACCTGTAATGTGGTAGAATATGAAGGCCTAATTCATGGCCTCTAATGGGAAAATAAGAGAGGGATCAAAAATTTAAAAGTTTATGAAGATAGTGAGTTGGTCATCCACCTTATAACAAATTAGTCTATATCTAGGAACCCCTTTTTTAAATCCTACAAGTATAGGGTATGCGACCTACTTCAAGACTTTGATGCCTTAAAGATACAACCCATACCAAGGGATTCTAATAAACATGCTAATAGATTTGGTTACCATAGGTGCATGGTTTGATACAACTATTGATGTGGGATAAGAGAAATATCAATCTCATATCAAGATCATTGTGAGACCCTCTATCCTAGATAATGAAGTGTCATGGTAAGTGTTTGAAAGTTAAGAACACATTGCAAACTTCTTACAAAATGAGGTAGGTTTCTCCTCAAGGAAATAAAGGATATTGCTTAATCATTATGAAGAACAAATTATACAGCTAAAGATAAACATGATACCCAAGGGGATGATTACCTTGGAGAGTGTCTTCAATGAGGATGATCAAAAGTATAAGGAAAGAGCGAGCATGTCCACAAAATAAGAGAATTATGAGAAAGTCATGATTTACAAGGAAAAACTCCTAAAGATTGGTAAGGTTTTTTCTTTATCTAAAAGGTAGGCCTTTATTAAACTATGCAAATATTTCCACCATATATTTACATGGGAATAAAAATATTTGAAAGGGTTTGATCCAAGTCTAGCTCATCACACCAATGAGCTATATCTTGGAGTTAAACTGGTCAAGTAGAAGCAAAGGTCTATCTATCTCAAGATAGAATAACTGATGAAGAAAGAGCTGACCAAGCTGATTGATCCCAAGATTATATTACCTATCAAGCACTTGACTTGATTAGTTAATCTTGTACCTATCCACAATAAGAATGGAGAAATCAAACCATGTGTGTATTTTTGAGATCTTAATAGAGTGTCTCTTAAGGACCATTATCCACTACCTTCCATGGAGTAAATTCTATAAGTTATTTCAGGTTCTCAACACTTCTCACTTCTTGATGGTTATTCAGGATATAACCAGATATTGGTCAATGAATAAGATCAATTTAAGACAACCTTCACTATGAATTGGGGGACCTTTTCTTACAAAAAGATGACTTTTAGTTTATCAAACACTAGAGACACATTTCAAAGAGTGATGGACATGGCTTTTAAAAGTTTGATCAATAAGTTTTTACTTATATATCTTAATGATATAACCATTTTTTTTGAAGATGTTGTTGATCACATGGAACACCTAAGGTAGGTGTTTGAGAAATTTAGGGAGTATGAAATATCCCTTAATCCAAACAAGTGCATCTTTGCTATCCATGAAGGCAAGATTTTGGGTCATATAATTTCAAAGCAAGGATTGGCTATTGAACCCATAAGGATTGAGGCTATCCTACGCTTGTCCTTGCCTTAGCACAAGAAGGTAATAAAAACTTCTTGGGGAAAATAAAATTTGTAAGGAGGTTTATTCTAGGATTTGTAACTATGGTAAAGCCTATCACAAACATGCTCAAGAAGATCCAAGATTTTACTTGGACAAAGGAACTTAGGATCAGTTTTGATGAAATCAAGAGATCAATTACAAAATATCCTACTCTCCTAAACCCAAATTTTCCAAGGATTTCATACTTTACACCTTTTCTAACCTTGACATGATCTTATCTATGCTTATATAGAAGATTTATGAAGAGGTTGAGTAGCCAATTGCATTCTTCATCCAAGGGTTGGAGGATTATGAGGTCAAGAATTCTATTTTTGAGAAGCAAGCTCTAATAATGATTAAAGGGATAAAGAAATTTAGGTACATGGTTTCCAAAAATAATATACATGTCATGGTTTCTCATCCCAACACCAATGAGTTTCTCCTAAGCAATGACCTCAATGAGAAGAGAGCTATATGGATTACAAAGGTGATGGATTATGATGTGGACATTAAAGTGATGAACTTGGGAAGAGAAATAAGATTATGCAAGCATATATATTTAGACCTTCAAGAGCCAAATGAGGAAGTCTTAGCCAACCAAGTTCAACCTCAACTAGTTGATCAAATGCAAGATCAAAGTTGGACACAAGACATCATCAATTTTCTTCAAAATGGTGAGTGTCCCAATAGCTTGAACAAGTCTCAAAGGAGATAGTTTATGTTGTAGACCATCCCTTATTACCTTATGGATGGTGTCCTTTTTAGAAATAATGTAAATAGTGTGTTGTTAAGATGTGTTAACAATGATCAGTTTGACATGCTGCTAGAGAAGTTCCATAATGGCACAAATGGGGGTCATTTCTCCCCTAAGACGATAGCTACAAAAATAATTATGAGTGGTTTAGAAAGTGTCCTCAATGTGCCTTCTTTTTAGGCAAGTAGAAACTTATAGCCCTTCCACTAAAACCTATCCAATTAGACCAACCTTTCATGCGATGAGGTTTTAACTTCATTGGTATGATCAATCCTCCATCAAGTGCTGGATAGATGTGGATATTGATTACCACTGACTACTTTCTAGGGTGGGTAGAGACTATTGCTTTAAAGGAGGTAAGCATAAATGATATCATGGAGTTCTATGATAGCATTGTAACAAGGTTTAGATTTCCAAATGTCATAATTTATGATAATGCACTTGCCTTCATAAGTGCTAAGACTTTTGATTGGGCAGCAAGAAATGGGGTTTATTTGAGTACCTCATCCAATTATTACCCTCAAGGTGATGGATTGGCTGAGTCTACCAACAAAAACTACATCAAAATAATCAAGATAACATTAGATACCAATCAAAGGACATGGAATAACAAGCTAAATATAGCCTTATGGGCTAACAGGATTACCCCTAAGAAATCAATTGTAACTCTCCCTTTATTCTAGTTTATGGGAAGGAAGCTCAGCTATATATATCTCAACAACTCCCTACTCTAAAACTTGCATAGTAGTTGGAACTACTTGAGAACACTCTAATAGAGGTTTAATTAATAGAATTTATGTAGCTATAGGAAGTAAGGGATGATGCACACAAGGCCATCGAGAATCACCAAATACTCATAAAGAAGTCTTTTGACAATAGGGAAACTACAAAATTATTCAAGGAGGGTGACTTGGTCTTTAAATGGGATGAAGATAGGACAAAGTCAGGCAAGAATAAAAAGTTTTACACCTTGTGGAGTGGCCCTTACATCATTACCAAGTGTAAGCAAATCAACTCTTTCTAGTTGTCCAAGATGAATGGGAAATATTTTCCCATCCCTATAAATGGGATACACTTGAAATCTTGCTACTAGCCCTTGTTTGTCTCCTTGTAAATACTAGTTTAGGTGTGTTTCCTTCATTTCATTGGTTGTGTTCTTGATCTAGAGCTTGTTTAGTCATTTTTTGAGTTCCTTATGTGTGAATCCAGGCCCAATTGGAAGGATTTAAGGTAACTAGTCTTAGGCATAACATGCATACCTCCCCTGGGAATCACCAAAATGCTAGCCAATTTTCTACCCCTTGGAAAGTTGATTAAATATAGTTTCCTTGTTCACTTGAAGATAAATAAGGATAGACAAGTGTTTCTCTCATTTCAATATTTTGTTCAGCCTTTTCTTTGTCTATCCTTCCTTGTCTTTCTCCTTCCTTATCTTTCTCCTTCTTTGTCTTCAAAGTGCCCTTCAAAAAAATCTGAAGGGCCACTTTTCTTCCATGTACCCTTTATAATTTTTTTGAAGGGACACTTTGTCTCACCTTTGATTCTAAAGTGCCCTTCAAAAAAATCCATATGGACACTTTATCTCAAAGTGCCCTTTAGAATTTTTCTGAAGGGACACTTTGTCTCAAAGTTCTTCCGAGTGCCCTTTAGAAAAATTAGAAGGTACACTTTGTTTCAAAATTGCCCTTTAAATTTTTCCAAAGGGTCACTTTTGCTCTCAAAGTGCCCTTCAAAATTTTCTAAAGGGTCATTTTTTCTTCCAAAGTGCCCTTCAAAAAATTTTGAAGGGTCACTCTCTCCCAAAAGTGCCCTTTAAATTTTTTTGAAGGGTCACTTTTTCTCTTAAAGTGCCTTTCAAAATTTTCTAAAGGGTCACTTTTTCTTACAAAGTGCCCTTTGAAATTTTTTGAAGGGTCACTCTCTTTCAAAAGTACCCTTCAAAATTTTTTGGAGGGTCACTTTTGCTCTCAAGTGCCATTTGGAATTTTTTGAAGGGTCACTTTTGCTTCCAAAGTACCCTTTGGAAAAGTCTGATGGGACACTTCCCAAAAAAACTTGAAGGAATTCCTTCAGATAAATTGTCTGAAGGAATTCCTTCGAGAGAAAAACCCAAGAAAAAGGCTACAAGAAATATTCCAAAAGGACATGTTCTAATGGAGTGATGAGCTAAGGGACATCAAATTTAGGGCAAGGAACTAGCCATTGGGAAGCAGTCAAGTTTGAAAATTCCAAAGTATTAAAGCTTCTAAATCCTAAAGTCTTCAAGTTGGGAAACCCCAAAGTAAGTGAGTTCAGAAAACCTGAATGGGTCACCAAGACAAAATTGAGTTTAAGCAAGTGATTTTCTTATAATATTTATAATTAAAGTTGATCAAAAATCCCAAATACATCTACAAGATAAAATAGAGTTTCTTCAAGTGATTTACTTATGAATTTATAAGTAAATTAGCTCAGAGATCCCAAATAAGTTGCCAAAGAGAAAATCAGATTTTTAGAGCTGCTTAGCTTAAAAGCTTGATCGATAGTGCATAAGATCCATTAACATAAAAATGAGAATATACCATGTGGAAGGAGAGGAACAAATGTAAAATGATCTTCAATAGTCTATGCCAAGTAGATCAATGACACAAAATGATAATTTGTGCCATTCTTTGAGAGCCATAAAAAAGGGTGAGAAGCTGAGGAGAAGAGGTTAGGCATCGAGACAAGTTTCCTACAGGTAGATCCACTTTAAAAAGCCATTTTTTTCCCCTAAAAAATATCTTGATCTTACTTGATAGCCTTTGGAGAACCATCTTCCAGAGGGCAAGCCAAGGACATTCAAGAGGGTGACATGGATCAATTAGATGCTCTGAATGAGAAAATTTGGCAAAGTTAGTTACAGTTGAAGATGGAAAATTATAATAGAATGGATTCATTCCATTTGGTGCCAAAGACCTCTTCTTCTCCTTTTTCTGTAAATACTTCCCTTGTGTAAGGGAGAAATGGATCCATAGATAGTATAGTGAAGCCCTGCTAGAATGCTACCACACTCTGCCTTTAAACATTAGCATAAATATTTCCATTTGAGGTTTTTAGAGAATTTTATAAGTGTGTAAGAGATGCATAGTAATAGTATGTGATGATTTTCATCCTTATATTCTTCTCCATTCACACCTAAGTAAGTATCCTAGGTCTAACAGGTCACACACTGTGTGTCTAAATGTGATAAAATCTTGCATAATTATTATTATTTTGGAATGAGAAACCACTTTCCCTTTTAGATTCATTTACCTCATGTTATTTTTCACATCTCACCTCTACATTTAAATACTTGTGTTAGATTTTTTGAGTTCAGAAATGGTTTGTGTCTTTTTCTGTATTATGCACTAGGATGTGGCATTCATGTAGAAGATAATTTTGGTTTATCACCACATATGGAATAGATTTTACTTTTTTGAAATTTTATAACATTTTTCTTCTTAGTAGACTAGTTTAAATATAGGTTGTTTTGTAGAGTCATATTCAGGGAACTAGCCCTTCAAACCTAGAGGTTCATTTCCACTGTTTCCCAAATTTAGAGAAGGTCTGAACACTCTCTTCTAAGGTGCAAGATTTGGAGACTACATTAAGCTCTTAGGTATTGTTTGTGTTCAACCAATTACTTGACTAAATCTAGGGTTGTATTTTGATAGTTTCACACCTATCAAAGTGTTAAAGCTCTACCAAATCCACCACTATCACTTATATCTTCAATTCTCACTATGCCTACTTGAATTGTTCACATAATAGGATCTCTTTGACTATAAATATGGTTATATATATATATATATATATATA
Source organism: Torreya grandis (assembly GCA_037957365.1). Classification (NCBI taxonomy): domain Eukaryota; kingdom Viridiplantae; phylum Streptophyta; class Pinopsida; order Cupressales; family Taxaceae; genus Torreya; species Torreya grandis. Next base: position 820,331 of record JARHVA010004303.1, read on the forward strand.
TATATATATATATATATATATATATATATATATATATATATATATATATATATATATATATATATATATATATATATATATATATATATATATATAAGTTTGATTCTTGAATCCACTTCCACATAGTTATTATGCACATATAAATGTTCTTAAGTTGAGTTTCAACAACATTCAATCATACAAATCTCTTCTTTGACATGCACTATCCATAACAGGGTCCTTATGAAATAGAGTCTCATTCCTTGACTAACTAATCAAGGGACCTATTACTTGTTTTCCAATCCAATATAATTCTTCAAAATTCCATCATGAACCTTGGATGAAGCTAAAGAGAATCTACTCTCACAACACAATGTAAAATTTACATAAAGAGTCAAATACACTTAAGACAACAACTCCTAGAGTCTGTCCTATGCATAACAAGGTTACACCATATAATAAGTTCTCAAGAATATTTACCACTTGAATTTATCACAAACTAAACCTTATAGGTTGTCTTACCTCTGATTTCAACCATGGAGGATTGAACATAACTCATTCTTGCATCCATCTTTACCAATCTTATCAACTTTCTTTCCTTTCCCTTGACTATAACCTACAACCCACTTGATCAACCTTCAAAATTTATCATAGATACAGCTTAACAACAATATTAACATAATATTGACCTCAAGGGATTATCCAAGACAATATTTATTTTATTCACTCACTCTCATTGAATGGAAATGACACAAATCAAACATATTACTTTATTCATCATATCATTCTTTATTACAAAAATAGTCCATTCATGGACTTGACATCCTACTGGAGGAGTTTCGTATAATTTTTATTCTCAAAATCTCCTCTCTCTTATTTTATATTTATCTCTCCTTGTCTTCAACCTATATACTCGCATACCATTATTTATTTTCAACCAACTTCAAAGTTGGTTTCTAAATTTGTGACAAAACAACTTCTTTTTCTTGAACCCAACATATGGGTAAGGGCTACTAAACAAATGCATGACTTCAAAATTGATAAATTAAAAATTTAGGACTTATATCACCCTTTAAATTACCTCATTATTCTCTTTGATCCCACTTTACCCATCTATTTATTCCTTACATACATTTTAACCCTCCTAAACTCCACTCAAACATTTGAATTTTCAAATTCTCTATTTTGGAGGGAAAACACCTATAGACTATTTGACACAAACCTATGAATATAAATGGACTCCAAGGACATAAATTGACCTAATAAGTTTCCTAAAACACTTTGACATCAAACTTTGACTAGATTTGACCCCTTATTTATAACAACTCAAAAATAGTGCTTCTTGGCTTGATGCTCTTACATCATGGCCTATAGTCATTTAATCACTTGATATCAAAATTTTAATTTTGTAGCTTGGGCATTTGGTCATAGTTAAATAAGATGCCAATTGTTTTTGATATAATTGTTATCCTCTTAGTTGTATCATCTATAGTATATTTTATCATATATATAATCTATGGGTTAACATGATGTCACCATGTGGATAGTTTTCACTCCTCCAGATTACCCTAATTTTTATTCAGTACCTTTGATTGATAGGGTATGTCTCTATGATATATTAACATGTGGAATAATTAAATTAATTCACTTAGTCATGAATCCTTGTAAAATGTATTATAATCTATTAGTCATACATGATAAGATTTTGACAAGTAGCATGATCTCATTAATTTGTATGCCTCTCGAGGTTTAAAAATTATATGAGCTAACATGTAACTATGAATGAATGATATGTAAACATATGGGATGATATCATTCACTTGGTTACTTGATCATTCAAAATTCATATCCAATCTTTGATTTTATATTTTTTATATGTGAAAGAGACATGTGGCCAAGATCTATGTCAACCTTAAAAAATATCAATTAGTTTCATTCATCCTTAAATTAAAACTTGCATTCACTGAACATCTTGAATTTAAAATCCTAAATAGGTGCCAAAGATTAATTTCAATAATAATTATCATTTATGTTTTTAGATTAAATATCAGGAGATAATAATAAAATTGATAGACCAACCTATAGTTTCAAACTCTCAAGTCTTTATACTATATTAGACATAAGCATGAAATGTTTAGCTCAAAGTGGGTACAAAAAATAGAGACTTAGTATGGAAATACTCTAGATTATTTGAGAACCTAAAATCCTTAGTCCACACATCATGAAAAAATTACCAACTTTATAAGAAGAAAATAAATAAATTATAAAAAGATTTCAACATATCCGTAAAACATACTCACCCTTTTCATTTATTAGATAATGAAAATATCATGCATGATTTAATGAAAATTATTTATTTTTTTGTGAGTGTTTTAAGAATGATCAAACAAAACATGAGTTTCATTATCATTTTCTTCTTCTTCAGAATATAAGATTCAAGAAGTTGGACATTACTTTGTTACCAACTAGGTGTCTATGGCCCTGATAGTGATTCATTTTATTCCACTCTAATAATTTCTCTAATACTGTCCAAACATCCATATCCCCAATAGATATTTCTTGAATCACCCTTCAGGGGCCATTTCAAATAATTTTTACTTATTTCTAATCCAACTCTAATAAAACTTATTAGAAATAATTCTAAATTATTCAATGTTTTAAATTTTGAATTATCTCTAATGCAATAAATGAGGAATAAACCCAAATTATTATTATAACCCTAGTCTTGTTTATTTATAATATATGAAAATTATTATTTTAAAAAAAAATCACTTAATTCCAATTTTATGAGAATAAGTCCAAATTATCTACAATGGTCCTTCTTCTTCCATGAGATTTTTATTATTTTATTTGTTTTGAACCTTTCTTGGAAGAAGGGTTGGGAACCACCATTGGTTGGGTTTATAGAATGAAAATTCATTATAGATCAAATATTTCACTCATACTTTGTATTTCTCAATGTTTATTATCTATCAAATAAATTTTAAGCATGTAAATGTGAAATTTATATTTAAAAATTAAAACATCAAAATAAGTTCCACATCCTTGGTGAAAACATTCTATTCAGATAAATTATTGATTTAATCATGCCACAGGTCCTAAATTGAACACCTTAAATACACCTAAAGTAACCTTCAAAAGCACCATTTTGATATGATTTGGCCACCCTTTTAAGATAATTTTGGTGAATTTTACGTAAGAAAGGGTATTGACTAATTTTCCTTTAAGAAAACTAATCTAAGAAAACATGAATTCTAATATATGAAATAAGGAAATAAACTCTATGAAATTAGGGAATCTATTCTAACCCTATATCAATTTATAACTCACAAATACTCTAAGATGTCTATAGTTGGATTACCATAAAATAATGTTTTAGAAACTACCCATTAACTAGAACATTTAAGTCATTATCATGAAGATATTTTAAGTGAAAACAATTGTTACCTAGAATTTTAGATATTTGATGTGGCCCAATCCATAATGGAGTGAACTTGTCATGTTGTCATTTCCTTTCATGTGATCTATCCCATAAGGGAACTAGGTATAAAATTATGAAGACCTTGATTTTATATATCTTATCAAACCACCTCTTGACAATATATTAATGTTTTCTAAAAATTTTCAAAGCTTCTATTAGTTTATCTTCTATTTGGACAACGTTTAGTAATTATGACTAAATTGTTTCCTCTTCTACTATATACTCTTGCATGAATTGATTTATTGGAAACTTGAGATTAATGGAAAATGAAAATACTATATATATAAAAATATTAAAGGTAAGGACTTAATGACATGTTTCTAGCTTGTTCTATTTACCTATAGTGCATAAATAAATAATAGATTTCATTCTCTATAGTTGTCTTCTATTGAATTTTTCATGGCATCCATAAATTTCTTATTGGTGGATTCTTCCAATATATTTCCCTGTGGATGGTATTTATAAGATAACCTAACCATAATTTGATTTTTATAATCCCACTCTATGAGATTGGTAGATTATAAAGTAAGACCATTATCACATAGTAGAGATATTGGTTTTCTAAATTTGGTTAAGAGATTATCTTTACAAATTTTTATTACATATTGGGATCTACAATTATTGGTTTATATTTATTTAGTCCATATGGTATAGTAGTATTTGGCTATCAATATCAACCTATGTCTAGCTAATGAATTGGGATTAATGACTCCCAAAAAATCCAACCCCACTGTGTAAAGGGGCACCTTTCAATTATAGGCTGAAAATGCATTATTTTATGAGCTTATATTTTTAAAAATAATTCACACTAGTGATAGTTTATAACATGGTTGTGGGCATCCTAAAAAATAGTAATAACATAATAACCCATCCTCAAAATATTGTGCCCAATAGCATTGCTTGAATGGTGTCCATTTCTAAACTTATGGTGAAAATTATTGAGGATATCAATAACATATTCTCTACATATGTATCTCAGATAGATTCCTTCATATATTTTTAGGTATAACACTACCTTATTTATCATGTAGTAATCTAAATTGATCTTGAGTTATTATCTTAGTTCTTTATTCAATTTAAGAGGGCATGTGCTTGTGAGTAAACAATGAATAATGTGAGTGTACCAATCACCTAAAGCTACTTGAGATTGGTTTTTCTATTCAATATATATGCACAATTTAATATTTATCACTATATGGATAATAACATTCACTCTTAAAATTTTAGCATGTTTGATCTCAAGATCAAAATCATTCAAATTATCCATCTATTTTCCCCTTCTCTCAACTAATGTGTTCTGACAAAGTGTATTCTTGACTATTAGTTATGGGACAATGGCATATGTCTTATTCCAAAATAAATAATGTTTAAATTTATATAAATACTTTATAAAATCATATATATTATTGTATATCATGGGATACTTTGGTTATGCTTCTTTTAAATTTGTACGTTTAAAGGAAATAAAATGTTAATTTTCATCTACCTTTTATATAAGTATTATTGCTCAAGTGTGTTATGATGCAAACAAACATAAGAATAAATCCTTGTTGAAATATGGGTTAATCAAAACTAGAGCTTGGATAATGGTAGTCTTAACATATTGAAATTATTTATTTACCTTTTCTATTAAATATATTTTTACATCTTACTTTAGCATGACATTTAGTCGCTTGACAATCTCTACAAATTTAAAAATAAACTTGAAAATAAAAATAATTTTTACAAAGGACTTAAGCTCTTTTTATATATTAGGATATGGAATTTTTTAAATGTCTTGAAATATCTATGGATCAATTAAAATTACTTCCTTGGTAATATCATTGCCTATTAATTCACCTTTTGTGATCCCAAACATGTTCTTCCTTGGGTTCAGGGAGATTTTGTATCTTCAACTTCTGTCATGATACCTACAATTGAGTCACATGATATATTATATACTTAGAGAGGATAGGAAATTCATCCATGTAGATGATGATGAATTTTCCATTAATTCCTTAAAAATTAAAATTCATGGCCCACAAGAAAGAAGCACCTGCATTGATTAGTCTAAATGGCATTCTTTTGCAAGAAACATTTCCCCACTTGGTGGTGAAAGTAAATTTCATTCGATTATCATTTTATACTAATAACTAGTTGTAACCTAAAAAACCATATAGAAAGGGCATCATATATTACCCACTAACTATCTAAATTTTTGCATCTAGGGAAGATAAGGGATAATTATCTTTCTCTAAAGCTTGGTTGAAGTTCCCAAAATCCACACATAACCTAATTTCATCATTTTAATTTTGTATAGCAACTAGGTTGGCTACCTAGGTAGAATGCCTTATGTGAAATATAATTTTGTCCTCTAACCATTTTTGGACTTATTTTTTGGTCTCTATCTCTATCTAAAAGTTTTGTACTCCTATTTCAATGGTATAGTGTGTGAGATGACTTTAGGATCAATAAATTATAAGTCTTCATAGGTTTAGATGATATTTATAGATAATATATCACCTTAGTATTGTACACAAGGAAAACTTAGACCTTGGATATTCCTCCCAATATGGACCTATCTTGCTTCCACAAGTCTTAAATCTACTTTATCTTATGACCCTTGGCCTATATATCTTAGTTTGACTAGTATTTTATTTATGACACATACCTTCTCTGTTTCCCATAATGATTAAAATGTATATATCTTCCACCTCTACAAGTTTTGTGCCTAAAACTATTTCCTTACTCTCTAGATAGTAATGTTTGGGATAGACAGTAGCATTGACATTAGGTTCCTAACCTAATGCAAGTGTCTCATGACCTAAATTCATCAAATTTTCAAATGAAACGTATCCTAATGGTAAGCCTAAGTGGTCTAATGTGAGTTATTACTCCAAATGGATTGATCTAAATACAAGATCAACCCTAATTAATTAATCACCTATGAAAGCCTATAAAAATAAAAACAACTTATCAAAAACACTCTATCAAGCATTTAATTGAATAAATCTTACCTATTTACACACCAAGCATAGGTATAACACTGTATAAGTCTAAATTACTAAAAGAGAATCCCAAGAGCCTAATTATAATGTACTTTATTTGCACCATATTGCATGATTTTCAAAAAATCCAATATGTATGGGATAACTACATGATTTTAATGCCCAATTTGGAGTAATTACTATGTAAGCAAAACCTATTAATAGTGTGGTCTTTGGGGTCAAATCAATACTATGAGCCCATTAACCCATTTCATCCCAAGGCCACTATAAAGATGGAGAACTAGGGTTTTTTTATTTCACAAGGAGTGTCAATACATGACCTATAATTGAATGCACCAAAGTGAAATTGAAGTAAAACCTATAAGTATCTAGGAGGTCACATCTTTTTCTAGTAGGTATTCCTAACAATACACTTGCATATAACCTATATAGTAGTGTAATATGAAAATTTGAGAAAATGAGATTTAATTATGAAAGTGATAAAAAAATGCCCAAATCTAAAAAATACCTTTAAACTTGAGAACCATTAGATTAAAATGCCATAAAATGAAAATATAAAGCAACATTCTAACCTGAAGCTAAATATTCCCAATCAAGATTTAAATAATAGAAATACTAAGGATTAATGGATGAAAAAATCCCACCAAAGACTCAAAATTTTAGCATGATGTTGGATTGATAAATTGGCATGGATGATAAAATGGATAACATAGAAGCTCATGTATTTGATAATTAATTTGGCCATGAATGGGATATTGGTTTAAATAGTCCATAAAGGGAAGATCAATGGATAGTATTAAAGTTTGGGATAGGAGGATAAATGGTTCAGTATTATCTATGGAATTAAAAATTCCTTAGAACCCTATAGAATAGATGATTCTAGAGAGAAAGGGGAGAAGATAGAGAGGGTTCTAGAATTGGAGAATCCTAGAATCCATTAGGGGATGATAAATATTATTAAGGGATTAAGATAGGTGATTATGGACTAGGGATGTAGGAGAGCCTGGGAATAGGCTAGGGTAGGTGGGTAGGTGAGTCACAAGAATTTCAAATTCCCAAATATTATACAAGTGGGATTATTTAGTAAATAATGGGGATTTAGATGAATTAATGAAGAATTGGGAAGGGGTAAGTGTTGATAATTTGGCTTCACAAGACAAACTTAAACCCCTATAATTAAAAAATTATTCGTAAAACCCATCCAATTTATACATGGTGTTCTATATGCATTGTGATGTACTCTTTTATTCTCATTTTGATCCTTTTAACATTGATTAAGGTGTCATTATATGTGTTACACACTGCTTGATATATCATCATAGGACAACCCATTTTAGTGTCTTTAAATGATGTAATAGTTGGCATGGCGGTCCTTGGTTGAGTGGAAGGTGTCAAATGCCTTTGAATCCTAGAGAATAGTCTTTTCCTTGTTGATAAAGTTAAGGTTCCTTAGCAAAGATTAAGGTAATTTTGAGAGTTTAAGGTTTCTTGTTTTCATGGTTTTATGACTATTTTAATCTCTTTTTAAGGAAGGACCTTGACAGAAAGATGAGGAGAGTGTTTATGTCATGTGTGGGTCTAAAAATTAGATTTGAGGAGGTATCTAAGGTTGTCTTTCATGGTATACTCAATCAAGACTTTTATGAAAGCTTTAATTAGCCCTTCAACCATCATTTACCCATTCAAACATGTCATATAAGTAACCTTACATCATTATAAACCTTTGAAGAAGATATGTTTAGGTTACACATTGAAATGAAGGGTCTTAAAAGGTCTTTATAGTCATCATAATGTGATTTTAAGAATAATTTCATATGTAAAAGGTCTCACTTGGTTAAACAATTTCCATTCATCAAAAGGGGTCCCACACATTGAAAATAACTCTCCAACCTCCCTCTATCCATAAAATCCATTTAAAACCTATATTTGGATCTTATTTTCCTTCCCTATACCCTTCAATGTCTTCACAAAGCTTCAAGCATGAAAAATGCAAAAAATAAGGTGTTTTGTAGGTGTTTGTAAACTTGTATAGGTCTGTATGGTTAGGTTCATATATAGGGAGGTCAGATACTTCATGAGGGTTCATTAAAGGTTAATCAAAGAATTTTTATGTTTTAAATATGTAAGGAAAGGTATGAAAGGTAGTTAAAATCCCATCGAGATCTTGGTAGGCTCATAGGGCCCATTTTGAGTTACATAATACAGTATAAATAAGGGGATTTACATCCCAAGATCTTATCCAGAGGTGGACCCCCTAATAGGCTTGAAATTAGAGGCATTATTTCTCATATCCATCCCTTGATATTAATTAATGATTTCTAAAACCCCCAAGTGGTCTTCATCTCTTTGTAAACCCCACAAACCCTAATACAAGTAGATTCATGAAAATTTTAAGCTCATTGTGATGGATCAAGAATGAAGGAATGTATATAAGGGTATATTGAGTGTTTTATACTCCTTTGATCATGTTATTAGAGGAATTACAAGGTAATATTAACCCACATACCCCTTTGGTTGTTAGAGTTTTAGGTCATGTGAGAGATTTTTTATGTTTCATGGAAGAATAAGAAATAAAGGTAATCAAATCAGAGTGTCCATACTCCCTATATGCCTCTCTAATTATCCACATGATCACCATTTCATAGGATTATGCATATTTTAGTCTTTCTCAATTCCCACCTTGTGAATGAGGAAGGAAAGGCTTCAAGCTTGTTCTCATGATAATCAATCTTTAGACTAAAAGTGTATGGACCAATGTCTTCTTTAGGTGGCAAAAGTTATTAAAGGATATAGAAGAGATTTTCTCTCAAAGAAACAAGCTTAATTATAACCCTCAAGGCTAATAAACCATAAACTATATCCTAATGCCTTCATAGACTAGCTTCTTAGCTGAAGTTAAGGTTTCTTATCCTAGTTTAAGGTTTTTTAAGATCTCCTAGGTTTCATTTCTATATATTATAATGCCTGATCCACTCAGCTAAATATCATATTTTGTTGAATAACTACTAGGGCTCAATATGATGGTGTTGAGTAGGAGAAGGAAATTCCTTCTGGTCTCATTGGAATGTCTATTTGTACTAAAGATCCAAAGCCATTTTTACCTCATAATGGGTTATGTTTCCAATCTCCAAACTTTAAAAGGATAATGTAAAGACACACACAAGAAATTTTTAGCTCTTGAATTACTTGAGGTTTGAAATAGTGTAAAGGATACCTAATAATTCATGTTAAAGACCTAGAAGACCAAGAGGATATGTTTAGTTAGAACCAAACTTCATGTGGCACTTATATTGTAATCATACAATTTGAAGAGGTGAGATTAAACTGGCACTCATAGGTCTATCTCTAAAATTAGGTAAGTGTGCATATGAAAAGTTGAGCATGAGGTCCATAGTCATGTAAAAATTAGAGAATGTGGGAGACATACCCAATAAAATTTAACTATAACAATGTTCTCATGAGGTGATCAATGCATCAGAGGGGTTGGATTGACTAATTCTACAAGCTCAAAGGTTCACACACACATGACTATAACTAAAATGTTGAAGAATAAATAATAAAGTGATGAGGCTAAGAAGGTTTAGGGTATAATAAGAAAAATTTAGGGAAACCAACATGATGATGGTACCAAAGGAGATAATAGATCATCAACTTACCTCTCAAAGGGTCTCACATAGGCAACAAACTAGTACTGTATTCTATAAATAGTTATAACAACTAAAGTGATTAAATTGAAAGTGGAGAAGACATTCATAGGTTATGTGAAAGGATGGAGATTATATAATTCATGTTATACTATTCAAAATGACCTTAACATGATAGAAATGGGAAGAAGTATATACTCACAGTCTAGGTAGGCTTCATCTAATCACCTATAGGCAAGGTCATGAGTAAGAAAGTGAATGTGTGAGACACCATACTAGGAGGTGAAGTGTAAGTAGGAAAACAAACTCTATTAAATTATTTCCTAAGTTTATCAATCTATATTAAATTTTTTATTCCTTTGAGATAGACAAAAGAGCCTAATGGTCTAATTAGACCTAATAGGACTAAACTGACATGTATAGGCATGTTTGCATGACTATAAAAAGAGTTCAAGAAACAAGATTGAGAGAAGTCTAATTAAAAAAGGTGTGACTAGGACATGATAACATGAAATATTATTTTACAACTCCATCAAAATTAGGGAAAGAAGAGACTAATAAGGTATCTAAGACTAGTTTTCAAGCACGCAAGTTGGGCAATGGAATTCAAGGCAAACCTACAAGAGAAAAGAGTAGAGATGGTGGTTTAGGTAGTTGGAGATTTAAAAAAGGTTAAAAAAATATTAAAAAGGGTGATATGGTGAGACTGAGGCCACCAATAAACATATAGTGGCTTAGAGTCATGAGACTCAATCTAAGCCTATAAGGTCTAAATCCTTGCTTGAACCCTCAAGACCCCACCTCAATATTAATGATAATATCAAACCCCATGGTATGCCTAAGGTCATAAATATGTGTATGGTGATGATTCATGTCCTGAATAACATGTATTAGATAGAGGAGAGCAAGTAAGTAGTCAAATTTGGTTCTATGACCCTTCTCAAGCTCTAATAACCTAGTCTACCATGTTAAGATACCAACTCAAATGATCACATATCACGTGTAAATATAACTCAATCCTAGCTATATTAAGGTAATTTGGGGACCCTTATTTACTAATTATCCATGGAAGAAATAATTTCATTCATGATCCTAACTCTATGAATAATCACTAACACTATAATGTACGTAGAAATCTTAGTCTAAAATTTGACAATTTCAAACATTCACTCACAAATCACAATAAAATATACATGGGAATATGATATTCTCAAGATATTTTAAGGGGTATATGGAATAAACATCCATGGAAAACATATTTGGGTTTGAGGTTTGTATTTTATGAACCATCATTAAGATGGTAGGTCACTAAAACCATCCATAAACCCTAATAGAGACCCAATAGAGGAAGAATTGATATATTGAATTTCAAATGAACTAAATTGGTATTAAATACACCTAAAACTCATGATTCACTCTGAGGAGGTCTTGTTCATTGTAGTAGTTTGTATGGATAGTTTTATAGACACCCCCTTAAAACACTATTTTGGAAAGGTTTCAAGGTGAAAATATTGGTGAAAGGTTTAATATCATTATTTAAGGTATTTTGAGGCATATTTAACCATTTAAAATCATAAAATGATCATAATTAATCCTATAAATTAACCTATAGGTCTGATCAAAAGGACTAGTCCAAAAATTCTAGTGGGAGGTGACCTAGTCACCTAAATGAGGTAGAGTTATAGATGTGAAATGATTTAAAGGTATGGACCATTGTAAATTATATTATTTAAGACAAAAAAATTATCATTATCCCATTCCCAAGGTATCATATATGTCTTATGGTCACCTAAGAAGTTAGCACTAAGAGACTAGGCTTAGTTACCTGGTAGGCCTACTTGGTCAATTAAAGAAGAGGTTTTTTTGGTGTATAATTATAATAATGGAAGTAAATATAGGGTCATAACACCATTTAAATACCTAATTAAGGTTATAATACAGACTTATCATAGACATTATGGAGGATTAGGGTAGTTTATTAAGCCTAGTCAACATGCATAAAGGGAAGGAGGCTATTTAATGAACCATGAAAGCCAACAAGACCATGATGACACCTTTGTAATTTAAAAAAGATTAAGTGATTGAAAAAAATTTCATGGCCATGCTTTGAATTGGGTAGAAGAATTTTTATTTATCCTCCAATACTCCATCTCTATGCCATACTAATTAAAAGAAATCAGCTAGCCAAAGCAATGCATGGAGAGATGAGGGGATTATTATGGATGCTTGAAACTACTATTTGAAGTGAATGATGACCATTATGATATCTTCATGCCTTATCCATTCCAAATTATCTTTTACATATTTTTCATATTCTATAAATTGAGGTTCTAAGGCCATTATAATCATCCCTCAGCTAGGTATGAGGAAACTTTGTCTAAGTTTGTATCTTGTAAACCTCCTGAACTAATAAAGGATTGTTTAAGCTTCTATAGTATTGTTTTATTGTGTTTATTCTTATTTTATTTACATAATTGGTAGGTTTATCTCCTTTTGTAGGTCCTTTCCTCACCTATATGCTATTTCAATGTTATATATAAGTCACATAGTGTGTAAAATGTTAGTAGTTGAGCTTTGAGTGGAATTTGACTGGTAAGTGTCTTGAATCAGACCTTATACTAATGAACCTCAAGTTTTAATCATCTATTAAATCCTTAATGTGAAACACTATTTATTAGATACCTTTAAAGAGAGTGTTCAATTCATCTTTCATTCATTAGTGTTGTTTAAGGTTAAATAGATTGGATAAACCATATTAGTGCATCACCTCCAGTAGTATAAGTTTCATTTCATGTTTGATTTCTATCCCTTTTCATCACTAAGTTAGTAGCCTTACAAATTGAACTCAGTAAATTCACTAGGGGATCTATCCCCATAAAATATAGGTTTATCCCATCCATACGTTACCCACATCCTTTAGCTAATCCCATGTTACTCCAAACTTAGAAAGGTCTAAATAATCCTCTCCTAAGGGTGTAATCTATTGAGTTAATAGTAAGGTTAATGGATGAATAATGAAGAATGGGGATGTTAGATAAATGACTATAAGGGGTGTTATAAAAAAAGACTAGATAAAATAAGTGAAATTAGTGTCAACAAATATTACTATTAGTGACCATAAATGAAGTGAGAAAATTTAGATGCATACAAGTAGTATCAATGCAACCATCCCAAACTAACATTAGTATTTAGAGATCTAGAAGCATTAGATCTAGAATCTGATGACTATTGCATAATTATATTCCTACATAATTTAGATTCATCACTATGTTAGCATTAAAACCAAATAATTATATTAGTTTGTTGTTATTTTTATGTGTATACACATAACATTTTCAAACTTTATCAATTACTTATGCTTTATCTCTTGTAAGAACCCATCGAGTCTCAATCTATCTAAGTTCACACCTTAAGGGGTGTACCGAGAAAGGGGTGTGTAGACCATGTGTGCTTTATAGGATTGTACTCAATTTAATACCACTTTCTACCTAAATAACCATCTCCTAAAAAAATTCCCCTAACCTTTGATTCCTCTTTGGCACCTCTTTTAATCATTTTCCACCTTCATTTTCCATTCCCTAACCTAAACTCCTTTTTAATGATTTATGATATAATGTTATCCCCATTAACCCTACAATGTTAATTATAATATAGAGTTGATTGGGCCAACCCTACTAGATAAATTTTTAGAAAGGACTAGGGTTAGATCTAGCTATATAAACATACTAATTTCATTATTTATTAGAGAATTAAAAAAGTGATATATTACACATAAGTTTATCCATCATTCTACTTGAGGAGAATATCTTAGGGTTTCAATACTTTCTTTGGATATATAGATCTTGTATTATGGAAAAGTATATTGGATACACCACACAAACCTTTTGTGAAGTGCCTTGGCCAAGGGAGATATTGAGGCTCGGAAGGTTTGTATTCAAAGGTAAGTATTCCTAACTTTATTCTTTCTTTGTAAGAGTACATAGACTTGCATTTGTACTTATCTCCCATTCATTAGAATTCTGTATACATTTATGTGAGTATATGTCTTCTATGCATGTTTAATTGTTTATGTCTTTTAGCACCACTTTATGCCACAATATTTGGTGAGCACCACATTAGACTTTATTTTTATTTTATCATTTATACTTTAGTGAATATGAAAACATAGGACCTAGTTAGGGCTATTGCACAATTTTACTTGACTGAAGGCTTTGGAACCCTCCCTAGTGATATTATTGTGGTAAGAAATCCCTTGGATAGGTCTAGTGGATCCATCTTGGTCATGACCCAGAATATCTAATGTATCGATAATTGTAAGTGTAAATATGATTTATCTTCTCCGAGCTAGGATTTCTTTATAGATTAGTTGCATTTCCCTTTGCATACATTCTAGTGAACCCAACGTGAATCTAACCCTTGTAGGTTTTATTTCATGCCATAATTTTTATCATAATTTATATTTTACTATACTTAGAGTACTATACTAAACTAGTCGATATAGTTCTAACTTTTTATGTGCATGTTTTACACATAGTTGCCTCAAAATGACTTTATTATGTATGTGCAAGTCTTCACCAATTATAAATTATTTGATCAAGTAGTTCAACACAATACTCTTATTCATTTCCAAATGATCATACATAAGTGAATAGGTTGACTATATCTTCTATATTATCCTATCAACATACAAGTCAACAAACATAATCAAATAGGTTGACTCTATTTATTATCTCTTCATTATCACATAGGGTTTTTTTAAATTAGTTGAACAAGTTGACCCAGTTGGCATAATTTTAAATTAGCATTTTAACATCTCTAACATAAATTTTTCAAGATAAGACATCTTCAATCCCACCAAGGTTTATTTCTTTTCTTTCTCTATCATTTTAGTTCTTCCTTTAGTAATGTATTTCACAAGTTTTTAGCCTATAAAATTATAATCATACAACCAACTAAGTCAACCTAGTTGACTTAGTTATATAGTTTGTCTTTTGTGTAAGAGACATAGTGGACCTATTTTGAATATGTTCTTAAAGACATTGCTTCTATATAATATAAACATCCTAGTCGACTTTGTTTTGTAATATTTCCATACAATTCCACCTAAATTGACTCTGTACTATTATTAATAAAGGAAGTAAAATCTATTTACTAGTAATTAATTCACCTTTCCTTTTTAGTTGTTTATATGTTTAGAGTAACTCACATATATTAAATAAGTGATTTTTCAAATTAACATTTTAGTTACACTATTTCAATCTTTTGCACACACTACCAAACCATTTTACATTAAAAAGGAATTAAACATTTGTCTTTCCAAGGCCTACCTACTTGGATTTCATCACCAAGGGGGAAGCTAACTTGGTTTTCTAGCCAAGTATAAATATGTGATTGGTGGCATATATAGGAAAATCACCCCACACAATTATCACTATGGGATTATGAAGTGAGTGGGGTTAGGCCCCAATACCAAGATAATACCATTACCAATATAGATCCCTTTTAGCCCAAACATTCTAAAACCATCCTTAGATTACTTTCTAGTTCATTCATCCAGCCAAATTTACTATCACATTAAAATTACACTTTATTATAACCTAATAACACTTAGGATGAAAAAGTAGTTAACATTTAATTTTTAGCTATTTCTTGTTATTTTATCATTGTGTGTTTTATTTGAAAACTTTCATTGGCTAGAATTGGTGCAAGGTTTGTTATGTGTGTTCTAATTGGATCAATCATATTGATCCAATTATTTATGTGATTACTTTCATTATTGATTAAAATTTTCTTGCAAAATTTTCTCCTATTTCCAAACATTATCATCTTTCTTGATATAGTATCTTGCAGACTATTTTACCTTCTATCCTACAATATAGAGTCAACCTACACAACTATTTATTCTTATCTCCTTTTTTATCTCTTTTTTCAACAATACATACTTAACCTTCATGAATACAAATCCTTATTAAACTATTTAGCCTTTTTTCATACAATACACAATCAACCTGTATGATGGTGTATCCTTATATTTTGGTATTATTCCCTGGGTTATAGAACATAGTCGACTAGTTCAACTCTATATCCTAATTTATTATTTTATCTTTACATTATCATTCCTTTTAACTCCCTTATTTCAACAGGAAATTCCTATTTGAGGATAATACATACTTGAACTCAAAAAATATGATGACATTTGCCAATCTTAATAGGTTTCCCTATCAACTGCTTATGGATTCCACTTTAGATGAATCAATGTGCATGTGACCACTCACACTAAAAAATACTAGACTCCTCATTCATCTTTAGTTCATAACCATCTTTCCTCCTTAAAATATCAACTAGAAGTAGACTACACTCTTGAAATGATTTTCTTCATTATTGAGTTTCCTCAACATAGGGGAAAATACCCTTTTACTATTTACAATCTCATGATAAATGGTCAAATAGAAGAACCCCATTCACATTCTCCCACATTCTCTCATGGATTTGGGGGTGATACATTATTTACTTCTCAACCTCTCCCTTCTATTTTGACTCCTCATACTATTACTTCATCTTCCTTGATTTCTTCCAGCTCTATGCCAAGTATATATACTAACATGGTAGGTTCAACATCTAGTGGGCCTTTTCTAAGACCCCTTTTCAATCACTCTACTAGTGCACCATTTGCTACCAATGGTAATCTACCAATAGTGCTTATTTTTCTTATAATCCTTCTACTAGTGAATCTTTCACCATGCATGTTAATCATGCTACTAAAGACTTATTTTATACTAATTCCTCTCAAGACACTAGTTATACACATGCCACTATTCATAGTGGTACAAAATCCACTAATAATAATGCTAATACTTCACATGCCACACAAGTTAGTCATAAAAGCACTAAAACCCATCAAGCCTTATCAAAAATCTTAATCAAATGAATGATTTTCAAGCCAATAATACCAATCAAATGATGCAAATTTAGAATTACCTTATTCCATTACAAAATCAACCTCACCAAGTTCTATGGGGAGCATAAAATCAAAATGCCCCCCACCTCTCCTTAGGGATTCCCATGACAACCTCATTATCCAACCACCCCTTATTAACAAAATGATTAAACATCTTCAAAATGAACCCCTAACACCTCAAATTTTCTACATCAATATAAGAGGTATAACACCTACCATTAATTACAATAGGTCGACTGATCCTACCTTACATTTAAAAATATTTGGTAATCTCTACAAATATTGGGTTAAATTAAACACTTTTGTTGCTACCACGATATTAAACAAAACTATCTCTAGAGACACTTTATATTGGTATAATCAATTTAATTCCCACTCAATCACTAACTTAGAAGATATAGTTAACTCTCTAGTACAAGAGTTTTAAATTATTGACCTCCTTGAGAATACTTTGGCTCATTTTATCAATTTCAAGAAACTTGAAACCAAAATCGCATAAATTTTCATCAAATGGTGAAAGACCTTATCCAATAAGTATGAGCATAACATGGAAAATGACAATCTATTTCATCTATTCACTAACACTCTTTATCCCAAGTTGAAATATCAGGTTATGAATCTCTCTCCACAAACTTTGGAAGAGGCCATTGACTAAGTACAATATCCCCAAATGGGAATATTGCTAAATTCTAAATGTAGAAACATACAAAATGGAAAAAATGATAAAATTAAAATATGCAACTATAATATTTATTAAAACAACTATATAATACAAATAAGTAAAGCATAAAATAAATTCTTACAACCATGTGTGTTTTAGATTAAGATAAAAGTAGGTTTTGAAGGGACCCCAAAATTGTTTAACAAAGAAAGAAAGATGAAGCGATAATGCCCAACAGGAAGATCATTCCTAAAACTTACTATAAAACATTATCAAAATCAGGTTTTACAGGGACCTAAAACCACAGACCGATACCATAAAAGAAGATCATAGGTTTTAAAAAGACCTAAAAACTCAATAAGTTTTTAAAACTAAGATCTAACATTCAGAACCAGTTATAACATCCAACAGAAAGGACCAGAACAAAATCAATAGCAATAAAGAATACCTTAGTCTTCTAATTCTAGAATCATCTTCACAGCCTCATTTCCAACCATTGTTGTATCCTGTATAGATATTGTAGCTGATGTAGCAGCTTCTTGCTAGGCTTTCTTCCTCGAGCTCTGCTTGGTCCTCTTACTAGGCCCCTCCAAATATTTTATTTCTTCATTAGCTTGTTTTCCAAGGTTAGCTGCAGCCGCACATATGCTAGAAGTGACCTCCTCCATTTCCATTCTACTTTCCTTAATGAGCCTTCTCAGATTATTATCATAATCCTTAAGTTTAGTTGGAATATCACTCATTTGCTTCTCCAAGTTATTGATTTTGATCCTATCAGCTTCTTGGTTATGTTGCATTATTTCTACTTTCTTCTTCAGCTCCATCATTTCCTTATACATTCACGAATCAACTTGGAAAATTGCATCAGCTTTGAATTTGGCTGAATTCATGAAGGAGAGCTTAGTGTCCCTCTACCGAGTGTCACAACTATCATATGTATTCTCCTATGGAAAGGACTCATCCTTTTCTATTTGGTCATCCCTTTCCATCATTTTCTCCTCTTTTATCTCTGTAGGGTCTTTATTCTATTCATGATCATCCTTTTCTTGTTCTCTAATCTCCATAGCATGATTGGAAACTAGAACCAAATGTTCCTTTTCTCTTGTCAAAGCTAGATCATCAAGTAAAATATTTGTGTCTTTAACACTTCCCCTCACCACAATCTGATTATCTTCATGATTAGAATTATTATGTTCTGTATTGTCCTCTATTTTATCCCCTTCATTTTCTTTCTCACTTTTGTCTTCATTTTCCTAATACCCTTCCAGATTTGAACTAAAATCCCTAGTTTCCATCCCTTCTTCTTCCTCCAAAACATTCTTCTCATAACTTTCTATGCTTTCCCACTCAAATTCCTCTTCAACATTCTATTTTTTGAAACTGGAGGGTTTAGGTTTTACTTTTTCTTTCCCTTTCACTTTTCCACTCTTCTTACACTGTGAATCCTTATTTTTTTCAGAATAAGGATTTGAGACTATGGCATTATTTTTGCAGTAGCCCTCTATGATAAGAATTAGTCTTTCATGCAAAATTGGTCGAGATTCCTTCTTTCTATGAGCAAATAGACTTTGAAGCAGTGAAAAGTGCAAATAGAAGGGGAAGGAAATTCCATCTTTATGCCTAAAATGATTAAGAAAGACAAAATGAAATTTATGAACTCTTTTGCTTCTACCATCTAGGATAAAATACTCATGAATGCAACATAATACATCTCTCTAGATTCATTTTATCTGCTCCAAATCAAATGAATCTCCACTCTTTTCCAATCACTTCTCCTCTGCATCCATTTTCAAAAATTTCTTGTAAGCTGCATTGGAGATACTAGTCTGCTTAGAGAATTTAATGCCATCCGTGGGGAGCCCTATAACCTCAGCGATGAACTCCTCTATAAGCTTCATAGTAACACCATGGAGAGTTACTCTATCATCAAGTTTTTGAAGAATGCCATTGTGATATGGGGTTTAGACCCATGTAGTTGCTCCATATAACTTATCACTCTCCCTTTCTGAAGAATCTTCCATACATCCTGTCTATCCTTCCAATCTTCACAATTTTTTGGCTCTTACTTCTGTGGTTCACCCTTCATTTTGTAAAACAAGCAATGTTCCAATAACACCCAAACACTGAGAGCAAAAAAATGGTCCCAATTGTTCTTTACATGAAATGGAAGTTGCCTATATGCTAGCACATGAAAAATCCACATTACATTCTCATAAATGTACTTATTCAGTGAAGGTAATCTGTCCACCTTAAGTCCACTCCTCTGAATCATTAATTTCCTAATCTAGGTAGACTTTCCCTATTTTGAATGAATGACATCATAATTGATAAGCACTTTGAGATCAATGTGCTTTTTTAATGCATTATGCCATCTCACCTTTTGCCCTGTTTGAACAACATGATTTGCTATCTAGTCAACAACCCCATTGGCTTCTCTATATGTATGGGATATGGTCACTATTTTAAATTTTAGAATTAGAGCTTTAATTTCCATCACCGTACACTCAATAGACCATGAACTTGAGTTTTTGTTATTTAGGATGTTTACAATATTCAAAGAATCACCTTCCAACCATAATTTGGAAAATCCCAATTCAATAGCTAATTTAATAGTATATAGGGCTGTAGTAGCTTCAACAATATGACTATTCGACTTATTAATTGGGATAGCAATGGCATCAACTACATTTCCCATATGATCTCTCAAAATTCCTCCACATCTCACTCTTCCCAGATTCCCTTTAGCTGCTCCATCAAAATTTCCTTTGATCCATCTAGTAGGAGGGACATTCCATTTTACATTCAATCTTGGATTATCAATTTTTAGATTAAGCCTTTCAGATCATAAGGGGTTATCAAATTGAAAGGTTTGATTAGGATCCCTCTATGATTTAAAATTGTCCTTAATAGCTCTAATAATATTTTGGCCAAGCACCCATCCTAGAATTTCTTTACTTCTGAAAATTCTATTGTTTCTTTCTTTCCATGTACCCCACCATATATGAGAAAGTGTTAGTTTTCAAAAAAAATTAACATCAAGATTTTTTAAGGGACAACACCATCTTTTAAAAGATAGATCCACACTTTTTTGATGTACCCATGTTATACCCCAAAAATTAAGGATCTCAGTCCAATCTTGTTGAGTGTAGGGATAGTTCAAGAACATATGGTCTCTATCTTCAAATCCATTTTTACATAAAATACACTTGTTAACCACATTAATTCCTCTTTTCTATAAATTGTCAAGGGTTAAGATTTTATTTTAAAGAAAAGTCTAGAAGAAGATATTTATTTAGGGATAAGCCCCTTCATCCAGGCTTGAGACCACAAAGGTTGATTGCCCTTTTCCTTTGAAGTAAAGATAGTAGAGACTTTAAATTGTCCACTTGGATCATCATGACAAATAATCTTATCCTCCAGATATGGATAAAGAGAGATAGCATTGAGAGATAATTGGATGTTGTTGAAGCCTTGATTTACATTAGTTAAATTCACCTAGGAATTATTCTACCAATACTGACTAACTAGTATACCATATCTCTGCTTACATCGATCAACTAAATCCTTATCTTGGAAATCTTCCATCAAAGGATAATCCTTTAACCAGACATCATCCCAGAATTTCACCTTAAGTCCATTACCCACTTTCTAGGAACATCCTTTTTCTAAAGTTTTTTTGGTCCCGTGAACTGCCCCCCATATGGAAGAGGGACAAATTACATCAGAATAAGCAAAGAAATCAGAAAGGGATTTTGCATTGAAGAGGTATTTATGTTTCCATATAGTACTCCACTCTTTGTTTTCATGATAAAATCTCCATCCCAATTTGGCTAAAAGAGCTTTATTCATACTTATGATTTTCCTAATTCCTAATTCCCCTTCCCTGAAAGGTTTGCAAATTTTGTCCCAAGCAATTAAAGGCATTCTCCTTTTTTCCTCAGTACCAGTCCATAGGAAATTTCTTTGAATTTTTTCACTTACCTCTACAAATTTAATAGGAATTCTAAATAGACTTAAAGCATAAGTAGGTATGCTTTGAAGACAAGTTTTGAGAAGAGTTAACTTTCCTACCTGACTTAAAAGGTTTCCTTTCCATCCGACAAGTTTCTTGCTGAACTTGTTAATAAGATCCTCCCAGAATACATCAGGGACTTTCAGACCAAGAGGAAGACCCAAGTAAGAAGAGGGGAGAGATCCTATAGAACATTAAAGAATTTCAGCAATTTTATTTTTTCTCTGGATAGGAGTGTTAATAAATAACACTGCACTTTTATTCCAGTTAATCAATTGACTAGAGACCGAAGAATATAAATTAATAGCTTGCTTCAGAATTCTTGCTTCCTTGACTTCAGCTTTCCCCATAAAGATGGTATCATCAACAAATTGTCCATGAGAACAAATTAGAGGCTGAAAAGAAGGATTTAAAACCTTAAATAAACCTTTATGGATTAAATCCCCAATATATCTCCCCAAGCAATCAGCCATAATTACAAAAAGGATGGGGGATAAAGGGCCCCCTTGTCTCAATCCCTGAGATGGATAAAAGAAATGGGAAGAGCTACCATTTACCAAAACAACAATAGAGGAAGTATAAATCAATTGATAAATAATACCAACCACCTTTTGGTCAAAACCAAAATCTAAAAGACTATTTAAAAGGAATAACCAATCAACCCTATCATAGGCTTTAGCAATGTCAACATTCATAATAAACCCTTGATTATTAGAACATGACAATGAGTGAATATTCTCATGAGCAGTAATAATAGAGTTGAGAATTTGTCTACCTAGGATAAATCCATTTTGCTGATCAACAATTATTAGAGGAATCACTTGAATAAATTTGGAAGTAAGAACTTTGGAAATAATTTTATAGAAAGAATTATAGAGCCTGATCAGTCTAAACTGATCAGGGAAATTAGCACCAATTTTCTTGGGAATCAAACACATAAAGGTAGAATTAACATCTTTAAGCATTTGTTTTGCTCCATAAAATTCTTTCATAGCATCACTAACATCTTTTCCAACATATTTCCAAAGTTTTTGAAAGAAAAACATGGGGAAACCATCCGGTCTAGGAGGTTTATCTCCTCCTAGAGAGCAAACAGCTTTGAAGATTTCCTCATCCTTAGGAATTGAGCTTAACATTTTATTTTGTTCCTTCGAGACCAATGGAGGAATCACTCTTAGGATTTTAGGTTGACTATCCAAATTGATATTGGGTCAGACTTCATTAAAGATGAGAAAAAAGACTCCATTTCCTCCTTTATATCCTTTTCCTCTATAATCTTCAAATCTCCCTTTTTAGGTGTGATATGTGAATTTAGGCTCTATGCTTTAGAGTTGATAGATGGAAAATTTTTGTGTTTTTATCTCCTTCTTTCAACCATAACAACCTAGATCTTTGTCTCTAGTAGATTTCTTCTTTTGCGATAATATCATGATATTGATCCAACTTTTCATTTTCTTCAATAAGGAGATCATGAGTATATCCATCCTTCTAAAATTTTTCCTGAGTTTTAAGAATTTCCTCCTTAATGGAAACTTTATTCTCAAAGATGTTTCCAAAGCTATTCTTATTCCATTTTTTAACTTCCCTTTTAACATTTTTGAGCTTAGACACAACTCTAAAAAGTGTTGTACCCTCAATATCAATATTCCACCATTCTTCCAATTTACTTTCAAACTATGGGTGTTGCATCCACATCTTCTCAAATCTAAAAGGAAAATTCTTCTTAGAATTTATTTGAATAGCAGTGAAGATGAGAGGAAAATGATCTAATCCAATTTTCTGGCATGCTTCTAGCTTGTAGATGAATTCATTTGTCCAATCAAGAGAAATAAGGACACGATCAAGCCTAGCCTGAATACATTCATTCCCTACTCTCTTATTACTCCAGGTATACTGAATTCCTTTAGTTCCATATCCATTAGTCCCTCTTTATTTATAAACTCCAATAAGTCTAATCTCCCTTCCATTTGGGTAACATTACCACCCATTTTCTCATGATCATAGAGAGGCACATTGAAGTCTCCCATTATAATCCATTGTCCAAAATAGTCCTTAGTTTTAAAACTGGAAACAGACTCCCATACCTTTTTCCTTAGGTTCTTAATATTAGGAGCATAAATATTGAGAATATACCAACCCTCCTTCTGGTCCACTGTAGTAATTTTTACAATCATAGGATATTTACTAGCCATCATAATAGTTCTAGAATAATAATTCTTCTTCCATAATATCAGAGTTCCCCCTGATGCACCTTCTAAACTACTAGCATTTATAAAATAATTTGTAAAATCTTTGATCTATTCTACTTTCTCTTTATTCATTTTGGTTTCTTAGAGCAAGAGAAAATTGGGATTTTGTTCTCTAACAAAATTCCTAACAATATCCATTTTATGAATACTGTTTAACCCCCTAATATTCCAACTTATGATTTTCATATCTATTTTTTAGGGGCAAAATCCAGAATCGTTGCCTACCTACCATCAGCAATATTTTGAATACTTTCTATCTCTCTAGTTTTCTTTATGGATCTTCTTCCAATTTTGTCTTCTTACAACCATGTGTGTTACAATCACAATCTTTGCATGATATTTTCTTACTGAACCAAAGGGGTTTCATCCTATGATTCAAGAGATCAATGGACTTTCATAAAATGATATAAATATTCAATGGGATTCTATCCATAGAAGATATGAAATAATGAACAAAGAGTTCAAACCTTACAAATGGGTATTTCATAATATATCCAATCATGAACAACCATGGGAGAGGGATCTTAATTTATAGATTTTACAATGAAGAAAAGAAATAGAGAAGAAGCATGAAGAGAGAGATAATGTGGCATTGCATGTCCATGTGGGCCAAAATATCTACTATTGGTCATGTGACCCCATGTGCAAGGATCACAAGATAATCCTCTACTTTCCACCATTTTTCATACCACTTCAAAATATCCTCCTCACTCACATATGTGAGATGCTTTTCCCCTTGTGAGAATGGTCAAAATTGGATGGAATATTCATGGTGCCTCTTGAATTAATCCATGTGCCTCTAAAATGAGTGGGAATCTATCTTCTAATTTTCCTCCCACTTCATTCAAGAATAGTGACTTGATGTGCCATTATCCCATGTGCTCACCCATCACCTTTTGACTTATTCAAAAGGACTTCACATACCAAATCAATATTTCCTACTAGAATTGTGCCTAGCTTTCTCTCACATCAAATTTAGCACATGTGATATCCCTCATGGGACATGCCACATCATCCACAACCACCTCATCTACTACATCATTAGCTACATCACCTACGACATCACCATAAATTGTGATAATGAATAGTAACATGTGAACAATACCTATAAATAGTAATTAGTGAATAGTGACTTGGCACAATATCATTCCCCTATATTACCTAACTTAGCCTATGAGAATGAAATAGGCTATCATTATTATACAAATGATTCATAATGAAAATGGGGACATTATATTCCTCCATTGATAAATATTACTTATACTCAAGTAATACTTATTCACTTCCTGGTTCCAAATGCCATGATTCCAACTCAATTATGGGAACTTGTAATTCCTAATCCTTAACCCTGATGGCATTATATTTTCCCAAATACAATTCTATTATACTACTATGATATAATAAATAACTAGGATCTATATTGCAAGTGATGCTATATCAAACACTTTATTCATATCAACTAAAATACTTGCATCCACACCACATGCTTGGGTTGTGAACGTAACCTTATCATCTAATACCTCCATCCACTTTTTTGTCAAGATCATAGGTACACCACTTGTCATAGTAAATCCATCTTCCACCATTACCCTATTGCCTTGTAGATCAATATCCTCATAGGGCTCATCAACAGTTGTTGATTTGACAAAATCCAAATCAACATACTCAATACTTTTAGGTTCAACACTTCTAGAAAAAATCATGTACTCCTCTTCACTTATGGATGCACATGAAAATTAAACTTCATAATTATCTTCTGATAAGACCTCTTGATGAGAGTCCAAACTCAAATATTTTGATTTATCTTTAGCTATCTCTCTCACTTATTGTTACTCAAATCCATCTAGGTGATTGGTACATGAAACTTCTAAGTTCTTTGGTGAGACCTATAAATTAGATTCCTCTTGAATAATATCAAGTTTATCCATTACTTGATTTATTTATTTAGCTTTGTCTTCATTTTTTGGCTTATTGATTTTCTCTATGTTAGCCTTCTCTTGATCATTATCTAAGCTAGAATATGCCTTCTCCTCCTCTAATGAGTACACATCTTCATTCACCTGATCTCATCTAGACTAGAGTCTCATTTCTTCTCATATTCCTCTATATTAGAAGTAACCTCAATGTAATTTACTTTACCTTCCCTAAGGCATCTGTGTCTAGGTTTCCAAGGTTGCTTGTAGGAGAAACAATTTTTTTCCCATATGAGCTCATTCCTTGCTTCTATACCCACACTGGTTTTCTTGGGAAACACCTTTGGAAAATATTTCTTAGAAGGGAAATATTTACTCTAAAATTTATTTTTGGGAAATGTTGAAAACCCCATACCCTCTATATCAAACATGGAAATCAATCTTTGCCTGAAGTTCACATAAGATGTGATATTGCCATGTCCTAAGGTCACCAAACCATGTTACCACCACTAATCAGCCTCCTCATCTAAATTAAGTTTGGCATACTTAATGGATTATTTTTATAATAAGGGGTTAATCTAAAACTATTTATCAACTTTATGCACCTAAAAATGTGCACTATACTTTTTGGAACCATCAAAATAAGGAATAGACAAATTGCCCTCATTATTTTGTAATTCATTATTCTATGGTATTCCACCTCTATGGGGTCTATGCCTTTGCCTAAATTTTAAATAGTCATGGAATGATATTTTAGAATAGAAACCTTCCCCTAGTGCTCCCCAATCTCTCATTACTTGAGCATGCAATTATTGATTAGTGGGTTCCTAATTCCCTTTTGGAGTGTTATTACTTGAAATGAAAGTAGGCATGGTAGGTCTAGATTTGATCAAACCACTGAAATATTATGGAGTAACTCTATTCTATATTGAAATTGATCCTTTACTCATCATTTTTGCAAGAATCTAAGTAAATTGTTTCTACAATTGATCCATTTACTAATCCATCTATTGATAATATTAAGACATATATTTCATAAAATTACTCATTAAATTTTATAGATTGGATGGATCCATTATTATTGGACCCATTTCAAAAAATTCCTTATTATACATAATAAACTCCATCTTCTACCTACAATAGCTTAAATACTACATGCAATATATAAATCCTCAAAAGAAGATTAAACACCAATAAGTTGGTAGGATACTTTGTGCTCTAATACTACTATAACATCCCCAAATGGGAATATTGCTAAATTCTAAATTTAAAAGAATAAAAACTAAAACAAACCATAACATTTAAATATGAAACTATAATATTTATTAAAAAACCTACATGATATAAATAAGTTGATCATAAAATAACTTATTACAATCATGTGTGACATAATGATAATTTTTACATGAGATTATCCTACTAAACCAAAGGGGTTTCATCTTATGATTCAAGAGATCAATTGGGTTTCATCTAATAATCTAAATATTTAATGTGATTTTATCCATAGATCCTTTCTAGTTTGTCATCCACTTCAACCAAGAATAGTGACTTCATGTCCCACTATCCCATGTGCTCACCCATCACCTTTTGGCTTACTTAAAAGGACTTCACATGCCAAATCAAGATTCCCTCTTATAATTGCACCACACTTTCTCTCATATCAACTTTATCACATGTGATATCCCACATGGGCCATGCCATAAAATTCATATTCACCTCATATATCACCTTCAAATCTCATGAGACACAAAATAAAAATCATTATTTGAAAAAAGCTAATACTCATTTGGCCATCTACAAACATTCTCTTCTTAATCATCACAATAGTAATGACAATCCTACTTGTTCTACTAATAACATTGAAAGTATTATAGACCAAAATCCAAAAGAGAATGTGGTAAATATGAATAATATGCAATGGGTTGTTACTTTCACTGATTCTCATCCTAAACACATTCACCAACCATCCCAATCTTTTTGTGTTATCCAAGATTCTTCCCCATCTCACCTAATAGTGTTGGGGTAAGATGATCTTATCTCTTTTTAAGAAATAATTCCAACACCTCAAGTGGATAAAACTCCTCACACTATTTATACAATTTACACAACCTATCTACCCATCAAAAACTCTATTTAGTATAATAATAACACTTCTTCAAATAAATCACTAGAAAAACCTCAATCAACTAACCCATCCTCTCAAGATAATCAATCGATTTATCTCCAAACAAAACTAAACACATCTTATAAACACAAGTTTACATGCACTTCTACTCCTCCTTCCAAGGATCTCCTCCAATATTTCATACCTCTCTCTAATATTCTACTCAATGGTTATGATGAATGGGACCCTATCATTGTACTTACTAATCTCTCATCCTAAATAACCTTTCTAAAACTCATGCAAAATTCTTTGTGCCATCACAAATACCAGATGTAGCTATTATTCAAAATGAACATCCTTCATCCTCCCCTCATAAGATGCAAATATACCTTACATAGGTTAGAAGATAGTATCTTACAATAATACAAAGAGATGTCTATACACGTTGACAAAATAATGGACACTTCTTTTCATCTTAAATTTCATATTGCTTCCATGATCCTAGATGAGATTATTCTTAAGTATTCAAATTAGTGATATCCAAGTTAATCATGGTTTTATTGATGAGGTTTTACTTAGTTGTATTTCCTCCCTTGACTTCATTAAAACTATTGGATATTTTGAGTGTAATATTAAATACACACACAACACATTTTAAGGTTATTATCAAAGGAAAATGCCCCCTTTAGGTTACTATGGCTCCATATCACTGTCACACCTATCACTATTTGAGTGAAGGTTGTGATATTCAATTTTCCCCTTTCCTACAATATCTTGCTTGGTAGGCCTTAGACTCATCGCATAAGGGATGTCTATTCTTCTTTATGCCAATACTCAAGTTTCATAATAATGGTTCCATCTATAAAATTCAAGGAAACATTCACCCTTGGAATTTTGAACAATTTTAAGAAAGAGGTGTATTTAAAATTCCAACCATTGAAACCTTACCAAGTGTTCCATTCCAGGAATCTCAACATTTAAGCTTACCCATCAACTCTACTCAAGGTTATCATGGTAACCTTAAACTCATCAAGAAAATACCACCTAACCTATTAAACTCTAATGAAAATGAGCCATATGAGATCAACCTCAAGATTAAAACTTCAAATCTCTCTCCTCATCTCATTTCCCAACTTCCACCATCCTTGAATCCACATTCTCATCATCCATCTATCGATGATATACATGAGTCTTAACCAATACTCAATATTATACTCATCATGCCACTTTCTATGAGAATTCTATCCCTACCTACACCTTCAACCTTCATACACTTGATTATGATGATGGTTATACTTTAGATGACCCATTTCTAGGAGGTCTAGTCTAGGATAGAGATGTTGAGATCTTTCATTATCATTCTTTTTTGTTTCAATGTTTTTTCATCTTATATAGTTCCTAATTCTAGTATTGTTAATCTTGTTCTCAAGGTAGAGATGGAGCCTTCACATGGCATACCTCCAATTTCTATAGAGCCTCTTAGGATCATGCTTATGGATCAAGCTATGGTTGATCCCTATAATCTTGCTAGATACTAGGATCCCTAAAGCCTACTTTCCATAGAGATGATTGTTACTACCCTTAATCCCTCTATGCATCCTAATCCTTCCTTAATTGAGCCTAGTCTAGATCCTAATCCCACTCTACCCTTAGATGAACCTCATCATGCATCCTATTTTATCTCCCCTTCAACTGAGCATAGCCTAATCTGTATACCAAACTTACCTCCCCTCAATGATGGCCTTCTTCCTTTATCATAGCTTGATCCCTTGCCCACCTAATGGTATGATCACCCCTACTATTACATCCATAGAGTTTATGGTCATTAGACTAGATATTTCTAGTTATACCAACCTTCCATGGTTCCTACTTCTATTCTTTCCATTAGTAAACCCATAAAGTCTACTAACAAGTGTATCTATTGCTTCCATGACATAACTAATCATTCATCTACACATTGTTGAAATATTCAAGATTATATTGACACCTTTTACCCTACCCTTCGTTAGTCTAAAGACAAGGCTATACCTCCTCCCAAGTTGTTACATGAGTATGTTACCAATTATGGAAATGTATATTATATTTGGCACCAATGTGATTACCATCACACTGATCATTGCCACATCCTTCATCAACATCTTAATGATCACCTCATGTGTATTCTTGCACCCATTATTCCCCCTCCCATAGGTCATCCACATAATTAGGATGCCCCTTTCTTCACATATGGCTCCCTCTGCACCTATGGCTTCTATGCCATTTGAATCTTCTCCCACACCCATGGTTCCTTCTCTATAGGGGGTGCCACCTCTTATCTCATAGATATCATTCCAATGTCTATTCCCATTATTGAGTATTATATGCATAAGGGACCTCATGAGCATGTGATCCATCAAATATACCTACATTTTATATAAAGGGGATTAGATAAGAGGTCTTTTCATAGCTTTCCCTAAGGATCTATGAGACTCTCACTGAAGTTAAAGTCTAGATTCATAGAAAAATCTCAAATGTTATGGATAATATATGTGGACATATTTATCAATATTTGTGAACACAACATGGTGTTCCTTCACTTTCATCTTCATCATGATTTTTGGATTGGACTTATAATCAAATTTTATTTATATATTTTATCATTTGACTCTATGTCAAATTTTGATTCACTTGTCTATCTTACATGGATCTTTATATTTCACATTATATGTTGTATATGGTTTCATGTATTTCATCTTTTGTTCTTATGGATTCTTTCTACATGCTCATGTTTAGAATTTCATGTCTTTTTTATGAACGTCTTTGTTGTTTCTCATGATTGTTTGATACCTTATCTCATCTAACACAAATAATTATTGTGACTTGGTTATACAAACCCTAATCCTTTAGTAATCCTCTTTACCATGTGATCAATTAGAAAACAAGTAATCTCTTTGTAATTATCTATCTTACTGGCCCACATTTGATCTCCCTTTATTCCCTTATTTCCTTTTGTAAACTAAGTATACACACATTTGAAACTTGAGATAACATGTTGGTTCATAGGTAAGCATAAGTGTTTATTCAATCATGTCTTTGGAAAATCAACTTCATTTATCCAAAGTCTAATGCTCATTAGTGTTTATAAATTTTTTATCTCATTTCATTTATTCCAAGTCTGTATAGAAGAGGAATCTTAAAATCCATAAAATTTTAAAATCCAAATCATTTCAAAAAAGTCAATGATATAAAAGGAAACATACAAATATAAAAAGTCAAATCACCCTAAAAGAGAGTATTCAAATCACATCTCCTTCTTTATAATTAAACCTCAAACTCCATAGTTGGCCTCATGATAGAGCTAAGGTCCATTGAGGTGCATTAAACAATTAGATTATAAAAGGAGAATAAAAAAATATTTTAGTGCTACCTACTTTCTCACACAAGTGCCCAATCTTTATAGCTGATTAATAAATCTGTAAGGCCCCTAAGGAATTGAGAACACATTGTGGGAAGGTAGGCCCATTTAAATTTTAATGTTAATTCAATCAACATGAGTCAATCTTAGTATCTCACTTATTTTCATATACATCTCTATGCTTATTATGAACAAGTATCATTTGTATATTAATGGTCACTAGCCATTTAGTGTCTTTTATGTGTCTCTAGTATGGCTCATGTTTCCTAATGTATTCTCATAGACACCTACATTATATTTTTACATTTCCTCATTCATTTACAACATTACTAATATTTCCCCTTGAGAAATATTATTTTATCAACTAATTACTCCCCCTAGGGATCCCATTTGTGAGTTACATTTTAAGACCATGGGTAGGACCAAAACTTCCTCAAAAATTGCCACATTATAATCATCCTTGTAAAATCATTCCCATAGTTGCTTCTTTGGTGTACCCTTTTTGAGTTGTAGTGTAAGACCATGGATAAGACTAGGCCTTCCTCACAAAATTTTCTAATACCCAAGTCACAATGAAATTATGTGTGTCAAATTTGAAATAAATAGTGATTGATTATGAGTTACACATCATTGACATGATTCCCATCTTGATATATTATGTTTTATTCTTAATTCATTGATATTCCACTTTTATCTTCTTATTTTTTGATTGCATATATGCTTAAAACCATTTTTCTTAGACTTTTCATACTTCCTAGCTTGAATTAATGCGATCAATTTAATTTCATTTTTCCAATTTTGTTTATTTTATACTTCCCAAAGTGATTTAATATGGTTGATTGACTTAACTATTTTATTTTTATACCAATTGGTTTTCACTTGCCTTCCATTTTATTACATTATTTTCATACTTCCTAATGTGATATAATGTGATTTTATACTGTTTTAACTTGGTACAAATGTTTTACATGGTTTTAAAATATTTGTTAAACCTTTTACCATCTTTGGTTTATTATATTCAGTTATCTTTTATTATTACACATTTCTCATTGTGATATAGTATGTAATGCATTTATTTTTTATTAATTATAATTTTCCAAGTCATTTTTTCATTTTTATTTTTAACCATTCATGTGTATCACATAAAGCTAGAAAATAAAATACACAACATATATTTCCTATAGAATATACAAAAAAAGCTAAATACATGTGCCAAAAATAAATATATCAAT
This sequence comes from Torreya grandis, assembly GCA_037957365.1. NCBI lineage: Eukaryota > Viridiplantae > Streptophyta > Pinopsida > Cupressales > Taxaceae > Torreya > Torreya grandis. The sequence goes on from JARHVA010004303.1 coordinate 852,945, forward strand.
GCATCAACATCCAAAACCAAATACAACTATCAAAATCAATATATATATATATATATATATATATATATATATATATATATATATATATATATCTGTGCATGTGTGTGTGTGTGTGTAGTCATATAAAATACAAAAATTCATAACTTGAGCATGACTAATGACACCTAACCCATAGGTTCCTCTTGTTTTTTCTCATAACCCTCTTAGGCTTGCTTTCAATGATTCCCAATCATCTGTAGCCTTCGAAACTTGATCCCAATTGATTTAGGACCCTCTCTTCATGAATAATCCATCCCTTAGGTCTATCTGCTCATAACAATAGCACTAAAGTTGGAATATAGTGTTGGACCCTAGGGTGTCCCCTTTTTAATGCTCCTGTCCATTCATAATTCAAGCCCAAATTACCATTTTACCTTGATTCCTCTTGTTCATTATGTCAACCTAGTCTGGTTTCATTTAAACCATGAGCAATAAATCCATATATAAGCCCATTCAAAGATAGTTTGGAAAGGGTTGGAAAATATCATTCAAGAAAGCAAGAATACAAACAAGACCACTCAATCAATCTTCCCTATTCTTTATATACATCCAACCTATACACTTTTTAGCCAATTCAAGTCCTTACACTAGTACCTAGTCATCTCAAGCATACCCAGTTTTGACATTTCTTGCATCTCATTCACTATTGTACCAAGAACTCTTAAAGAGAGAACTACATATGGCTTGATCCCTCCTCAGAGTATCAGTATGTAGGTAGCGTGCCCACATATAGGGTGTAAAGCACATCTAGTGCATCTTATGCACACTAACCCCTTTTCCTCATTTTCTAAAGTTTCTTTCAATTGCATAGAAGATATAAGCACATGAAGAATAAAATCTAAAAGGAGCTCTGTTGATAGTGAGGACCTAAAAATTGGTATACAGGCTCATACTAAACAGGTGAACAAAACCTAGAAAACTTAAATCTTCAAGACAATAGTGTCAGAGAAAGACTATAGTGCTAGAGCCTAGGGTGTCCAATTTTGATGCTCCTATCTAATCAAAAAATGAAGTTCAAGATTCTATTTTTGATAGTGTCCCAAGCCTGAACACAAATTTTTAAATTCTATCCCAATGACATCAACATAGAATAAGATAAGTTTAATTTTCTTTCTCTCACTACTATTTTTACAAAAGGCCTAATTGCAATTTAATTTCATAAATTAGTAGCTTTAACTAGGAATATTATTCACTAATTTCTCCTACTCATACCCATTTATTGAATAGGAATAAAACTCCATTATTCCAAAAAAAGACAAATCATTTGGTGAACCTAGCATGCTTCAAATTTTGCATAAAAACCATAGAAACCTTAGGGTAAATTATTAGTTGATTTATCCCATTAATGTTTTAATTTTTTATTGAATATTAAAATCATTAATTCCTCTCAAATTTTAAAATTTTCTATTAAATTTTAAAATAAATATATTTCAAACCTGAGTTGCATACACTAGGTCCCAGTAATTTTTTAGCATTAATCCAAAAAAAATTATTGATTTTTTGCTTGCATATATTAATCAAAAATTTATCTCAAATTTTAAAAAAAATTAGTAAATTTTAAAATAAATTTATTTCAAACCCTAGTTGCATCAACTAGATCCCATTAATTTTCCAATCATTTTTTAAATTTTTAGTTGCATATTAAACTTAGAAAATCACTTTAAATTTCAAAAAATCATAGTAATTTTCAAAAAATTATTTTTCTCAAAACCCTAATTGAATCTACTAGATCCCATTAAATCAAGCACTTTCCCATAATTTTCTAGTTTTTTTCTTAAATACTTAACTTAGAAATTCAATTTAAATTTCAAAAATTCATAGTATTTTGTAAAAATATTTTTGAAAAATCCCTAGTTGAATGTACTAGCTCCTATTTTACTTCTTGAGGTATCACTTTACATGTTTGGGAGCTTTGTATCCTTTATATGCATATTCTAGTTCCTTGTTTAGATTATATTAGTTTAATATTTTCTACTATTATCCAAGTTGTTTTCCTTGTGCCACCTAAGTTTCTTGCATCTCTTCCTTCAAGATGAAGTGCAAGACTCAGTGGAAATCCTCTCTAATTTATCTAAATTCTTTTAATCTAACTATACACCATGGATAAATAACTAGCTCAAGTTCCTGTTACAAATCCTACACATCTAAATTACAAAAAAATCATGAAGATAACTCTAATAATGAGTAGTAAGAAAATAAAAATGATGATGTAAACACTGATGCTCATATTCAACCACATTAGACTACTGATCCACTTCCACCTATTATTGATAATGAAATTTTCCTCAACAAAGATTTGATTTTACAAAGTTTTAGAGAAAGACTCAAGGAACAACCCTGAGATCATACTCTTATCTTGCAATCTATCATGGAAATTAAAAAGGCTAAGCAAGTTGAGTCTTCCATTCTTTTAGAGTAACTAGTTGCAAATGACACTATGGGGGAAACTGTCTCAAAAACCCCCTTTAATAGCCCAAACTTCTTTTATGCCATTTTCTACAACTAGTACATGTTTGTTTCTTGATGTGACATCCCTTATGTAAGAGATGAGGTATATTCAATTGAAGGTGAAACATCTTAAGCAAGGTACGTCTAGACCTACATAGGATTTAGATTCTTTTGCTTTACTACATACACCATTGGCACATCACATTACTTCTACACCCTTGCCACAATTTTTTATTCAACCCAAGCTTACTCTTTATGATGGTAAGGGTGATCCAAAGACACATTTGAGAGAATTTCACATAGCATGCTTGGACTATGTACTAGATGACTAGCTACTTAATAAGATATTTCTATAGACCTTAAAGGATTATGCTTTATAATGGTTTCAAAGTCTACCAAATTAGTTGATCAATACATTCAATCCTTTAGATGACATGTTCCTAGCACACTTTAATATCAACATTCGAGATAAGGTTTCTTATGCTCAAATTGCTCAACAGAAATAATGACCAAATGAGCATTTTACAGACTATGTTCTTTGGTATAATACCATATTGGCTAAGATGACTAGCCCCATTTCAGATCAAGAGTTGTAGGACCTTTTCAAACAAATCCTTCAACTATCACTTCATGAATCAATCATGTTCAAAAGATTCTCTTCCTTCATTGAATTGTGTCACACATTAAAGGAAAGAGAAATCAAACTAATTTCAATGGGAAAACTAAAGTACACTAATACATCAGACACAACTAATAAGAGTAACAACAAAGTCCCATATAAGGTCAATCTCAATGATATTAAAGGTTAGAATCAACCTATAGTCAATGTAGCTTCAGAGCCTCCTTAGTGAATAGTTTTATTATCCCCCACTCAATGCACTTTTTCACATCTTCTAGTTCCTTCAGCTAAGGTTTTATAGTAGCTTATAGACTGTAATATCATATCTCTCCCTCCTATTTATGAATTTGATGCAACAAATCCTATTACAAAGGGATATGATCAACATGCATTTTGTGACTACCATAGGGTATCAGGCCATACAATAAATAAATACATCAATTTAAAGCACAAGATAAAAGACTAATAGATTTAAATGTTATTGATCTTGGTACTTCAATTAAGCCTCCATTGGCAAAGAAAGCATAGGATAAAGCATTGAAAATATTCTTAGATCTATTTCCACAACATTCAAAATAGGATACATGAGACATATTAGGGGTTCATCATGCATATCATGCACATCCACCACTAGATACATATAGGGCATCTTCAGTTGAGTTACATCCTTTAATCAACATAATCAATGTACACCATTTAAGAGTTTTAGCTAAACCTTCTATCTCCTTCTTAGAGTAGGAGATCATTGAAGATGATTTAGATTATTGTGCACTCTTTATCAAAAATCACATTCATAATCAACCTATTTATAGTGTGCTTATTGATAATGGTTCCAATCTTAGCATGTCCACCTTGACACTACTAAAGTATTTGGGTTATTTAAAGTAGGATATCACTCTAACGGACATAGTTATTAATGGTTTTAGTGGGAATATATAGAGTTCATTGGGCACGATAGTACTTCCACTATAGGTTTGTCCTACACATGTGGCCACACCATTCACTATAGTTCTTAGTGCAAGATTTTATGATATGTTATTTGGTCGACCATGCATTCAAAAACTTAGAGTAATACCTTATACAATTCATAGATGCATGAAATTCATTCACCTTAATTAGGTTGTTATAGTCAATAGAGTTACATATTAGTTACCACTCCCCACTTCAGAGCCATCTACCAATTTATAGTCACCAGTTTTAGTTTCACCACTAGTTTCAATTTTACCACTAGTTTCATTTTTTCCATGAGTTTTAGCTTTTCTTCTAGTTTTATTTCCTATTCTCCTTTAGAATTAGACACAGTTGAGTCATCCATCACCAGTATAAAGGGTTCATATACCTCCATAGCTTTGGGATTCTAGATAGCTTCCAGGTATAGTATTCACTCCTAGAGCAGTTTCATTGAGATCTCATGCATCTACACATAGAAAACATGTTCAAAAAAATTCTCCTACTTCTAAATGGGTCCCTAAGAGCCCTATATTTACATCCACTTCTCAGAGTTAGAGAGTCACCCCATAGTTTCTACTTAATGTATTTTAGAACATTTACAACATATACAACTTTTAGATCCATGGTTTGAGCATTTCCATCATGTTTTATGATCATGCATGATTCCACTCCTTGATAGAGAACACCATGATAGGGAGTCTCACATTAGACTCATTAGTTAATATAATATATTTCTATCTTTGTTTACACATAATCTCATCTGATTAATTATACATAGTTTAAATATTTCAAAAATATAAAAACAATATAACATTTTAAAAATCCAAAAACATTAAAATATAAAAAAACACCAAAAAAACATTTCTATTGTATGCATTATCCATGTTTTACATTGATACTATCATGCTAGGACTTACATTTTCTATTTCATGCTATTGTATGTCTCTTTATCTACATTACCATGCTTCACATGATCTTCCTTGAGTGTGTGTAGTGACATATAACTACTTGATTGCTTCACTCTACCCATTGAGGGGACATCCTACTTCTACATTTGAGATATAGATCAATATATCTTCCCCCTGGGGGCATGTTATACATGACTACACCATCCAAATTATGTCATTCTTATACCACACACTCTAAGTTATCATGTTGATGTAAATTACTTACTATATTATATAGATTACTATATCAGCATTTCACTAATATCTAACACTTATGTATCTCTTAACATATACCTAGTCTTGTACTAAACATGTATTGCATACTTTCAATCTTTCTTTTATTAGTTAGATGTGATTTTATCTTCTCGTTTAGTGTAGCTTTTTAGATTATATTTGTATTTCTTTCTTGTATCGTATATGTGCCTTAGGAGATTTTACAATGTCCTTTACTTATATTCATGTGTGTGCCTTAGGACATTTACCAATTTCATTTGCTTGTACTCTTCTATATACTTGTGGCCCTTGTGCCAACTTTGCTTGCTCCATTTGTATGTGTATGTGGTATTTGAATATACTTTATGTTCTTGATTTCCAATTTGAGTGACATGTGCCCATGTTCCTTGTTTTTTTAGCCCCTTAGCCACTCTTGTATGGTTCTTACTTCTTGTTTTGTGTTATCATTGCTTTAGTGGTTCTTGATTGTTGTAATGCCATGATTCATATCATGCATTTTTCTATTTTCTTGGATGCCATGATGGACATCATGCTCCATCCCTCCTTGACCAAACTAAAAACTAAAAAATTGATAACTAACATTTTTAGTTCTAGTTTAGTAAATTTCACATGATATTACATTATTACATCTATCTAGGCATACCCTGTTGATCTAAAAGTCTCTCAAATCAAACCATGATATATCTTGAGATATTTTGTTGATTATCATTGATATACCATGTATATTTTTATCTTAACACACTTGAAAATCTTCTTCTTCTAAGGGAAGCCATTTTAGGGTACCTATTCCTACCCTCAAAAGAGTGGGAAATAAATAGGGGTTTTACTATAGAGATCAGAGCTCCTAATCAATAAAAAATCTAGTTTTAGAACAAATAGAACAATAACTAGTCATCAAACCACATAGAATAGACCAGATAGTCAGTCAAGATTCTAGAATAGTGATCAGTTTCATCCCAAGACAACAATGTTGAGGATGGACTATAGCACTAGACATTGGGTTGTCCATTTTTGGAACTCCTATCTAAATAATAGTAAAACCAAGTTTTCCAAAAGTAGATATAAAGGAAGGTATAACTATTGTTTTACACAATCAAACTAGTTTATATCATTAGTTTTTAGTATAATTTTCTCAAAGAATCCAAACATAGGGGGCACAATGCGTGGCATGATTATTTCTCACTTCTAGTTTTACATACTATAGTTGGTATAACTTCTAGATCAGAATCCATGTTTTAGACACCAGTGATTGGGGGTAGATTGCACAACACTTTTGCTTCTTATTATTTTAGTTTTTAGCATTACCCAGGCACTATCAGTAGTTGCATGCCTTATTCCATATATAGGTAGTTGGCATCATTTTAGAGTAGAATTCATACAATCATAACCTCCACATTTTTTGAGTACTTGAGTTCCTAAGTGGCTTCCACATAAGCCAAATTTTTAGTTTTGGAGTGGCTTTCATACAAGCCTAATCTCCATCTCTTTTGAGTTGGCCAACATTGGCCTAGTCTCTAACATGCATTCAGTTATCCATGCCACATTGTCAAATTTATAGAGAATTTAGGGATTTTAGAATCCATCTCATATGACATACACATTCATACATACTGGAATCAATTCTTAGCTTTAGTTCATACGGCAACAATGGATCCAAAGGGATAGCCTTTATATTCTTGAACCACCTATTCAAAGGGATTGGACATATAGTCCAAATATTAACCAACACACATATGACCACCTAGCTTCACTTAGTGGGAAATGATGGATCCAATGGGCCATCCTTTGTATTCTTGAGCCACGTATTTAGAGGGATTAGACACATAGTCTATACATCAATTAACATATACATGATCATCTAGCTTCACTCAATAAGTGATGATGGATCTAAAGGGATAGCCTTTGAATTCTTGAGCCACTTTTTGGTTAATTGAATACTCAAATTTTTTTGTAATATAAATTTTGGTACAACTTTATCCAACACATCCTGTGATCTAGGAATTTGACTCAAGAGAGGATGGTTAGTATTATGTTAGTTTCAAAATGAAAACAAAGTGAAATAAACAAACTAATAGAATAAAATATCTAGGCCTAAACACTAGGAATAACTTAGTTAATAATCATGAATGAAACACATAACTAAAATTCAAAAGAAAACTCTTTCACCTTCCTTGGATCCTCTAAAATGCTTGTTGTGGTGGCTTGCTCAGGTTATGCTCATGATGTCCTTGACAATGGAAGCTTGACAACCTCCATCTATCCCTTGCACCTATAGCTTGTGTCTTGTATTGGCTTGGAATTAATTTGGCATTATAACACTAGTTTCTTGAAGCTTTTTGGAACCAATCATGCATTATAACTTTTCACTAATTAAGCTTAGAAATGATGTTGTGAGGCCTCCTATTTATACATTTTTGGATTTGATCATAATCAACCTCAACCATCCATCTCAAGATTAAGATGTGTGGTTGAGGATTAATTCAATATTTTGAATTAAGTTTGTAATTATCCTCATCATGTCATTGGAAGAAGGAGAAATTAAGAGGCATGGAGGGCATGAATCTTGATATTTGTGTCATTTATGGCCTAGGGATGTCTTCCCAAGAAATGAGGTCACTATATGATGAAGATATTAAATATTTACTTCCAAAACAAATTATTTAACAAGTCTCCATTTAATTATTTATTAATCCTTAATTTGGGTTAATTATCTCTTAAACATGATTAAGCACTTTATGCACAAATTACTCAAATTGATGAGAATGTCTTGTTATTAGTCCTAAATTTGACTAGATTGGAATTAGAAGTCCATGTTAGATGTGTTAGATGTGTATTCCCATTTATAATGTCTCTAAAAAAACTAACAAAGGTATGAGTCTTGTGTAAAAGATTTGGTAGGAAAGAGCAGTCTAGAGCATGTAAATTTGGCATTTTGACTCAAAATGGACTGATCAAAGTTAGTTGGTTCATAAATTGCATTGCCTCATTTATGGATTCTCTAGCCAAAATTAGAACTTAAATATGTCATTTTCACATCATTTAGTGTGTTTTAGTGTTTTTAGGCCAAATTGTGCATTTTGGGTGGAAATTGGTCAAAAGCCTAATTGGAGTTTATCGGTGGCTAGTTTTAGGTGTCTACAGTTTGCCCCTATTTGGGAAGATGTTGCAAACTATAGGTAAAATATTATCTTCTCAAAGAATGAGAGATGGCCTATATGCCAAAAATAAGATTATGGTTGGAGAAAAAATATTCAAATGGTTTTGGGAATCTTATGATGATGCCCCTTGAGGGAGTGGCCATCACATTGGTTGATGGACAATCCCTCTAAAAGAAACAAGAAGAAAAGTTAAATTAACCTATCGTTAAGATTAATCCAAATGAGAAAATGCTTGTAGGAATTTGTGTAAAAAGGATGTTGATTTTGCCCAAAGGTGATTATAATCAGGAATAAAAGTCAAAATAATGATTTACCCATAGGTAGTTATAATCATTAAGAGGACCTATATTGGTTAAAGATGATTCTGCCCCATTTAGGGCTGATTAGAAAGCATAAATCAAGGATATAACCTATAATATATATTAAATATAATTAGGTGGAAAGTGATGAAATGGATGAATAGAAGAATAAGATTGATCAGTGTGAATGATTTCATTACACCTGTCAATGAGGAGATGTTCATCCTGACTAGCAATGATATAACTAGAATTGTCATTGGGTTGATTTGATCAATGGTGGGATGGAAGTATTTGCCAAGGTGCCAAAGATAAACTTTGGTGGCTCCATTGATTATAGATCTTTATGGAACTAATTTTTGTTATAGCATGTGATGGTAGGCTTCCTGATAGAACACCATGAAGACTTGGCCAAAATATGCATAAGGAATAACTCTTGATATCAAATAAACACTTGAAAATAATACATCAATAATTAAAACAATGATGATAATATTGACATATGAATATGGATGGACTCAAGAATAATGTGTGCAAGGAGTCACCTAATGCATATATATATTGAGTTGAGGCAAAAATTCTAAAATAAAACAAATAGGAAAGTGAGAAAATAAACAAATAGAAAAACAAACAAACAAACAAATAAAAATCTTGAAAACAAAAGCAAAAGAAAGCATCCTAATAATGACCATGCCCTAGTAAGGCAGATCTAGGATAACTAACTAGCCATAGATAGGACAAATATTTTTGTATTTTTTAAATGTTATGAATGTTTTTGGCATTTTGAGGTATCTAAACTTATTATAGAATTACAAGATACTTGCTCACAAAATGACGACAATATTTAGCTTAGATTTCTCACAAAATAGTGAGAGCATATGGAACAGGGGACTGAGGTGACCTCAACATAAATTGAGCATGATCTACATAGTCCTAAAATGACCTCAAGTCATATATATATATATATATATATATATATATGACTTGAGGTCATTTTAGGATGATGTAGATCATGCTCAATTATATTTATATATATATATATATATATATATATATATTGAGTTGAGGAAAAAATGTAAAAATAAAATAAATAGGCAAGTGAGCAAATAAACAAATAGAAAAAAAAAAAACAAATAAAAATCTTGAAAACAAAAGCAAAAGAAAGGATCCTAATAATGACCATGCCCTAGAAAGGCCAATCTAAAATAACTAACTAGGCATAGATAGGACAAATATTTTTGGATTTTTTAAATGTTATGAATGTTTTTGGAATTTTTAGGTATCTAAAATTATTATAGAATTACAAGATACTTGCTCACAAAATGGTGACAATATTTAGCTTAGATTTCTCACAAAATAGTGAGAGCATATGGAACAGGGGACTGAGGTGACCTCAACATAAATTTAGCAGGATCTACATAGTCCTAAAATGACCTCAAGTCATAGTAATTACATACAAATAAAATTTGGGGAAAAACCAACTTGGTCCCAACAAATTCTCAAATCCATTAAATGGCTAGTCAAATGAAAATAGTAATGGCAAGGTGATGCGACAATGCATGATAAACAAGTGTTGCCCCTAGTTTGCCCATAGGTGGTTATAACTAAGGTATAATGTCATATGTAAATGATAATAATTTTCCCATAGGTGGTGATAATTAGTATCAATACTAGTGAAACACTGATTTGCCCATAAGCAGTTATAATCAATCTCACATAAACAAACGTGGATATAGGATGAAAGATATCTTGCCAGATCAATTGCCACACTAATTTCATATACTATCATTATAAACATAGATTTTATTGATTATTGAAACTTTATTGGAATCCCCCCAAAAAAGGTGTTGGAAGAACCAAAAGGACCAAGATCAAAAATAGGATTGGGTAGGATGAGTAAAAATAGGCTTTTGTCTAGATAAGAATGGAATAATAGGATGGTATGGCATTACTAAGGATAATGATGGTCTAGATTAGATAAAATGGTAAGAGGGTTGCCCCCAAGTGATGGGGTAATTGGTAGGAGTTTGTGATAACGGAAAAAAGATATGTAACAATGGCAATGGCATGACAATGTGAAATGGTATGGTACATGTTTTTGGCCTAGGTGTGGTTTTTAACTCTATTATTTCAACTGATGGGGAGATGCACATCCTAATCAAAAAATGATACAAAAAAATACTTGATCATGTTGATTGATATCCTACACCTCATTTGAATAGCTACTCTATCAAGAACTTGATGCAAATCTGGTTGTTGAGATTGATTTTTTGATCTTCCTTAGTCATTGATTCTGATTCCTTCAAGCATTGAGATAATGTTTCTTTGTAGCCTTTGCAAAATAAAGTGTGACCATGGATGGTAAATAGGGAAAAATAATGGATGGTAGTTTTGATTTTGAAATGGAATGGAAAATGATAATGGAATGTATGATGGTGGGGAAATAATGAAGATTAGGACTTTCAGTCACATGTAATGTTGATGATGCTAGATTCAACATAACTTTGGTTGTGATGGGGCCAAAGACTTTTTATCTCAATAGGACCACCATATTTTTCTATTGTTTTATCTTGAGAGTAGTTACCATCTAATTAGGCTATATATTAGAAGCTATTTTAATTTTATCTTCATCCAATAGTGAATAAATTTTGTGCTCAGCTATTGGTGCCTCAATTAGGCTTTCACCAATGAAGTTGTCTTGATTGTCCTGTAGCACCTTTGAGAATATTTCACTAATGAACATTGGATTTTGAATTTGGTTTTCTTCTAGTGCTTCCAAAAAAGTGTCACTAAAATAGGTTTAGTTTGATCTTTGCTTATCCCCTATCACTTCCAAAAAGGTGTCACAAGGAGAGTGCTCTTCTACTACATGAATGTGGGCTTAGCCTCCTTTCTCTTCTTCAACCACTATTTCACCGTGGATTTAGTTGAATAAAGTGTGATTCTATCAATCCTAATTGACATTTATGGGAGATGGAATGTTAGTATTATGGATATATTAGTTGATGTTAATGGCCTATGGAATGGTAATGGAATGGGGAGAAGTTGCATAATCCTTGTAGAAGATACTAGGATAACTTGTGTTGAAGCTAAAGTAATCATCCTCAAAAAATATATAAGGATCACAAATGTTTTCAAATTGATCTATAAGGCATGTGTAACTAATGTTGTAATAATGATGAACATATTACTCTTATGAATCTGATTCTAACATCAAAGGCCTCTAAATCTAATGTTGAGACTGATGTTGATTCTAATTTTGATGTTAAATCTGATGTTGGTTCAAGAATAGAACTTGACTCTAATTCTGACTCTCCATCTAATGGGTAATCTATTACAATGATGTCTTATTGAATATTTGGTATTGGATAAGTAATGGCTTATCATGGGATAATGGGCTCCAAAAAAACTAGTTTGTCAATGTGAGACTCCTCTAAGATGGGAAATAGGTCAAGAGATATCACCTCAAAGACTATATTGTCAATAGGCACATGGTTGAGGTAATGATTTTCCCAAAGGCATTTATAATCATTGAGAAGTGACTCATCAAAGATTGGCTCATCAAAGTGAGACTCCTCGACAACTACTATAAGATTAATAGGTAATTTATTATAGGCTAACTTATCACAAATGGTTGGTTTAACAAAAACATCTTGGATTAGTTGGTTTTCTTGGCCTTAGTTTCTAATGAGTTGGAAGATACTAATTTTGAACACAACTTGGTCATCAAAGGATTAGATCAGTTTAGGTTTGGTTGGGATTGGTACTGGATAAGGAATGAATTGTGATTGAATAATGATAGGACCTTGGGGAGCATGATTTTTGGGATTTATTGTTGTCAAAAGCCAAAAGACTAGGTCTTGAAATGATAATGGTATTCCTTGGATAGTACAGAGCTTGATAGCTTGTATAATCCAAAGGAGGGTTAGGGGTAACTAATGATTAGATAATAAAAGGACATCCTAAAACTTTATTCCTTACACAAGAAAAAGCATCCAATTCTTCCTCATAGACCATATCATCCTAGTTGTGTGTTGGATCATAAGTTAGTTCTTGACTATGTTTCATGTACTAATTTTTGAAAAGAGGGTATGGATTCTTATCCCAAACAACATTATCTATAATTGGGTATTTAAAGTCCTCTTCACAAGCCTCTTAATACCAATCAAAGTCTTGAGTTTGATCATAAGTTTCTTCATGACTTTGTTCCCATGAATAATTAATATGAGGCAGATAAAAATCTATCTCACAAACCATATTAGCATCATTGGGGTCTTGAAAAAGCCATAAAATTCATTTTTTGTAACCATTCTATCATAAGTTAGATTGTAAGTGACCCCACCATTAGTTTAGTGAGACATATCCATGTAAATTATAAAATCTCCAAAAATAAAAAGACTTAGAGTTTTACAAACTCTAAAAAACTATGTCCAAAGGACAAATGGTTCAATATTGGTCTAACTTAGTCAAAAGGTGGAGTTGTATCTCCAAAATGGTTTATGTTAAGACTTGACATAAAATAGCCTAACATCAAGCTTATAATGTCAAATTTCATATGCACAAAAGGTCAAGTGTTTGAATAAAAATTGACATGTCAAAGTGATCCAAACAAGGTCTAAACTAGGAAAGGGAAAAGTTGAGTTGCTAGTTCTTTTGTCCAAATGCAGAGTCAAAAGCTAGGCTCAAACAAATAGGCATGATGTGATTTTATTTAATCTAATAAATTTATAAATAACTCTAACATAGATCTAACACATGGAATCAAACATAAACATGATTAGTTGCCATAAGGCATAAGACAAAAGGCTCTTTGAGAAAGGTTATGTTCTCCCAAAGAAAGGCACAAACAATGATGAAGATATGCTTTAAACAAACAAACCATCAATAATTTTCAAATTTGGGTAATCTATTAACTAAAGTTATGCAACCCAAAAGAAAAATATCTATGTATCAACCCCATGAATTGAGGCCTAAATAGGAATCAATCAATGTTTGGATCCAAAATTGATAAGGATAATTGAAAACTCAATGTTAAAAACTAGGATTGGACTAAATAGGCTAGACAAGATTGGAACCATGATGACACAAAATAGAGGTCTAAATGGTATACACAAAATGGTTTGAAACAAATGGTTTTGATACAATGGTAAACAAGTCTTGAAACAAATTGAGCAGCCTAAAAATGTAAGCACACTCAAATAATGTGGTCAATACTATATTTCAAAGACTCAAAGGCAAAATGGTTTGACATGATTTGGGTAGCAATAACGATACCCTCTGCAACTCAAATGACACACACACAAACAAGTTTAGCAAAAAATTCAAGGCACAAGTGTGGTGTAAAATTGCTAGCATAATGCCTCTTTAGACAAAAGATTGACGTATAGAAAAATTGTTTTTGACATGGATTTATGAACAAAGAAACAATTTTTAGTCTCAAAACATACCAAATAAAAATGAATAAAATATACTAAGTATAATCATCCAAATCCTAAAAAGGGTATAGCATGTGGGGTTGAAAAAACTATCAATTTTTAAATGTCACTAGGGGAATAAATTGCATAATGAATTTCATGCCAAACAATGCTAAATAAAAGCATGAATTTTGGGTTTGTATCACTTGGCTTGTTGCAAAAAGGTCTAGTCCTTTTTATAACCACTACATACTGATATTCACTTAGTGTAGTGCGATGTCTAAAGTGCCACTATGTCCCATGTCCATCTCCAAAAGAGCTAAATGAAGTCAATGCTAAGAGATGAATACCTAGGTCAAAGCTTCCCTAAAGAACTTGTAGGAGATGATGAAGCCCCCCTCTCAAGATAATATGCATAAAAACAAATAAATCATGAAAGTAAAAAGACTTTAGGGTCATTTTCAAGGTCGCCCAAATATTGATGAGTTTTTGGGTAGTGTTTTAGATGATTTTCTTTCTAAGCCTTGGACTAGGCTACTTACAATAGGAATGGCACTTTTGATTCCAAGGGTTCCCTAACGGGGAAAAATGGAAGAAGATACACACAACATCCCTCTTATTTCCAAACAAAAATTAGATCAAACAAATATTGAAGACAAAAATGAAAAGTGTGTTCAATTTTAAGCCCTAATGAAATATTTGGTGGTGTTCATTTGACCCCTTGGTCTTAGTTGTAACTTTGAAAACTAATGATAAAAACACTTATTTAAGCACTTTAAATGTTACTTTAAGAACCAAAATATTGTTCCTAATTCATTTTAAAATAATTCAAAAGGTGGTCTAAAACATGATTTATCAAATTTGAAATCCATTAGTTACCTGGTTACCCTTAAGGCATCACCCCAAAAGTAAATATGTTAGATTAGAAACATTTTAAATATATTTTCCCAATTTTTAAAAAAAATATATAAAAATTTAAGCTTAAATAATGCCAAATTCTTAAAATTTAGGAGAAAACACTTGGTTTTTAAAAAACATCCAAAATGGAGTTCATATAACCCCAAACCAAGCATTTTAAATAGGTCTCAGTTATATACCACCAACATCGACAATTTCCAACTGAGATCCAACTGATGTCAGTTCTACTAGCCAACATTGATAGAGACAAGTAACTAATGTTGGTATTTCCTACCAATGTTAATTATTGTGTAAAGCTGTGGTAACAAAAAATGGCAAAATAAAGCTAAAAAATCAATTTACAAGAGTTTTAAAGGTCTAAATGGATATTTTAGAGTTGTAAAATGATCTCTTTTATGTGTGAGATGCATCTTGTCTCATCGAGCATGCTATATGTGATCTAGGAATTTGACTCAAGAGAGGATGGTTAGTATTGTGTTAGTTCTAAAATGAAAACAAATTTAAATAAACACACTAATAGCATAACATCTCTAGGCCTAGACACTAGGGAGAGCTTAGTTAACAATCACGAATGAAACACACAACTAAAATGCAAAAGAAAACTCTTTTACCTTCCTTGGATGCTCCAAAATGGTTGTTATGGTGGCTTGCTTGGCTTGTACTAATAAAGTCCTTGGCAATGAAAGCTTGAAAACCTCCATCTCTCCTTGGTACCTTTGCCTTGTGGCTTGTCTTGGCTTGGAATTAATTTGTCATTATAACACTAGTTGTTTGAAGCTTTTTGGAATTAATCCTACATTATAACTTTTCACTAATTAAGCTTAGAAATGATGTTATGAGGCCTCCTATTCATAGATTTTTGGATTTGATTAGAATCAACCTCAACCATCCATCTCAAGATTGAGATGTGTGGTTGAGGATTAATTCAATTTTTGGAATTAAGATTGTAATTATCCTCATCATAGAATTGGAAGAAGAGGAAATTAAGAGGCATGGAGGGCATGAATCCTAATATTTATGGAATTTATGGCCTAGGGATGTCTTCTCAATAAATAAGGTCACTTGATGATGTAGATATTCAATATTAATTTCCAAAATAAATTATTCAAAACATCTCCATGGAATTCTTGATTAGGCCTTAATTTGGGTTAATTAGCTCATAAACATGATTAAGCCCTTTATGCACAAATTGATTAGAATGCCTTGTTAATGGTCCTAAATTTGACTAGATTTGAATTGGAAGTACACATTAGATGCAATACATGTGTATTCCCATTTATAATATTTCCAACAAAAAATAACAAAGGCATGAGTCTTGTGGAAAAAATTTGATAGGAAAGAGCAGTCTCGATCATGCAGGTGAAAATTTGACATTTTGACTTAAAATGGACTAATCAAAATTAGCTGGCTCATAAATTGCTTGCCCCATTTAGGGATACCCTAGCCAAAATTAGCACTTAAATATGTTAGTTGCACATCATTTAGCATGTTTTAGTGTTTTTAGGCCAAATTATGCACTTCAAGTCGAAATTGGTCAAAAGCTTCATTGGAGGTTATCAGTGGCCAGTTTTAGGTTTCTACACATCCAACATTACTCAGCTTTACTCAATATCATAACATGTTTTGTATTAGTTTGTGTACCTAGTAGGGTGTATTCATTCATTTATCTTTCTCTCTATCTTACTCAACTTTGTATTTTCTTGTTTTATATTGCATATAATAAGAACTGATCTACTCTTCACTTTCCTTTAATAGATTCACACTTACATAATGTGTTCTCTATGCACTATCTATAATTACTCAACATCATAAGCTTCATAGGCTTCACCTTTGCAGGTAAGTTTAGGTACACTTGCTATTTTCCTTTATCCTAGTATTTCTCTTTGATGCATCACTAGAATAAAAGGGGGGGAATGTGGTCATATAAAAAGAAAAAATTGGTAACCTGAGGATGAATAATGACACCCAACCCATAGGTCCCTCTTTCTTTCTCTCATAACCTTCTCAAACTTGATTTCATTGATTCCCAATCACCTATAGACTTCCACACTTGATCCTAGCTAATCTAGGATCCTCTCTTCATGACTAATTCATCTCCCTAGGTCTCATCTACTTAAGATAATAGCACTAAAGTTGGAATATAGTGCTAGACCCTAAGGTGTCCCCTTTTAAGCACTCTTATCCAATCATAATTTGAGCCTAGATTACTATTTTTACCTAATTCCTCTTGTTCATTGTGTTGGCCTAGTTTGGTTTTATTTAACCCATGACCAATAGATCCATATATAAGCCCATTCAAATATCATTGGAAAGGGTTGGAAAATATCATTTAAGAAAGTAATAATACAAACAAGACCACTTAATCAATCTTTTTTATTCTTTACATATAACCAACCTATACACTTTCAAGCCAATTCAAGTCCTTACACCAGTCCCTAGTCATCTGAAGCATACCTAGTTTTAACATTTATTGCATTTCATTAACTATTGCACCAAGCACTCTTAAAAGGAGAAATACATATGGCTTGATCCCTCCTTAGAGTATTGGAATGTAGGTAGCATGCCCACACATGGGGTGTGAAGCATGTCTAGTGTCCCTTACACACACTAAACCCTTTTCCCCATTTGTCAAAGTTTATTTTAATTACATATAAAATACAAGCACATGAATAATAAACTCTAAAAGGAAATCTATTGACAGTGAGGACCTAAAAATTGGTACATAGGCTTACACTGAGTAGGTGAACAAAATTGAGAAATCTTAAATCCTTAGAAGAATAACACTAGAGAAGAACTACAATACCAAAGCCTAGGGTGTCTATTTTTATCACTCCTATCCAATCAAAAAATGAAATTCAAGATTCTATTTGTGATAGTTTCCTAGGCCTACACATAAATTTCTAGACCTTGTTTCAATCAGATCAGCACTGAATAATATAAGTTTAATTTTTTCTCTCACTACTATTTTTAGAAAAGGCCTAATTGTAATTTAATTTTATAAATTAGTAGCTTTAATTAGGAATATTTTTTACTAATTTATCCTACTTAGACCCATTATTAAATAAGAATAAAACTCCATTATTCCCAAAAAACCAAATCAATATGTATGTATGAATGTATGTATGTATATATGTCTATGTATATATATATACATACACACACATATATATCATGTGTTTTATACAATATATAGTACACAATAAAAAATAGCACCATCTCTAACATTAGGCTCCATCCTACCTATCTTTTTTCCTAGCGACACCAACCATAGATGCATGGGACTATCCCCTCTAAATGGTATTATATAATGAGGTAATATAAGATCTCAAATCTTCTACATGTCCCTATAAATTGGTCACCTAATCCCACACCTATTCAAGCTAGATAGTAGTAACCATGTGTGTCACTCTCTCATAAGCCAAGGCCTACTAGGCTTATTCCTCTCCTTCCCCACCCCTTTCAATGGTTGTAATCAATCTTCATATTCCTAGAACTACCTCACAACCTCCCCAACTAGTCTAAAACAACCAACCAAGGTTGGGGAAGATGTAATAATAGGATCATCTAGTGTGGTGGGATTATATGGAACCATCACCCCATCCAAAATGTGATGGTGTGTAACCATAACCAGAAATATGCATATGATCTCGTCCATCACAAGAACTATAAAACCAAAACTAGATATAAATTAGATCAGATATATATCTCAAAATCTATCTATCTACCATAATCACATGCAACTAATGTCTTATATCAAAGTTTAAAACCAAATTACAACATTTCTCACCAATGTTAGTGTCACTAACCACTATCCCCCCATTTGTTCATCTGTTAAGCATGGTCTCTCTATCTACTTAGCCATCAAGCACCTCCTTCATAGGCCACCTCTATACCAATTCAAATCTAAGAGTCATTGCTTGAGTACACATCATCATATCCTAATAGGCTCCTTTATAGACCAAATATGTCCTAGAATGGTTTTTAGGTCCTCCTACACTACCTCTCTTGCTTGTACCTACTCTCACTAGTTTTGCCTCCATCTATAGTATGGTCAGGGTGGTATATGATATTACTACTTCTATAGTGCTTACTAAAGTGCTTATTATGGGTATGCATCCACATCCATGTCCTCTCATCCCATTGCCATCTATTATTGTGCTCGACTAGTCCATGGCCTATCACATCATAACCTAATCATAAGTATCTCGATTGATACTCCTCCTCTCCCCTTAAATCTCTAGTATGCCATGCCAAATAAGTAGGCACTACTAGAGGGGACTCTAGGTGTGGGAGTCTTAATTAGCCTAGTAAGCATTATAATAGATATGGCTCTACCCATGAGGTATAATGGCATGTGATATGTACCCATACCAACCCTATAGTAACAAACAACCAAATAGGTCATATAGTAATGATGTGTGTGTATAGATAACACACAATATCCCTTCTTATGATATTTTACAATGTTGGCACATGGAATATGGATTGAGTTATATGGTCCTTCCTCCATCGTATGACTTGAGGTAACCTATCATAGACCACATAGGGTAACCTAGTTGGATGATACATGGAAAACCTCTCATATATCTAGGAACTTAGAAACATGATAGGCCCCATGGTATTCTACCCTATAGACACCATCCTATACATATCATGCATGAGCTAAACCCAGAAGATAGCCCCAAAATCATAGAGCACCCCTAATCTAATATAAACTAACAAAAGGCTATCATGTATAGTGGTGTCTTGCCATCTGAATTAAGACATAATACTCATGTTGTTTCAAGTCCTATCATGGACTTATGAATGCCTAAAATATATGTAATATATATCAAATAAGGTCACCCTAAATCTAGGTTATATCCTATCTGATCATGTCACCCACTGAGCTAGTATTCATCTCTCATACATATCATTTACTGTCCTAGTGATCAATATTGTCCCTCTTATTAGTAGTCCCAATAATGTGTGGACATCTTCTAGTGTGTTACCCAAATCAATGGTATCCCCATCTACCACACATTGAAAAGTGTTGGTCAACCATTCCCTACTCTAAAGAAGATGATAATGAGAATAACACTAAGCAAGATCCACCTCATCTCCATAATTCCTCCAAAGCCTAGGTCAACTCTCTCAATTTTAGTCAATCAATCCAATAGGTCTAGAAGCCATGACACATATATTAGTCACCAATATCTCTGAAGTATATGTAAAATATCAAACAACAAAGAATGTATCATATCTCCATGTAATAAATAATCATATTACATTCTTAAAAATTCATAAATAAACTACTAAAATTAGCTGGTTTGATTTAATTTCTCATGTTTCTAAATTTTATATAGAATCAACCCATTTAATACTAAACTGAACCTATATTTTATTTTTGATACTAAATAATCCATCTCCATTTCCAACTAGAGTGGCATATTCAATACTACATTAGTCATCTTATTTCTTTAACATACTAAGTTAACCCTATCATACGCAGTCAACCTTATTTCCCTACTAACTACATTAGACAACTACTATGCATTTGACCATCTATTAACATACTAAATGAGCCCACCCCTATACAATAAGCCATATAATTTTAGCTTGCCTTACAAACTAAGATCACTAGGTTGACTCTATTCTTTTGCATCATCAACTTTTTGATGATTTACCATAAATGCCTTAGGAATTTATTGGTCCAACTTCTTCCTACCTAGTACCTCATTCTACACCTAATTTACCTAAAACAATCTTAGGGTTCATTCTAGTACCTATATTTTAACTACCATTCAATTTTATATATTTGTATCAAATTCAAATAAAAATATTCAAAAATTTAAAATTTGTAATTGCTTACCTATGCTACACTCACTATCGCCATTATGCATCTTCCCTATCTCAGTTGTTGTCTCCTCACCACAATGGCTCTCTGGTCTAAAACTACGTCTCTTAGAGCTCTATTTTCTCATAATAGTAAAAATAACAAATGGATTATTTTTCACCTTATTTATAATTACTATTCAAAATTATTTACCCTTCAAAAATTTACCTTTAGATTCTATATTTTAACCATATCTTTGTTTCTACTAGCTCTTTTTTCGAATCATAAAATGTTCTATAATCCTAACATCATAGAGAATATTTTCATATATTACATGTATATTTTTCAAAAACCTTGATTTTTCACTCTTTTCACTAATTTATATAGGTTTTCTTAATGTTCCTTAAATTGACACCTTCACATTTATTTCATCTCCTTATTTATCTATAACACTAAGTAAAGTTATGTTTTTTTCAATTCTATCCTTTCTTTTATCTGATTTACTCCTGACTATAATTTATTTAGTTTTAGTGTTGTGTGTTCTTATGTTCTTTTCCTAAAGCACCATCCCCTGGTGCACCTAAGTGACACATGTTGATCTTTGAGTGGGGCATATGTATAAATGTATTATTTTCAAACTTTATCAATTATTTATGCGTCCTCTTTTATAAGAATTTGTCTAGTCTCAGTCTCTCTAAGTTCACATAGAAAGGGGTGGATATACCATTAGTGTTTCATAGGATTATCATCCCTTTACTACCACTCGCTATCTACATAACCATCTCCTAAAAACATTTCCCTAAGCTTTGCTTCCTTGTTTGTATCCTCCTATAGTCATTTTACACCTTCATTATCCATTCCCTAACCTAAACTCCTTTTTGACACTTTACAATACAATGTCAACCCCATCAACCTTATACTTTAATTAACAAAACTCATTTAGGGTCTAGGTTGGCCCATGCCTGACCTAGACTAAGACCTAATTTGTTTTTGTCAATTATGATATACAGTCGATTGGGATGACCCTGTCAACTAAAATTTTAGGAAGGACTACGACTAGATCCATATATATAAGCACATTCATTTCATCATTTATTAGAGAAGATAAGAAGAATATATTTATATTTTGCATATGCTTATCAACTATTCTACTTAAGGAGCATAGCTTAGGGTTCTGATACTTTATTTCAAGAAATGGATCTTATCTTATGGAGAAGTATTTTACATTCATAGATAGGTTTTTTATCCTAGAGTTGACTTATCCTTGTCATCCTCACATTCCAAGGGAGAGATTGAGGTTCAATGGGTTCATCTTCAAAGGTAAGTATTCCTAGCTTTATTACTCCTTTATACGAGTAGATAGTTTTGTATTTGTACTTATATCCCATGTTTTAGGATTTCATTTACATTTATGTGAGTATATGTATTCTATGCATGTTTAATTTTTATTTTTATTACAGCCACTTATGCTATAAACTTTGGTGAGTACTAGATTAGACTTTACTTTGATTTTATCATTTATACTTTAGTAAATATAAAAACATAGGAGATAGTTGGGGCTATTGTGTAGTTTTTATTTACTAGAGTCTTTGGAACTCTTCCTAGTGATATTATTTTGGTAAGATATCCCTTGTCTAGGTCTAGAGGATCCATCTTAGTCATGACCTTGAATATCTAATGTATCAATAATTGGAAGTGTAAGTAGGATTTATATTCTTTAAGATAGGATTAAATTATAGATTATTTGCATTCACCATGCATATACTTTTCTAATTTACATATTTGACTATATTCAATATAATAAATTCATTGTATGATTATATCTAATTTTAGCACTCAATTGGAATGTTTTAGATATGATTATCACCATTGTGCCATTTCATTTCTATGTACCCATTTAATAAAATATAGGGCTACTAATAAGATCACCTTGATAGATTTAGGGTTAAAATTTTGGTGATCCAAATATTTGAATTCTATTTTTTCTAAGCATACCTATAATATGTTTATTACTTTCTTGGTCATAACCTTTATGTTTATCATTTTTGTTATCATGGATAATATTGGGTGTTTTGATTACTATGATTATTAAACTATCAAACTCTCCCTCAATCAAGGAACCAAAATTTACCACTCTTTCATTATTCCACATGCTAAATCATGTTATATAAAATAATTTAAAGGTTTTAGCTATTATACCTCTAATTAGGTCCATGATTCCACCATTTCAAGATATGAGTTGATCCATCTTAAAGAAGATAAAAATCATTTATCCATACTTACTACACCACCATTATATGACTTTGTCATTTGATAATTAAAAAAGTATGGATGCCAAGGCCAAGGATTAGGAAAACATAAGAAAGATATAATCCACCCTATATCTCTTAACATAACAATACAAATAGGCAATGGTTTAGGTTTTCAAAAACATCCTTGATTTACCAACCATTAAAGTCCAATAAAAATGTACATTTAACCAAAAAAGTGGGTACATATGACCAAAAAGTTCCTTGATTTGATTGTCAAAAACTATGGCCACTTTATAAAGAGATTATGGTTGAATTACGAAAAAATAATAAGGGGTACATGAATTCAAGAAAACTAATTAAAACCCCAAAATTTCCTACATTACCAAATAATATCCCTCTATTCAAGGGTGATGGTTTTTTCCTACCTTAATTTAAAATAAATAATATATCAAAAAAGGTGTCCTTACCAAAGTTTTCCCAAGATAAAATTGTTATATCCTTACCAAAGTAAAATGAAACAAATTCTTCAAATGGTACAAGATATTCAAAGTTCAAAGATCCCATACCATGACTAGAATGTCTTAAACTAGTGATCATGAAATTTCACTTATTATACATGAGGATGAGGATACTCATTTGCCTAGACTAAAACAGGTGGTAGGTTGGAACCAATGATAACACCCATGCCAAACACCAATATTCCTATAGTGACCACTATTTGGGATCTTCAAAACTAAGTTGATATAATTCAATGAAAATGTATTTCCATAATTATAATGTACATGCAACCTAATTCAAGAGTCAAGCTTTTGTGAAATGTATACTTGAATATAATTATCCATAAGATTTTGAATTATTAAATTTACCTCTCTTTTTGAGACACAAGGACCCATTCGACCACACTATTAGCTATATAGATTATTTTGTTTAATGGTCATAAGATGACAGACTATTGGTAAAAGTATTCCATAAAAGCATTTTTGAAGAAGCTAAAAATTGATTCTATAGCCTACCAAAAGGATTCTTAACCAATTTTTCCCAATTGGAAGATGTTTTCTTAATGGTATTAAATATCCACAAGGTGTCAAAACTTAAATTACAAACATTTCCATAATTTAAAAAAACATGATTATGAATACCTTCAAGACTATACTATTTGATTCAAAAGTACATAATATGAGATACCATGTAAACCCTTAGATTTTGAATTTAAATTTATTTTTAGTCAAGAGCTTCTTTCACCATTAAAGGAACCAACATTTCATAAACAATATGATTCATTTAAACATTTATATATGGATGTGCATAGATATATGCTTCCTTTGTAGTTAATCATTCAAAGGAAATTAATATACATCTCTCCAAACACAAAATTTTAATCCTCACATAGAGGAAGGAAATAAATTATCTAAGGAACATTATGAATAAAAATGTGGTATCTCTAATCTTCATATGACTAGTTTGCAAATGTTACTCAATATGGGTCTAATCCAAGGTCCATTTTCAATTTAAGAATCTAAATGAACAAAAAGAAAGTATACATGCCAAAAATATTTATAATTTACCTTATTCATGGGTTATGTTTATTTTTAGCATAACCATATTGATCCTAAATAAGCCAAAAATACTTGTAATCTAAGATGTTTACAAAAATTTCGCTTTGATTTAAAAAATGTAAAAAATAAATGACATAGGAAAGAATCCTTAGGAATTATAATAACATCAATTGGTTTTTGTAATAAGGTAACTAAATCATAGGTTTGGGTTATGCCTAGCACATATTTGTATGTGCTTATACTAGGAAATCTTTGACTATACCAAATGGAAGAAAAAATTGATCCAAATCAACAAGGAATTTATTTTTCCCATTAAGTCAAATTAATAAATATTCCAAATTATAACATTAGTTCTTCTAATACATGTAAAAATCATGAAGAGTAACATGTTATGCACCTTTTCAAACTTTCCAATCATGATTCAAACAATGAAAAAGATCCAAATCAAGGTTGTAAGGTCCATAGTGGGGGGATATATATGACCATCAAATGGATGGATTTATAGGATGATATTTCCTCTTTGAAAAGTCAAAAAATAGAAAAAAATAAATAAAAAACATTCAAAAAGATAAAAACATTTTTGGCACCTACATGTTCTACTAGCTCTTTGGCACCTATGTGTTAGTTACATGCTAATGGATGACATATTCAATTTCACCTACCTACACATTTATGTCATGCTTCTACTTGAGTGTGCTCATGCATACACATATACATGATCTATTCTTATTTCTAATGTTGGGTCTTCCCTCTACTTATGTCATGTATACATTAGGAGCATACACTTCTTTTATATTAATACACATAGGTTATATAGTTTGATGATCACATTTAATTATCATGTTTGAGATTGCATATGTACTTAAAAATGAATTTATCCATGATTATATCTTACATGAGGTATTTAATATGATGTACACTTCACACACACACACACACACACACACACACACACACACACACACACACACACACACACACACACACACACACACACACACACACATTTCCTAACACATTTGATCCATAGGCTAAAATGACATGTTTATGTTTGTTGTTTATGCTTTCCTTTATGCACTTCTTTGAGTGTCTTGCCTTGATATTGTCTTGTTTGTTCAAGGATTTGAATATACTCTTTTATTTGAAGCCTCCATGACTCTGTATTATTTCATTCACATTTTATTATGTAATTATTTATTGTATGTACATTTTAAGAAGTCATTATTTCATTTTATGGACATTTGACTAATTCACATCCTTTTGATTGTGCAACATTTGAATATGCCCATTATTTGTGATCTACTTAGACCATTTCCTTTTGAATTGATTTTGAGTGCTCTTGTATGTGTGATTATTTTATTATTGAGATTTTACTATTACTATCTATATGTTACCATTAGACTTATCATGCATCTTAGGCCTAGATGTGATTGCATTGTTTATATGTGATTTAATGTTATATCTACCTAGACATGTTCCTTTTATATGATACATGGTTACATTTAAAAATTATATATTTATATTATCCTTTTGAGATGAGGTAACTACCAGATCCTATACTTACCTTACCTCAAAAGGGGGGACATATTAGCAAGGGCATGTCATAGAGGCATGATTTCCACACTTGGCATAATTTTCATATTATAGTGGGGGCATGCATTGGAAGCATGTTTTCTAGACTCATTCGTTATATGGTACTTATATTAGTTTTTATATTTAATGGGGGCATGTCATATGGGAATTGAATCCACATATTCATATTTCTTATATTTAGTGTGGGAATGCTTTGGAAGCACGTTATCCACACCTATTCAATATTCAACATCTCTAGATTACGGTGGGGGAAATGTTATGAAAACATGTTCTCCACATTGATACTTATATCATTTTTTAGATTTTTCCATATATAGTAGGGGCATGATTCAAATTTATAGTTGTGGTAGAATTACATACATTGTTACTATTTTATACATAGTTTTAACATGAGACATATCTAAGGTGCATATGTTATGCAATTTATACCTAATTGATAAATCCAAATCATTTTTAGATTCCAAAAATCTTTTATGGACAATTACCACTTCATAGACATTTTTTGTATTGATACCCCATAGACTTTTATAGTCTTTATTGATCTAAACTACTAAATTAATTGGTTCACTTTGTGGTATGGTTGAACTAATAAAATCACTCAATATTATCAAGTTTTAGGTTAGACTTGATTGTATCATCAGACCTCACCAATTTATAAATATCATATTATTGAGTTGAATGGTTGAGCTAATTTCAAATGCTAGGTGGAAACTCACTTTTAGTCCAAGGTTGGGTACATGGGCCTCTCTCTCTCTCTCTCTCTCTCTCTCTCTCTCTCTCTCTCTCTCTCTCTCTCTCTCTCTCTCTCTCTCTCTCTCTCTCTCTCTCTCTCTCCTTGCATATATGCACTTTAAATATTTCTATATATTTTTCCTCATCTCATTTTCATAGTCTTACAATGGTACATATTTTTCAAATCACCTTGCCAACAGCTAAGGTAGTTACATTGACACATAGGTGTACTCCTAAACCCTGATATTTAAATTTAAATATATTTCAACTAATTTTAACCCAAATTATATGCATTTATTATATATTATAACATGATATTGGTTTAAGGTTAATCACAAACAAATCACTCAAGTTGGAAGAATGTAAAGATAAGGTGTGTTATACACACTTAGGTATTCATTATTATTTTTTTTGAACTATTAATTTCATTAATAGATTAAAGGGGATAATGTAGGTTATATTTATGGATTATATATCACCTTAGTGTTGTACACTTGGAAAACATAGACCTTGGTTATTCTTCTTAGTTTTGGAATTTTATGACTTTTGTAAGTCTCTCGTCTACTCTATCTTGTGCCCTTAGGCCTATATATCTTAGTCTAACCTATCTTATTTTTATGATGTATAACTTATCTCTTACCCATAATGCTTAAAATGAACTTATCTTCCACATATAGAAGTTTGAATGCTATACCTATCTCCTTATACCTTGAACACTAACATCTAGGATATACACTATCATCGATGTTAGTGTTTTGACCCGACACAAGTGTCTAATGTCCTAAATTTATCCATTTTGTAAATGAAATGTATCCTAAGGGTTATCCTAAGTTCTCTAATGTGAATTATTAATCCAAAGGGATTTATATAAATATAATATCAACCCTCATTCATTCTTCATGAGGAACAACTATAAAAAGACCAAAGAGACCAAGGTAATCTATTAAAATCACCCAATCAACAATTTTATTGAATAAAGCTTCCCTATTTCCATATTAGTCATTATTAAAACACATATACATGTTAGAAGTATTAAATGATCATCCCCAATATATTGAATTTATAAGTTGTAATCGAGGCCATTGGTTTACTTAATTTTCACCATATTACATGATTCACATACATGCTAACACATAGTAGAGAAATACATGAGTCTGAGTCCTTATTGTAGATTATTTTATATGTAAGTAGTGACCACTAATAGTGGGGCATTTAGGGTCATCTTCACACCATGTGTGTATTAAACCATTATTTCCCAATGTCACTATGAATATGGATAATTAGGGTTTTTTCCATTTCATAAGGAATAATGGTCCATGATCTAGATTTGAATACACAAAAGTGATGGTGAAGAAAAACCCAAAAGCATATAGGTGGTTTCATTATTTTTATAGTAGTTATTTTATATAGGACACTTTCATTGAACGCAAATAATAATGTTGACACAACTATCCCAGGCTAACATTAGTGTCTAGAGTTCTATAAGCATCATATCTAAAATCTAACGACTATTTCAAAACTATATTCGATCCTTCTTCCTTCCTATTTAAAATATACCATTGTGTGAACATCAAAAATAGATAAGTATATAAATTTTTTGTATTTTACATGTATAACTTAGTTTTCCTATAGTGTATGTTTATATCTAAGTTTAGCACTTAGTTATACATGTATAATACAAAGAAGTAATATACATGTTTTGAATGTTTTTTAGGTAAGATACCACTATATATACAAGGTTATTTACCACCATTTCAAAAGAGAGAGTTTAATTAAGCAAAGAAGTGTAAATGAACATCTACTTATTGACCATTCTACTTAAAGAATAAAGCTTTAGGTTTCAATACTTTCTTTAGAGCCCTAATCTTGTCTTATGGATAAGTCTTTTAGATGCTTAGGTAGGGTTGTGTAGCATAAAGATAATTTATCCTGGTTATCTTAACAAACTGAAATAATCTCTTATGAATCACCTTGGCCAAGGGAGAGATTAAGGCTCGACAAGTTCATCTTCAAATGTAAGTATTCCTAACTTTATTTTTCCTTTGTAATATTAGATAGATAATGGTAGTATGCATTCTTCTCTTCCATGTATTAGGATTCTATATACATTGACATAAGTATATGTCTCCTATGAATGTTTAGTTTAGATGTTATTTATTTATTTATTTCTAACCCCCAATTTATGCCACAAGATTTGGTGTACACTATATTATTTTACTTTTCTTGTTATTAGAATAGTTTACTCTCTTGTTTGTTAGATAAGTGCAATACCAAATCATGAATCTTTTAGGGTTATTATGCAATTGTGTTAGACTGTAGGATTTGGAACCCTTCCTAGCATGATATGTTGTGACAAGTGATACAATTTATCCCCTAATCAAGTCTATCATATCCCCATATTGGTCATGCTCTCGCTTAACAAGTGTATACCCAATCAAAAGTGTAAGTGTGCTTTATCTTATCTAATCTAGGATTAATTCATGTACATCATGTAATTCATATTACACACATTCTGGTGAACCCAATGTGAAACTAACCCTTGTAGTTTCTTTCATTTTTTTTCATTTTTTTTATCATCATTTTTTATCATATATTTTGACATACTAGATTGATTCTATCAACTCTAGTTCTTTTTCTCTATGTGTAGGTTTTTAAGAATAGGTAACTAGAGAAACCATCTCAACCCAGTATAGATTTAAATTTTCTAGACTTCCATATTAACCTACTAGGTCAACCAGCTCAACCTAGTACATTTTTAGACTTCCAATTTAAACCTAATAGGTTGACTAGGTCGACCTAGTGCATTTCTAATAGGTTTTTGTATAGCTTGGTCGACCATCTCGACCTAGTTTTGTAGATTAGATTGGTTTTATCCAAGATTATTGATCAATAATCTCCTTCATTTCCATCTTTAAACCATCAAGGTCAATATTTTATTCTATATCTCTATCTATTTTATACTTTCTTTTCAATTTTGTTGTCTTCAAAATTTCCCTTGTACAACCAACTAGATTGACCTAGTTGACCTAGTTCTATGTTTTATGTGTTATCCAAAACAACTAAGTTAACTTGGTGGACCTAGTAGGTTTTCTAGACCCTATCAACCTAGTTTTGTATGTTGTGCATATAGTGCTTTCACTATACCTTGTTTCAAAGTTTGAATTCACCTTATATGTTAATCACATCTTTTCTTTCAGTTGTTTTCATGATTAGAATAGTTCATATAGTATAATTAAGAGTTTTTTAATTAACTATTTATATTTTATGCACACATACAAATCACATAATATCAATAATCAATTTAAAATTTTACTACCCAAGCCAACCTACTTGGATTTCATTACCAAGGGGGAAGCTGACTTGATGTTATGGTTAAGTATAAAACATGGTTAATGGTGTATTTTGGCTAAGAATCCAACACCCTTATCATTGTAATGTGTGAAATGAGGGGGTAGTCTCTTATACCAAGCCTGTATAATTATCACTATAGTCCCTTTTATCCTAAAATTACTTAAAACCATCCATAAATTGCTATCTAATACTTTGCTTACAACCAACTCCCTATCATTTAAAATCATTCTTAATAATCCAATCAACATTCTAGGTTTACCAATTATCTATCTTTACTTTCAAGTTGTTTTCTTGCATTTTTTTCAATTTTGTGTGTAAAAAATTGAATTTAATATCATTAGTGAAATATTTTACTTTGTGTGCATCAATTGGATTGGCTAGCATCAATTCAATTGACTATTTGTTTCCCTTTAGTAATTATTGATTTTCATTATTTACAAATTGTATTGTTTTAATTCACAACTTGATATCAACTTTCTCATATTCCCTACATCATCACAAATCCAACAAATTTTATGGTTTACAAAATAGATAAGTATAACTAAAGATATAGACAACACAAGTAACTTGTCTACTATACTAGGTCAACCCTATCGACCTAGTATCTTTTTTATCCCCTATGCACTATACTAGGTCAACTTAGCACTATTTTCAGCCTCTTTTACCTTTTCTTCTAGTATTTGTACACTGTACTAGATCGACTTGGTCAACCCTATATAGTTTTATAGTCCTTATTTTTTCACTAGGTTGACTAAGTCAACCTAGTACTTTTTTTATCACTTTTTATTCTTCTTATGTGTTTATCTAGTCTTATTTCATCATGATTACATCTTTTCAGCCTTACCTTATTCAATAACATTACATTATTAAATACTTTGATAGTAACCTCACTTGTTTCATTACCTTTGATGAAACTATCCAATTTATTCCTTCCTCTTCTCCTAAGTCTAAACCACTCACTACATAATGAAATGTAATTGCGATCCTTCATCACAATCCTCTTCCCAATACCAATTTTGGGAGTCCTTCAAAAAATAACACTACTCAAATTAATAATCTAGATGGATTCCAAATATTTAAAAACCTTGATGATAATGCTATCTACACTCTTCACAATAATGGTGGCCTTACCAAGCTTCCTTGTTCTTGTACCACACTCAAGAAAACTAACACCAATGTTGGGAATCCTCCACCTATGAATAATCCTCCTCCCACCAAAACTAACAATCCTCTTCCTATCAACATTAATACCCCTCCTAAAATCACCAATCCACCTATTGATATAACTCAACTTCTTTCACAAGTTATTCAACAAATGAAAATCATGCAAACAACCAATCAATCTTAACTGATAAACATACAAAAACACTTATGCAACATGATTAGTCAACCATCTCAAATCATCATTCCTCAACCAAATAAAAAAAATTCCCTCCTCCTCTTATAGATGCCAATGGGAATATCATCCCTCAACTTCTAATGAATAAAAAAATGATTCAACATATTCAAAATGAACCTTTATCCCCATTCATTGCATCTATAGATATTGGAAACATTTCTCCAAATATCACATATAATGGGACTAAGGATTTTACTATCTTTCTCAAATATTTTGGTAATCCATATAAGGAATGGGTCCATATTAATACCTTTTCTACCACCAAGATCTTATCCAAAACCTTTGTTGGTGATGCACTTTAATGGTACAAATAACTTCCTAGACATTTGATCTCGTAACTAAAATATTTAGTCAATGATCTAGTGAAGGAATTCCAACACGATGACCTTCCTAAAAATTACCTTAGCCATTCAAATAATGCCAAAAAACTTCCTAATGAAGCAGCTCATAATTTCATCAAATGATGGAAGTACCTCACTTATAAAGTGGACCATAACATGAATAATGACACTCTTCTAAAACTATTTTTCATTGATCTTAATCCTCCACTTCAATAAAAAGTTTGAATCTTTTCACCTAAATATTTAGAATAAGCCTTAGACCAAGCCAAAAGATAAGACTTTCTTATGACTCAATAAGAAACACCTCAAACAACTACTAAAACATCTTTCCAATATTCTTCTCATACCATTGATTCATCCAAGTATCCCCAACCTCAACATGGAGCATCCAATTCAACCAGTTTTAACCCAACCCACCCTCCCTTGAGTCTAAAACAACTTGTAATGAAATTACCACCCTCTAAACCCATGAACTTTGATCCTTCCCAACCTCCTCCAAAATGGTAAAATCTAGATAAATTTTGTTGGTGGCATGCTACTATAGGTCATTCTCATGAGTCTTGTCATGATCTTCACCAATTTTTTATTTCTTCCCTACCTAGTCCACATTTCAATCTTGATACTCTCACTAAATAGAATTATCAAGATTATCTTCAAACTTCTTAAATTTAATCTCAAGAACCATAATGACATCAACATCAACTACCTAATGAACAACAATAATCATCCCATATATATACACCTCATCTGCTAATTTTTTTCATACAATAATTGATCCTTCTTCCTACACTAATAAGGAAATCCTAGCTAACATGAAAAACTTAAAACATGTTGTGGCATCCATTGAACTTTAACCTCTTAGGCCACATGAACCAAAATAATACCTATTTCAAATGCCTACTCCAAAGCATATCATCCATGGCCCTCATTTACCTCTTTTATCTCCTTATACCTCTCCTACACATCATATGTCACATTCAACCTCCTCAAAATCTAACCAACCAAAACATTTACCTATTTCCAAATACGCCTACCAACCCAATGCAAATCATTTTAATGGTTCAATATCATCTCAATCCACCTCACATGTTGGGGCATCTTGCAATGCCCATCCACATATTCATTCAAACTTTGGGGCATCTTGTAATTCCCATCCCTACATCCACTTACCCTTTTGAGAATATTGTAATTCCTACTCTTCTTCTCTAATGCATAATAACAAACACATCCAGCTTCAAGAAACCTTCCAAGACTTATAGACTTGTATTTCACATGATCATCTTTGATATAAATGTTATCATAGATTTTACTTGTTCTTTTTATCTCATCTTTATTTGATTTTATGCATTTTTCTTCTTTTCTACCTTCCTAAGTATCATCATTTTCCTTTATGTTCTTTTGGCTTTCTTATACATCACATTTGTCATTTGTTTTCATTTTTGTCCTTATATATCTCTTGTATTCTTTGTATTTTTTATGTCATTCTTTACCTTATTAGATTTATTATCATTTTTGTCCCTTTATTTAGCATATACCTGTTGATGTACCATAGTCTTCTTTATCTTCTTACATTTTATCTTTTTGACACCCCTTGGATTTTTCTTTTATGAGTTGCTTTGTAAGATCATGGATATGACTCAGCATCCCTCACAAAACCACCACCATTTTGTTTAGCTCTATTTATTTCACATGTTTATTTTTGGCACCCCTTGGGTTTCTCTTTCATGTGGTTTCAAGGAAATACCATGAATAGGACCTGGCCCTCCTCATAAAATTATCATTCTTTTCATATTCTTGATCGTTGTTCTCAACTTTAGCTTTTACTTCTTTTGCTAGATGAAATTTTCACAAATAATCTATGTTAGCATGTTTTCATCCATTTCCCTCATTATTATGATAAGGAACCACTCTTTACTATCATTGTATCCCTTTTTCCCTTTATCACATTTTTTAATTTGAAATAAGTCAAAATTTTCCATGTGTCATCTCCTCTTGATTTCACATTTATTTCATCTCCACATTGGATAAAACAAGGTTGATGTCAATATATCAATTTTATTTCACCTTGATTTACAAGACTCTTAGACCCCATGCTCTTTGACGTTCTCTCTCTTAGCAACCTTGTCCTAAGTTTTTAAATGAAATTCATCTTTGGGACTCATGTTTGGTCTTCCAAATCCATATGGAGGAGGAATTAAAAAACCCATCAAGAAAGTTAAAACATAAATCATTTGAAACAAAAGGCAATTATATATAAAAGGCAACATACAAATCTCAAAAGTAAAATTCACACTAAAATACATGATTACAAGCACATCTCCTATCTCTAATCAAAGATCAAACTCCATAGTTAGCTTCACATAGAGCCAAAGTCCTTTGAGGTGTGATAGGCCATTATATTAGAATAGGGGATTTCAATATTCCATGGTACTACCTAATTTTTCATGCAAGTACCCAATATTTGTAGTAGACTGATGGCTCAATAAGGGGTCCTTAAGAATGGGGAACATGTCATGGGTAGGTAGGTCCATTTTACTTTTCATGGATATAGCCTTCATGGGATGATCTTTATACTCCATTTGTTGACCTAAGACTTGTGTAGCTAAGATAAGTTCTTTTGTGTCCCTAAGGTTGACAGTCCTCCTATTTTGACAACTTAATTTGAGTGTCTTGACTTTGTTAAAGAGTTTATCTACCTTGGTTTTTCTTCATTCTCCTCTCTACCCATTTCATTTTCCCCTTTGATAGGAAAATTGTGATTCCAAATCTATTTTTGCTCTTCTTCTAATTCCTTATTTTTCATCTCTTAAACACATTCTCGTATTACTTTGTTCTAATTTTATCTATCCTTAGAAGCAAAACAACATGTTTGAATAACTATAGATCACTCTTTTATTTCATTTATCATTATTGTACTACCCTTCTATTGTGGACAACTGAGTCTGCACGTCTTTTTCCATTATTACATGCTTTTCTTTATGTATGATTTCTTCATGTTTGTCTTAAATCTTGACTTACATTTCATTTTAAATTATTTCATATTGTTTTTATGTTTGATTCTTATTGAATATCGTACATGTGCTTACTTTTCACTTTCTTACATATCTTTGTTAGATTTATCTTGCATTGATAATTCATTTGTCATTCATGTTTTACATGCTTCTTAACATGATTTAGTATGTTCTACATTAGTTTTTATCATTTATGTTTTACATATTTTCTAATGTGAATTACCATGTTTTCCAATCATTTATCTTTTATTTCCTATCATTTGTCATTCATTTGACATCTTTGTTTGTCATTTATTTATAATTTATTTGCCATCATTTATCATTTATTTCCTATCATTTGTCATTCATTTGCCTTAAATATTATAAAAATTGCTATAAAAATCCTAATTATGTCCCTACTAACTACATATTCCTATCTTCCAATTTTTTTGATTTTTGGCTATTTTTTGCACTAACTTCTATAGGTTCACCTAGTGTGTTTTGCATTAGATGCCTTCACTTTATTACAGCCTTATTCTTTATCTACAACACTAAGGTATTTTAAAGGTATGTTTTTTACAATTCATTCCTTTCATTTATCTTATTTTTTTTCTTATTATACCATACTTAGCATCAACATTGTGTGTTATCATGTTCTATTTTCAAAGCACCATCATGTGTTACACTTATGTGACACATAATAAAATTCAGCCGAGGTATATGTATACACATAATATTTTCAAAATTTTATTCATTACTGACACTTTTTATCTTTTAATAACCTATTGAGTGTCAATCTCTCTGAGTGCATACTTTAAGGGGTGCACTGAGAAAGGGGTGGGCAGACCATTAATACTTCATAAGATTATTATTCATTTTTACACTTGATATCTACATTATTATCTCCTAAAACCTTGAACCCTAAGCTTATTTCCATATTTTATAACCATTCCTATCATTTTCTATGCTTTATCCCTCTTTTCCTTACTTTATCTCCCTTCTTCTTATTCAATAAACTAGTTCAGCCATCATGGCTAACCTAGTGTATTTTAAGGCTTCATGTTCAATAAACTAGGTCGACCTAGTTAACCTAGTGTGTTTGGGGACACTTTCACTCTTTTGGTTTGTTATCCTCCCAACTGACCTAACACAAACCTAGTGAGTTAGCCTAAAATTGTGCTAGGTTGACCCATTTGACCTAGTATAGCCGACATGTCCAAATTTTTTAGGTGAGATACTATTATATATACAAGGTAATTTACCACCATTTCATAAGATATTTTTGAATTAAGTGAATAAGTGTGATGGAAAATCTACTTATTGACCATTCTACTTGAGGAATAAAGATTTAGGGTTCAATACTTTCTTTAGAGCTCTGATCTTGTCTTGTGGATAAGTATTTTGGATGCTTAGGTAGGTTTTGTAGCCTAGAGATGATTTATATTGGTTATCCTTATAAATCACAGCAATCTCTTGTAAATCACATTGGCCAAGGGAGAGGTTGAAGCTCGATAGGTTCATCTTCAAAGGTAAGTATTCCTAATTTTATTTCTCCTTTTTAAGAGTAGATAGATAATGTAGTTGTATTATTCTCTTCCATGTATTAGGATTATATATACATTGATGTAAGAATATGTCTCCTATATATGTTTAGTTTAGTTTTCATTTATTTTTTTTTGTTCTAACCCCCACTTTGTGCCACAAGCTTTGGTATGTACTAGATTAGTTGATTTTTCTGTGTGATTAGGATAGTTTACTTTCTTATTTGTTAGCATAAGTGAAATATAAAATCATATGAAAATTTTAAGGTTATTGTGTGATTGTGTTAGATTGTAATCTTTATAACCCTTCCTAGCATGATATGTTGTGACACGTGATACAAGTGATCCCCTAATTGGGTCTAGTGTATCCCTATATTGGTTATGCTCTTGCTTAACAAGTGTATACCCAATAAAAAGTGTAGGTGTGCTCTATCTTATCTAATCTAGGATTAATTCATGTACATCATAAAATTTTGATTGTATATACTAAGGTTACCATTAATTTGGGTATCTTATTTTCTTTAAATTTAAGGATACCCTCATTATTGTTATATTCTTGATTTATTAGATCAAAATCCTTTTCATTAATAATTTGTGACTCAAAAGCACCAAAATTATCCACAAACTACATAATATTTTGGTTATCATAAAAAACTTGGAAGTGATAAACATTATCAAGAATTAAAATACATGACACTAGTTCCATTGAGAATTTATACATTTTTTATTCTTGAAGTGAAGCCAAATAAGCTGCAGAGGCAACCAAGGAATCAATTATCTAATTCTACTCCATGGGGACTAGTTGCATATTAAAAGCCTTAAATGATTCAATCAAATCTTAGGGTGTGTGTTTATATTTATTTAGATATGACAATTTTCACTAGTAGTGATTCTTGATTTGGTTCATAACTAGCTCTAAGTATCCAAACATCAACAAATACTTCACATTATGTTTCAATGCAAATTGGAACCCAAAAATTAAAGCTTCATACTCTTCATTGTTATTATTCATGACTATTTAGTTAAAAACAAATAATTTATGATCTCTCATTAAGATTAGTTAGTGTTATACCCACATTAGATCCCTACTTGGACTGAGTACCATCAAAATATAAGGTCTAAAACTATGAAGGACCTTTAATTATCATTCATAGTCTTTAGTTTGGTTTTGAATGTGTAAAACCTTAATTTTATGAAGAAAAGTTTATTCTCTCATTTTTTCCATTGTACTCTATGATCATATGTTTCATTTTTGGTTCTCTATCAACCCTAGTTTAATTGGTTACTCCTTTTTAGGGTAGACACATATGCAAAAATTTAGTAGCCATGTATCCATTCAGTGTATTTCCTAGTCACATATTAGGAGTAAACCATAATCCTTAGGAATGTTAACTACTAATATTCAATATACTATTAGACATATAAATTAGAGTAAATTTATATGTGAATATTTAACAACTCTCTGACAACTAGGACTGATGATTTGTCTAATTGTAAATATATCATTTGGACGTATCTTAGGTCAACCTTAGTATTTTGAATATCCCTATGGGTATTATACTAGATGAGGCACCCGATTAAAATAATAAATTATCCACATTTTCCAAAATATTATGGAAATAAATTAAAAAGGTAAAACCTTATGTTTTTCTTTGTACATGACCATATTTGCATGCATAGTTTATTATTTCTCAATATATGGTTTACTTGTCAAAGATTTGAGAAAAATATCTCTCTCTCTCTCTCTTTGGTGATCTAAGTCAAATAATGAAAAATAATGTTATCCTGAATTTTATTCATATCCTCATCTATATTATATCCTCTCATGGTGTGTGGATAAGCTTGTTGTTATTGATCATTACCTCTAGGAGGAGGTGGATTGTTATTAGCATTTAAAATAGGGGAAGTGGTTGCATTATTATTTGGAGGCATATGAGTTGTAGTAGGCTATTAATTATTGTTTATAATATTATTATTTTTAATATGGAACTATTGAAAATAATGAATTTCATCTATGTTATCCTCTACTTCATTTTCATTGTCAACTAGGAATGGAAAATCATAAGTCTCTAATACCATGGTTGTACTTAAAGTATTAAAGACACCAACTATGGATAAATTAGGTTTATTCATGAACACCTCATATATTTACATATCCTTTTTAAATATTTAAAAAGTAGTAAATAGCTATATATAGTCCATTTTTTCATGCTAGATAATGTTATGGATCCTACACTAGCTAGGTAAGGCTACCACATAAATATTCATCTCAAGAAATCTATTAGGTTAAGGCTCTAGATTATTACTTGACATATTAAAGGTTTGTTATCATTCAGATCCCTTACCTATGGATGAAAAAATACATAATCAAGGGGCATGAAATAATAACCCACATACTCAAGGGGGATGTTCATTGATGAAGCTTAGTTGTTCTCTTTATTGGTAGATGGTTTTATGAGTGTCTTGTTGGTTATTGTGCATTGTTGATGTGATGTTTTTTTTAGTGTTCATTATTAACCCTCTGATGAACTTGATATTCCTAAGGTTTTTTAACCTCAATTTAAATTTTTCTAAGGTGTAAATTTTTCCAACCATTTTCTTGTATGACTAACATTGTAACATTACTTATTTATATAAATATAGACATGCTTTTCAATAAAAAAAAGTTCCTATTGGATACTTCCCCTATAGTGTTTCCCAATAATTTTTTCATGTTTAGAAACTCATTTCTATTTTTTTGCACCATGTGTTTGATGGCGTTGAAATATATTTTGGTGTAACTAGAGGTTGTCCCTTATGTAGTGAGGCATTAACTAGGACCAAAGCTTGATTCTAATTGTGTTGATTAGACATGTGTAGGATTATTCAAAAAACTTAGGTTTTGATTCAGTGAAACATAAGTCACAGGTAAATGATTAAAAAATTGGTTATCATTTTTTGCCATGACATTCTAATTAGTGTTTTGAATAATAATCAAGAGTGAGAAATTTGGATTAATATTGGGCATGGTCTGAAATGGAGGATTCAACTGCTTATCAATGTTAATAGCTTCAACATAGGCATTTTATAAGTTATTAATGTTTAGATATCTATGTATGGATATTTTAGTCATAGGATATAATGAATTTTTATATATTTCAAGTGTTAAGGCATCGTAAAGAATATAGGTGGTAGTCACATAACTGTACATATCCTAAAATATTGCATTGAAGGCTATAATTGGTTCATTGGGTTCCCTTATCATGATAGAAAAATGTTTGTATATCATGATGGGACTAATACATTTTCCATATTGTGTCATAAATGTGTCATGAAATTTATCCCATGACATAATCAACTTTTACATAAAGTTTAATAACCAATCATAAGCAACATCTTATAGTTTGAATGGGAATAGTCTATATGCAATATCTTCATGAACTACATTTAGAAACCGTAAAACAATTTTAAAATCTTTCATGTGTTCCTCTATAGTTTGTACCATAGAAGGAGATAAAAAAGGAAGATATTTCTTTATCTTCTTATTTATATCATGGATGACACCAGGTATGGTGATAGCTAAACCACCTAACAAGGCAATAGTAAATCATTAGGGTTGGTTCCCTTGGGTCAGTAAATTTGGTTGGGTAACAACTTTCCTAGGGACACCTGTATCTAAATATTATTAAATGAAATTGTAAAGGTGATAAAAATAGTATAATAGAATAAAAATTATCCCTTGTTAACCTTATTAAAGGATTCAATGTACTCAAATCAAGTGAATATATAACAATCATAGTTTGTGGGTCATCTTTATAACACCAAATAAATGTCTATTGATGTAAATTATATTCAAACCAATGGAATATTATGAGGTATCTAACATTTTAGGATAAATTAAAATATTCACTTCAAGGAATAACTTGTAGGTATTGGTTTTGTAAATAACCATGTTGTGAAATAATGATCAATGAAGTGGTTCTTTACCTCAGATGCTTCATATATGAAAAAAATATAAAATATACATGAGTTGGATGGGTAGAAATAACCTAAAGTGGCCTTGGTAAAAAAAAGTAAAAAAGGAGGGAAATATAGGGTATAAAATAAAGGGACATATGATTCATATAATAAATAAACCCTTCCAAGCTAACTTCCTCTATCCTAGGTTGAGAAAATGTCCAAAAACTAGTACCTGCTGTAAATTTTTGTTAGCATAGTGCACATAAAGACATCCTTAATCATAAAAGGAAATAATTATAGTATACTAATAAATAATCATTATATATATTATTATAAATAAATTTCATAATGCATCCTTACCTCTAAATAGTAATAAGTATGATCAATAATCATTAACCATTCAAACTATTGATTTGTTGAATTTGGGTAATTGTAAAACAAAAATTCACAAAGACTATTAATATTATATTATATTAATGGAATTTATTAATAATAAATATAAAATTTAGAAGAGAAAACACTTCAACACAAACTTATAGAACAATCCAATAACTTTATTGCTTTTATTAATTACAAAAGTTTCCTT
Source organism: Torreya grandis (assembly GCA_037957365.1). Classification (NCBI taxonomy): domain Eukaryota; kingdom Viridiplantae; phylum Streptophyta; class Pinopsida; order Cupressales; family Taxaceae; genus Torreya; species Torreya grandis. The sequence goes on from JARHVA010004303.1 coordinate 894,064, forward strand.
TCCTTATAATGTTTAGGAAACATATACTTATTATTTTTGTTGGTTACATCTCATCCTTAAATCTTAGCCTAATTTCACACTGCCTAAATTATGAATTAATGCCAAAAAATCAAGTGATTTATGTATGAATATAATATATATTAAATATAATCCAAATTTAGGCCCAAAAGAGTTTAACACATAAAATAAACCACATATAAAAGTAAAACAAGACTTGCATGAAGTCTTAGATTATAATTATTAATATAATTTCAATTTTAATTCCAAGAAATAGAGTTTCACCATGTAAATCATTATTGAAATAGCATGTGTAACCATAGTCACTATAGTTTGAGCTGAAGTGAAAATAATTGTCAAAGGTGATAGTAGAGACACTATGTTTGGTAGGGTGATGAGCACTGGTCTCTTATAAAAACATACATTGTAGTAATATAGGGATCATATGTGGAGGTGTAAAAGGTTGAAAATAATTCATATATTCTCCTAATAAACTAGACAACTCCCCTTGTCCCTGTAATCATTTATACTCAGCCATACTTCTTGTGAAGTTTAACTCAATGGTTTCAAAATCAATAATAAACCTTTTCAACAAAATTATAATTTTATCTATTAATATTTTGTGTATGTATATATAGGATTTTAATGCCACATTAATGGTATCTATCTAATCCACCTTGTCTATAATTTTTTTAATTAATTATACGACTTATTCATTAGTTTTGTAGGTGGTGTTGTCCACATATGCTTTAAATATAGTAGCTACAATCTCTATAAACTTTTCAAAAAATAGCTTGGTGATTATTCTAACCTTTGGTGTATTCACACTAGTGAGCCTTATCTCTCTAAGGAATTTAATTATCTTATATTATTTAATACAAATCATTTTTCACTAGCCCTTGAGTCTTTTGATGTCATTCAATCAAATAAGCTTTCTTGGTACTTACATGATTTTGTGTCAGGGTCACATTAAGTGATAACATTAGATTAAAGTATTGGTATGCCTTATACTTTTTTATTTGATGATAAGGTTCATCTTGGCATCCTAATATTTTATTGATTCCTAAAATTTGAAAACATCTCCCCATAGTGGTTGAGATTGGGATCTACCTAATCTAATTGAACTCAATATATGGTATAAGTTCCAACAGTAATCTACACATTATCAATTACATATTTGGAATATTCAATCACATTCAATTCATTTAGTCTCTTTTATATTTATGTAACCCCCTAAATATTTATTTTAGCACCCCTCTAGTTACATCTACTACAATGAGGGGATCTTCATATTCATTTGTCACTAGGATTTATATTTCTTTTCTTTGTCAATGAAAATAACTCCTATTTTTTCAGTTTCATAGGTTTAATTTCACCATTATCATCCTATTTATCATTATTTTTAGTGTATTTATGACTCTATCAATCTACTTATAAACTTTGGGTTTCTTGATGATAACTAGGTTATGCCTTGTAGGTTATTATTCTTTTAACTCTTATATCAATGTAGGGAGAATCATTAGAGTTTTATTCATAGATTGAGATGGATATGAGGAAGTATAGGGTGTAGTATTTACTAGGGGTATCATCATTGAAGGAGTGGTAGCTATGGAGGACCAAGTAGAGGATATATGGGCTTTAGGGAAAGCATGCACATATTTTATCCAACCTATATGCTTTATTTATAGACAATTTTAAATACTATATTTGGTTAAAGCCCAAGTCTTACACACTAAAATAATTGAGAAAATCTATTTTTATGGATTGTGAATGGGCACCTCTAATTGAGTGGAGTTCCCTACGTGCATTGACTGAGAAGTAAAAATAGAATTGGATATTAAGTCCTCATAATGTACATTAGTCCCTATGGCTCCTTGGTTAGTAATGGAAATTCATGGATGAATTAATGCAACATGGGTGAATGAAATTTGTGAAAAAGAATAATTTATGGAGTAAGTGGTAAAATAATATAAAGAATACAAAACAAAATTTGCCTTTGTAGTTTAACCACTCATGGGATTGGTATCAATAAATGTAGGAATAGTAGTAGTAATAGGGGTTTCCTTGAGACTAATTTCCCTAGTAGACTTTGAAGTGACTATAAAACCTATTCTAATTAAACTTATTACTTGTGATTCTTCAATTTTTGGATAAGGGTGTAGAGTACTAGGTAGAGATCCATCATTAGAATCTTGAATTTAAATATCATGGGATGCCCACATGATTTATTCTATTTTCTCATTATTATGACTTATCCATCATTTTGTTATATCCCCTCTAGTTGTACCTACATATGAAACTCTTCTTCATGTTCTTCCTCTATTTATATATAAAAAGGACCACATGGGAGACATGTATACTTTGTAGGCCTCTCATCTTCTCTAGTGATGTTGGGATAATTGAGAGAAAGTGAGAGAGTTCTTATTTTATCTTATATTCAACTATTAGATGAGGATATGTAGTGGTAACTATCCTTGGTGGGAAATAAGTATTATAAATTATTGGTGGAGATGTCATAGTAGCACACACTAATAATGATTCAAAATTAATGATCACTAATGGAAATGTAATAGAAAATAATATTAGAGAGGATGACATAGTAGTGATCACTTATTGTTCAATGAGAGGGACACTTTATTATGTAACCTTTGTTTGTTAAATTATGGTAGAAGGTGAATCAAGATAGGTAGGCACCCTATGAATTAGAGGCATTCCCATGTTCATTTCAAGAGAAGAGATCATAACACTTGGTGGCATTGCTAGTCCTCTGAATATATTGGCACTTATCTTCCTATTTATCTTAACTATTATTTATTTACCTTACTATATAGGAGAAATGTTTTCCTAAGCTATAAGTATATTTTCCTCATATATTTCCTTAGCATCCTCAGGAGTAATATTAGTTCTATATTATATTCTTTATGCAACCCTAATGGGCATTTTTATGTGTGCATATTCCTTATTTACTCATTATCATATTTTGCATTCTTAAATATAAGATCATAACCATAAGGTTTATGTTCATATTTAATGTCAACCTTATTTCCATACTTTATAATGGCCTCAAAAAAAATGTTCTTAGGATCCCAATATTTGAAATGTGATTTTCCATAACTATAGTGAATCCTTACCTTAAACACCTATTAAAAGTTTTCCCACTATGTATATTATTGGTAACTAATGCTGAGGGGAAGTTTATGGATGACTCCTTGCCTAGATGCCTTCAATTTTAGGTCCACACTTTTGGATAATTAAAACACAATTAATTTTTCTTACATAATATATAAAATCCAACATGATAAATTCAATGGGGCTTCATAATTTCCTTCAATTAGAATTACTTTATGGTTTGGAGAGAACCAATAATCTCCCATTTTCCTAACCAAAATTCAGATTTGGTCTGATAGTCTAGGCATTCTTTACCCACTTATGGGTTGATAAATTATGGGATAAACACATCAAAAATGTTTTGAATACACCCCCTAAAACTATAAATATGAAAGACACTATAATCATCAAATATCCTATTCTTTGTGTATTCAATAGATGGTTCCCAAGGTTCCTCTCGAAAGGGATTTGTAATGGTAATTAATACATCAAATAAGTAAATAATCATATAAAAATTTACATTAGGCCTACCCTCCTCCTTGGTCATTTAAAAATTCAGGTTGAAATTGATTACCTCTCCCTAGGCTAGAATTTGACTCATATTTAGGATGATGTCTAGTAAAGTTACCCAAATATCTCTAACACAAGTGGTATAGAGGAAACTATATCGATTTAATAGGGTCATTTATATCCACACCCCATATTGAATATCATGATTAGGGTACTAGAAATATAGTTTCTTAATATAATAGTGTTTAAGTCTACTACCTAGGTCTTCAATGTATCATTGATATTGTTATTTTCGAATAAGGCATCTATTATTGACTAATTTTAAGTCATATCTTGAATAAGGAGTATGTAATATATCTAAAAAGTCTTTCAAAATAGATAGGCCATATGAATTGGATTGAGAATTAGGTGAAGGATTTAACCCAAGAATTCCCTAAAAATATACAAATTCAACTAAAGATCAATACATAGAAAACCTCAACCTTTATGGTGGTACTATGTAGGCCAACTAACTTGATTTCCAATAGATAATATATGTATCTTCTATTGAACATCAAAAACTAGTTATTTATTCCATATGGCTTAGCTTCTTAAAAATTGAACCAAATTGTTGTATAATGTTAGAACTTATGCTCCAACACTATTGAGTCAAGAAATGTATATATATATATATATATATATATATATATATATATATATCCTCCTAGTGAGACTAAATACATACAAAGATGATTATCTATATGATGATGTCATTAACCATAATGACATCATCATATAGATAATCATCTTTGTATGTATTTAGTCTCACTAGGAGGATATATATATATATATCCTAGTGAGACTAAATACATACAAAGATGATTATCTATATGATGATGTCATCATGGTTATGTGTGTTATCTTGAGTAGACTAAAAAAAATTAGATCATTTTGGTCCCAAAATAACTTTGATGGAAATTCATAAGATAGCTCATAGACAATGTAGCTTTAATTATATTTTTAGAGCTGAACATATCATAGATTTTAATGGGATTGAAAACTCAATGCCTTGAATTATCAATACATGTAAATTAATTTTAGATAACATTTTTTTCTCATGTCAATCCATTTTTTATTTGATTCTATGATGTTACATTTCATGAGACTAGTTTCCATGTGGTGCATTGTCACTATTTTTGGTTGTTTAGTCATCTTCTTCAATCATTTATTCCACCACACATCCATTTATCATTCAATTGAGAAGCGATTTCCTTTATTTTTATTATTTTATATGGAGTGTGACATGTGAATTTCAGCCATTTAATCATTTGATATTATAGCTTTAACTCTTTACCTTAGGATTTTGGTCATGACTTAGTGAAATGCCAACACGTGGTGAAATCATGCATATCTACTTAGTCGTGACATCCATAATTTATTTTCTCATATATGAAAGTTTTGGGTTAGTGTAATGTCACCATGTGTTTGGCTGTCATTTATTTAAATGGTCCCTAGGTCTTTACTATACCTTTTACTTGACAAGACATGACTCTCTAAGATATTAACATGTTAAATAATCACGTTAATCTCATTAGTCATAAAGTCTTGTAAAATTAATTAGAATCTATCAGTCATGGATAAATGGGATTGGGACAAGTAGGATGATATCATTAATTTGGATGATTATCAAGGTTATGAAATTATACAAGTTAATGTGAAGCTATAGATGAATGAGATGCAAACACATGACATGATCTAATTTAGCCAGTTACTCAATCATTTACAATGCATATACACTCTTTGATTTTATATTTGTAGACATGAAAGATACATGTGGCTAAGATATATATCAACTTGTTAAGTCAATATGACCTAGAAAAATTAAAATAACTTCAAGCAAATAATATTTAGATTTGTTAGTTCATAAAATTAAAGCCTAATTTTTTTGAACATCTCAAATTTAAAAGCCCAAATAGGTGCATAAGGTTAATTTCAATAATAACACTCATTTATTTTCTTAGACTAAAGGTCATGAGATATAAATAAAATTGATATAACAACCTATCATTTCAAACTCTTAGGCATTTATACCATATTAGACATAAATATGAAAATTTTAGCTAAAAGTGGGCCCTCATTTAAAATTTGAAAATCATATGTGTTGGGTACAACATTAGTACCTAAGACTTTCCATTTATATGAGATAGTGTGCGCTTGTGTTAAAAATTATTGAGTTGATTAAGTAAAAGTATTAAATCCACTAGGAGAATCCATCATAAAAATTATCAAGAAACACATAAGGGGAATGCTACTCCTATCAATAGTTAAGACCTATATCATAAAAATCAATAGGTAAGACACATTTTTAGATAAAAATCATGGAAATAACTCATTCCTTAGCTTCATTATAATTAATCCAAATAATCAAGAAATTGAATTTTTGATGGAACCATGGATATTTTACAAAAAACACAAAAGGCTTTCTAAGCATAATTATAACTATATTTGGTTATAATAGAGATAGGGATGTAAATGCATTGAAATTAAAAACTAACCAACACATGACCCAAAGTAGTTTAATTGTGAAAATATCATGTCAAATCATATCCATTATTATCTTGAGGATTTGAATATTACAAATAGATCTAGATACACCTATGTGCTAGGTTACATGGTGTTCATCAAAATTTTATGAGATTTTCCAATGTTTCCCTAAGAAAAAATGATGCCCATGGTAATATAAAAATAATTAAATTATGGACCATTATTATTTATCATTCATAAAATAATTCCCATTACAACTTTGTCAACCTATTTATGGCTCAATGTTTACTATTAACAATTATTAATACCTTTTCATATTTCCCCAGTCTTGCAAAGACATATTTACATAAAAAATAGGGGATATTTGTATTTCTATTGTGACATGAATATTTTAATGATATATTATTTTGACCACCAAGTGTTGCAACTATACATCTATGCAATATAAAGGATATTATCCTTAGAATTTTTGAGACAAGTGGACCTCATTGATTATGATCATGATAATGGAAATGGTAAGACTGAATTATATGCACCTCCATATAGATGATTCAAAATAACACCCACTAAGATAAAGGGTTCCCATATAGTATAAATAATGCTAAAATATATTAGATTAAATATATATGATGATATATGGCAGTATGGGAAAGAGGGAGGATTTTACCAATGGTTGATATGGTTAAGAACACTATTAAAATCAATAATGAACCTATGTTAGATTTTAAAAATTAAATGAATCCCATAGAAGGATAAGAGGAAGCAACTAAGAACCAATTTATAGAATCTATTTTATCACACATGAGTAATACACCAAGCTCACAATGAGTAAAAATGATTTTTCAATCTAACATATTAAATCTAGATAATAAATCATATGCATATTTAGATTGAGAAATAGATATGTTATCATTTTCTTTCCAAATTTGAATGCTTAAAAATGAATGTAAGAGACCCCAATAAGTCATTTAAAAGGTATTATTGAAAGCATTTTTATTACAATAAACCATTAAACTATTACCACTAGTTATGATTAAGTCATCAACATACAAAATAATAATAACTATGCCATTTGGAATATTTTTGACAAAAAGATTAGGATCATTATAAATATGAGTAAAGCCTTGAGATATAAAAAAATTGACATATTTTTTATTACCATTATATAATATATTGTTTTAAACCATAAACAACTTTGTTTAACTTGAATAAAATATATTAATTGCCTTGTTTAATAAAACTAAGAGGTTGAGACATGTAAATTTATTCATACAATTCACCATTTAAGAAATCACTCTTAACATCCATTTGATAAATAAGATAATTCATGTGAGAAACTAAGGATAAAACAATTTTAATTATGGCTAGCTTAGCAACAGGATCAAAAGTTTCATTATAGTAAATTCCTTCAATTTGATGAAAACCTCTAAAAAATAATCTAGCTTTATATTTTTCAATTTGATTGTTAGAATTGAACTTAGTTTTAAACAACCATTTACAACTTACCAAATGATGCCCTTTAGATAGTGGAATTAAGTCCCAAGTGTTACTAGAAATCAAATATTTATTTCATCATGCATTGATTTTTCCCAATGAGGGTGACCTTGAGGTTGTTTTAGAGTTTGAGGATCATTGGTATGCATAATTTTAGACAAAAACATAATTACAAAAAGTGTTTCCTAATTACATGAGTATCACTAAGATCGACATTAATTCTTGAATATTATATAGTAGTCTTGGCCCAATTAGGCATTAATTTAAGTAGAGTAGGACTAGAATGAGGAGGAATTAGAGGAACAACATCATTATGTATCATATTATTATGATCATCACTAGTGTCAAAAGGAAAAGAAGAAAAAACCATATCAAGAGAATCAAAATTGGAAGCACAATCAAATATACTATTTTCATCAATGTTAACATCCCTTTTAATTCTTGATTTTGTTAGTTTGATTATCATACACCATATTAATCTTTAGATGATTCATCATAACCAAAAAATGTAAAATTATTTGCTTTAGAATCTAATTTCTTATGATTTTTAATTCGAATATGAACAAATGCATCATAACTAAAAACATGTAAATGATTTAAATTAGGTTTTATACGACTCCAAAATTATTCAAGTGTAATTTTTAAAACAAATTTAGTGGGATTCCTATTTATGATATAAAAAACACAATACATGGTTTCAACCCAAAATTTATAATGCATATTTTTAGCATGCAACATACACCTAGCCATTTCAGTGATAGTCTTATGTTTACGTTTAGCAACACCATTTTGCTTAGGTGTGTAAGAAATAATTTTCTCATGATTAATTCCATGTTTCTTAAAATATGCATTAAAATAATTTTAAACATATTTTTTAACATTATCAGTGTGTAATATGCATAAAGAACAACGAGATTGTTTTTCAACAAAGACATAAAAAATATCTAAAACTTGATCTTTAGTTTTCAAGAAGTAAATCCAAACTCACCTAGTGTAATCACCAACAAAATTTAAAGCATACTTAGCACCATTAATAGAAGGATTTTTTAGAGGGCCTAAAATATCATTATGAAATAAATGAAGCTTTTTGATAGAATGCCAAGTTTGATTTTTAAGAAAAGATTATCTCTAAATTTTACTAGCCATACAACCATTATAAGTAGTAGTGGGATAATTTTAAGCAAGGTTTGCACCATATTGAATTTATTCATAATTGCAATACTTTGGTAATTGATATTTTCTAATATTTTATGCCAGAAGTTATCATCATTATAAATAATCAAGGCATGAGAATAAGATGGAAAAAAGAATATAGTAAATTTGAACAAATTATCATTGTCAATAAAATTAGTAGAAACAACTTGAAAATATTGCTTAGTATATTTAACATAACAAGTATCATTAATAAATTCTAATTTATAGTCTTGTTTGCATAATTGAGGTATAAAAAGTAAATTCAATTTCAAATTAGGAACAATTAAGACATCATGCAATTCAACATTAAAGATTTTAACATTTTATATGGCTTCAACATTGCAAGAAGCATGTTTTCAAGACTTAAATGATTGTTAGAAATGTCTAGTTCTAAATAAGTAAAAAAATTGAGCATTAGATGTCATATGTGTTAGAGGTACAATCACTAAGAGGGGAGGGGGTGAATCAATGATGCAATAAATTTAATTATAATTCGAAAACTTCAACCTCTTATCCACTCAACATAAGCATTCAAGAATCATATAAACTAGTTATTGTAATGAATAAAGGAAACTATGTAAAAATCAAAACACATAACACATGAATTATGTGGGAAACACACATGGGAGATAAAAAACACTCTCATGTCTAAAAAAAGTGGACTGTATTTTTATAAGAGATCACAAAAAAGAGACTTTATTAAAGCACCCACTTCACAAGGAACACCAACCCCTATGCATGTACAAGCACCAACTTGCCATTAGATGTTGAGCACCCATATAACACCTTCTGATATCAACACCTCCATAAATATGTTTTCCTTATAATTAGATGGATAAATAAATAATAAAATCTCTCTTTACTTCTTCACACTCTCTAAATCCTTCACACACAATCAATGCATCCAAAACAACCTTTTGGATCACTCTACACTTCACTCATCCTCAATTTTCAATCTTAAAAGAACATTATTATAACATCATAAATATGACTTGTAGGTTATACACATATTCCTCACATTGATTTTCTCTTCAACCCATCCACCAAGCACACTCACACTTCTCTTTTCTTCACTTGTCAACTCTTGAAATGTTCATATTTGATTATTATCTTTATAGAGCCTTCATGATTACCACCTTCTTGGTCAACCATAAAACATGTCTTAGCCCTTGAGACTTATATCACACTTATAATAATATAAAATACACATCCATAAGTCATCCATATATTTTATAGGTCACCTTTAATAAGAAACATTTTTCATTTAGGCCTAAGAAGCCCTTTTAGGTGCATGGAGACCTATTGAACTCTTTAACACTTCACTGAATAAAACTAGGAACACAAGACCACTTAAAATCACATAAGTCCTATCCATATGACCCCTAAGAAACCCTAAAGTGACTAAATTCATCACTATACAAATTTTCATATTCAAAATCTATCAATCATTTACCTTATACATGAAAATACCATGAACAAATAAAAATTCATCTTTTAAGCAATTGTTCATAGTGAAGATGGATTGGTCAAACCTTCAATATCCATAAAAATTATCCTCAAGTAATATAAAAAACACTCCAATAGATAATTAATCATTAAACATTTAAACACTAACAATAAAAACTCAAACATATTTCTCAAGTCACTTGCAAAAGAAAGTCAAACCCTCAGTCACCTTTGAACTGTAGTAAATGCAAATATATGACTAGTCAAACCTCTAAATCATTTTTATTGAATTTATCTAAAAATTTGATTTATATACCAACATATATTTCATCCATATTATATATTGGTTTTCCTTTGTAAACTCAAGTATTTGAATTCCAATAGTCACTTTTTAATGCAAATTTGACTATGGAAACTAGTGAAATTTACATAGGAGACCAACTTTGCACTACCATAAATTTTGATAGACATCATGTCTAGACCTAAAATTTGAAAAAATGATCAAGGTACAAACCTAAACAAACCCATATGACCAATTATTTTGAAACCTTCACATGTGTGAATATTGATGTCATCAATCTGATCACTTAAGAAATTATGTCAAGATGACTAGGATAGCCTAGACCTTCACAAGACTAGTTAGATGAACTCCTTTCAGCTCCATAAGTACCCAAAGAACACTTGACCACTCATATTACTCCTAAAACATGTTAAAAACATCATCAACATCCATAATATTTCTTAACTAATAAAACACTATAAGTTCCATGCATGATCAGTAAGGCACACTTTGTCATTGAGAACCATGCATATAAATCAACTCATGGACACTCTTGTCAACCTTAGGTACATAATTCAAAACACCTAAAAAATATCCCTCTTTGTCATTAATGTAAACACTTTTAAATGTTTTTAAAGTCAATAATAAATCTTTTTTACATACTCTTTTTCCTCTACAAACACTTTCTTCCCCTTTAACACAATGACAAAGTGGGATTACCTTCTTACCCTGAGGACATATAAATATTTTCAAAGCCAAAATAGATAATTAAAATCCTCTAATATATGATATAAAGTCCTTTATCACTATTCATACCATCCCTTAACATGACTACCTCAATCCTGCTCATTAACAACACTCTTCTTTGACCATGTGTAATCTTATAAAATGTGAAATTGGATGACTTGGGCATGGTTAATAACACACAACCTATAGGTCATCTTTCTTTCTCATTCAATCCTTCTCAACTAGACTTTCACTTAGTCACCTATATCTTCTTAGACTTAGCTTTTTGAGACATAAGTATCCTTCTCAGACCTAGATCCATCCCCTTAGGTCTCATCTTCCTAGGATAATAGCACCCAATTTGGATAGAAGCAATGAAAATTAGGGGTGTCCTATTTATAACACTATTGTCCAATTTCACTTTAGCCTCAAATGGTCATATTTTATTGAATCCTTGTCTTTTCCCCTATCATCTTAATGTAAACTCATCTAACCCATGATAATCAATTTCCCTATATAAGTACATTAAATGTCCATTTAGAGTGGTTAGCACTCATTCACAAGAAAAAAACAAGAATACAAGTAATTATACTCAAGCACTCTTCCCTATTCTCTACATATAACCTTCCAAGACCAATTCAATCCTATTCAAGCACTCATACTAGTCCTTAGTCATCCAAAGTACATTATAGTTTTGCATCTAGTTGTATACATCACATAATTACACCAAGAATTTCAAATGGGAGAACTACATTATCTTGATCCCTCTTTAGAGTATTGGTATGTAGGTAGTGTGCCCACACACAAGGTGTGAAGTATGTCCAACATATCCTTTACACACTAACCCCTTCTCTCTTTCCCAAGTTTTCTACTCAAGTTTAAGTACCAAAAGCTCCTAAGGGTTTTGAAGATTGAATCAAACATAGTGAGATCTGCATAGATCTAGGTTACAATATTTCACTATTAGGGTGTCACAATCCTACCAAGAAAAATATAAAAAAGATAGACCACTAGGATAATAGTGCTAGAAGTGGAGACCAATGCTAAAAGTGGACTACAACACCAAGTAATAGGGTGTCTTGAGTTTGGTTCTCCTGTCTAATCTAGAAATAGAGTTATGGGTCCTATTTATGACAATTTTCTATCCTTGCATAACAATTTATAGACCTTGCATTATTCATTTTAGCCCAAAATAAGCTAAGTTTGATTTCTTCACACTTCTTACTATTTTCAAAAAAGGTAAAATACATATCTATTTACACAAATTAGTAGGCTAATTGAGACACATTAATTACTAATTTACATTTACTCAGACCTTTATTTACTTAGGAATTAAATACATAATTCCTAAAAAGAATAAAACATTTGGTAAACCTGACTTACTTCAAATTTTTGCAACATTTGGTAAACCTGACTTACTTTAAATTTTTGTACAAAAACCATAGAAACCTTAGGGATAATTATTTTTGATTTTATAAATTAGTTTCTTGATTTATCCTAAATTTAAAAATTAAAAAACTATACATTAATTGAAATATTTTCAAGAAATTCATGTAAACCCTAGTTTACACATAATAGGTCTTATTTGCATACAAACACTTTCAAACCACTAGGAAAAAAGTTAGTGTAGTATTTTTCGCACTTAGTGGTTTTGTCTTCACATCTTTTCAACTTACTTAGGTTAATTAATTAAATCATTAGGGGTCATTTACCTTTAAGTGGGTTCTAATTGTGAGTTAGGGTTTTAGCTTTTTGGTGACCTAATCTCACCTTATATGTACTTTATTTTTTCCTAAAGTGGCTAATGCAAACATTTCCTTTATGAAATTTTCTTATTTTCAGAGCTCTCATTCTATCTCTATAGGAATTTTACATTTATCATGTGGCTACTATTTAGAGATCTTGGTGAAATATATCATAGTACCAGCGCTTTCCTAATAGCTTCATGCATTTGTCTCTTTGGTAAGATCCTCTTGCATTCACCTTTTTATTTTTTCATACTATACAACTGCCATTTTTGACCTTGGAAGCATTTTTTTAAAACTACCTCGAAACTCATGGTAGAAGGCCTCAAATCAAAAATCCATTTACATATATTCTTTTGGAATTTTTGAGATCTCAAATGGGTTGTATTTAGTTTTTTGAGAAAGTTCACAGATGTTTAAAAAAATTGATTTCTTCTATCTGGTTGCCATCCGTACGATCAAAATAATCCCACTTGCAAACCCTGATTTACTCTCCATAGACCAAATTGGGTTTCCAAATTACTTATACTTACTCATTTACCAAATTTCATTTTATAAGTGATTTTACTTACTCATCGACCAAATCAGGTTTTTAGAGTGCTTCTACTTGGAAGTAATCAGGGTTCTTGAGGGTCAACTATTTCTTACTCACTAAACCCATTAAAGTTTTTGAAGGTCAACTATTTCTTACTCATTACTTACTTTATAAGTAATAAGTTGTGCAAGTTGAAGAACCTGACATACACTGGGCAAGAGCAATTTGGGTTTTTCAAGGCTGACTACTTATAACTTTTTATAAGTTGAGTACTCTGAGAACCTGAAGTAAATCAACTCAAAGAACCTAAAATACATTGCAGAGAAGTAATTGGGTTTTCCAAGATTAACTACTTATAAATTTTTATAAGTTGAAGTAGTTTGAGAACCCAAAGTTGAAGTTGTTCATAACCCTGAGCAAGTAAGTGTATGATGTTCCAAAAGCTATTAAATTTTAAGTGAAAGGTAATGAAGAAAAAGACTTAGTGGAATAAAAATTCCATTTTTGCAAAGGGTCCAAAGATATGTTAAAGTATGAACTCATAAGTGCCATAACTTTTGATTGGTAACTCCTTTTTGAGTGCCATTTTATTCAAAAGTGCTTGTTTTTTATGATCTACACATTGGACCTATCATTGGGTCTTCTACATCTATAAAAAAATTTCACATTTTTTGTATGCTCTTGAATGCAATATTGGTTGTATACGATGTTCCTCTAGTTCCTTGTAATTATGCACCTACTACTCAAGACACATTTTCAGTTGAATCTAACATCTATATGAGCATGCTTGTATTTGAGACATTTAGGGGAGGTCATTTCTTGATAGTTCTAAGGGGGTAATTATGTGTTTACTATGCATTTAGTCTTTATTTCTTTCACATTACTTCTTTACTTATTAGAGTAATATTTACTTCTGCACTATGGATTCACTCTCTATTAGTCCACTTACACCATTTAATTATCATGAATGGAAACCTAGAATGGAAATCATTTTGTAATCTAAGGGTTACCATCAAATTATAATGGGCACTAAGACTAAACCTACTGATGCTAGAGAAAAAATCAAATGGACTAATCAGTGTGATAAAGTCCATAGACTACTATGTCTCTTAATCTCTCCATATCTACTCTTTCACAATGAATCTACCAAAACACCTACTAAAGTGTGGACCACACTGTCCAAGCTCTTTGGAGTGTAGGATGTGATGAGAGGACATGAGTTGGAAAATGAGCTCATCAAATTGATCCTAGAAGACTTTGACACTCTTCAAGATTTTTTTGCCAATTTCAGAATTTTGAGATTGCAGTTGAAAGTATGTGGAATTGATAATAAATACGAACAACTTGTTTTATCAATAATCTCTAAATTAGGTCTTGAATATTCTATATTTATGTCCACTTTTCGTGTCACTAAGAGTGCTCTTGACATCTCATGGAAGATGCCTTCTTTAGATACCTTTGTTGTTGACCTGATTCAGGAGCAAGATAAGTTGATATAGATGGGCACAATGAAGTTAGATAAATATCATGCATTGCTTGTTCAAAAAGATAAAGCTTCTAACAATAGAGAGAGAAAGTAGAGCAAGAAAAATGTTGAGAAGGGTGAAAATCTTTCCACCTCCAAATCAAACAATGTGACCTCTTCTTCTAGTTATAAGCCTAACGAAGATTGGATCAAATGTGGGCATTGATCAGGTGAGCATGATAAGATTAAATGTTTGAAGAAATAAATTGACCACCTTACTATCCTTCTTATTCAAAATAACATAGGTGTTCCATATTTTATCAAACCATCTTCATCAACCCATGAATCCACTAAGTCAAATGAATCTGGCAAAGAAAAGGAAAAAGAAAATAACAAGGGGAAATATAAGGGCAAATCCTTAGTTAGATTTGTGCCTTTAACTCCTCCTACATGGTTCATTGACTATGGTGCTTCACATCACATGGCCTCTTCATAGATTGAGTTTCATTTTTTGGAACCATGTGACATGTCTTTTATACAACTGGGTGACAACACTTCTAAAAAGGTTCTCAAGAGAGGATCTATTGAAATGAGTGGTAGAACATTAAATAATGTTCAAAGTGTTCCCTCACTCTCAACAAATTTCCTATCGGTCTACTAGATCACTCACCTTGGTTCAGGCATGTCAGTTGAATTCACTCCATTTTTAGTGTACATCAGGGAGTTGAATAGTGATACTATTTTGGCTATGGGAATGGTTGATCATCAGACTCAACTATATAAATTATCACACTTTTCTCCTGACTCTCCTTTAAATTCTTTAGATTCCTCTTCAAACTCACATATACCTATTAACACTTATGAGCATGAGCTTCTTTCTAATATTGATAACTCTTCTTCTAAAGATGACTATAATAGTGAAGTGGATACACCTCCACCATCTCCATGTCACCTTCTAGATATTCAAGAGTTATTTATTGACCCACCTACCTCTAGTCTACTTCTGACACTATAGGGTAATGGTCTACTAATCTAGGACACATTAGACATTAGGTAGTCTATTCCATAGTTATAGAGGATTTTATAGACCTTCTTCACCTTTTCTTCTATTACACCACCTTGGCATATATTAGTTGGGCCACCTACCTCATAGTATGTGGATCATTATTTTCATAAGAATTACACCTTGGTTTAAGATCCATCAGGCACTTGGTGGAAAAACTCATTATTCTAGGGTAATCCACTCTTCCCTCCATCTGCTTTTGATTCAAAATCACTATTGAGCATTCCTCTAGGGGACACCAGATGGCTACAGTCAATTATAGACCTCAGTGGGGATTTTTAGTCCTTTTATCTTCTTTGCTCTCTTTTTGAGGAGGTGTTTTGTTCCTATGGATTATCTCCTTTACCCGAGTTTATGGGAGTTGCACTATACTTGGGTACCTCATCAGGCCTCATTGTCAAGACCCAATTCTTCTACCCACCTAAGCTATGCTTCAGGTGGGTGTTATTGTAGGCTTTTTCCCACCTAGTGGTTTTATCTACATGTCTTTTTAGCTTACCTAGGTTATTTAATTAAGTCATTAGGGGTCATTTACATTTAAGTGCATTCTAATTATGAGTTAGTGTTTTACCCTTTTGGTGACCTAATCTCACCTTGTATTTACTTTCTTTTTTCCTAAAGTGGCTAATGCAAACATTTCCTTTGTGGAATTTTCTTATTTTTAGAGCTCTTATTCTTCCTCTATAGGAATTTGACATTTATCACGTGGTCACTATTTAGAGATCTTGGTGAAATATATCAAATAATATATTGCTAATTTTATAAATATTTTTAGATTTTTCCTAAATTTTTCAAGCTAAATTCAAAAAATTCATATAAAAATTTTCAAATTCTTATACTAATTTTGAAAAAAAATATTTTAAACTCCAGTTGCATCAAATACATTGTCAATTTTTTTTAGTACTTTTTGAATCATTTTATAAAAATTTAGTTATATATCTAATTTATAAAATCAATTTCAAATAAAAAATTTCATAGTATTTTACAAATAATATTTTTGAAAAATCCATAGTTATATATACTAGCTTCATTTTGTTTATTGAGGTATCACCTTACATGTTTGATAGCTCAATATCCTATTTGATCAAATTAAAAATCACTATATTTTTGGACTTTGCATTTATTATATTTATTACTTTAACTTTATATCACTTGGTTTATTATAACATATTGTAAAACCTTTAAACACATTTCAAATTATTTTTCTACTTTACCAATGGCCCAATAAACTAGTTTTGATGAAACTGATAAAAGAGAACTTCAATAAATCTTAACCGAACATCCAAATATGAAAGATGGCATGATTATAATTTTACAAGAATAATACAAAAAATTAACCAATGGACAATATTCTCAAACCATAAAGCATCCACTTATTAATGACACTACAGGGGCAACTATGTCTTAACAACCTCCTATAGCAGCCCAACCTTCCTCTATGCCACTAGCTATATCTAGTACATCCCTATCTCCTAGTGTGTCAAACATTGTGAAAGATATCTGATCTCTTCAATCCAAGGTGCAACATTTTGAGTAAGGTACCACTAGACCTATGCAAGCTTTGGATTATTTTCCTCTTCTACATACACCATTGGCACATCATATTGCTTCTACACCTTTCCCACAAGTATTTTTTCAACCCAAGCTTACTCTTTATGATGGAAGGGGTGATATAGAGACACATTTGAGATATTTACATGTATTATGTTTATATTATATACCCAATGACTATCTACTTACCAAAATCTTTCCACAAAGCCTAAAGGATTATGCTCTACAATGGTTTTATAGTCTACCAAATTAGTCGTTCACAACCTTTAATTCTTTATCAGACATGTTCTTATCACATTTTAGTATCAAAATTGATGACAAGGTTTCATATGCATAGATTGCATAATAGAAACAAAGGTTAAATGAGCCCCTCATGGATTATGTTCTCAGATACAAGAATATTTTGGCTAAGATAACTATCCCCATTGTTGATCAAGAGCTACAAGACATCTTCAAATAGATCCTTCTAATAGCACTACATGAATCTATTATGTTTAAAATATTATCCTCCTTCATTTAATTACATCATACACTTAAGGGAAGAGAAGTCAAGTTAATCTTAATGGGCAAACTAAAGTATTCAAGTACTCTAGACACAACAAACAAGAGTAATAAAAAAGTCTCATACAAGGTCAAAATTAGAGACAAAAAGAATCAAAATTAACCAATAGTCAATGTGGCTTTAGAAACCCCTTGGTGTGTGCTTTTATTAGCACCTCCTCGATGTGCATTTACCAATTTACCAGCTTCTCCAACCAGAGTTCTAAAGTAGTTATTAGAATGCAACATCACCACTCTCTCACCTATTCATGAAGTAGATCTAACAAAGTCTCTTCCATGAAGATATGATCAACATGCATTTGATATTTTCATAGGGCACCAGGCCACACTACAAATAGATGCATCAATTTATGACATAAGATGCAAGATTTGATAGATGGTAATATACTTGATCTAGGCACTTAAGCTAAGTCTCCAAAGATAAAGTCAACACAAGATAAGGCTTTAAAAATTGTTTTAGATACATTTCCATAGCATTCAAAACAAGATAAAGAGGATACATCAGGTGTTCATCATACATACCATACACATCCTCCACCAGTAACATACCAAGCACCTTTAGTTGAGGCACATCCTTTGAGAGGTATGATAGGTGTGTATAAGTCCAAAGTTCTAGCAAGGCCTTTGATATATTTTTTAGGTCAAGAAATTTTGGAGGATGATATAGGTTACAAGCACTTTTTATTATAGCACATATCCATAATCATTGTATCCACAATGTACTCATTGATAATGGTTTTAGTCTTAATATGTGGACCTTCACACTACTACAATGTTTGGGTTATTTAAAGAAGGATATCACTCTAAAATTTATAGTTATAAATGGTTTTAATGGGCATATTTAGAGTTCATTGGGTGAGATAGTACTTCCATTACAGGTTGGTCCTACACATGTGGCTACACCATTCACTATAACTCCTAGCATAGGAGTTTTTGACATACTACTTGGTTAACCATGTATTTAAAAAATCAAGGCAACACCTTCTATAATTCATAAATACATGAAGTTCATTCATGCTAATCAGGTTATTATAGTCGGTGGAGTTCCTTATGAGTCACCACTCTCCACTTCAAATCTATCTACCAGCTTCCAATCACCAAATCTAGTTCTTCCACCAGTTTTAACTTCTCCTCTAGATTTTGTTTAAATTTCACTTCAGGTTCAACCATAGTTACAACATCCATCACCAGTATAAAGGGTTCATACACCACCATAGCTTTAGGATTTTAGATAGCTTCTAGTAATATTATTCTCACTTATAATAGTTATATTGAGATCTCATAAGCTACATAAAGAGAACCTATTTAGTGAGTACCTTCTCCTACTTCCATATGGGTCCCTAAGATCCATATAGTTGCATCTACTTATAATATTTATAAGGGGACCCCACATTTGGCTTCCACTTTAGAGATTTTAGAGTAGTTATGATGTACACACATTTTAGTTTCACAATCTTAGTCATACACTCATGCCTCATGATCATGCATGATTTAGTTATTTGACATAAGACACCAGGATAGGGAGTCTCACCTGAGACTCACTGGTTAGTGTCATTTATTCATAGTTCTTCCTGTACAAATTTCAAATAATTTCAAAAAAAAATACAAAAACATTCAAAAAAAATCAAAATTACCAAGAACATTTTGATTATATGCATCATCCATTCTTTACATTATTACTATCAAGTTAGGAATTACATTTATCATTTCATGTTATTATACATCAATTTTCTAAATTAACATGCTTCACTTAATCTTCTTTGAGTGTGTGCAATGACATCCAACTACTTGATTGTTTCATTCTACCTATAGAGGGGGCATTCCTACTTCTATATTTGAGACACACATTATTATACACACCCATTAGGGGAATCTTCTACATGAATAAACCATCTAGGTTATGTCATTCCTACACCACACACTCTGAGTTATCATGTTGATGTACATTAATTTATATCTTACACAAAATACTATATCAACATCTCACTAGTATCTAGCACTTATGTATTTCTTAGCATATACATAGTCTTGTACTACACATGTTTTACATACTCTCACACTGGCTTTGATCAATTAGATGTGATTGTCTCTTTTTAGTTATTATATATTTTCTCTGCTTGCTTAGCATAGCTTATGTAATTGCATTTTCAATTTTAGCATATCTTTTGCTTGTGCCTTAGGACATTTACGAATGCCCTTTACTTTTAATCCTCTATGTGCATGTGGTTTATGTGCCAAATTTTCTTATTTCACTTGTATGTGTATGTGGCATTTGAACATGCCTTCCATGTTTGTTTCCAATTTACGTGACATGTGCCCATGCCCCTTGTTTGCATGGCCCCTTAGCCCATCTAGTATGATTCTTGCTTGTTTGCTTGTTGCTTGTCAAATGTGTACAATACCATGATCCATATCATGCATTTTATTTTATTTCTTAGATGCCATGATGGACATCATGCTCCATCCCTCCAACTAAAAACAAACAATTAACATTTCTAGTTATAGTTCAGTACTTTGCACATACTTTCACATTGTTATATCTATCTAAGAATACACTTGTTGATTTAACAATATCTTGATATATATATTTGATATATATTGAAACATATTATCAAATTTTATATCATATATATATATATATATATATATACATATATATATATATATATATATATATATATATATATATATTCAGATTAACACACTTAGAAGACTCTTTTCTTCTAAGGGTAGTCATTGTAGGTTTATCAATCATACCCTTAAAAGAGGGGGAATAAAATAGGGGATTTGTAATAAAGAAAACACCTCTTAGAAATAAAAACAATAGCATTCATAATAGTCATCACAAAATCTAGAGGTCAAATAGATAAAATCAAAGTAAAAAAAATAGGAACAGCCTCAGATCAATAGTTAATTTTCACACTAAACAATAACACTAGAAATGGATAGTAGCACCAAAAATGGATTTTAATGTGCAAAATATATAGTAGTGCCAAAAATAGGAGTGTCCATAGTTTTATGCTCCTATCTAGGTAGAAAAACACTCAGGGTTTCTAAAAACATGCAAAAAGTTTAGTTTAGGGATAATTTTTCCACTTCTAAATCCTTTAGATTTAGCAATTTTAGCACAATTTTTTAGATATAGGGGGTTATCATGCACGACATGATAGTTCTCACTTTAATTTTATATTGGGAATTTGGAATAACTTCTAGATCATAATCCATCTTCTAGACATGAGTGATTGGGAGCAATGTGCACAACACATTGATCTTCTTTTATTTCCATGTTCATTTTATTTCAGTCATTCTCAGTAGTTGCATGCCTTACTCCATTTATAGGTGGTTGGTAGAAAATTAAAGTTAAAATTTCATACAAGTTTATATTTATAAGTACCTAAGTTCTTGAATTTGATTTCATATAAGCTTAGTACATCAGTGTCAGAGGGGCTTTCATACAAGCCTAATCTCCATCTTTCAAAATGGACAAGAGTGGCCTAGTTTCTAACACACATTTGACTATCAATGCCATAGTGTCAGACTTAGAGCACATTCATGGGCTCCCTAATGTATCTCATATGACATCTATTTTATACTAGTATCATTTCATAGCTTCACTTCAAGGGGTAATGCTAGAGCCAAAGGGCCAACCTTTATATTCTTGAGCCACCTATTCAAAGGGCTCGGACAACACCCTAGACATCAATTATCACATGCATAAATTGTTAACTTCACTTGGTTTGTGACAATGGATCTAAAGGGCTTGCCTTTACATTCTTGAGCCACATTTTAGGGAATTAAACACTCAAATCTATTCATGATATTACTCTTGATTTAACACATACTCAACACAATCCAACATCACAACAGGTTTTGTATTGGTTCGCATACCCAGTGAGGTGCATTCATTCTTCTCTCTTCCTTTGCTTAGATTTTATAAAAAATTTATTTTTAATATAGTGTATATATTAATAACTAATCTACTTCATATTTTTATTTTTAGATTCACACATCATATCATGTTTTATCTGTGTACATCCATCATCACATAGCTTCATGAGTTTTTTCCTTATAGGTAAGTTCAAGTATGCTTTCTATTTTTCCTTTATCTTAGTATTTTGATTTGTTGAATCACTAGAATAAGGTGGGGGGGGAGGGGGGGCACAATAAATTTAATCATATAAAATGCAAAATTGGATGACTTATGCATGGTCAATATCACATAACCTATAGGTCCTCTTTCTTGCTCACTCAACCCTTCTCAACTAGACTTTCATTGATTCTAAGTCACATGTAGCTTCTTAGATTTTTGAGACCCAAGAAACCTTCTCAGACCTATATCCATACCCATAGGTCTCATTATCCTAAGATAATAACACCTAATTTAGATAGGAGCACCAAAACCTAGGGCTATCCCATTTCTGGCATTGTTGTCCAAGTTTACTTTAACTTCAAATGGTTAGATTTTCTCAAATCCTTATCTTTTCCCTTGTCAGCCTAATGCAAGCTCATCTAACCCATGATAATTATTTTACCTATATAATTACATTAAATGTCTATTTAAATGGGTTGACACTTAATCATAGGAAACAAAGAATATAAGCAAGTATACTTAAGCACTCTTCCCTATTCTCTGCATACAGCCTTCCAAAACTAATTCAAGCCTATTCAAACACTCATACCAATCCATAGTCATCCAAATTACATTAAAATTTCACATATAGCTACATACATCACATAATTACACAAAGAATTTCAAATGGGATAACTACATTATCTTGATCCCTCTTCAAATTATTGGTATGTAGGTAGCATGCCCACACATGGGGTGTGAAGTGTATCCAATGTATCCTTTACACACTAACCCCTACTCTATTTCCAAATTTTTATACTCAAGTTCAAGTACCAAAAGCTCCTAAGGGTTTTGAAGATTGAATCAGAGACACAATAAGCTCTGTATAGACCTAGGCTTTAATATTTCACTACTAGGGTGTCACAAGCCTACCAAGTAGAACCTAGAAAAGTTAGACCACCAGGACAACAACATCAAAAGTGGAAACTAGTGTTAGAATTAGATTTTAGTGCCATGTAATATGGCATCCTAAGTTTTTCACTCCTATTTAATCTATAAATAGATTTTTGGGTCTTATTTACGATAGTTTACCATCCCTACACAACAATTTCTAGACCCTACACCATCCGTTTCAACCTACAGTAAGCTAAGTTTGATTTATTCACACTTATTAATATTTTTAGAAAAGGTAAAATACATATCTATTTACATAAATTAGTAGGCTAATTGAGACATATTAATTACTAATTTATATTTACTCAAACCTTTATTTGCTTAGGAACTAAACACATAATTCCCAAAAGGAATAAAATACCATGCATTTCTATATGAATGATAAATTAAAAACATGAAGAAAATATGAGTGATCACACCTTGATAACAATGATAGGGATTCCCCCTAAGTCACCTAAACTTGGGCACCCCTTTAGCACCTTCAGACCATATCCAACAATGATGAAATTTCATAGGTGCCTTCATATTTTCTCTCACAAGCCACCCATAAAATGAATAATGGACATTAAAGATCTTTCCAAAACATATATGATGCATAAATCAAGCTCAAAAACATAATTAGGTACAACCATACCTTTTTATTTTGAATAAAATGACCAAAAATCACTCTTTTTCACACTAGTCCTGCTTAGAGGCCTACTAGTCCTACCTGAACCTTGTAGATCCTATAAATTTTTGTGTATACACCCTCATGATTTTAAATTTAATATTCGGTGTAAAATCATATTACCCCTCATTCATTCCAATTTTCATCATCTAAATCTTCCTATGCACCATACCTCCTTCACAAATTGACTTGCCAGTTAACCCTCCATTTGTACAAAAACTCAACCCTAGGTCAAAATATACACTTTCAGATGACTAAAAATAAAATTTTGAGAACCCTTTTTTCCATTTCAATATATTAATTAGACTAAGATCTTAATTATTTTGGGAAGGTCACTAACCCATATGGTGTTAGGGAATTAAAAAAAACAAGGTAAACTTATCACCTTCTGATCAATGTCAGATCCTAAAACTTCTCTCACACCTAGAGGTCACCAATACACATATAAAAATGAAATGGTTTTTTACCTATGAGCCCTTATGTAAGGACTATCATACCTGAGAGACATAAAAAATCTTTAACTTACCCTTAAAAGACCTTAAAATCTTTAAACCACCATGAGAACACCTATATGAGGTCAACACACCTTTATATGCCAAAAATTCTCTTTTAATACTTACAAATATTCATTGGACACCTGGAACAAGTCATACTATGCATTTAGACCTTGTGTATACCCTTGTCACTATACCAAAAAACCTTCAACTAAACATGGAATACTTTTGACATCTCTTCAACACCTTTTGCACATGGACACATCAAATCCAACTGGCCTCCACCCTTGGTTAGCTTAATAGACCTCAAAAGCATCAATTTTTTTAGGATGAACACATACTAGGTAGTAAACACTGAGTAAACTAGTCAAATTGAACAAATGGTCATGAATGACTCTTTTGACTAACTGAGCACATTTGAACCCATGAAATACACTTGGAAAAGTCTTATCCACCCTCCATATCAGCCTTGCCTTCATTCTTCATGAGTAGGACTTCCAAACCAAGCATAAAAAATTGACCAAAACTTGTCTTTAGGACCAATGTCCTTAAACAAGTTTCTTGAGACGTTAATCTCAAATCTCTAGAGCAAGCTTATGAACTTGTTTCTCCCCCTTAACCAATGACTATATAATTATTTATATATAAGGAGATAACTCCTAATATTTGTCTTATATATTCAAATGTTGCTTTTTGTCAATAATTTAGTCATAATATCTGTAAGATGTTTTTCTATAGGCACATACTCTAACTTAACACTTTGATTATTCACTTATTCTCTCAAGAAATGATATCTAATAGGAATGTGATTAGTTTTTGAGTGCTTAAAATGATTCTTAGAGATACTAATTTCACTATTATTATCATAATAGATAGGACAAGGTCCATTTTGTCTTACCTTAGAGTCTTCCAAGGTTTACTTAATCCATATTAATTGAGTACAATAGGAAGCAACAACTATATATTCATCTTCTACAATTGATATGGATATAGACACTTGCTTCTTGCTTATCCAAGACACCAATCATTCACCCATGAAGAAAACACCACCACTAGTACTCCTCCTATCATCCACACATCTTGCCCAATGTGCATCAATGTATGTCCTTAGAGTGAATTCTTTGCTCATAGGGTACCATAAACCATATTCTATGGTGCTCTTTAGATACCTCAATATCCTTTTGACTTCTTTCAAGTGAGATAATCTAAGATCATCTTAAAACCTACCTACAAGGCCTTTTTATTGCATGATATCAAGCCTAGAAGTGGTAGAGTACAAAAGACTTCCAATCATGGATTTATATAAGGTTTTATTCACCTTTGGTGATTCATCTTGTTTACTTAACTTACATCAAGTGATCATTGGAGTACTCATTGGCTTACAATCCAACATGTCAAACTTCCTTATCATATCCTTGATGTATTTTTCCTATGAAATGAATATCCTTGAATCAAGTTAGTTAATATACAATCCTAATAATAAGGAAAGTTATCCTAACATTAACGTTTCAAACTCAATCTTCATAACATCTACAAACTCTCTACTCATGTTATCATTGTCAAATCCAAAAACTATGTCATCAACATAGATTGCCACAAGTAATTGGTTAGTTCCATCTATCTTAATATACAAATTACTATCAAGTACTCCTCTTTTGAAGCCTTGGGTCAATAGATACTTGTCTAATATGTTATACCAAGATCTAAGAGCTTGTTTAATACCATATAAAGCCTTCTTTAGTTTACAAATATATTTTTGATTACTTGTCATGTAAAACCTTCAAATATCTCAATATAGACTTCTTCATCTAAGTTACAATTCAAAATTGTATATTTCACATCCATTTGGTAAAATTTGAAAGCTTTGAAGATTGCATATGATAGAAGAGTCTAATTTCTTCCATTCTTATCATAGGAGAAAATGTCTCATCAAAATATATCACTTCATCTTTATCATATCCTTTACACAATAGTCTAGCCTTATTTATTTTAACTTTTCCTTTCTCATTCATATTTTTTTTGAATACCCACTTCGTTCCTATCATATTTTTGTCTTTTAGCCTAAGTACCAAATACCATGTTTCATTATTTACTATTTGATCAAGTTCCTCATCCATTGCACATTTCTAATTTTCATCTTTTCTATATTATAATAATGTTCTAGGTTTAACCTTGGATAAAATAGATGTGTCTTATTGATTTTGATTGATCATCATTCTCCTTCTAGTCTACAAACTAGCATTCACATCTCCTGCTACTAGGGAAAATGGATGATCCTTCTATATTCACCTAGATTTTAGTGTCTTATATCACCTCTACCTCTTCATAATTTGATTGATTATATATGCCTTCATTACTTGAATTAGGATTCTCTATATTTTCATTTATCTATAAGTTAGGCTTCTTGATTTCACCTACCTCTTCAAATCTTACACTAGAACTTTCAACAACCTTGTGAAGTCTCTTATTGAAACATTTGTAAGCATAACTTATGGAATAATAACCCAATAATATTCCCTCATAAAAACTTGAGTCAAATTTACCAAGATTTTTTTCATCCCTCTTGATAAAACACTTGCTCCCAAATACAATAAAATGTTTAACATTAGCTTCCCTATTTTCACATATCTCATATAGAGTCCTATCACCATTTACTATAACTTGGCATATTTTAAAAGGTATATTGAGGTGTTAGTGACCTCTTCCCAAAATCCATATGATAATTTGGAATCTTGAAGCATGGTTCTACTCATCTCTTGGATACTTTTGTTTTTCCTTTCAACTACCCCATTTTGTTGGGGTATCCTAGCAGTAGAGTACTATCTTCTAATCCCTTGATCTTTACAAAAAGTATTAAACTCATAAGAAAAAATTTCACCTCCTTTTTCTAATCTCATACACTTAATTTTTTATCCTTTTTCATTTTCAACAAGAGCTTTGAATGCTTTAAACACTGCAAAAACTTATGATTTCTCTTTATGGAAATATATCCAAGTTATCCTAGTAAAGTCATCAATTAATAACGTGAAGTAGATATTACCTTAAATACCTTAAGCTATTTTAGGTCCACATAGATTAGTGTGAATAAAGTCCAATGGTATTGTGGTGGAATTTTCCTTATATTTTTAGCTTCTTTTGGTTTGCTTCCCATGAAAGCATGCATTGTAAAGAGTATGAATAATTTTGGTGATTTTAGGGATATGTCTAACTAATCCTTTTGAATTAATCCTCACCAAATTGTCAAAATTAATATCTCTACGTATTCTATGCCAAAGCCATCCTTCCTCTAATTGATTCATGAAACACTCTTCTCTTTTAGATTCATACAACACATACATGTTATTATCTACCTTGTAAATATTTGCAACTAATTTTCTAGACTTGACTCTTCTTACTTCACATCCTTTATCATGAAAAGTCAAAACATTTCCTTGCTTACACATTTGGCTAAAACTTATAAGATTGTGTTTCAAACCATTATCCAAACTTATAGAACCTTTGACAACTATGTTATCAGAATTGTTGTCACCAAATCTCATTAAACTTGAATTATGTATTTTGAGAGATAAACTTGCTCATCTCCTGTCATATGACTTAAGAATCCACTATTTATGTACCATTTATTTTTTCATCCTAATTAGTATTCAAGGTATTTTGGACAAACATTTACTCTTCCTTTGTGGCACTATCTAAATTCTATTTATTTTCTTAAATCTTGGATTTGTCTTCTTTGAACCATTTGATGGTATCAATGACTTGTGTGTATTTTTTCCAATAGAAACTATTACAGTAATTGGTTATATGTCCTTGTTATTTGTAGTGATATAAGGATATAAGTGTATAACATTGAGAGGGGGGGGTGAATTAGTGGTTAGCAATAATGCAATCAAATTCTTAATTCTTCAAGATACTTAACCAATCACATTAGTATGCAAGATAGATGAATCAAAGAACAAACATGAATGTAACCATTACATAAGATTTATGTGTTAAACCATCATGGGGAATAAAAACCACTCTAAATTTTAAAAAATAATGGACTATCGTCCTATAATAATATTAAAAACATGGGGCTTTAGTGAAGCACCCACTTCACAAGGAACACCAGCCCCTAAAGTTGGTAAGCACCAACTTACCTAAGATGTTGAGAACCAACACAAAACCTACCAAATGAATAACTATTTAACTCTAATTTCCTCTAAATATGATTTATAAACCCTACATGAACACTCTTCTTCAAGTATACAACTTCACACAAGTCACCAACACCAAGCTATCTCCTCAACACAAGTAATAAACCCCTTCTTAAATCTTTCACTCATATACAAATATACACTCATAAATATCAAAAAAATAGTCAATAGAATCAAAAAATTATGCTGATTATAATGACATATTCCTCTACTCAATGTCACATAAAAATTGGTCACCAAGACCCCCAACAACCTTTGCATAAGGTCTTCAAATACCAACACACACACTTTCTTATCTAGCTTGGTACACACCCATAAAAGGCATCAATCACCTTGTATATATACCAATATTAATAATAGTTATACATATATATTTATAAAATATTAATAATAATTATTCATGTCCCCCAAGGTTAGCCATGATCCTCTGCATAAGCTTTCTATACCATACCATGAGCTCATGTCACAAACACCTCACAAACAAAGCATAACACCAATTATGAAACTATATTTGACTAAGTAAATATCATTAAAATCTAAAAAATATTTCAAGAAGTAATTTAAGGATTTATCAACACTCTCTAATAATCAAAAACACTTGATCTAACCATATACCTTATAAACAAACTCAATCATCCAAAACAGGTTCCTTTTGCTAGTAAAACCATCATGGTCAACTATGAGTCAATCATTCAATCATCTATAAGTGAATAGGAAAAACAATAAAACCATGGATAGAGGTAATACATCCCATAAATAACCTCCAAGAGCTTATACCCATTCTTACTCACCGATTAGGCTTTCTAATTGCTCTTTTCACTCTGATCACTCTTTCTCACTTATGGCACCATTTCCTTCATATCAACTAGTAAAATTTAACCTTATATAAATTTGAAATAAAAATATGAATATTCATAAAAATTTACATGAATTTTTGAGACAAGTCTTGAGCTTCAACAATCAACCATTAGATTTCCTAGTCATTCATAGAAATCTTCCTCAAAAATAAGAATGTTGTTAACAACCCATTTTATGTGGGACCCACACACTATCAAGAGACCAAAAATACTTTTTCAAAAAAATTAATAATTCATATAAAATCTCCAATCATAATATTGAACGTCCATTATCTTTTTAATAACCTATAATTAACATCTTTCCAATTGGGTCTAAGACTAGGGTTTTTGCACATAAAAACCTGCTTACCTTCTTAGCAATCATTAATAAAGTTGTGCCACTTAATCCATAAAAAAATTATTTTAGATATTCCCAAAATAATCCAAAAATATCAAATTCCCATGCATACCTTACACATGCCAACAAACACAAGAAAGTCCTTCTCATGCTCACTAGCCATCTTTTTAGCACCTCTTGAAGCCATAGGATCCTTTTTCTAAAATTTTAATTCAAAATTTCACCTTAAACTTGTTAAATGAGGTTTAAAAATCCTATATGATCATATACCATGTATATATAAGCTTAACCATTCTAAAAACACTCTTTGACCCTTCACGGAGCCTCACTAGCCCACTTAGGCCAATTAGGCTAATAGCCAAGTTATCATGCAGATTATTTGACACATCTTACAAACCATACACATGAACTATTAACACCCTATACATGTTTAAAATGTATATTACAATCATACTAATCTTATTACCATGTCACACTAAACATAATGATTAAAACCCCATAGGCAACCATGCATGATCAAACCTATAAGGCATAAACTAACCTGCATACCTCATGAAGGCCATATAAAGTCAAACCTTGATCATAAAACACATTAGAAAAAAGTCAAAAATCATTATACCAAGCTCCATCCATTCGTAAAACATCCATCTAGGACACCCATGCACATCCTTGCAAGTATCACATTGCTCCAAGAACATTAGACCACCATGTTCCATCACTCTGACCTATTAGACCACTTTGTTATCATCAAAGCCACTTAACATCAATGAAAGCCATCCACCATCAATATCCAAATAATATCCCCCTTTTTCATTGATTGAAACACTCCTTTCCTCTCTCCCCCTCCTTTCCTCTCTCCCCCTTTGACATAATGACAAATTGGATACCCTTCAACACTAAGCAACTTAAAAATCAAGAAAGTAAGCTATAGAAAACATATGGAATCAAACTTACCTATAGGAATAAATTTGAAAAAGTACCATTCTAAACTCAAACAAGCACAACTCCACATTTTAAGATACTATCATTAAGAAATTTCTCCCAAGCTAGCAAGATCCTTGGACCTATCACTAATTTGCATGGTATCATAACTCCCCCTAGGACCCTAGTCCACTTTGAAGGCTTCCCCTCAGTCCACACAACCAATGCATACCTATAGGACCTTCAAGAATAATTACCATCAACTCAACTAAAACACCATAAAAGCTTACATACCAATGCTCTCAAAGCACCCTACAGACCAACAAAGGTACTCTAATCATAAACCATACCTATAAGACACTTATAATATGCTAATATGCTCATATAAAACCAAAAATGCCATACTCCTTTGGAAATTTTCTTCGACAATATTCATTTTCTTCATTAGGCCTATTTAGACCCCTTGTAACCCTATCTGGCCACTCCAGACCTCATAACTCTCTACTATGATCACTTCAAGCCTGGAAACTCCATATATAAGATACAATACTATTCCCCTTTAGACATGCCAAAATTGAGCCTCTAACTCTACTTTTTATTTATACTTCTTTCACAAGCCTATTAGCCAATTAGGCTTCCTAGAGCACTAAAACTTGAATAATTTGAAATGTACTCAACTCTAGAAGATTTTAAAGTATTATTTGGCCACAAATTTGGCCCTCTTAACCAATAAAGATATTTTAACCTCCAACTCCAAATCTTGACCACTTTTCCAACATAAACCAAAACATAAGAATCTTAAGAACAAATGGGTCAACTTGCCTATCTCCAATAAAAACCATAACTTGAAACTACTCCCACACCTATAGGTCAGCTATCCATACTTTTGGACCAAATTTAAATCTCCCACTCCATGGGGAACATAAAATTTCTTCAGCTTGGTTTTGACTTTCTCCTCTTTGGGTCAAAATAGGGTCAACAATGAGCATATAAAATCCAAAAATTTTATTTAAAGACACATTTTATTTATGAATACACCTGAAACAAAATCCATTGAAGTTTAAAAATCTTCTTGACCATCTAACTCTTTTTTAAACTCACTAAAGCTCATGTACTTACTTGAGAACCACTAATCTAGACCTGCAGAGCCATCACACCTAGCTAACACAATGACCAAAAGATCAAAATCATACCTGAGTACCTATTAGTCATAAAAAATAATTATCTCCTACTTATGAACTCCATAACAAACTTAAATAAACTTTCTCCAACCTTCTATCCCAAAGAAAACATAAAAATAACACACTGGGTACATTTTAGGTAGTCATCATTGCCAAAAATGGTCAACTCAGACTTTTGATCATAAAACACACATCTGAGCTCCTCAAGACCTCAAACAAAATAGGAATTTATTTTTTCAATCTCAATTAAATAATAAAATAAACCATGTATTCCTTCTCCTTCAAATCACCACTCAAATAAGGAATCAAAGATTGATCAAAAAGACATTTTAGGACCAAAAGTCCTGAACATACCTCAACCAAACAACCTTGATTCTTTATTTATAGGAGTATCTAATGAATAATAGATACCTTAACTATTTAAATATTAAAAAACATCAAAACATGTCCATTTGGCACCTTTACTCAAGCTCCAAACACCCAAAAACACCTATGTAATAGGCTTACACAATTTTACTAGAAAACTCAAAAACATAGTCAGACATCTTTGACCACCAACACCATCTTGATAACTTTAAATGACTCTCATTTGATTTATATTAACCTTAGGAAACTTATAAAAATATTTAAATTATTTTTATTATTCAAATTAATATATATGACCTCCAACTCATCATTCTTAGATGACTATCCAAACTATCTATAGCCTCCAAAAATAGAGTCACGTAGAAGTTCTTTTCTAATACCTATAAGAGTGTTTTCCAAGACATATAATTCACATTGATATGTAATTTTTTATTTATATTTCAAAATATAATATTTATTTATCATGTTACATCATCATTTAATGTTATTATAAAACAATATCCAATTTCTACAATAAGTAAACTCAGAACCCTGATAAGAAACTCATAACAACTATCAACCTCAGATTACTCAAAATTTCTTCATGACATCAACATCATGTCATCACACTCTTCTCTAAACTTATGAAGTAATTTTCAAAACAAGGAAATAGTATATTCACCATAAAACTTGTGAACAACCATTATATCCTTGAATAACACTAGTCTTGTAGACCATACTTCAACTCTCATGAACCACTAAACTAATCTCGTACCTTAGCTACCTTCTTGAGCTCAAACATGCATTCCAATTATGGAAAATAATAAAGGAATAATTTAACTTAATTAATCAAATACTCATATAGATCCAAATAACATGAATGAGTTCATTTATCTTGCAAACACATACCTAGGATTTGAAGAGACAAAGAACCTTGAAACCCTTAATCCTCTGCCTTTCACCTCCTTAGCTAGCTCTTCCTTTTTGGGATCAAAAATGACCATACATATAGAACTAATAAGACCTATAAAAACTTGAGATCATAACCAATAAATTTTAACAA
The DNA here is from genome assembly GCA_037957365.1 of Torreya grandis. Classification (NCBI taxonomy): domain Eukaryota; kingdom Viridiplantae; phylum Streptophyta; class Pinopsida; order Cupressales; family Taxaceae; genus Torreya; species Torreya grandis. The sequence goes on from JARHVA010004303.1 coordinate 927,343, forward strand.
TCTTTCTCAAAAACTCTACATAACTTTTCAAGTCTCTCATGTCTACAAGAACACAAGCCTTTATATATAGTCTCTTTTATGAATGAATTTCATGCACAAAATCACACTCCTTGATCTTATTCAATGAATAAAAAAATAAAAAAATGAGTTATCAAAATGATCCAACCCATATAACATCAAACCAAGTGCTTTAGACAAGTTTTAATCCACTTTTTCCTCTCTTAGGCTCACCGGTACAACATAGTTAATAAAAGTTGATTTTAACCCATATATAAAGAAAATGTATAGATTTTTATAACTCTTGATTAATTTTAGTATGATCCACACATATTTCACTCCAATTTTATCTTTTATACCAATCTTATCTTATCACTTTCATGACTTTTATAGGCAAAAATTTGCTCTTGGTTCTCAATAACTCACTAAAAACTTTTTTAGAGTCTCACCAACTTTATGTCTGATATTCTCCATTAGTCCTTATGAAGACCTCAAAACCATACTCTAAGTCATTAATCTCCACTTTAAGAGCCCTATTAAGCTTTTATTTCACAATAAACCACATGGACATACCATGTATACTCTTATCCTTTGAAATTTATAGTATACCAACTATCAACATCAGATCACAAAGAAACCATAGTGTTCTCCCTTAGACCTAGCTCCATTTAAGAACCAACATATGGCATAGCTCCATAAGACCTATAATATCTTTCAACTTGACCACTAGGAAAGCAAAATAAACTCCCTCTCAGACCACTATCATTTGAGAATCATTTAACCAAGCTCGTCCTTTTTCTATCAACATAGGTTTGATCTTGGACTTAACTTCGACATAGTCCTTCTTCATTTTTATATGCCTTCTTTCACAAACCCTCATGCTTGAAGAACCACCTATAACAACAAAAAACTCACCTTATCTTGATCTAATAACAATACCTACCTTGACATCCTTCTCCATCTTATATAAACCTTCAAAATTCATCAATATTGAAAGCATAATGAAGAACCATGAAATCAATTAGGCTATCATACTGATCATCACCAATTTTAACAACAAGATAACTAGACTCACACCAATCACCAAACTACTCATAAGATCACCTCTAAGCTACTTCGGATCACCTGTAGGATGTTAAGCCTCATTCAAAGGTCCTACTCTAATACTAATTTATAGAAGTACACACCATTGAGAGTGGGGGGAAATTAGTGGTTAATAATAATGCAATCTAATTCCCAAATTTTCAAGCTACTTAACCAATCACATCAATATGCAAGATAGATGAATAAAAGAACAAACATGAATGTAGCCATTACACAAGATTTATGTGGGAAACCCTCATGGGGGAGAAAACCCACTCTCAAGTATATAAAAAATGTAATAAAATACTATAATAAGATTAAAAACATGAGACTTTAGTGAAGCACCCACTTCACAAGGAGAACCAACCCCTAAAGTTGGTAAGCACCAACTTGCCTAAGATGTTGAGCACTAACACAACACCTACATAATGAATAATTATTGAACTCTAATTACTTCTCATATAATTTATAAAACCTATAGGAACACTCTTCTTCAAATCTACAACTTCACACAAGTCACCAACATCAAGTTATCTCCTCAGCATAAGTAATAACCCCCTTCTTAAATCTTTTACTCATATACAAATATACACTCATAAATATAAAAACAATATTCAATAGAATCATAAAATTATTTTGAGACTAATGACATATTCCTCTATTCAATATCACACAAACATTGGTTATCAATACCCCTAACAACCTTTGCATAAGGTCTTCAAAGACCAACACACACACTTGCTTGTCTAGCTTGGTACACACTCTCAAAAGGCATAAATCACCTTTTATATATACCAATATAATTATGGTTGGCCATATATATTTATACCATCTTAGGAAGACTTATTTATGTCCCCCAAGGTTGGCCATGATCCTCTACATAATTTTTCTATACCATACCTTGAGCTCATGTCACAAACACCTCACAAACAAAGCATATCACCAATTATGACTATATTAAAATAAATAAATATTATTAAAATATTTAAAATATATAAATAATTAATTCAAGGAGTCCTCAAAACTCTATAATAATCAAAAACACTTGATCCAACCATCTACCCTACAAACAAACTCAATCATCCAAAATAGTTTCATTTTGCTAGTAAAACCATCATAGTCAACTATGAGTCAATCATTCTATAATATCCAAGTGAATAAGAACAATAATACAACCATGGATATATTTAATACATCCAATACATCACCTCTAATATCTCAAACCCCTTCTTACTCAATGATTTGGCCTTCCAATTCCTTTTTTCACTTTGATCACTCTTTCTCACTTATGGCACCATTTCCTTCGTATCAACTAGTCAAATTTAACCTTTTATAACTTTGAAACATTAAGAATAATCTTCATAAAACTTTAAATTAATGTTTTATACAATTCTTAAGCTTAAAAAATCATCCATTAGATTACTTAGTCATTTATAGAAATCTTCCTAAAAAATAAGAATACTATTAACAAACCATTTTCTATGGGACCCACACACTATCATGAGAAAAAAAAATTATAAGAAAAATAAATAGGTAATATAAAATATAAAACCATCATCTTAACCTTCCACCATAATTTTTAGCACCTACAATCAATATCTTTCTAATCGGGTCTAAGACTAGGGTTTTTGCAATAAAAACATGCTTACCTTCTTAGCAATCATTCATAAAGTTGTTCCCATTAATCATTGAAAAATGATTATAAAAAATTATTAGATACCTTCCCCAACTACTCAAAAAATCTTATCTTCCCATGCAGACCTTGCATGTGCCAATGAACACAAAAAGTCCTTATCCAGCTCCCTAGACATCTTTTTGGCACCTCTTGAAGCCATAGGATCATTTTTCTAACTTTTTACTCCAATATTTAACCTCTAACTTGTTAAACTAACTTTGAAACTCCTATTTTATCATCTCCCTTATATACATAAGCTTAACCATTCTAAAAACACTCATTGACCCTTCACAAAGCCTCACTAGCCCACTTAGGCCAACTAGGCCAACAACCAAGCTATCATCCAAATTACTTGTTACCTCTTAAAAACCATACACCCAACCTCTTATCACCCTATACATATATAAAATTTATATTCAAATCATACTAATATCCTTACCATTTCACATTATCCATAGTTCTCAAAACCCCTTAGGTAACCATGCATGATCAAACCTATAAGGCATAAAATGACCTGCATACCTCATGAAGGTCACATAAAGTCAACCCTTGATCCTATAACACATCAATAAAAATTCAAACATCATCATACCAAGCTCTATTCATCCATAAAGCATCCACCTATGATGCCCATGCACATCCTTGCGAGTATCACATTGCTCCAAAAACATTAGACCACCATGTTCCATCACTCTAACCTATTAGACCACTTTGTTATCATCAAATCCACTTGACGTCAATGTCAACACATCTATCATCAATATCCCAACATTTATTTCTAGTATATAACCTCATTTATATTTCTTAAAGAGAAATTATAGTCCCTATATCTATGACCATATTTATTACAAATGCAAAAGTGCCCATTGAAGACATAACTATAGTTTTTTATGTTAGACATTACTATTTATTGGATCATAAATAACCCAAGAAGTTTCATTTTTAAATTACTTGTTAGATCTAGGAATCTACTTATCTTTTTACAAAATCAAATCTATATATGTCATAGATTTATATTCCAAATGATTCATTTTTTATTCAAGCCTTTATCTATCATATCTTGCAAGTTTTTTAATGTTGTTTCTAGATTAACTATTTATGTCTTCACACCATCAATGCCTGTAGAAATATCATAACATATTGAGAAATTAGATCTGAGTTTTTACTTCCTTTCATGTTCTTAAATATTTTAATATCTTCCTTTAGATGTTTTCTCTTTGATAAGGCACATACTAGCTCACCTTGAAGATATGTCTTAGCCTCTTTGTCATCAATTGTACCTTTCATTACCTCCAAGTGGTTAAACTTGTAAAGAAGGTGTGGATCTGATACTAATTATTAGAGGTATAATCACTAAGATGGGGGAGGGTGAATAATTGATACAATCAATTCAATTCCAATTCCAAGATTCAACCTCTTATCCACTCAACATAAGCATTCAATAATAATATAAACTAGTTATTGTAATGAACAAAGGAAACTATGTAAGATCAAAACACATAACACATGAATTATGTAGGATCCCTCATAGGGGATAAAAAAAACTATAAAATCTACAAAAAAGTGGACTACAGTCCTATAATAGATCATAAACAAGATACTTTAGTGAATCACTCACTTCACAAGGAACACCAACCCCTATGCATGGACAAGCACCCACTTGCCCTTAGATATTGAGCACCCACACAACACCTTATGAAATCAACACCTAAAAAAATATTATTTCCTTCTAATCTAATGGATAAACAAAAAATAATATCTCTCTTTCCTTATTCACACTTTCTCAAGCCTTCACAGACAATCAATGCATCCAAAACAACCTTTTGGATCACTCTACACTTCTTCACTCATCCTCAATCATCAATCTTACAAGAAAACTACTATAACATAATAAATATTACTCTAGGTAATACACATATTCCTCACACTAGTCTACTATTCAATCCATCAACCAACCACACTCACACTTAATTTTTCTTTGCTTGTCAACTATTGAAACCTTCATCTTTGATTCTACTCTTTATAGAGCCTTCATGATTACCACCTCATTGGTCTACCATAATACATACCTTATCCCTTAAGGATTATATCACACTTATAATAAGATCAAATTCACCTCCATATCTCTTCCATATCTGTTATATATCACCCTTAAGAAACAACACCTATAAATTAGGCCTAAGAAGCCCTTTTAGGTCCATGGAGACCTATTCAACTCTTTAACATTTCACTGACCAAAACTAAGAAAAAAAGACCACTTCATAGCACATTGAACATCACCATATTACCCCTAATACATCCTCAATTTATTAAATTTATCACTACACACATATACATATGTAAAACCTATCAATCATTTGTCTTTTACATGAAAACACCATGAACGAATAAAAAGCCAACTTATAAGCAATTGTTTATACTGAAAATGGATTGGTCAAACCTCAAAATTACATAAAGATGATATTTACAAAGTATAAAACACTCTCCAATATATAATTCACCATGAAACATCTAAACAAAAACAATAAAAACTCAAACATCTTTCTTGGGTCACTTGTAGAAGAAAGTCAAAACCTTAGTCAACTTTGGACCATAATAAATGCAAATATATGACTAGTCAAACCTCCAAATCCTTTTTCTTAAATTTTTATTTAATTTATATACCAATTTTATTCTTATACCATCATAAAATTCATCCATAATCATAATTTATTAACAAAACATTTCATATTGGTTTTCATTTGTAAATTCAAATATTTGAATTCCAATTATCACTTTTTAATGCAAATTTGACTATGAAAACTAGTAAAATATGTCTGGGAGACCAAATTTTCACTACCATAAATTTTTATAGACATCATGTCAAGAATTTATATTTAAATCACATGATCTAAGAATAAACTTGAATAAACCCACGTGACCACTTTCTTTTGACACATTCACATGTGCAAATGTTGATGTCATCAATTTGCTTAATCAAAAAATTCTACCAAGATGACTAGGATAAGCTAAACCTTCACAAGACTAATTATATTAATTAATTTCACTTATAAAATTACCCCAATAAATCTTAATCCCTCATATGACTCCTCAAACATGGTCAACATATCATCAACATCCATCATCTTTATTAACCAAGCAAACACTGCAAGGTTCATGCATGATCACTACGACACACTTTGTCATTGAGAACCATGCATAAAAATCAACTCATGTAAACTCTTGGAAACCTTAGGGACATCATTTACAACACATTAATAATATTTTAAGTATCACTAGAATCAAAAATCCACTCAATAGGAGAAGCATGCAAAGCATAAGTAAAAGTAACTCTAGTATTAGACTTTTACTTTGCTTGAGTCTTATTATTACTAGTGATTGCATTATCTTTGACTTTAAGATTTCCACTTTTTATATCACATTTATTTTTAAAACAATGATATTCATCATGATTTTTTTTATCACAATAATTACATTCTAACTTTTTCTTAGATTTAGAATTAGATTTTTTTATCTTTCTTTTCATGTGTATTATTGGACTTGGCATGTTCTTTTCCATTCTTATGTTGATGTTTAAAAATAAAATCATGTTCACTAGTATTAAGAATACCAAATTTAATCAATTTTTTTTCTTCTTTATTCAAAAAAGTACAAAATAATTCAAATGTCAACATAACAGATATAGTAGGAAAATCTAGTTTCAAATAGATATTAGTAAAAAACTACTGAAAAGGTCGAGACAAAAACTTTTTCATGATAATATAAATCAAATTCAAATCTAAAAGTTTAATTCCTAAACCAAATAATTGATAACATAATAATTATCTTTAATTAATAAATCATCCATAGTTTTGAAGTCATTATACTTTAAATCTGACAACTGATCCTGAATTTAAATTTTATGAGATTCATTCATGTCATAAGTAGATTTAAGTTTAGACCAAGTATTAGAGGAAAGAGAAAAACCATAAATGTGGACATTCAATTCAAGGGCTATGGCCATGCAAATCAATCCTAAAGACTCGTCATTTTTTTCTTGGCATTTCTCTTGAATTTTGGTGGAGGTATTCTTTATATCCGGTTGAGGATCTATGCCATCTAATATCTACACCAAATGTTTGAAAGTAAAAATATATTGCATATTATTTTATTATTTTTAGGAAACTAGGGTTTAGTTGATAAACAATAAAGGATCTAAAAAAGGGGAAAAATCTAATCTAATATGGTAAAATACATATTTTGATAAAATTAATTACATAGGGAAGAGAAGTAACTTATCTAAAAAAGTAAACTAAGATAGTTGTTTCAAAGCCTAAAAACTCCTTCACAAGATTGGGAAGATGTTAGGAATCTAGTTATATATTTCATTTGGTGAAAGGATAGTATCATAAAAAATTGGACACTTTGAGGTCTAGTGCTATATTCTATATCCTACCACTATTTTCCAAATTACTCATAGAGATATGAGTTTTAAGGGTTTCATCTGCTATTTCTATGTGAACCTACCTATGAAATTTTGAACCCTTAATGTCGATGGAACTCCTTGTAAATATGTTTTAATATTTAAAACCTTAGATCCATATATAAACATGAAACAATACATATATTAGAATCAAAATGGGGAAAAACTAGGGTAGGAAAAGTATGATTCCATGATCCTGAACCCCTACTATCTTGATCATTGTCTACATTAACCCTCAATTTAGGGTCTAAGATCAAATGTAGTTATACCTTAGGAAACATGAATAATAAACGCACATGGTAGATTAAATAATGACTTTTGCCTAGGCCCTTCATTGATAAATTATGTAAATCTATGTGTGATGCAGAATATTGAGTTGTACTATTGACTGATTTTTAGTTATGTATTGTGATAGAGTAGTAAGTGCTAGATATAAAATGCCTTGTGAAGTTAGTAACTTTATTCACATTTGGATAAAATTAAAAAGACAAAAAAAAATTAAGGATAAAGCTTAAAAGGGATTGGGACTCATTAAGTAAGAAAACCTATCTGTTGGGACTCAAAATGTAGATGGAGAGGAGTGTTGGAAATGGGACACCCTATGGTCTAACACTATAGTATAACCCCAACACTCCTATCCTATAGGGTCAAGATTTAAGGGATGGAATTAGCATGGGAAATAGGTTTTGGCTGAGTTGGAATGACCATATGGAAGGCTATTGATGACTGGGAATAAGCAAAAAGGTGACCCAAGTATGAAACAAGACCAAGATAAGTAAAACAAAAGACATGGCTAATGTGAACAAGGCTCATATTCTCTATTCAGAGTCTCCTATGAAAGGACTATGAAAAGACATGACATGTGTGATTTATTGAGCAATTTAGGGTGTATACATTTGCCCTTCTTTTATTCTAGTGATGTAATGAAATTAAGTACTATAGTAAAATAAAGAAGAAGAAAAAGCATACCTAAACTTACTGGATGGAGAGATGAATAGTGCCTAGAGAAAGAAAGAATCCCTAAAATGGATGCCCCTTATATTTAATCTAAAAGTGGAATCCATGTAACATGGAGATAAAGGGAAATGCTTGCCCCTATGTTGAATTTGGCTCCAAATGAGGAATGCTCAGAGGCTTAAAACTAATGTATAACCTCTATCTCACATAAAATCATGTAATCTAAAATGTGTGTATAGAATATATATGTTTTGAAGAGAAAAATCTATCACACCCCTAATTTAAATATTTAAACTAGAACTGAGAAATACTCGAAGGCCCAAAACCAATGTTTGTCCTCTATCCCACACAAACTCATGTATTATAGGTCTAGGTAATGCAATAGACAAACCACTGTAGATGGACATATGGTCCAACTTGGTGACAACCTAGGTATAACTAGGTGTAATCTAAAACTCTGGTCAATGTGTAAGAAGAAAATGGCATGTTTTTCCATTCCATCTGTATAATCTTGGATAATGAAGAACATGAACATCTATACCATTCTCCCAAATCTAGTATGTGAGTGATGCATATGTATAATTTGGTAATCTATATAACCATATTTGATATGACCTATCATTCCATGCTCCATATGAAAAACTAGAGATCAAAACACTATGTTCTACACTATGCCTATAATATGTTATCTAGTCTTGTAACTGTGTCATGATGTATGAAGCTATATGTATGAGACATGTAGTAATATACATGCCCCCAAATCTAGTATATAAGTCTGAATCTATATCAAATTTACTATGAATCCATATAATCTAAACCACTATATCTAAATCATCTATATACCTATAAGCTAAAATCATTATGGATCCATATGATTTGAACCACTATATCTAGATAGTTTATGTATCTATAAATTGAAGGTATATCCTTCTAAATGTCCTAAGTGAAGATGAGTGACCCATATAATCTAAATCACTATATTTGAATAATCTATGTATTTATAAACTGAAGATATGTCCCTTTAAATGTGTTAAGTAATGTTGAGTGACCCATGTAATTTGAATCACTATATATTTTGATTGATTTAAGTTGAATCTAATAATATAAATACTAGATGTGTACGAACCATGGCGTATCTACTTATGAGAGTGGATGGGCATGGTGGGTAGGTGTAGAAATAGGAATAATAGGAATGATTCCCCCCTTTTGGGGAGAGGGATGAATTTTTTTATAGAGGAGGTTGAACCAAAAGTAATGACTTGTGGCATAAGTAGAAACAAGGTTGGATTGTTATGAAAATCTTGAGAGTTTATTTGATTGATTAGATAGATTTGTTATAAATGAAACACGTTTTTATTGGTGATAATCAAGGTGTGTGTCTAAGTATAAAGGAAATATATAAATGTGTGTTCCATAGTAGGAAAATGAAGTAATAAGAGAGTGAAGCTTGAGTGATGTCTAAGGTATCATTTTCATGATTCTATGGAAGAAAATGGTTTGAAAAATGGAGTTACGAGGTTCAAGTTATGGACAAAATGGTATTTTTCTTTAATTGAGAAAGCTGGGTAATATAGGAAATTGGATTGATTCTCCATGCATTAATGTATTGAATAGGTTGATATTTGGAGCTCTAGAGTGGGATATATGCTAAGGATATGAGCACCTAATGTGACTTAGTTTGAGCAGTTGGTAGCCCAGGTTAGGCTGGTGGTGATGTTACCTTGGTAAGTAGCTAAAATGTTAGATCTTTATCTATTTTGAAGCTTGTTTTTGATGTTTTTAGCTATTTAAAGTGTCATAGGAAATTTTCACTAGTTCCATCACTCCTATTCTATATCTAGTCTTGGTGTCTAGGTTTTAGTGCTTCTATCTAGGTTGTAGTGCTCATGTCCAATGTTGTTGTCATGCACCTAATATTGTTGTCATATAGGCTTATGTGTTCAATGATGTTTCTTGGTTAGTTTCTATTATTTTTTTATGTCTAGTGATTTGTCATTGTATATATATATAATGGTGTTTTAGGGTAAGGTGCAGATGAGAGACTTCCATAGGGGCTAGGTTATGGATACATTAAGGTTGTTACCATTGTCTACTAATAAGAAAGCTATCATAGATAGGGCTACCTTGGGTCATGTGTGTGACCTAGGCATAGTGTTGTGGGATAGGTATCTAATTACTACCTTATGTGAGAGGTGGAATGTAGATACATGTACTTTTTGGCTTCTTACAATGGAGATTACTATGACAATAGATGATGTGTATCACATTTTTATTTTACCAGTTAGTGAACAACATGTCATGTTATAGGATGACATGGGTGATGATGTTATTGATCATGTATCCTTGTATTTTACTAGTGTGCCATTAGTTATACATCAAAGAAGTAGTGATAGTGATGTGCTACTATTAGTTATAGTACAATATAGTGCTTTGTTCCTATAGAAGTGGTTGGTTATGTTGTTGGCCTCATTTATTATTGTGGATGGGAGTTCGGTGTCAATTACATATAAGATGCATATGATTGTGTACAAAGTGGAGGTATATGGCACTATGTTCTCATGGGGTAGGAATATGATTTCCCATTTATATAGGGATATTTATAGGTTTACATAAGAGGCATTTAGTGGTGGATTGAGTGTAGTGACCTTGTTGCATTGTTGGGCTTATGAGCACATAGTAGTTATCCAGTTGATAAGATTAGTGAGGGAGAATTGGGCACCTTTACAACTATTTTGGTAGTGGTGGATGAGTACATTATTTATCTAATATCCTAAGATGGATAATTATAGATAGGTGTTAGATATGTTGGTGGTTGGTGACATTATATAGAGGTCATACAAGGATTTCTTGGGTGGGCTGAAGATGGAATGCAGTTATGGTATATGAGGGTTAGCTATTAGATACATGGCCATTGGGTTAGAGTGTACAAGTGATTTCCATATGAGCACATGACTAGATAGTTTTGGGTACCACAAGATGTTCCCCCTATAACATGGGTGTGGATGAGGAGTGCATGGGCACCAATAAGGGTAGGAGCTTATACAAGGCCCATATAGGTTGAAATAGCATCATTACCTTTAGATAATTAGAATGTAGATATATACATTCCTTTTATGGATGATGTTTGATATATAGATGCATATACTTCATGTTAGATGAAGCATCAATGGGCTCCATGTACCCTATTGATGGAGGGGATGATCTAGAGTATGAGGATCCTTAATTTGATCTTGATGATGAGAGGTAAGCATCAATGTCATTTAAATTATGTATAAATTTGTGTTAGTTTTTTTTAAACTATATAGATAATGTAATTCCCTACTTTGTGTGTAGGTGGAGTAGGAGGTGCTCAAGATAAGACACATGCTAGGGTAGGGAGTGGAGATGATGACTATTAATAGAACATTATTGAGTCACCACTTTAAGAGCTTACACAACATGTGATTGATGATGGAGTGGAGGAGGAATTGGTAGAGTAAGTGATAGTTATAGTTGGTATTCATGCTCATCTATTTGATAGGGATGTTATAGTGATAGCTACATATGTTAGGGTAGTGGGAGAGAGAGATGAGCTGAGGGTTGAGCTAGATAGGCATAAGATGCCCCTACCTAATTTCAGATCGGTGAGTACAAGGATTATGTATGAATACAAAGATCTTTAGAGGTGTTATGTGGACTTTCATGAGGAGCATGATTAGCTAATGGAGTAAGAGAGTCATCACAAAAGAAATTTGGGAGATTAAATAGGTGTGTGGCCACTGAGTGCTAGAGTTGATTATGGTACTAGCATAGGTGTGGAAAGTGAGACTAATAGTGAGGCCATGATGCCCATTTATGATTGATTATATTTTATACATTGTATATGTTTATAAAAACTCATTGTATATATATGGATATTTGTTTGATTTTGGATTCAAGATATTATGTTATGGATTTTAGAATAGATTGGTATATGTATTGTTAATAGTTGATTTGAAATTGATGTTGAGGTTACATATCTTTTGGTAACATTGTATTTGGGATATGTGATTTGATTATTGTTGATAAGTGTGATTTTAGTTTTGAATCTGAATTATATGTGAGTAAAAGTTTGTTGTTTTGTAATTTGTAAATTGATTTGATAAAGTGAGTTGGTTAAGGTTGGAAAAATGGGGTATTAATAAAGTCAAGATTTGGATAATTTGGTTTTGGCTAGGGATGGTTACTTAGAACTAATAATGTTAGTTGTTAGTATAAGGGGATATAAGAGAGTACGCTGTGAATATCACTTTCTTGAGAGTGGCTCAAGAATCCAAAGGATGGCCCTTTAGCTCCATCATTTCCCACTAAGTGAAGTTATGTAATCATGCATGTGTAAATTGATCTTTGGACTATGTGTCCAATACCTATGAGTAAGTGGCTCAAGAATACAAAGGTTATCCCTTTGGATCCATCATTGCCCCATGAATTATAGTTATGAACTGATATCATTATCAATGTGTGTTGTATCACTATTTGAACCTTCATGGCCAACTAAACAAGCTCCCATACTTCTCATGTTGTGTAATAACATTTGATGTATCTAATACTATTTATTATGCACTAACTATAGTTGTGCATAGATACTTTGCTAAATGTGACCTTATTGGATGTCCAACTAAAATTGTGTGTTGTGTAGAAGGCTCATTTATCTATAATCATAGTGTATGTTTGTGTGAAATAAAACCCTATGGCCTTTGTTGTGATGCACTTGACTGTGAAATAGATTGAGCTAAAATTATAACCTATGATGAAGGCTCATCTAATATCAATCATAGTAGGTTGATACATGAAATGGGTACCTAAAATCTTGATCATAGTGAATATCTCTTTATAGAAGTACTCTATGATGTGGGTTCATCTAATCTTAACCATAGTGGGTTGTTATGTGAGATAGGACCTAGAAAACTCAGTCATAGTAAATATCTCTTTGGAGTGGTACTCTATTATGGTGCCTCTAACTATGCTAGATATATATATATATATAGAACTACACTATGTACTCCTCTAATGATAGTGCTATATGTAGGTTGTTCTCACTATATTGGTGTTCAAACCTTTTTAATAAGTGGAATAAGAGATCTCCTATGAGGCTCTATCTTAGAATTTGCATTATTCTCATTATGAGTGATCATTGATTCTTAGAAAGGAATGTCCATGGATGCTTCAATCATGGAAGAATGAGGTCTATGGTTCCATGATGGAAGAAACCTCAATTGCCCCTATATGAATTTTATGATGCCATTATTAACACATATATTAATGTAATCCTTGAGTCCATAACAAACATTACCTCTATGTTTATAGATACGATGATAATTACAAACATGCCAATGTGGCTATCTATGTAAGATATGTGGATCTTGCTGATGATTAGAAGGTAATGTGATTAACCTCCTATCTAGTAGTGATAATAATATGACACACAGTCTATCCCATTTTGGACCAAACTATAGTTGTGCCTTACTTTTGTTCTCTGTAGTGCATATTGTAGGTTGTGCTCTGGAAACTAGCTCTCTATTCTTAACTAGTTTCTTTTATAGTTGAAGTCTCCTATCTTGTTTAGGACATGGTGGATGTTATATGCTAGGAGCTATATTTAGAGGTACTTCTATGAAATCTAGAGTAATTTGATCAACTTAATCTACCTCAATCAATCCCACTTTCTTTTCCAATGCTAACTGAATCTACCTCATTCGATCCCACTTTCTTTTCCAATACTATAAATATATAGCATATGTGCCTAAAATATGACTCTATCTAATATAATATATGATTGAGGAGAGGTTGGTGAAGCCCTTTTATAAATATATGCTCAATCTCTAAATTTGTCGATTTGTAGATCAATATTAACATGTGAGTCTTGAATCATAACATATAATCACTAACTAAAACTAAAGTATATTGATGTAAAGTGGCAATTTTCTCATATGTAACATGAGGGCCCATTTTTTATATGTAATATCTGATAAATTCCTCCTCTAAGTCATCATATGTGTGTAAGAAGCCAATAGGGAGTAGATGAAAGAACCAATTCTATGCTTCCCCAACTAATGTTTGTTGGAACAACTTTAGTAGAATTAAATGACTTATATGAGATGGAACAACCTTTTGAAAGTCTTGAAGGTGTAAAAATGGATTTTTAGTTTCATCAAAGTGATGAAATGATGGTATCTATAAATTCTTTGGTAATGAAGATTTTAAATGTATTTAAAAGAGGGTTACCATGTAAATCATTGGCATCCATCCAAGACTTATAATCCTTGTTTTCCAAGGTAAGAAGATGTAATTAGTGTTGTAATTCACCAACTATATGCATTAAATAAATAATCTTTTGGGATGGTATATTAGCATATTGAAGTGGTTCATTTAACTATTGAATTTGATCATTAATTTTAGCCATAGGAATGCTACATTTAGCAATTGGATGATAGAGAGAGGGTGTGATCACTTGAACCTTTGGATGAATGGTAACTTGGACCTTAGTAGAGGGATGTGGGATACCATTTTGTTTAGGTGAAGAGTGATAAATAGGTTCTACTGTAGTAGGGTGTGGCATAGGAGATTCATTGGTATCTTTATGTTTTAGTGAATCACATTCAAATTGAGTATAGGATGTGATGTTATCATTAATATGTGCATCAGTTGAAATATAATCATGCATAAAAGTAAAAATGACAATTTTTAGTGCATGATGTTTGAGAGGAGTAAGAGAAGTGTTAGAGACATGAGATGCATTGTCTTATTCACTATGTACATAATAATCATCATTATTCCATGCATTATCATAATATAAATATTGTTAATAGTCACTCTCATTTTCATATCTATTTGCATGTTCACTATCATACTCATTATCACTTCCATTATCACTAGGAGAGGTATAAGAGAAGAATTTAATTATTTTTAATATGAAATAAATTATCATGTGAAATTGGAATATTATGTTCATCTATGTTATCCATGGATGGAGTGTATGTATTATTTCCATTTTTAGTATGAGAAGTAAGAGTAAGAGAGTTATCATTTAGACATTCCTTTGATAAAGTAGATTTGAGAGCATGAGATGAATCATTTAAACTATGCATTGGCAATTTGATTTTATTGTGTTTAAAATGAGAGAAGAATATGCATCTACTTTTTCTTCATTATCACTTTCACATCTATCATCATATTCTTCATTACAACAATAGTAATTATCTTCATTTTAAATTAAATAATTTTCCACATTTTTAGATAATGTTTAAATTTTAAAAATTTGTCCATTTATTGTCATAATTATGAGAAAAAATTAGAAATTGATCTATGGGATGAGAGGGAAGAAGTGCCTTAGTGGCCATTTTATTTCTTTCACAAAAGATAATATGTAAAAGTAATATTAAGAAAATAAATGAAATAATAACTACTAACATAGAGATTTTTAAATTATTTTTGACACTCCAAATAATTTCCAAAAATTTCAAAAAAATTATCTAAAAATTGAAAGGAAGCCTTGGGGTTTGAGGACCTAGTTTGAAAATCTAGTGTTTTGTGTTGGGGTTTTAGAATTTTTAAAAATTATTGCTATAATTTAAATTATAAAATAAATTTGAATAGGATAAATGCACAAAAATTTATACAAAAATAAAAAAATTAAATTGAATTTTTGCACAAAATAACTACCAACATAGAGATTTTGAAAATATTTTTGACACTCCAAATAATTTGCAAAAAATTTGAAATTTTTACCTAAAAATTGTAAGGGAGGAAGGCTTGGGGTTTGAGGACTTAGTTTGTAAATCTAGGGTTTTGTGTTGGGGTTTTAAAATTTTATAATTTTTTTGAAATCATTTTAACTCTAAAATAAATTTGAATAGGGAAATGCACAAAAATTTATTCAAAAATCAGAATTTTAAAGTTGATTTTTTGCACAAAATATGAAGGAAAAACCCTAAGTGTACCTAAGGTTTTTTAATTTTGTTAGAAGTAAAGTCCACCAAATGTTTTATTATGTTTGAGAAACTAGGGTTTAGTTTATAAACAATAAAGGGTTTAGAAAAAGGTAAAAAAATAATCTAATATGGTAAAATACAAATTTTGATAAAATTAATTACATAGGGGTGAGAAGTAACTTATCTAGAAAGTAGACTTAGATGGTTGTTTCAAAGCCTGAAAACTACTACATAGGACTAGGATGATGTTAGGAATTTATATCTATCTGTAATTTAGTGAATGGATAGGAGCACCAAAAATATGACACTTTAGGGTTTAGCACTATAGTTTAGGTCCTGCTACTATTGTCCAAACTAGTCACATAGATTTGAGTTTTTTGGATTTTGTCCATTGTCCCTGTGTGAGCCTACCTATGAAATCTTAAACCTTGAATGTTGATGGAGCTCCTTGTAGAGTTATTTTAATCTTAAAAACCCTAGATCTATCTACACACATGAAACAATAGATACATCAAAAGTAAAAGGGGGAAAAACTAGTTTAGGGGAAGTATGATCACACAATCTAGAAGCCCTACTATCATAATCACTACCTACATTATCCCTCAAGCTAGGGTCTTAGATAAAATTTAGTTCTCCCTTAGAGAGTGTGCATAATCAACATGCATGGTAGATGCAAGAATGACTTTTGCCTAGGCCCTTCCTTGATCAAACATGCAAATATATGTGTGATGCAGAATGTTGAGCTATACTATTAGCTAATTTTTAGTTATGTACTATGCCAAAGTAGTAAGTGATAGTATAAAATGCCTTGTGAAAATTTTTATATAGGAGACTCTTTATTTTGAATTTGGGAACTTTATTCACATTTAGATGACATTAAAAAGACAAACAAAACTTAAGGATGAAGCTAAGAAGGGATTGGGACTCATTAAGTGAGAAAACCTGACCATTAGAACTCAAAATGTAGTTGGATAGGAGTGTTGGAAATGGGAGACACCCTAGGGTCTAGCACTATATTCCAATCCTAGTGCTCCTATCTTATAGGCTTATGACCTAGGGAGATGTAATTATCATGAGAAATAGGGTATAACTAAGCTAGAATGATAATCTAGAAGGCTAAAAATGATTGGGAATAAGCAAAAAGTTGACCCAAGCATGAAATAAGAATAAGACAATTAAAACAAAAGACATGGCTAATGTGAATAAGGCTCATATTCTCTATTTGGAGTCTTCTATGAAAAGACATGATATGTATGGTTGCTTGACCAATTTAGGGTGTATACACATATAAAATTTTCATAAATATTAATTAGTATATGTAAGTGTAAATTTGAGCAAAAATTGAGTCATTATTCCCTAAAATCTCATCCAATGACCATAAACTGAATAGACACAATTACTTAGGCAAGAAAGGTGTAAGATGGGCAAAAACCCAACAGAACAATTTTGTCATAATGTAAATTAGACAATGAGAAATAGATAAGAGCCAAAGAAAGGATATATAATTATAGATAAACTTACCAAATTGATATGGAAAAGATAATATCAAAAAAAAAAGGTCTATTTGGGTGTTTGATTATGTTGAGGTCAGCATACCCCCATTTCTGAAAAATGAGGACCCTTATTTTAAATTATACAAATTTCTACCTTAAAATTGAAAAATCACTTGATTAGAGTACCAATATCATTCTTTCACATTGTATATATTTTAATATCATCCACACTTGATTTTAATTTGCATTAATTAACATATTTTAAGTGATCATGGTTTTACCCCTTCTAATGTTGTTAATGATTGTTGACTATGTTTATGTATTACATGTTCAATGGAATGTCACTTGGGAATAAACATGCTTATGGTTTTTGTTCTTTAATGTTAAATTGATCTTTTAATATCCTTTCATCTATCAAATATTAATTTAAATTATTTCTTAAAAACCTTAATCTAATGTTTTACCTAGGTTCCTTTTGAATTAAATTCAAAGTTGGCAGGAACAGTTTTTATGGGAACACTTTAATTTGATTTAGTTTATATTTTATCCCAAGTTCCTATTCATGTTTATTAACATGACCAAGACCTTGTATAAAAAATTTATCATATGTTCTTCACATCTTGATCCCCCTTTGTTCCATTTTAGGTTAGCATGGTCTAACTAAATGTGGGGTCCCTTTTATTATGTTTATAACTTAGCCTAAGACTTTAGCCTAAATATTTATTTATATTTATTAATAAAAATTGAAAACATTAGTATAAGACTTTATCTTAAGTTTTATGTTCCTTGATCTCTGACTTAAGTGTTTTCATTGTCTACAAGAACCAATCTCATTCAACTACCTAGATCACAATCTATGACATGCATTTGATCAAATGGGGAAGATGTAATGGTGTGAATCAAAGTTTGAAAATTCAAGGACCTTATGGAAAAACATAAAAAAGACAAGTGGAACAACTATGTGCCATAAATTAAAGCTTTATCATCTTTCCAAGATTGATGGTATGCATTCATGTGTACGTATTTTGATCGACAGTCTATGGAGCAAGGACATATTATAGTGATCAAGATCAGCAGTGCACATTCATATAGATGAAATTGATCTGATGGTGTGAGATCAATTTGGAATTTTCAATAAATATAGGATGAGCATGATGGTGATAAGTGTCATAACTATAGGAGATATTATAATATAGATAATGGTGTTTGATACTTTGAATCTAGATCAATGGTTTGTAGTGATCAATGTAGGCATAATTAGATGGTGTGAGATGAAAGAAGGATTTTCAAAGGGAAATAATCACTTTTTAAATATTAATAAACATAATTCCATAGAGATGCCATGATGGAGCCACAATATATATACCAATCTGTTTAAGATATTTTGTAGATTCATGACAAGGAAAATGTATAAATAGGTAATCTAAATAAAATCTTAGGAATGAAGTTTATAAGAGTTTGATAAGTTACTTCTATTAAAGCTCTGAAGAAACCTTTAAAAAAACCCTAGAAATCATGAAAACCCTAATTATACCCTATTAACATTATAATTGAGCTAAGGATGATTGAATTATTTCTAGTGCAAGAGAATATGACCTAGAAGCTGAATTATAGTCCACTAGTGAGCAATTTAATAAAATTTCCAGCAATGACAACTTGGAAAAGTGTTTCAAGGGAAGATGTAAGTAAGTGATCTTAAGAGATGGGAGATATTTCAAATTATCTCAAACATTGGAGGATAGAGTAGTGCACACATTAGGAAGCTTAGTCAAGGATCCCACCACAACCAGTCTAATTAATCTAATTATAAATGATTAATTCAAGCAAAGAGCATCCTAATTTATGTAAGGGGTATGGAACCAAAAAAAAGGTAAGACTGTTTCTAATAATAATAGGATCATGGATATGATTCTCACTACAAATGAAAAGATTAGTGAAGCTATAAGCATCAAAAAAGAATTGAGAAGGGCAAATAGAGACCATAAGAGCTTAACCTGTCAAATGAAGGAGTTCTTCATAAACAATTGTTGACCTTGAGCTAATTGAGGAGTATCATTATAGAATTAATATCCTATTAGAGAGACAAAACTATAACAAATAGTTCTCAAAGTCATATTAGTTGGCTTAGTAATTTTATATTTGTAGCTTAACATTGTATATTTTTTAAATATAATATTCTTTTATAAAGTCATGTACATCTTGTAAAGCACATTGCTTATGGGTTAGTCCATTAAGTAGTATCTAGAACATTGTAAAAGGAATAGTTGTCCTTAAAACTTGTCAAATTATATGTTGAGAAGGAATGATCAACATATCTCATGAATTGTCTATATAACTAGGTATTATCATTTGTAAAAATGAGGCAGTTCTTAGAGCCAAAATTACTTTGTAAACTTGGAGTAAGTAGTACATGCAAGGAATTATACAAAGTTTATACAATATTTTTTTGTGTTTACTATCATGGCTTCTCTATCACTTGATTTGGTTTAATTACATGATTTAAATTATTCTTATGAATTCTTGATTTTCACCTTTGAATGTAAAGTTGTTAACTTACACCAATGCTAGGTTAATTGAAAGTTCTTAGGTTCATTTCATTTTCTTTACTCTTATTGCATTTGGGATAATGTTTTTTTCTTGTAGGAGTAAATATTTAAAGTGAATTTGGTTCTTATTTGCATTATTTCACATTGTCTTTATATTTTTACCTAATGTGCGATAGGATTTGAGCTTGTACTACTTCATGTCATATATTGGTTAAGTTAATATCTAGATGAAATTTAAATTTTATCATGATGTTTGAAATGAAGATCAATAACATGTTTCTTATCTACCCTACACTTCATGTTGCTCTTTTTTAATCAATTCACTCTATTTTAATTGTCATTGTAAATATCCATTTTATATTGGTTCTTAGATTAAATTTTGATCCTAATTCCCTATTCTTAACCCATAATACTTCATATTTTATATAGATTATCTATTTGGTCATGGTGGCTCCCAACCACCAAATTAATATAAATTTGTGAAATATATCACTTATTCTACTCTATTTCATCAATAGATAACATGATTATCATAACTTGCAACTCATGCATTGAATTCTTAGGAATTCATAAATAAGCAGTGTTTCTTAAACACTCTAAGCACCTATGATACATACTCAGGCATCAACAAGAGGGGATTAGCTAACGCTAGGAGAGCCAAGCTAAATCTTTATAAATTTGAAGTATCTTTGCTAAGTTTAGTGATTTTTTTTCAAATATCAGCTGATTCTTTGCATATTTGTGTTTATTTTAGTATATTTCTATAAATATCATTGATCTTAATGGTTTCATACCAATCTTTGTATTCTTTAAAAATTCATGAGTGTGGTAAGATAGCTTAATATCTATGAATCTAAGGCATTTAAGGTTAGTAATAGTGATTTTATTCAAATATTGATAGACCCTTTACAAATTTAAGTTTATTTGAGCTTAAACATGTAAATATCATTCATATTCATGTATTTGGACATATATTTGACCTAATTTAGTTAAACATTGATGTTCTTTGTTGTTCTTTATACATATTTGTGCAAAATTTTCTTAATGTGCAAGTTTGATCACTATTATTTGTAAATATAGGATTAACACATCATATTTCAAATAGAGTTCAAAAAGTTTACAAGATGGAATTGCCATAAGTAAGATCCTCATCAATGTATGGCATGGTTAGGAGAGTCTTATATCAATGTGCCTATCCAGGTACATGACCTACCAAGAAATCTTGAAAGGTATTTGCCTTATTTCTATCATAATAATATTGTCATAGTTGAAGAACATGTTAAATGTTTTAAGGTTGCTTTGAGACTTATGAATGTAGTTCATGAAGATGTAGCATGTAGATTATTTCCATTTACTTTCAAATATGTTATATATGAATGGTTTCTTAACCTTATAGAATTACATATCTATTTGGAATGATTTTAACATAGTTTTCATTGACTAATTTTGAAAAATCATTATTCCATGTATTCAGTATCAACAATTTACCATAATCAAAAGAGACTCAAATGAGCCCATAATAGCCTTTAATGTTAGATTCCAAAATATGTTTAGTAGAACCATAGCTCCTTATCAACTTAATGATTATTTATCCTTAGATATTTACAATGATGCTTTGGATCCTATGAATTATGTGTTTCTTAAAATGTCTATTAGAGTCATAAACACCTTGGCCTTCACTTATTCTAAAGCTATAATAATAAATGACCAACTGTAACCTCAAGGTCAATTTGAATATGCTATCCCAAATGTCAACCCTAATTTCCATCCACTATATATCATTCCTAATGCTAATCAAATTTTTTTTGCCTTAAATTAGACACCATTCTTAAACCAATTACCTTTTGTCCATGCCCATCATAGCCAAAACTTAAGGTTCCTGAAAAATGCTACAAATAAATTTCATCCACAAAGATAGAGAGATTTAGTGTCTACTATTAATAACACTCAAGTTCATAACTCAGAATCACCAAATAATGAGAATGAATCCATACTTAAGATGGTTCAAAAGTTGAGCCCTGATTTCCTTTAGTTGCAAAAGCAAGTGGGAAATTATGGGGAAAACTCTAATAGAAACTTTGCTTCTCAAAGGTTCAATAGACCTACAAATAGGTTTCTTGATAACAAAAATAATAGGTCATTTGAGAATGTACATTAAATGAATATTTTTGATATAGGTCTGGCTAATCATTGTAAGGCCTTTGAAACATATCAAAATGAAAAGGATACATCTAAACTTGTGTTTAATCAAAACAATGTTGTAGGGACATCTGGTTTTGCAAGGACATCTAAATCCTTCATGGTACAAGCTTTTAATTTTTCATTCAAAGAAGAAAATGAACCTGATGATGCTCTAGAAGAAGGAATAACTATTCAAGATGAACAACCTTATGAACAAAATCAAATACAAGCTGACCTTTTTTTACAAGATAGTTGTGAGGATAATTCATATGAGGTCATTACTAAAATCGAGGATATCCATGAAGAAGTTAACGAGTGGAAACATTTATACTTGAATTATTTGAAAGAAAATGAGGTATTCTAAGACAATAATGTCATTTTGGAGATCCTAAAGCAAGATGAGGTGGGACTCAATTGGGTAGAAGAAATGTCATTTTTCATAGAGGATGAAGATGAATCAAGTGTAGCAGATCAAGGATTTACATATAACCCATCAAAATGTTGGAAGTATGTGATCACCTTGACTCAAATGGTAAGGTTGTAAATGAATTTCATTCTTTTTTTGCTGATCATGATGAATCAACATTTTGAGATTACTTAGAAAGTTTTGGTATAAATATTGGTAGTCTATCCCCACCTCAAGCCAAACTTAATAAAGACATCAGTCTAAGAATGATAGTTAAGCTACCATTATTTAATAAGGATGGTATAAGTCACTATTAATATATGAATGAAGGATAAATATCACTCTTGACACAAGATAGAAGGATTTGGGAAGAAGATGATTGGGTTTTTGATCTATATCTTAAATCTAGGTACTATAGAATGGAGAAGAAGAATCAAGACATATCACATAGAAGACATGTATAGTCATGTAAAATGCAAAAAAATTCTACTTGAGTGTGGCTAATGACACCTAATACATAGGTCCTCCTACTTTCTTGTACAACCCTTATAGGATTTTATTTCATTGATTCCCAGTCATCCATAGCCTTCTAGACTTAACCCTTAAAAAATCAAGCAACTCTTTTAGGCCTAGATCCATCCCCATAGGTCCCATTCCCTCTATAAAATAGTGTCCAACTTGGATAGGATCACTGAAACCCAAGGTGTCTTATTAGTGATGTTTTCCAAGTGCAAATTTAGTTTAAATGGTCATATTTTCCCAAATCCTTATCTTAATTCATGTTAGCCTAACATGAATTCATTTAACCCATGATCATTCTAGATCCATCCCTCTAGGTCTCATTCCCTCTAGATAATAGTGTCCAACTTGGATAGGAGTGCTAAAACCCAATGTGCCTTATTTCTAGTGATGTTGTCCAAGTGCAAATTTGGTTCAAATGGTCCTATTTTCCCAAATCCTTATCTTAATTCATGTCAGCCTAACATGAATTAATGTAAAACATGATCATTATGTTCCCTACAAAAGGCCATTCAAAGTCCATTTAGAAGGGTTGGCACTCATTTATAAGAGAGAAGAAGGAATACAAGCAAGTACACTCAAGCACTTTTCCCTATTCTCTGCATACATCTTTCCGATATTATTCCAAGCTTATTCAAACCCTTACACCACCCCCTAGCCATCTAGAATGCATCAATTTTTTCATATAGTTGCATTTTCATACACAATTGTAGTAAGCACTTTAATGGGAGAACTACATTAAATGTATCCCTCTTTAGAGTATTGGTATGTAGGCAGTGTGCCCCCACATAGGGTGTGAAGTACATCCAGTGTATCCTTCACACACTAACCCCTTCTCTCTTTTTCCCAAATTTATTTTCAAGTTTAAGCACAAATAGCTCCTAAGAATTTTTTAAGATTAAAAAAGATGCACAGTGAGCTCCATAGAATTTTAGGCTTCAATATTTCAGTAATAGGGTAACACCGACCCACCAAGCAAAACCTAAAAACCTCAAATCACCTAGACAATAAAGCCAAAAAAGGACTATAACACTAAATAGTAGGGTGTCCCACTTTCAATTCTCCTATCCAATCTATAAATGAACTATAGGATCCTATTTACGATAGTCTCCCAAGCCTGCACAAAAATTTTCATACCCTGCAACATCCATCTCACTCAATTTCTAGCTAAGTTTGATTTTCTCCCTATTATTACTATTTTTAGAAAAGGTAAAAATACAATCTATTTACATAAATCAGTGGATTAATTATTGCACATTATTTACTATATACTTTACTCAGACTAATTTATTTAAATAGGAATAAAATTCCATTATTCTAAAAAATAATAAAATATTTAGTGAACCCGACTTACTTTGAATTTTGCACAAAAACCTTAGAAACTCTAGGGTAAATTATTTATGATTTTTTCCATAGTTCCCTAATTTTTATTGTATTTAAAAATCATAAATATATAAATTAATTGAAAACTTATGAACATATTTTATAAAAAACCCTAATTTTCACATACTAGGTCCCTTTTGCATACAAACACATTCCAAACAATAGGAAAAATATATTCCTAATTTTACATATATTTTTTGATTTTTTATAAATTTTTCAAGAAAAATTATACAAATTTTCTATAAATTCATATCAATTTTTTAAAATTATCATACTAATTTTAAAAATTCATTCAAAAATTCCTAGTTACATTAACTAGCTCCTAATTATTTTCTAGTACTTTTCCAATCATTTTTTGAATTTTTAATTGCATATCAAACTTAGAAAATCAATTTTAAATTAAAAAATTCATATTATTTTGCATAAATATTTTTGAAAAATACTTAGTTGTATATACTATCTCCTAATTTTCTTCTTGAGGTATCACCTTACATCCATAGCCAAATTGCAAAAATTATGCTCATTTATTTACAAAATTTTCTCACATTTCTTGTAAATAATAGGGAAACCATAATAGGCCTTATCATGTACACGAATGATGAATTCTATCATATGTTAGTATAAAATTTAATCCTTTGCATTTCATGTTTATGTTTCATTATATGGGATGATATTACAAAATTCATTGCCAAACATGCACAAGATTCTAAGTTCTTTTTGCATATTCTCTTTCATTCATATGGAAAATTGTTCAAATTTATCTTGTTAAGTGCATTTGAAATGTCATGTTGTATATCAAAATTTTATATGCATTAATGAAAAAAATTCATGTTCTCTATATTTTTATCTCTATTCCTCATATGTAAAATTGTTCAAATTTATCTTGATAAATGCATTTGAAATGTCATGTTGCATATCAAAAGTTTATATGCCTTTATGCAAAAATTCATGTTCTTTATCCTTTGTTCTCTATTCCTCATATGGAAAATTGTTCAAATTTATCTTTCTAAATTCATTAAAAATGTCATGTTGCATATCAAAAGTTTATATGCCTTTATTCAAAAATTCATGTTCTCTATCCTTTGCTCTCTATTCCTCATATAGAAAATTATTCAAATTTATCTTGCCAAATGCATTCAAAATGTCATGTTGTATATCAAAATATTATATGACTTTATGAAAAATTTCATACTCTTTATCCCTTTCTCACTAAGTAATGTTCTTTATAAACATATTATTGCACAAATCATAACTCAATTTATGCATTTCACTTCATATTTGTACTTTCTACTAGCATGTATATAACTCATTGGAAAATTTTAAGTATCTTCCTATCACTACTAGACACAAGTAAACACTAGCAATTATATCTATCCCTCGTCCTTTTGAACTTGGTAAATCTAGTTCTTATCTCGCATCTACTATCATATTTATGCCTGTAATAGATCATGCGGTCCATGCTATCACCCAAGTTTAGGAAGATAGGCAGGTTGATTACACCTAGGGCTATAAATTGACCACTCAAAAAAGTACCCCTTTAGATATAGTTTCTATTCTCAAGATACTTTAGTGATTGGATATTTACAAATATGTATTGTATTAAGCCCTTTGTAGTACTATAATTCCTATTTTATCTAAACCAACCGATGTTGCATCTATCTTTAACATAATGTAATGGACTAAAAAGCATATCTCTTTTGAAAAAGAGGATTTACCCCCACAACACATTATTGAAAAACATCTACCTTTGTCTATTCAATTGAGAATTAATGATGTGGGATTCAAAATAGTGTTAGTTGATAATGGTTCATGAGTTAACATTTGTAACATATCTTTGCTTAAATGTCTTAACATACAACCTCAAGATCCAGGCTATTTTGATATGAATATTCGAGATTTTGACAACATTTCATGGAAAGTAATTGGTCAAATAACACTCAAGATTAACTTAGGGCCTAAGAAACCACCAAAAACCTACCAAGTCATACCAAATGCCCTTAATTATAATTTAATACTTGGTCAGCCTTGGATTCATGATATGTATGCAGCCCCTTCCACACTCCATGCTTGTCTAAAATTTAATCACAAAGGTTACATATACACATGCCCACTAGATAACAAACCTTTAAAATATTTTCAAGTTTTTCAATCTCCAAAAAATTATATCCTTCAATTTAATCTACGTAGTATACCTACACAACCCATCACTCACAATGCACCCTTAGACCGTACACAAAATCAGACAATTATAAATTCTATCATAACACCAACACCATATCACTAATTCACTTCACCTTTTACACTTAAATATCTTAATAATATAGGATATCATGGAAAATGACTTGGAAAGCATGAACAAGGAATATTCAATCCTATTGAGGCATCCATACAACATAAAATGCAAGGGATTGGATACTAGTTTAGCCTTAATCATGATAAATCTTCTCCCACCCTTTTAAAACACATAAAATTTTGTCCACCCATTACATGTACCAACAATATGGTTAATCATGCTTCTAAATTATCATTGGTCTACCCTGATCTTATTGATAACACAACCTTACCTAATATGTTTACATAGGATAAATTCTCTAATGATGAATCCCTCTTGTAATTTATTGGAGCATATGAGGACCTCCCATCTTTTTATCATAAAAACAAAGTTCCAAACCACATAAATTCCCATGTGTACTTTGAAGAAAATAGAGATTCCTCCCCTGATATACCTATTGACTCAGATGAAACTATTCCTACAACTCCATATACACTTGATCATTCCACATTACATAACAAAGAAATAATAAATTTCAATTTCAGAACTGACAAGGATCCCCACATTGTCTTCTTAGTCATTTCCATCGAAAATGAAGAGGATGCTAATATTCATCAAACTTTAACAAATTTTCTGTAAATATTTGCTTGGTCATATTTAGATATGCCAAGAATTGATACATTTATAGTAATCCATCAGATTCCTTTATACCTCGATGTAAAACTAGTTAAACAAAAAAATTGAAAAATTCATCCTAAGGTACCTCTCTTAGTCACAGATGAAATCCAATGCCTCTTAGATGTTGGTTTCATTCACCTAGTAGCACAACTTAAATCGATTTCAAATATAGCTCTCATAGTAAAACCTAATGGACAAATTTTATGTTGTTCCAATTCTCAAGATTTAAATAAAGCATGCACCAAAGATAATTTCCCTTTACCAAATATCAACATGATAGTAGATTCCATAGCCGAATATGAAATGATATCATTTATGGATGGTTTTGCCAATTATGATCATATCAAAATTATTGAAGAAGATCAAGAAAAAACATCTTTTACAATACCTTGGGGTACATTTGTCACATTATCATGCCTTTTAGATTAAATAATGCTAGAGCCACGTACCATCATACTATAATACACATTTTTCACAACTTGATTGACCATACTATCAAGTATTACATTGATGATATGCTAGCTAAATCCAAATAACAAAAACATCATGCTATTGATTTGTAAAATATTTTTAAATGACTCAGGTAATACAACATTTGATTAAACCCAAAGAAATGTGTGTTTAGAATTACATTAGGAAAACTCTTAGGTTTCATTATCTCTAAGTGTGGCACACAAGTTGATCCTAAGAAAGTCAAAGTAATTATCATTATGCTACCTCCCACCAACTTAAAACAACTCTGATCCATCAAAGATAAGATCCAAATAATCCATCATTTCATATCTCAACTTACTGATAAAACTTAGTAATTTACTCAATTTCTAAAGAAAGATACAAAGTTTATTTGGGACCAAGCTTATCAAGATAGCTTTGACATAATAAAGCAATATCTCCTTAATCCGCCCATTTTAGTACTAGCTATCCCAAACAAGCATTTCTTACTATATATCTCAACAACATATCATACATTAGGATCACTCTTAGCACAACATGATGATAAAAATACTAAATGAGAAGTTTGTTACATTAGTCACACATTGGTTGATTATGAAAAAAATTAGTCCCCATTAGAAAAATTATGTCTAGCATTAGTTTTTTTCCATGCAAAAACTCCAACATTACATGGTCAATAATGAGACTCAAGTTATCACAAATGCACACCCATTAAATTTCCTACTAGCCAAACCACATCTTTCTGGTCACATCATAAAACGGGTTATGTTATTAATAGAATTTGACTTAAAATTAGTCCTCTAAAAATTGATAAAGGGGCAAATCATTGCAGACCATTTGGTAGCAACACACTGTTAGATACCAACCCTTTAAGTGACACATTTAGAGATGATTTCACTATGTATTCTAATTATTTAGATACCTATACCATGTTCTTTAAAGGTTCTTAATGTGCATCTAGTGTAGGGAAAGCATTATCTTTATTGATCCTTTTGATCACATATTTCTTATAGCATATCAATTAAGTTTCTCCTTCACTAATAACAAAATAGAATATGAAGCACTTATATTAGGATTATTTGCTGCACAATCCCTCCAAATCAAATCTATTCAAGTCATTAATGATTCCCAACTCATGCTCAATCAAGTCAATAATGTTTATCAAACAAAGTAATAACACCTTATCCCATACCACAACATGGTATAGTTTATATCATCATAATTCAATTATTT
Source organism: Torreya grandis (assembly GCA_037957365.1). Lineage (NCBI taxonomy): Eukaryota > Viridiplantae > Streptophyta > Pinopsida > Cupressales > Taxaceae > Torreya > Torreya grandis. Next base: position 956,630 of record JARHVA010004303.1, read on the forward strand.
TTCTATTGGGAGCATTCCCCAAAAAGACAATAGACATATAGATGTAATGGCCAATTTTGCATCTCTAATTCCCATTGACATCAAGGATGATCAAGTAATTTTTATAATTAAATGATTACAATCACTATCACTATCAAACATAGATTTGATTACTTTTATGTCTTAGCTAATACATAAAGCTTTGCAACCCCATAATGGTTCTCTAATATTTATTACTTTCTCAAAAAAATTATTACACTAGACACTTTCTCTCAAAATGATAAACATAAGTTACAAAAGCAAGTACTTCATTATGTAATCATTGGTAATGACCTTTTCAAATGATCCTTTGATGGACACTTACTACGGTGTTTAACCTTAGTAGAAGCCAAAATTGTTCTGGCTTAGATACATGATAGTGAGTGTGGTGGTCATTTTAGTGGAAAATTCATGTCATACAAACTCCTTTAATAGGGGTACTAATGGCTTATCATGGAAGATGAATGTTTACAATATGCAAAGCTATGAAATAAATGTCAATGACATAGTAATCTACATTATGTACCATCACAACAATTACAAACTATCATCTATTCATGTCCATTTATGTTATGGGGATTTGATCTCATTGGAAAAATTAACCCCAAATCTGGCGATGGACATAGTTTCATAATCATAGCTACATGTTACTTTACTAAATGGGTGGAAGTAGTTCCACTTAAATCTACCATAGGTGAAGATATTTGCATTTTTATCATGACTCATATTATTTTTCACTTTGGCCTACCTACAACCATCATTTATGATAATTGAACATCATTCAAAAATAAAATTGTCAAATTTTTTGTACCAAATACAAAATCAAACACACATTCTCCATACTACCCATAAGGAAACAATCAAGTAAAAGCTACTAATAAAATAATCAATAACATTTTGAGAAAAATAGTAACCAAATTTAGTGATGATTGACACAATCAATTAGTTTTATCATTATGGGCCTATCACACAAGTATCCATATGCCCACAGGAGCTACTCCTTATTCACTCATTTATGGCACATAAGTAATTCTACCATTAGAATTAGAAATACCATCTCTTTGTGTCTCCCTTAAAGGTAATATCAATAATGACCAATATCATGAAAAGCATCTACATCAACTTGAATAACTAGACCATACAAGCATTGAAGCTAAAGAACACCTTAGAATCTACTAACAACATATACAATGATCCTACAATAAGTGAGTTCACATCAGTGAATTCAATGTTAATGATCTTGTTCTCAAACCAAACCTTTATAATGTCAATGCCAAAGAAGAAATCAAAGTAAAATTCAAACCAAATTAGCTAGGTCCTTATTTCATTACCAAAAATCTTAGCCCTAAAGTATACCATCTAGCCTCACTCAAAGGAAAGAAACTTAAAAATCCAATGAACATTATGCATATACGTAGATTCCATGTATATTATGTTATTTTTAATCATTATTTGTACATAATTTCTTTTCAACATTGATTGTACATAATCTCTCCAACTTGATTGTAGATAGTTAAAATATTTCCAAAAATACAAAAACATTTAAATATATCAAAATACTAAAAGTATTTTGATTGTATGTATCATCCATGCTTTACATTACTACTATCATGATAGGACTTACATTTTCTATTTCATGCTATTGTATGTCAATTTATCTACATTACAATGCTTCACTTGATCTCTTTTTAGTGTGTGCAGTGACATCCATGTACTTGATCACTTCACTCTACCCATTGAGGGGGCATTCCTACTTCTAAATTCGAGACACACATCGATATACATACCCACTAGGGGTATCTTCTACATAAAAACACCATCTAGGTTATGTTAATCCTAAACTACACACTTTGAGTTATCATACTCATGTACATTACTTACTAGATTACTATATCAACATTTCACTGGTATCTAGCACTTGTGTATCTCTTAGCATATACCTAGTTTTGTACTAACATGTCTTGCATACTTTCACTTCTTGATTTGATTAGTTAGATGCATTTGTATTTCTATTTTACTTTCTTTCATTCCTTTCTTAGCATAACTTATGTGATTGCATCTCCAATTCTAGTTTTGCTTCTTATATGTGCCTTAAGACACTTGCTAATTCACTTCAATTCTTTTTTCATGTATGCATATCTTTAGACATTTACCATTGTCCCTCACATGTACTCTTCTATGTGATAATATTTGTTTGTTTCAAATTGTATTTATATGTAGCATTTGAACATGCCTTGTATGCTTACTTTCTAGTTTGAGTGACATATGCCTATGTCCCTTGTTTGTATGGCCCCCTATTTATCCTTGTATTCTTCTTATTTATTGATTTATATGTCTATTTCTTGATTGTTTATCCATGTTTGCAATGCCATGATCCATATCATGCATTTACCTTGCTTTATTAGATGCCATGATGGACATCATGTTCCATCCCACCAATTAACAACTAAAAACTAACATATAACATTTCTAGTTCTAATTCAATAAATTGCACATACTTTTACATTTTTATATCTATCTAGGCATACCCATGTTGATCTAACAATTGCTCAATACAAAAATTAATATATCTAGATATATCTTGTCAAATATCACTGCTATATCATGTATCTATACAACATAACACATTTGTTGGACTCTTTCTTGTAAGGGCAGTCATTGAAGACTCATCATTCCTACCCTTAGAAGAGGGGGAAACAAACAAGGGTTTTTTCATAGAGATCAAAGCTCCTAGCAATCAAAATAGCAACATTCAGATCACCTAGTCTAGAATCTAGAGGTTAAACCAATCAGAATAGAATAGAAAAATAGTGACAATTCCAAATCAATAACTAATTTTAGCATAGGAAAATAGTGCTAAAAATAGCTATCAGTGCTAAACACAAGGGTGTCCTCATTTTGGTGCTCTTGTCTAGGAATAAAAATAACTAATTTTTTTAATAACAAGTAAAATGTTCAACTCAACTACAATTTTTGCACATCCAAATCAATCAAAATCAGTAGTTTGGTATAGTTTTCTTAAAGAATACAAATATAGGGAGTATCATGCATGGAATGATGGCTCTCACTTCTAATTTTAGATTAGGTATTTTCTATAAATTCTAAATAAAAATCCATGTTATAGACACCATTTATTAGGGGCAATGTGTATGGCATATTGGTCTTCTTTTGTTTCCAAGTTTAGTTTATTATCAAGGCATTCTCAATAGTTGTGTGCCTTACTCCATCGACATTTGGCTGGCATCATTCTCAAGTTAAATTTTTTTACAATTTTAACTTCTCAAGTACTTGAGTTCTTGAGTTGGCTTTCATATAAGCATATTTCATTAGTTTTAGAGTGGCTTTCATACAAGACTAACCTCCATATTTTGACATAGCCAAGAGTGTCCTAGTTTCCATCATACATTCAACTATCCATACCACATTGATAGATTTTTAGATCATCCATGGACTCCATGGGCCATCTCATATGACATCTATTGTATACTGGTATCACTTAATAAATTCACTTCATGAGGTAATGATGAAGCTAAAGGACTAGCTAGCCTTTGTATTCTTGAGCCACCTATTCAAAGGCATTAAACACATAGTTCAAACATTGATTAACACATGCATGATTCATTAACTTCACTTAGTTAGTGATGATGGAGCCAAAGGGCCTACCTTTGCATTTTTGAACCACCTTTTGGATAATTGAGCACTTAGCTCCATTCGTGATATTACTCTTGATTCAACACATATTGAGCATCATCCATCGTAATCCAACATCACAATAGTTTTTGTATTGGTTCATGTACCCAATGAGGTGTATTAATTCCTTTCTCTTCCTCTTTATCTTATCCATCTTTGTACATTCCTATTTTATATATATCATATCTATTAATAACTAATCTACTCTATGTTTTTCATTACAAATTCACACTTCATAGTGTGCTCTCTCTATGCACATCTAACACTTCATAAATTCATGAGCTTCTCCCTTATAGGTTAGTTTAGGTATGCTTTCTAGTTTCCTTTATCCTAGGATTTCACTTTGCTACATCATTAGAATAAAGGGGGGGAAATGTAGTCATGTAAAATTCAAAAGTTGGTTACTTGAGTGTGGATAATGTCACCCAACCCATAGGTCCTCCCACTTACTTACACAACCCTTATAGGCTTTTCTTTCACCAATTCCCAACCATCCACATCCTTTCAGACTTAACCCTTCTAAACCCATGTAGCTCTTTTAGGCCTAGATCCATCCCCCTAGATCTCATTCTTTTTAGACAATAGTTCCTAACTTGGATAGGAGCACTAAAACCTAGGATGTCCTATTTTTGGCATTGTGTTCCATTATAAATTTGGTTCAAATGGTCATATTTTCCTGAATCCTTATCTTAATTCATGTAAGCCTACCATGAATTCATTTAACCCATGATCATTAGGTTCCCTATAAAAGGCCATTCAAAGTATATTTGGAAGGGTTGGCACTAATTTACAAGAGAGAACAAGAATACCATAAAGTACACTCAAGCACTTTTCCCTATTCTCTACATACAACCTTCCAATATTATTACAAGCTTATTTAAACCCTTGGACTAACCCATAGCCATTTTAAATACACCTAATTTCATATCTATTTGCATTCTCATACACAATTTCACCAATCACTTCAATGAAATAACTGCATTAGTTGGATCCCTCCTTAGAGTATTAGTATGTAGACAACATGCCCACAAATGAGGTGTGAAGTGTATCCAGTGTATCTTTCACACACTAACCCCTTCTATCTCTTTCCTAAATTTCCTTTCAATTTCAAGAACAAATATGTCCTAGGGCTTTTGAAGATTAAAATAGATGCACAATGAGCTCCATAGGCTCTTGGGCTTTGATATTTCACTAACAAGGTAAAATTGTCCTGCTAAGTAGAACCAAGAAACTAATATCACCTAGACAATAGTGCCAAAAAAGGACTATAACACCAAATAGTATGATTTTCCACTTTTGGTTCTCTTATGAAATATATAAAAAAACTCTAGGATCCTATTTATGATAGTCTCCCAAGCTTGCACAAAAATTTATAGACCTTACAACATTTGTCTCAGTTAGTTTCTAGCTAAGTTTGATTTTCTCCCTATTATTACTATTTTTAGAAAAGATAAAAATATAATTTGTTTACTCAAATTAGTGACTTAATTATTGAACATTATTTATTGATTTACCCTACTCAAACATGTTTATTTAAATAGGAATAAAACTCCATTATTATGAAAAATAATAAAACATGAACACACAAATGCTCCTATCCATAAGAAGAGGACATTGAATGGAAGAAATCATGTTTCAAGGTTATGTAGTAGTTTAAATAACTTTCCATTTGATCTTGGAAGTAAGTTCTTTATGGATTTAGTTTAGGTAGGTTTTAGATTGGTTTCTTTTCCTATCCCTTATTTGTAAGTAGTGCTTGTAAATATTTATTTGCTTGTTATTTATTTTGCTTTGTGTTTGGTGTGTTTTATTTCTTTGATTTATTCCTTGATTTTCATAGGTCCTTTTGGACAACTCTCAGCTCAAATTCACCTAACTACTCATGAAATTCATAGTTCAATAATATAGGTATGACTTCTTAACATTGGTTGATCATGGATTGTTGAAATGTGAGCTTGATGTTATAGTTTGGAAAAATTAGTAAAGACTAATGGATAGGTTAATTATTAATTGATATTTTAAAACTTGTTCTGATATAGGTTTGATTCTAAGAAAAAATGCACATGTGAGATGAAATCTTAGATTATTGAAACACAATCACACTTGCACTTAATAAACATTATTTCTTGGGATAAAGTTTGTAACCAAAGATGACTGTTTGAAGATGAATAACTTGACAAAATCCCAAAACTTGGCTAACCTAGTTCATAAAATTGGCTAGAGAGTCAAAAATAATTTTAAAAATAAAAAACAAATAAGGGATTATGGTAAAATTCAAAAGACCTTCTGAGGAGAGGTGATTTTGGTAATCTCCATTAGGCTATGGATGTTTGGCTAGCATTAGAGAAAGGCCTTGAGTAGAGCCAAAGCTATCTCTATCAGGGCTATGGATGCATGTCTAGTAGTATATTAATGCCAAAACCTTCCCTATACAAATCATGGATCTTAATGAACATCTAAATATCTTATAAGTCATTGTTAATGGCCAAGATCATGAATCTATAAGTTGTTCCTTAAATCCCATGGTAAACAGTAAGTGGAATCAAATCACACACATAATGTGACTAAGTTTTGATGTTTGAGCCTAATTTTTCATTTATAAGGCTTGTTTTAATAACACAATGATCTTGATATGGGTACTTAATCAAGTGGAATAAATAGCCTAGTTATTAGTCTAAACTAGAGTCTTTGAATTCTAACATATTGCTATGTTTCCCCCAAAAGTCATCATTTGTTGAGGACAACATACCCCCATTTATAAAAAATTGGGACCCTTGTTTCAAATTGTGCAAATTTCCACCTTAAAATTGAAAAATCACTTGATCACCATTAGCATGTTTGCACATTGTCTTTATTTGAAGATCATCCACTTCTGGTTCTCATTTGTACTAATTGACATATTTTCAACTGATCATGGTTTTACCCCTTTTAATGTTGCTAAAGATTGTTGAATATGTTTTTGTATTGTAGGTTCAATGGAATCTCACTTGGGAATGAACATGCTTAGGGTTTTTTTGTTTCAATGTTAAATTATTCTCTTAATAGCCTTTCATCTGTCAAAGATTAATTGAATATTATTTTTTAAAACCCTAGTCTAATGTTTAACCTATGTCCCTTTTGAATTAAATTCAAATTTGGTGGCAATAATTTTCACAATAACATGTTAATTTTATTTAGTTTATATTTTATCCTAAGGTCCTAGTCATGTTTATTAACACAACCAAGACCTTAGTCTAAAATCTTTATCCTGAGTTATTTACATCCTGAGCCCCCTTTGTTCCCTTTTATCTTAGTGTGGTCTAATTAAATGTGATCCAAAGGATTTTGATGATATGACTAAAAAAATATTCATTTCACATATTTATAATTATTCCTACTAGAATAATTATTTTCTTACAAATATCCTATTTAACATGCTATTAATCTACCATTGAATATTTTTAAATTATGTCCAAATTTTATTATATCCTATTTTAATATGGTTTTTATTAACCATAGGATATATTTTAAATTTAAATCTATAATTCTTGATTTTTAGACCCTTGCATGTTGTTATAATCATGGGATAATTTTATTGTTGAGCCATGCAAATCAACATGTCAGGCATCTATTAAGGAATGGAACCATCAACCTTGAGTTCAGCTCCACCACATAGAATCCATGTGGATATATCCTATCAAAATTATATGTATAGATTCCATTGGCTTTTCAAACTTGTTGACTAAAGCCATTAGAATGGCTAAATAGAAATAGAATGCAAGTTTAATTGCATAGATAAAGGAGATATAGGTAGTTTCAGGCCAATTAGATAAAGCCATCATGTTGGCAAGGATGTGGATTATGGGGTACAGAGATAGAGAGGATGGTGTTGGTGCATAACAAGCATAAAAGGAAGAGATCACCATTTGTTTGGATAAGCTCATGAGGCTATGGAAGAACTAGGTATGTATATGTAGTCCTGAGCGATAAGGAATGAGGGTGGATTTGGTATGGCCTATGCATGTCATGGAATGAGGTGATCCGAGTGGAGAACAGATATTATATTCAATTCAAAAGGTCTTATTTAGCCATGGAAAATCTATGTAGGACTGTGAATATGAATTAAGGAAGGTCAAACTTATGTGAAAATGTGTAGATGCTATAAGGTCTTTTGGCCATGACACAAGTGATATATGTCCATAAATATAGATCCAAGTTGGTATAATGGCATGGTCTTCTATTTATATGGCACAAGAGCCATTAAAGATATAACAAGGAATGGATGTATAATGCCAACTTGTCATGGGATCATGGATGGAACAATGAATGTAGGATGGATGGATATATATATATATATATATAGGTGTGTATATATATGTGTGTATATATATATATATATATACATATATATACATATATATACATATATGTATATATATATATATATATATTTATATGTATATATATATATGTATATATATATAAATATGTATATGTATATATATGTATATATATACATATATATACATATACATATATACATATATATATGTATATATATATATATATGTACATATATATATATACATATATGTACATATATATATATATACATATATGTATATATATACATATAACATATATGTATATATATATATAGGTGTGCATATATATGTGTGTGTGTGTATATATGTATATATATATATACATATAACATATATGTATATATATATACATATATACACACACACACATATATATGCATATATATATATATATTTATATATATATATATATATGTAGGACTTGAAAGGGAAGAAGTTTGCTATTTATAGATTCTTTAATGTAACATTGTAAAAGCTCATCAAATGAATAGGATGGGTAGATAGATAAGTTATATAGTTAATTTGTAATAGATGATATAATGTCTTTTGGCCATGGCACAGGCGATATATGTCCATAAATATAGATCCAAGTTGGTATAATGGCATGGTCTTCTATTTATATGGCACAAGAGCCATTGAAGATATAACAAGGAATGGATGTATAATGCCAACTTGTCATGGGATCATGGATGGAACAATTAATGTAGGATGGATATATATATATATATATATATATATATGTAGGACCTGAAAGGGAAGAAGTTTGTTATTTATATATTCTTTAATGTAACATTGTAAAAGCTCATCAACTGAATAGGATGGGTAGATAGATAAGTTATATAGTTAATTTGTAATAGAAAACTTAGTTTAAGGTGGAAGGTGAAGTGAGAATCATCTATTTGGTAGACCAAGATGATATGTTTCAAATATTTTTCAAGCTCGAAAGGAAGAAGATAAAACCATTTATAATGATAAAATAATGATACATTCTCATCATCATTGGGCAAAAGTGAAATATTGATGTTGTAGGATATTCACACATATGACCCATATGAAGAGAATTTATTAGCATCTAGTTCATTTAGGTAAAGGCAATTATAAATTTCATGTAGACCTAAGCTTATAACCTAGACAAATGTCTCTACCTGGCATGCTGAGCTGAGTCAAGCCTAGAAAGTGAACAAATCTGAGTTTGCTTGCTCAATCACCATTTTGTATAAGGTCATTAGCCATAACATAATCATGCATGTGGTTGAAGTGAGAGGGATGGCACATCTATTCTTTTTATCCATGGGCAAGGAAAAGACCTGCAAAATTGAGTCAGAGAAGGACTGCATATTGTCAGAAAGCTAAGCTCATGAAGGTTTGTACTCTACTTATTTGGTAAGGAATTAAATTTAGGTTATAATTTGGTCTAAATAATATAGACCAAAAATGGTAGAGGATATTTTATTGAAAAATCTTATTATAATAATTAATATGGCTTCATTTATTTTGATGACATAGATTAGATCCTAGATTAAGAGAAAGAAACCAAATCTAGTTTTAATGTTGCCTTCTATTTGGGTTATATTTATACATAGACCCACTTATTTTATTAGTTTTATTCTATTTTGACATGGCATCCTACATAGCCATGTAAGATATGTGTGTGTGTGTGTGTGTGTGTGTGCGCGCGCGCGCGGGGGCACACGCGTGTGCAAAGAATTACAAGTGAACATATACTTGAGTCTATAAAGGATGTGTCTTCAAATTTGTAAGCCAAGCCTATAATGGGTGTATAAATTTGGTACACATACTAGAAGCTAAGTATGACATGTTATCTACTATTCAGAGTTATATAGATATAGATGTTGTTGACGAAAGAAGATGTTGTTGAATGAATCAAGTCTTCATGTAGTCAATTTCAACATTACTTACAAGATTTATCACATTCCATTTTGTGACCTAAGTTTGTAAAATATTAATATTTGCATCATATTTCAATGGATTATTTCACATTATGAACCCAAAGATGTAGCCCAAATGATGGGTGAAATCTATTATCACTTTTGGTGTCACATTTCCATTCAATAATTTTGTGTTTCATTTTAATTTAGTCGGTAAAAGAATTAATGAGGCACTAAGATTAAATTATGAGAAGTTTTGATTTGACAATAAATTAGAGTTTAAAATATGGGAAATGTGTTGATGACATTTTCTAATTGATTTCTATTCATTCCTAGAACATTCTGCTACCAATTCTAGTTATTTCAAGAATGTAGAATCTGGTATCTATATACAAAAAAATAGAACTATTTTAGACCCATTTTATGAATCAAATTTGGTATTAGAGCAAGTGATTACATGACCTTGCTTTAGTTGTAATATAATTCTATTTAGGATTTATTAAATATCAAATTTTGGCTTTGATTATTTTATTTGAGTTGACCATGCAAGGAGGCTAGTGCAAAGGGAAATTAAAAGGTGTTCCAATTTGCTAGAAGAAGATAAGATTCTGATAGCCAAGGTTTGGAACTACTAGCCCTGTAGGATCAACACAGATGAAGAACACAACATTTGAGGTTTGAGATGGTTTTGTGAAAGGAACAACCTTTCTTCCTTGGAAATTATTTAGATAAAATACAAGTCATCTTTAATAATGCATCTTCAAGAGGAATCAGTTGTAGTTTGATTACTAGTCTTACATAGAAGGTAGATTAAGGTATGGTTAGGATTGGATTTCATATTAGTATTGACATAATATTTTGGTCTAGCTAGCTAGTTGTGTAGCCTTATTATTTTAGATTATTAACTATATTATGGATGCCTATGTCCTTGATTATAGGAACAAGTGAAAAGACCAGTTCTATCATAGATATGGAAATGACAAACATGGAATTGATTTAGTATTGAACAAGATATTGCACTTTGAATTTTGAGTTTTTAACTAGTTCATAGATTGGTAAGTCTCAAATTTTTTTTAAGGGTTATATGATGAAAATAGAAAGATGTTTAAGATACCAATAGTATATCAGCCAATACTCAATAGGTGCAGTTCATAGTTCTCAGAGAGGCATGAGTTATTTTCATTGTAATTATGTTTACACGATTTGGGTTTAAATCTAAATAACCTTTGTGTGGGTTACTTTGAAATTAAAGTATAACTCTATGAAGAATTGTTTTTAAAAGCCTTTAAAACTATAACATGGATCATCTAACTCTTATTGAGATACAATTATTTTATAAGATGAAACCACTTAATATTCAGACATCAAAATCATGAAGATGGAACATCCCTTATTGGTTAATTATTTATTTGAATAGTTTTGGATAAGCATAACTATAGAATATAATAGTATGCTTAGTTTTCACCTCCAACACTATTATAGAGAAATTCCTATTTATTGAACTAGGAAGGAAATTTCATTAAATTCGTAGTTGGAAGGGTTTATATTTGTTATCTCCTATAGTATTTTAGTTTTCCATTGTGATTAGATTTTGGAAACTAACTCAGTTGGATGAGTTATGGAGATATGAATTAGGGAGTAGTCAGATGGTAAAGGAAACCTCAACAAAGGGTAAATGTACTTGGTTTATTCTCACTTTTAAATGATATTTGCTTATATTTACTTAAATATTTGTGAGTTATAAAGAATCTCTTATTTTAGAAATTATCTAAGTTAACATTGGAATTTGATAGGTACAAGGAAAGATTTGAGGAACACAACAGTTAATTTTTTTGTTTTTAGTTCCTTTAATTACCCTTAGGTAATGTGTGTTGTGCATTAGTCATTTTAGGATAGAAGAATTCATTGACATTTTAATCCTTTGCATATATGTTTAAGTCCCACATTATTATGGGCAATGTTTGTACTCACATGTATGTTTTTCATATACATCATGGAGAAGTATTGTGTAATACCCTTAGATGGGAAACATTTGTAATGCAAGTGTACAAGTGTTACAATCTATTTATAAATCCTATAGATGTGCAATGCAATTTGATGTCCCTTGTGTGATTTTGATGACAAGGAGAATATCTTAGCATTTTATGTAGTGCAAGGTTGAGAGAAGCTACCAGATTAATGACTATTTTGGTAAAATAGGTCAGCTGGGTAGAATAGATACAAAGTTTGTTTTACTCTCCATGTTCAAGTTATATTTTTAGTTAGATAGTTGACTTCTTACAGAGAATTATTATTATGTTTTATTTCATTGATATTTTGTAAATAGAGTTTTATTGAATTCATAACTCTTTCAATTGCTATTTTTGTCTCTAGTGTGTTTAAAATCAACACAGGAAGATTGTCAATGGTAGAGAAGAGAAATGAAGAGATTTTTTAAGGTAAATTGGTTATGGTGACTTTTGGAGACCAAAAGCCTCTTTGTGGGGAGGTTTTATCTAGAGGATTTCTAATGATATGACTCAAACAATATTCATTTCACATATCTATAATTATTCCTACTAGAATAATTATTTTTTTACAAATATCCTATTTAACATGCTATTAATCTACCATTGAATATTTTTAAATTATGTCCAAATGTAATTATATCCTATTTTAATATGGTTTTTATTAACCATAAGATATATTTTAAATTCAAATCTATAATTCTTGATTTTTAAACCCTTACATGTTATAACCATGGGATATTTTTATTGTTGAGCCATACAAATTGACATGTCAGGCATCTATTGAGGAATAGAACCATCAACCTCAGGTTCACTCCACCACATGGAATCCATGTGGATATAGCCTATAAATGTTATATGTATATATTCCATTATATTTTGAACTTGTTGATGAAAGCCATTAGAACGGATGAACATAAATAGAATGTAAGTTTAATTGCATAGACAAAGGATATATAGGTAGTTTCAAGCCAGTTAGATAAAGTCATCATGTTGGCAAGGACATGGATCATGGGATATAGAGATATAGAGGATAGTGTTGGTGTATAACTAATATAAAATGAGGATATCAGCATTTTTTTAGATAAGCTCATGAGGCTATAGAAGAACTAGGTATGTATATATAATCCCGAGTGGTAAGAAAGGACAATGGATTTGGTATGGCCTATGCAGGTCATGGAATGAGGTGATCTGAGTGGAGAATAGATATTATATTCAATTCAAAAGGCCTTATTTAGCCATGGAAAATATATGTAGGACTATGAATCTAAATTAAGGAAGGTCAAACTTATGTGAAAAGGTGTAGATGTTATAAGGTCTTTTGGCCATGACACAGGTGATGTATGTCCATAAATATAGATCCAAGTTGGTATAATGGCATGGTATTCTATTTATATGGTGTAAGAGCCATTGAATATATAAAAAGGAATGGATGTATAATGACAACTTGTCATGGGATCATGGTATATATATATATATATATATATTTGTAAGACCCCAAAGGGAAGGAACTCACTATTTATAGATGCTTCACTATGACATTGTAAAATATCACTGATTGAATAGGCTAGATAGACATATAAGTTACATAGTTTATTTTGAACAAACAATCAAGTATGTGGTGGAAGGTGAAGTGAGAATCATCCATCTGGTAGACCATGACAATATGGTTCTACTATTCTTCAAAATCAAATTTAGATTAAGTTTTATGTTCTTCAAGCTTTCACTTAAGGATTTTAATTATACATAGGAACCAATCTTGTTTAACTACCTGAAACATATTCTACAACATGGGTTTAATCAAATGAGGAAGATATGATGGTGCAAATAAAAGTTTGAAATTTTAAGGACCTTATGGATAAACATAAAAATGATAATTGGCATAACTCATGCTACAAATTAAAGCTCAAGCATCTTTCTAAGATTGATGGTATGCATTCACATGAATAAATTCTGATCGATGGTCCATAGAGCAAGGACACAATCTAGTGATCAAGATTAATGATGTGTGTTCATTTAGAAAAAAATGATTTAATGGTGTGAGATTGATGTGGAATTTTCAACAAAACTAGGATGATCATAGCGGTGAAAAGTGTCACAATCATAGGAAATATTGCAAGACAACTAATGGCATTTGATCCTTCAGATCTAGATCAATAGTCTATAGTGATTTGTGTAAGGATAATTAGATGGCATGAGATGAAAGAAGGATTTTTAAAGGGCAATGGTCATTTTTTAAATATTAATGAACATAATGCCATGAAGATGTCATGGTAGAGCCACATAAGCTAGACCAATTAATTAAATATATTTTTAAGATTCATGGCAAGGAAAAGGTATAAATAGGTGATCTAAATAAAAATTGAGGCATGAAGTTCATAGGAGTTAGACAAGTTGTTACCATTAAAGTTTTAAGAAACCTTCAAAAAAACCCTAGCAAATATGAGAACTCTAATTAGACCCTATGAGCATTATAATTGAGCCAATGAATATTGAATTATCACCTATGCAAGAGAATTCAACCCAAAACTTGAATTATAATCCACTAGTGATAAATTTAATTGAATTTCTAACACTGACATCTCAAAAAAGTTTTTCAATGGAAGCTATGAATAAGTGGTCTTGGGAGATATTTTAAATGATCTCAAAAATAAGAGGATAGAGAAGTGCACACATTGGGAAGCTTAGTCAAGGATCCCACCATAAATAGTTCAATTGGTCTAGTTACAAATGATGAATTCAAATAAAGAGCATCCCAATTTATGTAAGGGGTAAGGAACCAAATCATAGGTAATACTACTACTAATAATATTAGGATCAGGTTATGATTTTAATTGCAAAAGAAAAGATTAATGAACCCAAAAACATCAAAAAGACATTAAAAAGGGAAAATAAAGACCATAAGAGCTTAACATATCAAAATATGGAGCTCTTCATGAAATTAATTGTCAACCTTGAGCTAATTGAGGAGTATCATTATAGAATGAAGATCCTACTAGAGAGACAAAATTTCAATAGAGGGTTCTCAAAGTTAGATTAGTTGACTTAGGAATATTATTTTTGTAATGTAACATTGTGTATTTTTTAAATAGAATATTATTTTGGAAAGGCATTTATATCTTGTAAAGCACATTACCTATGGGTCAGTCTATTAAGGAGTATCTAGAACATTGTAAAAGGAACAACTATCCTTGAAACTTGTCTAGTTACATGTTGAGAAGGAATGATCGACATATCTCATGAATTGTCTATATAATTGGGTATTGTAATTTGTTAAAAGGAAGGAGTTTTTAGATCCAAGATTACTTTGTAAACTTGGAAAAAACATTACAAATAAGGAATTATGTAAAGTTTGTCCAATATTTGTCTATGTGTTTGCTATCATGACTTATCTCTCACTTTCTTGAGTTAATTTCCAAACTTGAATTGTTCTTATGAATTCTTGATGTGCACCTTTGAATGCAGAGTTATTTACTTGTGCCAATGCTAGGTTAATTGAAATTTCTTAGGTTCATTTTATTTTATTTACTCTTCTTACATTTGGGCTAATATTTATTTCTTGTAGGAGTAAATCTTTAAAGTGAATTTGATTCTTATTTGCATTATTTCACACTATCCTTAGATGTTTGTCTAATGTGTGATAGGATTTGATATTATGATACTTCATGTCATACCTTAGTTAAGTGCATTTCTAGATGAAATTTGAAATTTGTCATGATGTTTGGAATGAAGATCAACAACATGTTTCTTCTCTTCCCTCCCCTTCTTGTTTCTCCCTTTTAATCAGTTCACTCTAGTTTAATTGTCATTGTAAATATCCATCTTAGATTAGTTCTTAGATTAGATTTTGATCCTAATTTATTATTTTTAGCGCATAATACTTCATATTCTAATTATATTAGCTATTTATCCATGGTGGCTCCCAACCACCAAATTAATATAAATTTGTTAAAAAAAATCATTTGTTTTGCCTCTATTCCATCAACAGATAATAGGATTATCACAACTTGCAACTCATGCATTGAATTATCAAGAATTCAGAAATGAGAAATGTTTATTAAATACTTTAGGCACCTTTGATACATAATCAAGAATCAACAAACTACTATAAAAAATAAGGAATAAATGTTTCCTTTAAGTGACTAAAATAAAGGGATGCCTTAAATACAAAAATGAATTGCTCTTATGATAGCGAATGATAAAAAATACTTAAGACAAAATCAAGCCAATGAAAATTAATTTGAGTGGTTAGATTTATTTTTATTTTGAGTTTTTTTATTTTAGATAATTAATTAAACTCATACACAACTTAAAAATCCTCTTTAGAATTTTAATTCAAAGTTATAATTAAATAAAGTTAAAAAGTGAGAGTTTAAAAAACTAAACTAAAGTGAATGTTTATGATTATTTACCTTTAAAAAAATCTCAAATGCTGAATGAAAGCAAATGGAAATTTAGAAATGGTAAAGCACCAATAGTAAAAAAGGCATAATTCCTTAACTAAAATAATAAAAAAAATTGTATGGGATTTGATGTTAAATTTATTTTATAAAGGAAGATGACTTAATAAAGGAAAATATTTTAAAAATGTTTTGTTAAAACTTGAAATGCATAGCATAGAAGGTAGATTTTAGAAAAAATATTACTTAAGATGCCATAAGTAAAGAGGCGTATGACCAAAAAACAAAAAGAGAATTAAATTTAAATGAATATACTAAAAAGGGTAATGCCTATGATTAAGGTGATTAAAAAGGTGTAAAGTTAGCTTAAAAAAACCTTATTGATCAAAAAATTAAAATGTTATTTTAAGAAAAAACTAAAATGTCTATTAAAAAGGTACAATACAAAAATGAGGATGAAAGTTTCAAAAAAAATATCTTATGAATGAAACACCTCTATAAAGTTTCATTTGGAAGAAAAACATAGAAGTTCTGTAATAGAAGGAAGAAAAAATACTTGTCAATGAGTGATGCCCAACAAGGTGTATGTATAAAGCACCAAAACACAATGTGATAAGGAGGATCTAAACAAAATGATGCCATATGGGTTGGGATACCATAGGTAGAGAATGAAAATTAGTGCTAAGAGAACAACAAAAACAATATGGGAAAATGTCATTTCCCAAAAATATATAGATAAATATTACAATTAAATAAGTCAAATAAAATTTGTAGAACATAATCAAATCTCTATGTAAGTCAAAATAGAGAGATTTCAAAAAACATGAATATTAAATGTTGTTTGTTTTTGCTTTTTGGAAGTGAGATCTAAAAAAGATTAATTTAATTTAATGAGAAACAAAAAATAATTGGCTGAGAATAAATAGAAATATTAAATTATAAATGATCATTAAAAAAACTAACTAAATATTAGTAACAAATATAAAAATATATCTTAATAAATAGCAAGGGTTAGATCCCTTACAAAATAAAGTGGAGTATTCTCTTTAGAAATATGCACACTTTTTTAAAAAACATCATTAAGATGACCATGCTTTGATACCATGAAGTATTTTAGCCCAATAATTATCATGAATGACATAGCATGAAAGTGAGAAAAAATAATAATTCACAATACTAAGTTACCTTTCAAGAGTAAACCATAGTGACAAGACTTTTAAAGTGAGAAACTGAACGTATCAAAGAAAAACCTAGGTGATCTTAATAGAAGGCTTGTAACCAAAATATGCATAAGTATAAGATTGATCAAGAGCATAAGAAAAGAATAAAGATATCTATAATATTATTAATAAAGAAAAGAGGAGAGGAAGGGATATTTTATAGAGATAGAGGAGGAAAATGGGAGTTACATAGAATAACATTATGAACTTACAAGCCCCCTAAGTGTGTTCCACTTGTGTCCTAGTCCCTTACAAGGAGGAAGGAGGTGTGTGCCATGTGAGGGAAGGAGTTACTCATCCAAGTAACTCCTAAATCTTAAAGAATCACAAAGAGGTGAGTAATACCTCATGGATTCCATATTTATTTTAATTAATAATTCACATAAATATAAATTCCTCGCACATGAAAAAGGAACTTATGATAAGACAAATTATCCTAAATCAAGGGTAATCCTAATGGTAAAGTTAAAAATATAAATAATAGAAATTTAAAAGTAGCATAATCATTTAAATTAGTATATCAAGGAAAAATATATTCCCTAAATCTAATAAAGGAAGTATCCAAGATTTACTAAGATAACTAATTCAAGTTACATTAATACTCTCCCATGCCTTAAAGTTTATTGATGCCATTGTTTAAAAATTAAATATGTGTAGAAGGATTTGGATAAATTACTTCAATATATTAACCCATGGATTGTAGAGTCTAAGAAATTTAAGTCCACCCTAATCGTAATTCCAAATAACTAATTGCTAAAATAAGGTATTTAGGACAATGAAAATGCAGTGAAAAAGGACATTGATGTTATGGTAATGAAATAAAAAGAAAAATGTTTCCAAGTTTGGAGAAGTATTTATATTATAAATATAATGGATATGAGAGAAAATATTGATCAACTTGTCCAATATAGACTTCCCTCTCCACTTTTAAATAATAATAGGATGCTACCAGATAACTAGTTCCATAAATTGCTATAAAAAAAGAAGAATGATGAGATAATATTTTGATGTAGGAGCTGTAGACACCAAAATCATGTCTACTCCTTGGTCAACTTCCCCGTTGGTCCCCTTGGTCCACTTCTAACACATTCCTAACCCACACACTTATTAATTTAAAATAAATTAACTATTTTAAATTAATATCCCCCTTGACACATCACCCATGCCACCTCACCCCACCTTGGATACCTCTCCTTGGATGCCTCCCATCACCCTATGACCAATTTACGACCTATTTCAACCCTCTCACACTCATTTAATCCACTTTCAGACCATTTTTCAAAGGCAATCAACCTCGATAGATGGAAGAACGCGTAGAAGGCTAATTTTAGCCTTTTTTCCATTCTTCTAGCTACCAACGTTGGTTACCAGTCGGCTGAAGCTGACGGAATCACCAACGTCGATCTCTTAAAACAACCTGAAAGGCGAATTCTCTTCTCTCCTAGGATGCTGAATCAATCAATCATAGACCTGAATGCTAATTCTCCATCTACTGGTATTCGACCTTTCTCTCTCTCTCTCTCTCTCAAACACACACAAAGCATCACAGGCTACAAGGACTCTACATCAGTCACTCTACCATTATAGGGAGTCTTCTACGTCAGCAACAGGGCTTTTACACTTTTGGTTCTCTACTAAGGAGCTAAGTATTCTTCTTTTATGTCATTTTAGTGGCTTAGAATGTATTTGTAATTAGTTTTCTGTTATTGCTTCTAAGCCACATTATCAACCAAACCCGGCTATCAACCAGACCAGACTTGACTCTCTTCCTAAGAAGGCTGAGAAGCCTTCTTCATATTCTCACTCCTTTTGACACCCTATCCCTTATCTGACTCCTTCCTCAGACCTTACTCTCTACCCTGCACAAACCATTAGACTCTCAGACTACCATAGACCATTCTGTTGACCACAAACAGACCTGAGACTCATCCAAAGCCTCATTGCCCTGACCAACACCAGCCTCCAAGCCCATTGCCCCTACCGATGTTGGTAGATTAACCGATGCCAGTAACCTTAACCAAACCGATGATGGCAGACTAACCAGCGTCGGTGACTGTGGAAGGCAGAAAACACAATACAGGTATGCATTACCTTTATTTCTTTTGTTTAGTCTTTCATTATTTCTATCTAGCAACATTCTCTTTTATCAAAAGTGGACTGTCATCCCTTGAGGAATTCTTTGCACTTCTAGGATCGAGCTTTGCTTGGTAGTCCACCATCTATCCATCTAACAATCTCCTTGTTTAAGTCTCTTTTTTTTGCAGGTGTCATCCTCCATAGCCAAAGAGGAGTCCCTACAACGTCTAGATAACAGTGTGCAAACTTCATCTGGGTATGTACAAACCCCTGACCATTTAATCTTAGCTTTTTACTTCTTTTGAATGTGGAAAAGCAAAAAACTTGTTAAAAACATTCTGGCACACCCGGTGGGACCCTAGGAATTCTCCTTGGGTTCATACTTTTTCTTCTAAAGGCAAACTTTTCATATATGTGCATTAGGTCTCTTCTTGCATCTTTTTCTTATATATCTTTCAAAAAGACACTATCATCAAAGTTAAAAAGAATCTTTCTTTTTCTTCTTATCACCTTTCCTCTTACATCTTAGACTAGTCAAATTCATACTCTTTGACCTTTTCTCCACTTGTCTACATCCAAACACACATTTCTATTTGGGCTTAAAATCTATTGCATCTCATTTCTGATTGAATGCATATTTAGTCCACACATCTAGTAATTAAAACCACATCATGAATTAATCATAGCACACTTATGTTACATGACCAAACCACTATCACAATCAAAACATCTAAACATACCTGAGACAAGGTCTGACTAGGATTTCATCACCTAGCAGATACTTTACCCTTCCCAACAATCCCACTTAGACTTCACTACCAAGGGGAAAGCCCACTCTATTCTCTGGCAGAGGATAAACCCTAGGGGAAGTATATACTGGCTAAGCAACCCAGCTTATCTTTGGTCTCGTGAAGTGAGGGGAGCTTGCTCCTTAGCACCAGGCCATGTATGGAACCTAATACAGACTCTTGAGCACCAAAACTAACCTGAAACCAATCTTAGACTAGTTCTTCTAGGACCCGTTCTAAAAGCCAACTTCCTAAACACACTCTAAGGCATAAGCCAACATGATTCTAAAAGTTTATTCTTAGGAATTAACGTTAGGGTCTGCTTGTCTTCATCTTTTTTTTTGCCTTTATTTGGATTTTTGAGCTAGTGAGGATGCATTTTTCTAAGCTTTAAACAACTCAAAACCTTTTTTTCTTCCTTCCCAACCACACAGTAAATGACATCAGTTTTCCAACTGACGTCGGCAACCTATTTTCACCGACATCAAATTTTTGACTGATGTCGAACACTTATTCTCACTGAGATCAGTTTTTAAACCAACATCAGTCACTGTCACAATCCTTCTTCCAAAATAGCAGGCTTAAACCCTGACTTTCTTGCTGTTAGACACCCATTCTGGTTTTTCTAAGACTGAAAAACATAGTTTCTAGAACCTGATTCTTTTTGCCTTGAATGGTTTTGACATGTAGTCAAACCAAGACTCTTGTTGACCATGCTAGGCAACAACCACTTCCACCTTCACCCTCCATAACAAGTCCCCTGATGGAGTATCATTCAGAGACTGAATGAACTCCTACCTAACTGACCCCAACTCAGCCTCCCATTGTCCTTGAGGGGGACCAAGACTTTGAAAGGTTCCTTGACCTCGATGTCAAGGCCCCTCAACATTATCTCACAAGAAGTCAAACATGAGACTCTTTAGGTAACCCAATTTATGGGATGCCAACCTCTTTAGTTGAGACGGTAGCCATATCAACAGCATATGTAATCCAACCCATAGACACCCAGGGCATCACCTCAACTAATAACCAAACCATGACTAATCTTCTAAGTGTGGCTTCTCCTTCTATCTCTTGGCCCACTTTCATTGGGGTTTTGGCCCCCCATCAACCACAGACTATTCAACAAAGTTCTACCCCTTTCCAAAATCTAGTTGTCTCCATCCCACCTATTCTTGCCCCCATCAACACAAGGGTGGCTACTCATCCTTTGGCTAATGTTGCCACTATCCAACCACCTATGGCAACATCAAGCCTAGTCGTGCCTTCTACCTTCATGACACAACCACCCTTGGTCTCCACATCTATCCCAATGACTAGTTATCAATACATTGCACCCATACAAGTGCAACCGACTACATCATATGCCCCTTCTAGCACCTTCCAAGTGCCTTACAACCTAGGTGGTGCCCCACCCACAAATATATTAGTTGATCTAATCAAAATGCTAATGGACAAAATGTCTAATCTTGAGGCTTCCATTTCTGGTTCAAGCAATGTCCTTTCATATGACCAAATTTGTAATAAACCCATTCATCCCTCAGTCCTAATTCAGCCATATCCCAGTCAGTGGGAGCTTCCTAAGTTCACTTGCTTTCAGAGTAAGGAAGACCCATGGCAACATCTATGAGCATTCAGACATGCTTGTTATCTTATAGCCCATGATGATGCATTATTGCTATGCACATTCCCCATGTCACTCTCTGGTGCTACCCTCGATTGGTACAGCTCTCTCACCAGACACACTCTTTTCACATTCACCCAACTGGCCCAACTTTTCCTTGACCACTTCTCAATCAACATCACTAAAAAGGTCTCAATCACGGACCTATACTCTATCAGATAGTTTGATGATGAATCCATAGCTGACTTTGTTGCCTGTTGGAGAGGCTTAATCAACCAGCTCTCCTTTTCTTTGCCTCAACCTGAGCTCATCAAACTCTTTTCCCAAGTGTGTGCCAAACATATTTCCTCTACCTTGTGGGTCCAAACATTTCACACCTTTGATGAAGATTTCACGATGGCTAGGAAGCTTGAACTACATGCCATCGAGGAAAACAAAGTCAAGTTGTGGATTAAAAACCTCAACACCAAGTCCAATGACCCTTCCTCATCCAAACCTACTTCTTCCCACTCCAAACCCAAGGGAGTGGCAAACACTATGCTCATTAGATCACCATCTTCTACAACAACCAACCAATCTCAACCTTCCACATCTCAAAGCATCACAAAACAATTCCAACAATGGTATATACAGCGTCAGCATACTCCTATAGGAGAATCATATGCTTTCATTTTGGATAAACTTGTCAAACAGGGGGTCCTCAATCTCCCTCAAATTTGACCACCTTAATTCAACCCCTCAAAACCTATCTCTATATGGTACAGGGAAAATGACTTTTGTCATTATCATCGTGTCAAAGGCCATGACACAAACAACTATAAAAACCTTTAAAAACATTGTCCAAGACATGTTAGATAAAGGTGATCTAGTCTTGGATAACCCAAATGCGCCACTTAATCAAAACATTGACATCTTTAAACAACCTTTTCCTAACCATACCCCTAGCCAAAACAATGTGCAGACCATGACCGATGACTCCCAAGAGCGTAATATACGCATAGTCAACACGGTCTTGCCTATTATGCCTAACCAACCTCTCTCATAGTCTTAAGAGGTTAGCCCACCCATTGGTCCATTGCAAGTAGAAGAGCCTTCTTTTCCTATTCATCTTCCACAGGTGGAGGAACCATCTTCTCCTATTAGTTCTCCATCAACCTCTATTATATTGGAGGACGCCTTGACCATACCAGCACTGGTAGCCTCACCCTCATCCTTCCTATCATTAATGGGGGATCATACTTTTCCCACACCTCAACCACACGCTGAAACCATCACCATCCCTATGCTATACCCTCTTAAAGAGCCAAACTCTCCAACCCCTTCTCTGCTGAGAGAGGAACTCACCACCTCACCCACTTCGACTGAAGAAGATTCAGTGAAAGTTGATTTGAACCTCACCCCTCACAATAGTAGTCCTCACACTAAACCAAAGAAGGCTACTAAACCCCGTCAGAGGACCTTTCCTCCACCATCATCATTGCCCTCCATTTTGGGCCCTCATCCTTCTACCATAATAGGAGTGCTTCCTACTCTGACACCCAACAAAAACAAATCACCTGCATTACGACCAACACCTAACAAAAACATACCTCCTTCAAAACATCCAATGCCTCCTACCATGAAAGTGTCATCTATGCATTTGGCCACACCACCAAACAAAAGGATGGTACAAAACACTCCCTTGACAATATCTAAATAGAAGTTGTCAACTTTTACTGCAATGAAATGTACAGACCCATTAGCAGGTTCTTATACCTTACTGTTACACCAACTTTTACAATCCTCTAACATCACTCTTCCACCCATCAAACCATTTTAGCCTCTCAGACCAATACCATCTTGGTTTGATGACACCAAAATTTGCCAATATCATCGCACACTTGGGCATGACACTAAAAATTATTGTGCCCTTAAGGTTGCCATTCACCAATTCATGGAGAAAAACACCCCTCTTGTTGAGGATACTATCACCAAATCTCCAACACCGTCTCATGTCTCCCAAGCATTTTCACCATCACACTCGTTAACTCTCATATCAAGGCCATCTTGGTTTGATGACACTAAATTTTGTCACTATCATCGCACACTGGGACATGACACTGAGCGTTGTTGCACTCTTAAAGCTATCATTCATCAACACTAGAAAAAGGATACCCTTCTCATCAAGGATCCTCTTGACCACCCTTTAACTAAGCCATCAACATCATCCCATGCCTCTTGAACATCTTCACCTAAATCAAGAGCCCATTATCAAACTGTGGTCCCTCGATCACCTCCAACCCCTTTATTTGAAATCAACACCATCATCAATGTGGCCAACAGGTTACAAACCATATAGGATAAAGGGAAAGAGAAGGTTTCTCTCCCCCAAACATATCCATTCCTCAAGTCCCCTCAACCATCAAGACCTAAGATTTCAATCTTGGGTGCATCTTGACCAACTTTTTCAAAACCAATTCATGACCCCATGGTGAAACAACTTCACCCAACCTCTATGAAGACATCTTTGTATAACCTCATACAAAGCTCTCTGCAGCATTGTCTAACTTTGATCAAAGCCTTACAGGCAGTGAAGATCCAAATCGAAGACCCCCAACCATTGGCTGCTTTGGTCACATCATTACCTACCATTGCCTCCATCACTTTCAGTCATTCTGAGATTCCAACCTCCAACATGGAAGATCAGGATCTTGCCCTCTCAAACTAATTCTATCAGACATTCTCCCTGTCACATAAGCGACTAGGGGAATTTGCCTCTATCTTGACTATCAACCTTGACCAAACATCAACCAACCTTTTAATCACGACCTCAACCAAGCCTTGACCAAGCATCAATCAAGTCTCGACCAAGCCTCGACCAAGCCTCGACCAAGCCTCGACCAAGCATTGACCAAACATCAACCAACCAAACAATGACTAAATATCAACCATACCAACATCGACCAAATATCGACCTCGACTGCACATCAACCAACTTCTTAATCATCTTTAACACGTGACCAATTTGGAAAGAAGCAAATGAGGTAAGTTTGCTCCTAATTGGCTCGGACCTTATATCATGATGCATAAGCATGGATCAAGGACTTATTGTCTATCTTCTTTCAAAGACCAGCCATAAACTAAACCCTTTAATGCCTTGCATCTGTGACCATTCTACTATTAGTCGAGTACTCGTTCACTTGACATTTAACTTGAGCTCATCCCTTAAGCAATCCCTATCATTTTAATCCTCATTCCTTTCAACCCTATTTTCCTAAAGCAAACCCTATGTAACTCTTTTATAAAGTATGAATGCTTTGTCCTAATAAAAGGGAGCCCTTACACTTCTATAGTCTCGTCCATGACTAAAAATTTTGTCAAAAATAAATTAAGATGTCAAAATATCAAAAGGTCATAAAACTATAAATGCAGACTGCTCCCTCGGAGGACAGCTACATCATCATTATTATAGCTAATAGACTGCTCCCTTGAAGGATAGCTATTCAAAGCCCTCATATATATAAAGCAAAAATATAGACCACTCCCTTGAAGGATGGCTATGCCTAAACATCTTGCTATAAACAGCACTTTCTTAGAAGCTTCCCGCATCGATCAGCTTCACAAATGACCACAAAGCAAAATGACATCCCTACGTAGACTTCCTGCATTGATCGGTCTGCTCAAAAAAAAAAGGGGGTCATGGACTTGACTTATAGTCGTTCTCAGGGTCTCCTATAAAAAGGGGAAAAGTTATCCCTACTAAAAATGGCTACCCTATCCTAACATATCACATCACCTACTCAAGGGACTTCAAGCTCATTTTAATGTCAAAGTGATTCAATTACTTCTCTAACACAACCAATGGTCAACGATGTAATGCATGAATGGGGATTTTGTTTCTAAACAAGCCCCCTACCTATGCTATCATTATGGTCCTTGTCAATGAAAGAACAATGCACCTTTCACTTTTTATTCACTTTGGTCGCATTCAACAAAATCATTTTCCAACCAAATATTTTTTAGACCACAAAATGTTCTCATAACTTATTCACACTAGTTTCTATGGACAATAATACACATGGAAACTATCAACCATACAATTTATGTCAAGCATAAACCATTACTTGCTGAGGCATAAATAGACTCCTTTCATTTTTAGCATACATCCATCGCCCAATATGGACAATTGCTAGGGATGAAAAAACCTCACCAATGTTACAGAATACACGATCACATAATATGGAAAAGGCTGTAACATCATCTTCTCCTCATCATTTCAAGCACATACCCTCAGACATATGGGAAGTGTTAAACCTTTATCATGACCAAACCAATCATCAACCATTTTGCAACCTTGCCTAAACTACATTAGTCTGAGGCCCTTCCAAAAGGGGCTATGTAGGTAGCACTCACATGACATGACATCTTCTGGGGTTAGCTCGGCCACATCTGTTTGTTCATCTATCTGATGGACAAACCATATTACCCTTTGACCATGACTTACCTTGACCAAACCAATCATCAAACAACTTTGCCTCTTAGTCTAAACTACATTAGTCTGAGGCCCTTCCAATAGGGGCTATGTAGGCAGCACTCAGATGATAGGACATCTTTTGGGGTTAGCTCAACCACATCTATTTGTTCATCTATCTGATGGACAAACCATTTTACCTTTGACCATGACCTTAACGTAGTCCAAACCAATTCTCAACCACTTTGACTTTTCCTCTGAACTACATTGGCCTGAGGCCCTAACAATAGGGGTTATGTAGGCAGCACTTAGATGACATGACATCTTCTGGGGTTAGCTTAGCCACATCCGTTTGTTCATCTATCTGATGGACAAACCATCTTACCTTTGACCATGACTTAACCTAGTCCAAACCAATCATCAATCAACTTTGAATTTTTTTCTGAACTACATTGGTCTGAGGCCCTTCCAACAAGGGCTATGTAGGCAGCACTTAGATGACATGACATCTTCTGGGGTTAGCTCAGCCACATCCATTTGTTTGTCTACTTGATGGACAAACCATTTTACCTTTGACCATGACTTAACCTCGTCCAACCCATCTACAACTGACCCTCTTCCTCCCTTTTAGGGAGAACTACATCAGCCTGAGGCCCTAACAATCGAGGCTATGTAGGCAACACTCAGTGCACATGGGGTCTTCTGAGGTTAGCTTGGCCATTCCTTCATTTGTCCATCTAATGGACCAACTATCTTACCTTGACCAATAACCTTGGAGATCACGACTATTCCTCTGACCATGACCACTTCCAAGATAACTTTGCCTTGGTTGTTTTTGCATGTATCTGCCTCATAGATGGTTAGTAAAATTGTCCGCACACCATATTTTGACCCTCACAAGTATAGGATCATGAGCAAGTTGATCCCCATTACTTGTGACATTTTTGTTTTTTCCAAGAGCACTTCTTGAGCCTGGGATACTTGGAACATGATGACCATTAGAGCTATAGCTTGGATTGAATAACCCAATCAGTTATGACTAAATTTTGGGGCCTAATTATTTCAATTTTGGCACTCCTCAACCCTTGACCTATGACAATTTGACCTGACCATCTCGTGAAGTGGTATGCATGCAATCTCAACTATTACAATGTTCACACTCAAACTTCACCATATCAATCCACTATCTATCAAATTGGCACTAATTTTAGGTTTCCTTCCCTCAACTCCCACTTTGAGGGGGAATACCTCATCCCATAATCGGGGCAATCAACTTTCATTTTTGTCTTGTAGTTCATTAAAACAACCAATAGGACAAAAATGACCTTATCCCATACCTGGGGCAGCTTACTCCTATTTTTGTCTTGCAGTTTGTCAAGAACAACCAACAAGACAAAAAGGGGTAAATGTAGACACCAAAAACATTTCTACTCCTTGGTCAACTCCCCCCTTGGTCCCCTTGGTCCACTTCTAACACATTCCTAACCCACACACTTATTAATTTAAAATAAATTAACTATTTTAAATTAATAGCCCCCTCGACACATCACCCATGACACCTCACCCCACCTTGGATACCTCTCCTTGGATGCCTCCCATCACCCTATGACCAATTTATGACCTATTTCAACCCTCTTGCACTCATTTAATCCACTTTTGGACCATTTTTCAAAGGCAATCAACCTTGGCAAATGAAAAAATGCACAGAAGGCTAATTTTAGCCTTTTTCCATTCTTCTAGCTGTCGACGTCGGTTACCAGTTGGTCGATGCCAGTGGAATCACTGATGTCGGTCTCTTAAAACAACCCAAAAGGTGAATTCTCTTCTCTCCTGGGATGCTGAATCAATTAATCACAGACCCAAATGCTAATTCTCCATCTACTGGTATTCGACCTTTCTCTCTCTCTCTCTCAAACACACACAAAGCATCACAGGCTACAGGGACTCTACATCAGTCACTCTACCATTGTAGGGAGTCTTCTACATCAGCAATAGGGTTTCTACACTTTTGGTTCTCTGCTAAGGAGCTAAGTATTCTTCTTTTATGTCATTTTAGTAGCTTAGAATGTATTTGTAATCAATTTTCTATTATTTCTTTTAAGCCACATTATCAACCAGACCTGGCTATCAACCAGACTAGACCTGACTCTCTTCCTGAGAAGGCTGAGAAGCCTTCTTCATATTCTCACTCCTTTTGACACCCTGTCCCTTATCTGACTCCTTCCTCAGACCTTACTCTCTACCCTACACAAACCATCAGTCTCTCAGACTACCATAAACCATTTTGTCGACCATAAATAGACCTGAGACTCGTCCAAAGCCTCATTGCCCCGATCGACACCGGCCTCCAGGCCCATTGCCCCTATCGATGTCGGTATATTAACTGATGCTGGCAACCTTAACCAAACCAATGATGGCAGACTAACTGGCATCGGCAACAATGGAAGGTAGACAACATAATATAGGTATGCATTACCTTTATTTCTTTTGTTTAGTCTTTCATTATTTCTATCTAACAACATTCTCTTTTATCAAAAGTGGACTGTCATCCCTCGAGGAAGTCTTTGCACTTCTGGGATCGAGCTTTGCTTGATAGTCCACCATCTATCCATCTAACAATCTCCTTGTTTAAGTCTCTTTCTTCTATAGGTGTCATCCTCCACAGCCAAAGAGGAGTCCCTACAACGTCTGGATAATGGTGCACAAACTTCATCCAGGTACATACAAACCCCTAACCATTTTATCTTAGTTTCTTACTTCTTTTGAATGTGGAAAAGCAAAAACTTGTTAGAAATAGGAACATCCTATGAGAATTGGTAATCTTGCATCACCAAAAAAAAAATTAGTTAGTTGAGTAATAAACCATATTTTTTGATGTGAATTTTAAATATGTAGTAATTTTTTTATGATGTTATTGACTTTTCAAGAGTCCACTTCTGTGGATGGAAGGTGGCTGAGAGTTGTGTAAGAGATGGAAAATAAAGGGGTTTATTTTCTTAGATAAGGAAAGTAACATGCATAGAGATACAATGTGCATATAGATTAAATAAGGTGTAGGAAGTAAATCAAAAAAGTAAGGACTCATATGGTAGCACATAAAGAGATAGAGATTTATGGAGTGCCAAGGAGCATAATGCATCATGTTTTGTTCATTGAAGTTGTGATACATGTTAAAAATTAAGGTTAAAACTAAATATAAGTTAAAAATTACACATACAATCTATTAAATTTTTAGCCTACCCATTAAGCAAAATAGAGCAATGTAGAACTACATCTAAAGGATGTACAAATTTTCATAGTGAAGGTACTAAACCAATGAAGAAGTTCTAAGGAACATGGTGAAATTAATGATGGTGTAGGAAACACATAAATCATAAGGCATAAGAACAAGAAAAAAATTAGGTGAAAAACATTTTTTGTGAAAGCTAAAGAACTAGGGAGTAGGAATAATAATCACTTACAAGGACCTATCCTTAGGCATTGAGTGAGGCTAAGTCAATTCCATAGGTGATGTGACAAGATGAGGACAAACCAACAAGATATATTATGTGAAAATACAATTTGATAATAGCAAAAATTATAAATCTCAAGGTTCTTGAAATTCTATGATAACTCTAGGGTAGGATTAAATATTTATTAGGGCCTGGGATTCAAGAAAATCTTTATTGAATATAACTAAAGGTGAGTGAGTGGAGAATCCAATAAGGTAACCCAAGATAAAGAAACTATAAATAGGGGTCTTTGGTCAACATTTGTAATGATCCAAAGCAAAGGAGGAAACTCTATTATTTTGTATAACTATCCCATGGAGGGACAAGGAAAATATTTATGAGGCAAGACAAAGAGAAAAAAAAGATTCACATAAGAGATGAAGGCCCATAGCCTTGTGAGAACAAAAGTCTGAAGATTACATGAGAGAATGAGAGAGTTGATATATCCATTATAAAGCTGAGAAACTACTAATATATTGTAAATTTGGCTTGTTAATAAATAATAGTTGAATATACACTATGTGGATCTCTAAGAGTTGTGTATTTAAGACATCCATTCATGGAAACCCATGATTATGACTAAAAAAATTGGTATAAGATCAAGGTTTTAAACCTTGAGAGGTGTATGGAGAAAAGGTGAACTTTAAATATACATATGCATACATACATAGATATATACATATATATAAGCTAATGGAATAATGCTTTTAGATCACCGAATATGTAATACCCCTCATGTTATGTCACTTTTACCTAGATGGTTTGATGTCTTCATCATGTGTGTGACCTTTAGTTTGTGAAGAAATCAAAATTATTATTCCCTTCATGTGATAATGATTAAACATTTGTTATTTATGTTAAGGAGGTTTAATTAAATTTAAATTACCACAACTTAATCATATAATATATAATTCCTATAATTATTTAAAATAAAATTAAAATTAAAAGAGGAAATAAAAAGGTTCATAGGCCTTATAGTAAGAACATTAGATCTAACCGAGATGCATGTTAGCTATCCTATAATACTTAGAATCATATCCTACATTTAGTGGCTTGTCCAACTAGTTGGAATGTATAGTTAAATTTGTAAAAAAAAAAATTAGTTGTTAGAGGCACATGTGGACATGTAATTAATTATTATTTGTGAAAGGAAGTGGATTTACTTGTGCAAGTAAACCTACATGTTTCTTGTAAAATAATCTATTAATGTAAGAAATATATGGGCTTATAAGAAGACTTTTTGATGATTATAGGAAAATTATAAGGGTGGGTTTACCTATGTAAGTAAACCCACATGGACTTGTAATAATTTTTAAGAAAGGTATGTGTTCTTTATGACAAGAAAATACCCTTGTAAGTAGGATAATCCACTCCAATAATATGTTTTGGTGGATTATAGTGGGATAAATGTTTTTTTAACCTCCCACCAATTGCCCATTTTTGGGTTGATTAAACATGTGAGGAGATTGTATAAAAGAGGATCTTGTGAGATGAAAGGGGAAATCTTAGAATTTTGGGGAATTGTGATATGTATAGCAAGTGGTAGAGAAGAGGTAGGCCTATTATGTTACAAATTATTTAGTGCTTTATGTGTTTTTAAAAATAATTAATTCTAATTTGACTCATTTTGAGGTTTTTAATAAATATAATAAAAAAATATTCATGAAATTAAAGAGGTCAAATTTATAGTAGACAAGTTATCCTCTCACTTTGTATTTGAGTGTGTTCATTTTCAATTGCTATACATGAGTAAGATTATTCTAGACGGATGGTGAGTTGATTTAAACATTTTTGATTGATTTTGAATTAAAAATGGTTATTGGGAAAATCTCTCTCTCTTTCCCTCTCATTATTTTGATAAAGCATAATACATATACAAAATATAGACATTTATTATTATTATTATTATTATTATTATTATTATTATTATTATTATTATTATTATTATTATTATTGTTATTATTATTGTTATTATTATTATTGTTGTTGTTGTTGTTGTTATTATTATTATTATTATTATTATTATTATTATTATATATTTATTGATTTCTTGAATTTAAGAACACATAGACACATAAAGAGACATATTACTAATAAATAAGTATGTATAAATTATATTTATAAGTATAAAGGTTATTTATTTAAAAATAAAATTCAATGGAATTATGTTGGGAGGATGGAATATCCATTCCCCATGACCTTGACTTAGTAGGTTGGGACTATAACAGTCCCAACCACAACTAGGGGGTGGGATGTGGCACCCCATCGCTGCATTTTTTTGGTGTAGTGAGCTCGGACACTCAAAACCCTTATGCTTGGCCTTTTATTTTACTCTTTAATAATAATAATAATTTTATGATGTGTGCATATGTGTATATCCTCATCATACTTAAAATGAATATTCCCTTCATATTAATAATAATATTTAAATAAAATATATTTTTCATATATGTATTTAAATATTTACATTTTTGAAATAATAGATAATATGAATACATATATGAATATAAATATATGTGTGTATCTCCAAAATTAATTATAGTAAAATAATAAGGCTTAAATAAAAATACTTTTTTAAATATGATAATGGAGTATTCAGCAAGATCTCTAGATAAACTGAATGCATGGTTCATAAGCAAGAGAAGAGCACAAGCACAAGCATTTCAGTGAGCAAGAAATTAAAGAGAAATATTACATAAGACATAATCAATCCACACTAATTGAATATATCTATAATAAATATTTATAAATATGAGAATGAATGTGTAACTCCTTCTAGAATAATGGTAAAAATCATAGAATAAGAAAAATAACTCCATCCTCGAAATAGCTAGTCAACCTAGTAACTCCCACTAGCTAAAATAGATATACCAAATGTAAATATTCATGAAAAGTAAACCTAAGCAATATTACATTTGTATAGTAATAATAAAAATATAATAAATAAAATAAAATCATACCCTACACTAACATCCCCCCTTAAGCATAACTTAGGTGGTTAAAATATATGGGTCCCAAAAACATGGCCTAATAAGGTACCCATGTATAAAGAAAATTCTCGTAAATTAGACAAAATGAGAAAACTAATAATAAAAACTCCATCCAAAAGAGAGATAAGAATAAGATGACTAAAAGGCCTCACAGAAGATGATGTTACAGTATATCAAACCCTAATAAGAGCTCACAAGTGAAGATACTTAATCTTCATGTAAGGTTTGGTGAAGATTTTTTTCGTTTGCTTCATTGTCTATAAATATCCAAGATCAATGATCTACTCATGGATTATATCTCTGATGAAGTGATTTTGAATCTCTACATTTTTCTACTGATGCTAGATCAAATTCCTACAAAATTGAATAGACTCTACTTGTAGTATATGATTGTAGGTCATTTGAATTAGATACCAAACTCTGCGAGAATCCCCTAAAGCCATATAGCCTTAGTGGTATCATTGAAATTTCATATGTATTTTTACATATTATATGGGAAATAAATAACATTGTACCTCTTTATTGACCAATTAAGATTCTATGATGGATATTTCAGGGATGGAGTAATTTTTCTTATTCTATGATTTTTACCAATGGAAAAACTATAACTTGAAGTGGAATTAAGATTCTTAATATTTCTAGACTAGTTTGAGTCAGTATAACAATTAAATTTTATGTCAATACCATATCTATAATTAATCCCAAATCTATGTGTAACCTGAATTTAGTGCAAAATAATTTTATCTACTTTCTAATGTAACTCATGGGGTTCTTACATGAATCTAGAGACTAGGCTCACTGCATATGATATGTCAAGTATAGTATGTGTCAAGTAGATAAGGCTAATGATTATTTATAAATACAAGGTAGCATAAACCAATATTAAAGTACAATTTACCTCAATCTTGAATCTAGATAGAAAATGGGTCTAATTTGGATTACAATTAGCCATGTGAAATTTAGCATGTAAGTCAAGAGCATATATGGGCTATGTCAAATTAATATTTGAGTTAGAATGATAAATATGGATCCTAAGGAAGTAATTTAACAATCCCAAATATGTCATGGAAAATATATCATGAATAACTTCTTTCATCACTTAAATGGATGAGGAATATATCCCAGTGATCAAACGATCATTAAGATAAAGAACTAGAATAAAAAATGAATCATGCTACCACAAGAGATAGATGTTTGGATTTGAATGGAACTAAGTTAAACCTATATAAATATGGAAGGAATCCATATTAGCATACCTAGACTGAAGGGCATGTTTGAGGTTATAGATAAATTTCCAAATTATACACATAAAGAAAGAATCCTTGACAAATCTTGGTGGCTTCTCTATATAAATATCTTCCTCAAAGTCATTGTTAAGAAAGACACTATTCACATCCATATGATAAACATCTCAATGATTGGCTATGGTAATAAAATGTGTGAGCCTGATAGAGTTCACTTTGGAGACTAATACAAAGTTTTCTTTGTAGTCGATGTTAGGCACCTATGAGAAACCTTTTGAGACCAATCATGCTTTGAACCTGTCAATAAACCAATATGTTGCATACTTATTTTAATATATCCATCTACATAAAACTACCTTTATTCCATTATGAAGAAGTGTAATTTATCAAGTGTGATTTATGATTAAGGATTTATAGTCCTCATGCATGGTATAATCCCACTTAGGAATACCTAATGGCTCCATAAAAGTCTTTATATTTGAGGCAAAGTCATATAAATCATGTGGCCCAGTATTCAACTCTTAACATGTCTACATGTCATTTAAAGGATCCCCAACCCATGTATCTACACTCTAGAGTGTCTATCTTTACCAAAGAGTACCACAAGTAGGTGATTCATGTAGAGAATCATCATCCTCCAAAGTTTGGATAGATGTGGATGAAGATGAGTCCCCATCACTACTCTCACTATCAAAACTAGAAGAAGTGTCCTCAACCTATAAAATATGCTCAATTTAATCTAAATAATTATAATTATTGTGGAATATAAGTGAGTCCAATGAATTTGGATAAATGTCACATATCAATTCTACATGCCTATCCTAAAAGTGACCAATTCTCTCAATGAATAGCTTATGTGTGGTTGGATGAAGAAGTTGATATCCATTAACACTATATACATATCTTACAAACATTTAAGGCTTATTATGAGGTTGCATAACCTTATGTTTCTTCTTAAGTATAAATTTCATAGCTAGAGATATGAAGATATTGAAATGTTGAACTATGAGTTTTTAATTGTGATAATATTTAAAAGGGGTTATTCTTTTTAAGCCTTTGTTGGGAACCTAGTTCTATATCTAACAAGCACAATTGATTGATTTTACATAATACTGAGGTATTAATTATTTAAAGTTAATTGTATATTTTATCATATCTTTCAAGGATTGGTTATTTTGTTTTTAAACAACATTATATTGAGGATTATACAAAAATATGTACTATAAATCAATCCCCTTTTCTAGGAAAAACTTCTCAAACCTATTATTGACGTACTCACCCCCATTATCTATCTAAAGAACCTTGACAGATTTATTTGATTGTTTTTAAACAAGTGCCTCAAAGTCTCAAAAATATTTGAAAACTTCAAACTTTTTCAAATAAATTAGACCAATGGGTATATCGATTAATAATAAATTAAGGTGAGAACATACTTAGCTCTAGTGAAATATGGATTAGGGAATGGACCTTATATGTCACTTTATATCAAATCCAATGCTTTTGTATACCTCCATGATTTACCTTTGTTAAATTTATTATCAATATGACTTATAATGGCTCAACCCTTGAAAATAAATTTATAGAAACAAACTTTACGAAAACCTATTACCATATTTTGTTGACTAAGTTATTATACGTAATAGTAATTAAGGTGGCCAAACTACTCATTAAATAATTATATAAATCCATTTTAGTGATTCATTAATACATTATGATAAATGTTAGGTGAAAAGTGTGAGAAGGTATATAGTTAATCCTTGTGATATTTCATTCCCATTTACACTATAGAATCACTGTGAAACTCTTTAATGACTACAAATTTTATATAAAATTCAACTCTCATGCCATGAATAATGTGAGTGACTTGGTACATAGACATAAAATTAGTTGAGTGTGATAGAACACTTATAACACTATTTAATGTTCCTCCATTCACTTCAATAGACCCTCTCCCTACAACTATTATTGGAGTGTCATCACCTAATGTGATAGAAGATATGGTACAAAGCTCTAAGAAAGATAACTCAACCTATGAAGATCATGTATGGTGAAAATCACCCATGTAAATAACCCATGAATAAGTTATAGATACAAATGATACTAAATACTTTCCCTTTTATTTCTATGTACCTTTTTCTTTTACATTAGAAGAATCCCAATTTGATGAATTTTGTTTGATAGTTTCAGGAACCAACTATGTTGTTCTTTTCCAAAATATGAGTTAGATGGTCAATCTCTTTCTTCATATCTTATGTTCATCATGCCCATTTTTATTAAAATAGGTAAACTAAACCGTCTCTTTATTATGTTCAAAATTTACAGAGGAGGTTTTAGTGTTAGGTTTTTATTCCTTATATTCTTGATCCTTCCTCACATGATCCTTTTTCTTTTGTTTCTTCTCCTTGTTATTTGAAGCCTTATATTTCCCATTCTCATAAATAAGGGCTTATGGTTTTGAGGAATTTAATGTGTTCATATGTATCAACTTATCTTACTACCAAGTCAAGTTGAAAACAAATTCATCTAAATATGGCATATTTCATGTGGCTCTAAGAGAAATTTTGTTGGAATGGAAGGTAAACACAGAAAAAATAATATGGACATA
Organism: Torreya grandis; assembly: GCA_037957365.1. Classification (NCBI taxonomy): domain Eukaryota; kingdom Viridiplantae; phylum Streptophyta; class Pinopsida; order Cupressales; family Taxaceae; genus Torreya; species Torreya grandis. The sequence continues at coordinate 993,485 of JARHVA010004303.1, forward strand.
GTTTTTAAAGTACCTAAAGAATAAGTTGTTCATTTTTATTCTCTATCCCACATTTTTTTAACCGTAATATCAAGGACTTAAACTTAGTGAATAAATATTAAAGGGTGTCAAAACTAATAGGACCTAACTTAATGTGTTCATTCTCTAGTTAATAGTCTATCATTACATCTTGCTTCCCAAAGAGATTTTATAAGATGGTCCATACTTCATTAGGTGTTTTAGTAGACTCTACATGAAAGATAAGATCATGAGAAACTGATATAAGTATAAACCCATAGGTTTCATCACAATGGTTGTAGCACTTAATGTTTTATTCATATGCATTAGGTTTACTATTAGTTCCCATTATTATATATTGTAAACCCTTGTTTCTTAAAATTATTTTCATTTTGGGTTTACAATCATAATAGTTAAATTTTGTGATAGTTGAAATTAAATTAGCATCCATTTTTATAAATAATGTTATTTTATTTGTGTTTTATAAATAAAGTAATTGAAAGAAATGTAGAAAAATATGCACCATGACACAACACTCCCTTGAAATTAGTTTCAATAAAAAACCCTAATTTTGGAACTTTATAATATTAGTGAAACTATAAAATATATGACACCAATATAATGGGTACAAAAAATCATGCACTTTTGAACAAAATGACACTCAATTTTGAGTTAATGATCAAAAGTTACATTATTTATCATCTTCTCATCTTTAATATCCTATTTTAATTAAAAAATCACAAAGCTTAAATGCAATGATGAATAAAACCATTATAACCTTATATACAAAGGATAGAATAAAATAAGAGACATATATAAAGCACTTTAAAATTCTTAATCAATCCTCATATGCATTTACATGTGCATTACAAGCAAGGAAAATATATTTGTCCTATTTTAAATCAAATTATTTTAAAAGGAATTACATATGAAAGATTTGAAAAAAAAGAAGGAAAATTTATGTTAGTTTGAATTATCTTTAGAATATGGGGAAGCAATAACTTATTTGATACTATGGAGATAATGTATCAAGGTTTTTGAATCAATTAGATTAATTTTAGATGTATTTATCCTTCAACACCAAGGGTGATGTGATAGTTTCATTTTATATTTAATGGATTTGCCATAAAGGATATAAATCATGTGGAGGAGTAGCCTATGTGAGGATAGAACACCATCAATGGTGGAAAGATTAGGTAGAAACTCTCCCTAACCATCCCATGAGATTACTATTGTAGGTCATGTGAGGATTTGGGATCTTCCTTGACATGAAAATCCCTTTAATGGAGTTAGGATCAAGTTTTAACATAAGATGAGATAGTAAAAATGTGAGTTGAGATAGAAAGGCATAGTTTTTATAGCAAGATATGTTACTACACACTTTCTAACATGCTTGAATGCCTCTTTTCAATGTGAAACATTCTCTTGTAGTCATGATACCCTCCTCTTGGCAACATGACAACCTTGTTTAAATGTGATAGTCTAAGACCCTCCTCTTTCCCTCTTAAATCATATCCAATATCAACTAGGAGTAGGTTGTGACCATATAAAGGTTGATAAGTAGCTAGATAGAGGATGGTAGTAGACTTTTTATTCTTCATGTGTATGTGCCTTCAGTTTTGAAAATGTGTTTTAGTTAAATGTAATGAGCCTGTATAAATAAAGGAGAGCCAATACAAATAAAATATAATCCATGTGTTTCTACATGAAAAAAAAAATAAACCCTTCATTTTTTTGAGGTTTTTAATATTTAAAAAACCTAATAATTTTATAATCCCTCAAATATGGATTGTGAATACAAACCCTTAGAATTTTTGAAAATGAACTCAAGATTTCAAATGACTATTAGTAAAATAATGACATTCATATACTATAACAACACTTTAATACCATAATGGAGTATTCATTAGGATCTATAGGTCAACTAAATGAATGGATCGTAATCAAGAGACAAACATAAACATAAGCATTGTTATGAGTAAGAAATGAAAGAGAAATATTTTCCAAGATATAATCGATCCACACTATTTGAATATATCAATAAACAAGATGTACATATAGGAGAGTGAATGTGTAACCCCCCCTAGAATAGTGGTAAAAGTCATATAATAGGAAAATGAAATCCACCTCGAGAATAGTTGGTCAAAGGAGTAATTCTAACTAGATAAAATAGGGCTACCAAATGTAATTCCCTATGAAAAATACACATAATCAAGCTTAAATGTGTGTAGGAATATTAAAAATATAATTAATAAAGTAAAATAGTATCTTACATAAACATATGAAATTATAAGAGAAAAAGTAAATGAAACATGATACTTTAGTTTTTGAGATAGTTGATTTTGAGAAATCATTCATATAGAGGTGTGGAGATGTTAATAATATTTATAATAGGGTATGTGCATGGAGTTGGGGGATAATTTTGTGCACATTTCTATTAATTCATATGCATTATGGTCATAACACATATGCTTTATTTGAATTTAGGATTGGAACTATCGAACCTAGTAATGTGTATGTTTTCCTAATAATGCATACATGTTATGAGTAACATGTATGCATTCATGTTGTTTTACAAAGAAAACTAGAACAAGATCATGAATACAATATTGACGTGAATCTGATAGTTACTTTAAATCTTGAATTTAAATTTATTTTAGTAAATATAATAAATTAGGGTCACTTTATGATAGAGTTGGTGTCATATTTGCATGCCTTAAAATTGGAAAATAGTTTTTCAAAATCCAATTTGGTCAATACTTAGACATTTTTAGCATTTAAGTATTGAACCTACGTATTTTAGGGAATAAATTTTACAATTGATGTCTATTTTTTGTAAACATATAGTCATTTTTTAGGTTTTGTGTTCCTTCTAGATAACTTCCTATTATTTCTAGGAGTCTTAGGTTTGTCAAAATTGAAGTTTGCAAATCACTCACTTTGAACTTGATCCAAAGTGGTGTTATTAGGGTAGCATACATCACATTGATGACCTGTAAACATCAAATGAGAATTTTATGTTAATTTCACTTGTTCATCATCCCTACCTCATCCATGATCACTTCATATGCATCCCACATCACCCCTAATCATTGTCTCTTCATTCCTCATTGTCCCTAATATCTCCTTCATTAACCCTCATTATCCCTCATCATCTCTAAACACTCCCTAATTTTTCCTAATTACTCCATCATTGACCCTAATTATACCTCATTATACCTCATCACTCCCTCTTTATCCTTCATCATCCCTAATCACTCCCTCATTGACCCTCATCATCTTTAATCACTCCCTCATCATTCCTAATCATTCCCTTATTTACCCTCACCATTACTCATCATGTATAATTACTCCCTCATCATCCATAATCATTCCCTCATTAATACTCACCATACCTAACCATCCCTAATCATTTATTCATCATCACTCATCATCTCTAATCACCCTTTCTTCATCCTTCATCACCCCTAATCACTCCTTCATTAACCCTCACCATCCCTCATCATCCCCAATCACTCCCTTCTTAACCCTTTCCATCCCTCATCATCCCTAATAAATCCATCATCATCTCTAATAAATACCTCCTCATCAATCCTCATCCTTAATCACTCCATATAATACCTTGATGGTGGTATTTTATTATGGTTTAACAATTCTAGGAGCTAAAATTAGAGAGTTGACTATGACCATGAAATATAAGACATAGTGATCAAAAAGATGTGGAGGAAAATTTGAAACATAAATATTTAACACCTATGAAAAAATATGGGCCTATTATAGATGATGTAATTCTAAATTGAAGATCCACCAAAAAAAGAGAAGCATGTAAAACCACAATATTACCAAAACTAGTTAGTAAATATGAGGATCACCAAGTTATGTGATTTCATGAAACCAATCAATTGATTTCCATATGAGGACATTTTGTGATCTGAATATTTACATTTAATACATTATATTTGGATGTCTATTTATTGATTCATCATACCAAAGAGTGGAAAATAATTTTAAAATGATTATAACAAGTATTAAAATATTGGAAAGTGGTGATTATTTCATAACTTCAATATTCAATCCAATGAAGAGTGTTACACTATGAGATCTCTACATGCAAAAATTGATAAGTGGGTAAGAGTTATCTAGAGCTATAAAAAGGTAATTAGATTATGAACCTAATGATATGGTTAGTACTAAAAATATCTCTACTTCCCCCAATAATAAATTATATAAATTAAAAAAATTATTTTATTAACAAATGTAGATCAATGGTGAACCAATACAATTAATCATTTCCAATGGAAGTCAAAAGAACATCAGTAGTTTCACTGGTGTTCTAATATAGGTCATATTATAAATTGAAATCATATTTCTCATAAAAAATATTTTCAAATATTTAAATTTAAATTGATGAATCATCCATAGCCATATGTTAGTGTATGGTCTAATATAGGTCTTGAGAAATAGAACACCAGTAGTTTCATTTGGTGTACAATATCAAACATTTTAAATATGTAATCCTTTGTGATGTATCACCATTATAGGTATGTGATGTTTTACATGTTGTCAACCATATATATACCATTTTCATGTAACATATGAATTAAATACTTGAAATTTTGTGATATATTGTCATTATCTAAAATACCATATATCATAGTTAGTTCATAAGCTTTCAGTAATTAGTGTCAAAAAGTGCAAGAATATTTTTAGTTCTAGTAATAAGTATACTCTTGATGGTAAGAAGTAAATAATTAGGGATGATGAAGGAGTGACTATGGATAATAAGTTAATTATTAGAGATGATTATGTATAATGACGGTTAATGAGGGAGAAATTAGGGATGAGGATGGAGTGATTAGAGATGATGATGGACGATGAAGAAGTGATTAGGGATGATGAAGGATGATGAAAGAGTGATTAGGGATGATGATGGATAAGGATGGAGTGATTAGGGATTATGAGAGATAGTGAGGTTCAATGGAGGAATGATTATGGATGATAATGGAATTATTATGTACAACTAGTGATAGTGAGGGTCAATGATAGAGTAATTATGGACAATGAAGAATGATGAGAGAGTGATTAGGGATGATGAGATATGAGTAATAAGTGATTAGGAATGAGGATTAAAATTTAAAAAAGTGATCATTTGATGTGTTTGATTAATAAATGTTACCTATGCTACCCCAATCACACCACTTTAGATCAAGTTCAAAGTGATTGGTTTGAAAACTTCAATTTTGACAAACCTAGGACTCTCAAAAATGCTAGAAGCAACCTAGAAGGCACCAAAAAAAATAAAACTATATGTTTACCAAATATGGAAATTAATTTAAACATTTGTCTTAAAATACATAGGTTTACTACTTAGACCCTAAAAATTCCAAGTGATGACTAGATTGGATTTTGAAGAACTATTTTCCACATTGTAAGTCATGCAATTATGACACTAACTCTATCAAATGCATAGTGACTTTAATTTATTATATATACTAATATAAATGTAAAAATATCAATTTAAACTTATACTTAACATTTAGATTATTAAATATTAGCTTCAAGTTAAGATTGGATTCATGATCTTGTTCTGGTTCATTTTTGTAAAAAATAATAAGAACTCATACGTATTCCTCATAATGTGTATCCATTATGAGGAATGAATTTGTGTTATGAGTAATGTAATTTCATTATTAATGTGATCATGTTAATAACATGATCACATTATTTTAATTTGAATTCGAACACCAAGCCTTTTGTCTTAGGAATGGCTTGGATTCTTGAGCCAAAGGCTTGGACCTGTGAATCTATAGTTAAGTCTGAGAGTTTTGATAGAAAATAACAAAGTTAAAGTTTGAACACCAAATACATTATGAATTTAAATGGTAAAATTCAAAAACTTAATACCATATTGATGAGAATTCTTTGTTCTTTCCAATCATATGATTTTTATATCTATTAGATTAATTAAAGGTTTCAAACTATGTTGATTTTTAACTATACCTTTTTTAGGCTACTACATGCCACAAATATACATGCCTATACATGTTCATGTAATTTTTTTCATTGATCCAATTTTTAAAAAAAATTATATGGTCACAAACTATGCCTAATTATATACACATTCAACAAAATGATTTTCATTGTTTTTAGGTAGTTAGGGGGTTGCATGGTTGGCTATCAATTTTTTTGTCAGTTTTCATTATCTATTTACTTGTAAAATTCATAAAATAAAATGTATTCATTTAAAAATATAAAAAAAATAGGTCACAAACTATAATATCTTATCTAAATGTTCACCAAAGGGTTTCAAGCAATATTAAATTTTACTAAAAAAATGGTGGGTTGCACGGCCATCTATCTACTCTATTTTATTAAAAAAATGAGTTCCTCTTAAAATTTTAGATGTTTTAATTAGTTATACTTAACCATTTTTAAAAAAATAGTGTTTTGGAAACTAGACTCAAAATTCTAAATTTTGTTTTCTTACACCACCTTTAAATTTGGACTGTAGATATCTCAAATTATCTACAAAATTTTAGATTTCTAAAATTTTACGAAAATCATGTCCACATGTAGGTCCCTTTTTGTCCCCAAATTTTTGCACTTACCTAATCATTATTGCTTATTATTAATATCACTATACTTTTTAAAAATAAAATTATGAGTTCCTAGTCATGCGAGATGATGAATTGTTATAGCCATTGTTATCTATTTGGGGACCCTATTCGTTATAACCCATTTAGTATATAAAATTTAATTATCATTTCTCAACATAAAATTGCTAGTGTTTCAATTACATTGTAAATAACTTAAAATTTTCATTAAGATGTTAGTTTCCATAGTTTCCTACTTGCATAGGTCAATTGTGATCATTCATTACTGTATATGCACTCGATTGAGAATTTCATTGAAAATATCATGTAGATGGAGGAGTCTAGGGGTTAAATTTTCAACATTTTCCTTCAAATGATAATATTTATTATAATATAAGGAAACATAATAATAAATATGTGTGTTATAATCATGGGTAGTTTCAACTATAAATTTCAGACAAAGATTATTTTGATGAACTCCACATGAAGGAAAAGGATCTCCTTAGTAGTTTTCACAATTTGGAGGCCAAAGAAGAAATGTATTGGTAACAAAGATCTAGAAAACTATGGATTAGATAAGGAGACAAAAACTCCAAATTTTTCCACACCTCTGCATCCAAAATATGGAAACAAAATCTCCTCACAAAAATTCAAGGTGAAGATGGAACTTGGTTCAGGGAGGATGCAATGAATCAATATTTGGCAAAAAATTTCAAATCTTTGCTCTCCCATTCCTCTTTTTGAGATGTTGGTCTAGAAGATCAAATGGTCAACCTTTTTAGCAGGGTCCTTACACAAGAAGATAATGTTTCAATCCTCAAATCCCCTTTGTAAGAAGAGATTAAGGTTATCATTTTCTCCATATAATGGGACAAGGCCCTTGGGCTAGATGGTTTCCCTCATTTCTTTTTCTAGGTTTTTTGGGACACTATTAGTCATGACATTTGTTTGGTCGTTATTAAAATTATCAAAACTAGATCCATGATCTAAGATTTCAACATGTTTATTGTCCTAATTCCCAAGAAACAAGGTGCATCTAAGGCATCAAATTTTAGACCCATTAGCTTGTGCTCCACTTTCTATAAAATCTATTCCAAAAGTCTTGCCTTTAAAATCCAACTTGTTCTTTACAAAATAATAATGGAGTAGCAAGGTGATTTTGTCTTCAATGGATAGATTTATGATGGAATCATTATTTTTCATGAAACCATCCACTCAATTTCTCATTTGGATTGGAAAAGCATGTTTCTAAAACTTGATATGAACAAAGCTTATGATTGGGTTTCCTAGTCTTTTCTTGATAATATTCTATGTAAAATTGGGTTCAACTCTCACGTCAAAAAATTAATTATTGCTTGTATTTACAATCCTTTATTCTTGGTTCTAGTTAATGGGGTGCCTCAAGGTTTTTTTTTGGCTGGAAGAGAGTTAAGACAGGGAGATCACTTATCATCCTACCTCCTTTATCATCTTAGTGGAGGCCCTAATTTGACTTATCTCTATAGCTAGACCTTCCAATATTATCAATTGAATCACTTGTGCCCCAAACACCATTCCTATCACTCATTATAAATTTTTTGATGATACAATAATGATGGGAGAAGCCTTGGTCTCTTATTCTAGATGTTTCAAGAAGATTATTGAGATGTATGAAGGGGTGTCTAGTTAAAGTGTGAATTTCAATAAGATCTCTATCTTCTTCATTAACACTGTCAAATCTCTAATATAAAGTCACTAACATTTTGGGGTGTAACATTTCAAATTTACCATCTACTTACCTTCGTATCCCTCTATTTGAGGGCTCACTAAAACCTTTCTGGATTCCCCTCATTGATAAGATCTAGAAGAAGTTAGCCAACTAGAAAGGGAACCTCCTAACTCAAACTAGTAAAGTACAACTTCTAAAGAATTCCCTTTAGAGCATACCTATTTATTTCATGTCCATTTTTTCCATTCCAAAATTCATTGCTAACAAGTTTGAGATTATCCAAAAAACCTTTCTTTGGAGAGGTTAGAAGGACAATTTTAGATTTCTATTCATTTCTTAGGACCATGTCTATCATCCTATTCCTCAAGAGGCCTAGGATTAAGAAGGGTTTCAACCATGAGCCAAGCCCTTTTGAATCAAGGATATAGAGTGCTTACATAAGAAAACCAATGGACCAAAATTATTAGGGCCAAATACCTCTCCTTAGGTGAAGGAATCCATTTTTAGTGGATCCAAGTCTTGTTAATGACTATGCCTTCTAGAAAGCATTGTAGATGGGTAAGAACCTCCTTAAAAATGGGATAAAATGGAATATTGGTAGAGTTAATAGGGTGGATTTATGGATTGATTCATGGATCTTTACCCCATTGGAATCCACTATTCAAGACCTCAAATTGATAGCTTCCTTCAAAAATAACTATGGGCTCAAACTAAGTGATTATTAGGAGGTTAAAAATGGGTAAAAGTGCTAGAAAAGTTTAACCAAACCTAGATAGGATTAGCATCAAACCCTTCTACTCCAAACTCTAAATGAATCCATTTAACATATTCATATCAATCGAGCACCTTGAGAAGACAAACTTATTTGGAAACATAATCCCAACATGATTTACTTGGTGAAATCAGGTTTCTTATCTTTATGGAATTTGGATAAGGAAGATTTCAATTGGAAATATCTTTCGATAAAGAACCTCATTCCTAAAATCAATGTCTTTTACTATTTGGCTGCTTAAAATAAGATCTTAATTATGGATAATCTCATCAAAAGAGGCTTAACCATCCCCAACAAATGCTCTTTTTGCAAATAGGGAACATAAATAATGAAACATTTGTTATTTTTTTCCATTTCAAGTTGATTATTTTTCAATGATTCTTCAGTGAATCTAATATTTCATGGGTTTTCCCAAGATCTATTCTAGACTTAATAACCCAATATAAATCCCCTTGGGAGAAACCACCGTTAACTCACTGGTGGAATCTGAACCTACCCCATATATGTTGGGGGCATCTACAAAGCTAGGAATGATTACATATTTGAGTGTCTTCAAACTCATCTGGATTCTACTTTTAAAAGGATCAAGGCCTTCATGTAGGAAAATTGGTCAATCTCTGCACACACCATTGATCAGCCTAGATCCCCACTTTATTCATTAACTTTGAAACATCTAAAGTTGTTTATCCTAGGTAAATCCCAAGCTAAAGGGGTGGATATATCTATCTTCAAATGGTCTCCCCCCATTTCTCAGTGGGTAAAATTAAATTTTGATGGGGTGGAAAATGGGAATCTTAGCCTAGCTGGGGTAGGTGGTTTGATCAGGGACTCTTCAAGAAATATCAAAGCGGCTTATGCAAGGCCTCTTGGTATTAAAACCAACCATGTTGTAAAAGATTTGATAACCTTGTGGAGCATTAAAAATCTGGTTAAATTAGGTTCTCAATTTATTCATATAGAAGGGGACTCAATGAATATCATTAATTACATTAACGGCTTATCCCCAGCTTCTTTGAACATTTTGGGAGTCATCAGTGATGTTAAATCCCTTCTCAACCAATTCAATGGAGTTTTCATTGATCATGTTTATAGAGAGGTAAATAGGGGTACCAATTGCCTTACACATATTAGGGTCTATAGAAGTTATTACGCCACCTGGCATGATGGTGAATTTTTGAATGATGTCATCTAAATTATTGAAAAGGAAAAGGGACTTACCATTTAATGTCATGATGTTAAATTATTTTAGGTTTAGATTGTGGGTTATGTGAAGGGCTTTCCACATATGGAAATCCATCTCTTCCTAGATGTGGCATGGGGGCTAGTCATCATGCCCTTTCACCCATCTCATGACTAATCATTATTTTGCATGCTTCTATTTTATACTACCACCCAGTGATTCTCATAACACCTAAAAAAATAACAAAAAAGTGAAAGTGAAGGTGGGTGGTGATAGATATCACTTCAAACCAATTTGCTATTCTGACATAAATAAAAATAATCATGTCTAGTATAAAATGGGTAAAGGGGGTTCACACCATTCATGGAAAGGCTAGTGGGGCATGACACATCATTCTCAAGGGATTTTTCCCATAGTTATAATGATCATGAGGTGAGAAAGAATGGGTTGATGATTAAAATGATAGAGGAGTTGATTAGGGAGACAACAAGAATGGAATTCCATGAAGTGAAGGCATTTATAGATAAGCACCATAAGGAGGAACTCATGCATATTTTATTCAGGAAAGAGAAGGAGAAATATAGGCCAAAACCTTTATCTAATAAAGGCTACATGCATGTTGATTTGCTAAGGAAAAGGCTAGAGGTATGTCTCCATATAATATGGTACATCACTTTGGAAGGTAAACACACCATTCTCTACTTGTATCACTTCCTACTTTTGAACCATTTCAAGGGGCATCTCATCAGTATCCCCTTCTTTCTATTATAATCTTTGAAGTTTCTACTTTAAATTTCAAGAAGAACCTCGTCATGAATCTTATCCACTAGGGTATCATTTTTATACTAATAAAAAGGAGGGAACTAGTCTCATCCACAAAAATTTATGAGGCTATTTATATTAATAGTGATAAGGAGGACTTGGAGGTGGAGGGCATTCAATCCTCAACTTCTAAAGAGGAGAATCAAGGAAATTAGTTGGGGAATTCTAGCACCTAAGTTTAGAATAATAAATTTGATCTTGAAAGCCTCTCTTTTTCCTCTAAATAAAAAGCTAATCTAGGGACTGATGCCAACAAGGGTATTGAAGACTCACTTCTAAAAATACATACTAAAATTGCAATCCAAAATCTCCTCTATAGAGAAATTTTAGATAAATTCAAGAGGCTGAGTAATTTTATTGGTTTTAACAAGTTTGTGATGCATGATGGCAGGACCCTCAAGACCCAAAACTTTTATGAGGAATATTTCTAGAAGAACATTGGGGAGGAGGATGCCCAGATTGTTGAGGATACCATAAAAGAATCCCCTTGTGTGAACCTCAAAAGGAAGAAGCCAGAAAATGAGGAGGAGAAATTCATCAAAAGTTGCACTAGAGGAAAATGTTATAAGAAAGATAATACTATAACCAAGCAACTGGTCACCTAATATGAGTTATAATAACTTTGGTTATTCCTATTTATTTGTGTTGGGTCCTTTTTTTCCTCTCAACTAGTTTTTGGCTAATGTTTAGTGGAAGTTACGCTGGTTACAATGGTGTTTACCCTTATCCCATTTGATTTTTTATTTTCATGTCTCTAGATTTTTATTCTTCTCTCTTTTATATTGGGTCTAGGTCCCTTCAACCCATTTTAACCTATCAAATAAAAAAATGGGTAGTTTTAACATTTTTTGAGTACAAATTAAATTGCTAAAAACATAGTTTTAAATATAAATAGCCAAGTGAAACCTAAATGGAAGCTGAGGGAAAATATAATTCTTGTGAAGTTAACTTAAAATGTGAAGTAAAACATATTAGAATGGATTTATAGTACTAAATTGATAGTCAAAAAATTCTACCACTTGAGTTGCAGACAAAACTAGTTATGATTCAAACTCACTTTTCCTAGTAGTCAGTTAGTGCATTTTATAGCTTGTTAAAGTCACCCAAAAATGCTAGGTGTTTTTATATCACGATTTTATAAAAATATTATTGATTGATAAAATTTTAATTTACTTTTAAAATTTTAAATGTTTAGAATAAGTCATTGTTTCTCGGGAAATTTAATTGATAGCGATTTTTTATGTACTTTATTTAACTTGGAAATTGTACAAAAATGTTGTTTTAAAATGGTTGTTTACCTCCACAACTATTTAAAATTTATTTTATAGTATAAACAAACTAAAATGAAATCATATAATATATTTTTAACCATTTATATTATATAATTAGACACCATTTCATATATTTATTACTAGCCTAGAATTGTTGTATTTATCATTTCCTCTTGGGAATTGGTTAATACATAATCCAATGAAAAAAATTGGTTTATTAATTTTATACACTCTTTTTAGCTTAGAAAAATTATTCAAAACATTATTTTAATTTTTTTATTTTAAACATGATTATATTATGTAGTTATTAGTTGTGTTTTTAAGCTCAAGGAAATTAGTACTGGTTGTAGAGTTAAGAGTGTATCTAGAAATAAAAAATATTTTACCTTGATCACACTTGGGAATCCTAAAAAATATTATTTCCATGTTACAAGTTTCACTTTTAACCCTATTAATCATGGGATATACTAAGAAGGGGGGTGAATCAGTATATCATATATCTTATAAAACTTTCCCTTAACCAAATTCCACTTAACCAAACATTTAAGATATGCAATAAAACTCAAACAATAAACACTAGACAAGATAGAGAGAGAGACCAAATATAATGTGGAAACCCAATGTGGAAAAAACCATGGAGAACAATCTCAAGTATATGAATGAGCACCAACCCAAACAATATTTGTAAGCACCAACTTGCAAGAGCACCAACCCCTTTGTTGAGCACCAACCCAACAACTATTTGTGAGCACCAACCCATAGGAGCACCAACCCCTTTCCCAAGCACCAACCCAATAAAAATTCATGAACACCAACCCATAGGAGCATAAACCCCTTTGTTGAGCACCAACCCAAAAACAATTCATGAGTACCAACCCATAAGAGCACCAACCCCTTTACCGAACACCAACCCAACAACTATTCGTGAGCACCAACCCACAGGAGCACCAACCCCTTTGTGTATACCACACAACTATATCTCAATAAATGATATTTCATTACAACATCTCTTTCCTCTCTCACCTTTGCTCTTCTAAGCTAGATATAACAAATACAAATCATATTCATCTCTCACAATTGCTCTTCTAAGCTAGATATTATAATATCAAATCAACATCTATCTCTCATTTTACAAATGGCTTCTCAAGCCTTTATTTATAGCTTTCCAAATGACCTTTGGCCTTCCCCCTTTGTGACCCTTCAATCCTCATGGAAAATGGTGCCAAACTTGTAGACCCTTCATATCCTTGCCTTTGAAAAGTCATGTGGTGACCCTTCATGAGCAAAACCATCCTTCCCTCTTTTGTCCTTATCTTGGTGACTTTTCGTATTCCTCAAAGTGTCCCTTCATGAGAAATTGTGCCCTTCTTCTTTTGTCTTCACTTGGTGACTCTTAGAATTCCCCAAGATGACTCTTCATGGGAAAATGTGTCCCATCCTTCTTTTGTCTTTACCCCATGGCTCTTTGAATTCTCCATGGGCCCTTCTTTTGACTCATATAAAATAAAAAATATATTCATTAATATTAAATAAATATTAACTCACATTAGCCAAGATATATCTATTACAAACAACATTAAATGCACTAGGGCCTTTATCACCAATAATGTTATACCTTTGACATCAATGATAATATTTTCAACAATCTCCCCCTTTGTCTTTAATGAAAACCTCAATCCTGAAACTGCCACATCTTATCCCCTGCACATACTATCATTTAAAAACATACAGTAACTCCTGCTTACTGTAACATGTACCTATTCCCTATACCTATTTTTGCACCTGTACCTATTATTCTCCCCCCTTTGACATCAATGGCAAAGGGCCTACTTGGAGCTAACACTTAGCTCCCCCTCAACTGATGCTAAACATCAATGGCAAGAAGTAATAGAAATTACTCCCAACTCCTCTCATAGATCTTTGAATGTGTCCTTTGATCATGCCTTTGAGAAGATATTTGACAATACATACACATTGTTCCCTATCCTATGAGCATCTACAATCAACTCATTTAAATCTTTTTTTCTAATCTCACAACCTTCAACATGAAACTTTAATGTGTATCCTTGATCACATATTTGACTAACACTCAATAGATTATGCTTAAGACCTTTTACATACAAAACATTCTTAGTCTTAGTTCTACCATAATCCAAACTCAAAGTACCTTTTCCAATTATCCTGGCAGTGGTTTTGTCTCTGAATCTCACTGTGCCACCATCGATCTTCTTTAGAGTTATGAACTTACTTTTATCTCCTATCATATGCCTCAAACATCCACTATCAATTAACCATGGCTGATCTTTATTTCTTACATGTAGAGCTGTTTGAACCATCATAAAATCTTCAGGTTGTTTCTTCTGCCATGAACATGTTTGAACCTTCTTCTTGATGAATGGAGCTTTGAAACTCTGATCCTTCTTCTTGATGAATGGAGATTTGAAACTCTGATCCTTCTTGACTAACTCAAACATGCTTCTAAAATACCAAGCTATGTGTCCAAAGTTATTGCACTTGTAGCATACTATGGTCTCTTCATCAAAACTTGATAGAGGAGCAAAAGAGTTGTGGCTTCTACTTGACTTTCCTTCTCCTTATTTCAGAAATTGTTAGCTCTTTTTCTACATTCTAATTTCTTGTGACCATATCCATTACAATAAAAACAATAGCCATAAAAATAAGACCTGTTTGTATATCTCTGACCTGATTGTCTTTTGTAGCTTTGTTCCCTTCAGCGTTCTCTATTTGAAATGTCTTCTGTATTCTTCACTTCTCCCTTTTTTGTTTCCTCTTTTGTAAGAGCTTTAGCATAGCTCTTTTTCTTTTCAAATATGATCCCTATCTTATCTGAATTTGCTTTTTGACTTTCCAATATCTTATTTAGCATGTTAGTACTATCCTCAAATTTTGAATCACTAACTACTTTATCATTGACTGCTTTCTCAATATCTTCTTTTAAAGAGGCAATTTCAATAGCATACCTTTCACATTCTTTTCTTGCTATTTCCAACTGTGCTGTTAGATCTTCTTCATTCTTCTTAGCTTCTTCCAAGTGCGTTGTTAGATCATCAATAATTTCCTTTGACTCCTTTTCATTTTTCTCGATCTGGCGCATCAATCTTCAATTCTTCTTCTCAACAACTTCTAACTCTTCTAAGGCACAAATGAGTTCTCCTTCCATATTCACTTTAGCTTCTTCCTCTTCTTCTTCTTGGTCACCTTCATGTATGGCCATGAATATAATCTCTTCTTCTTCTGAATCACTGACTCCACTATCTTTGACTGAGCTAGGATCCTTAGAATATAGGGTCTTCTTCTCAAATTCCTTCTTGGATTGGCCTTTGAAATTCTTCTTGTGTGTAGGCTTTTATTCTTCATCATCATTACCCTTATTTTGGCATTTAGCTGAAAAAAGTCCAATCTTTCCACAATTAAAACATTTAAAAGGTAATTTTCCTTGATATTTTATATTCCTCTTTTTGGCTTGTGAATGAAAAGTGCTCCATTGTCATCTTCATCATCACTAAAACTATCACTTGATTCTTGAATCTTAGCTTTCTCTTTCTTTGATATCTTGAAAGCCACTTCTCTCTTTGAGGGTTTATCTTATTCTATACGCATCTCATATGCTGTGAGTGTACCATAAAGCTCATCCATCTTTACCTTGGCTAAATTTTTCATATCCTCAATTGTTGAAACCTTTGCATCATATCTCATTGGTAGAGATCTAAAAACCTTTTGTACCACTATTGACTCTACCAACATTTCTCCAAGACCTTGAATTTGATTTATGATTTGATCAACTCGCAAAAGATAACTTGCTACATCTTCTTCTTCCATCTTCAAACTTTCAAACTACCTTCTAAAAGTCTGAAGCTTATCTTGCTGAACATTTTCATCACCTTTGTAAATATTATCAAGTTTTACCCAAGTTTCATGAGCAAGTTTACATTGCATAACATTAACAAATTTAGATTCACATAAACCACATAAAATAGCATTTAAAGCTTTAGCATTACATTCACTTGCCTTCTTTTCTACTAGAGTAATTATAGCTGTTTATGGCTCATCATATTCCTCCACCACTGCTTTCCATATGTCAAATCCAAGGGCCATCAAATAAGTCCTCATTCTTATGCTCCAAAAAGCATAATTCATCCCATCAAATAAAAGTGCCTTATTTGTAGAAAATCCTTCCTATGACCCAGTCATCATGCTTTCCCGATCTACCTTCAAGCTGTAAAACTTTTTTAAAAGGAACCTGCTCTGATACCAATTGTTAAGCATGGGATATACTGAGAGGGGGGGTGAATCAGTATATCATATATCTTATAAAACTTTCCCTTAACCAAATTCCACTTAATCAAATATTCAAGATATGCAATAAAACTCAAACAATAAACACCACACAAGATAAAGAGACACCAGATATAATGTGGAAACCCAATGTGGGAAAAACCATGAAGAACAATCTCAAGTATATGAATGAGCACCAACCCAAACAATATTTGCAAGCACCAACTTGTAGAAGCACCAACCCCTTTGCTAAGTACCAACCCAACAACTATTCATGAGCACCAACCCACATGAGCACTAACCCATTTGCCGAGCACCAACCCAACATCAATTTGTGAGCACCAACCCATAGGAGCACCAACCCCTTTCCTGAGCACCAACCCACAGGAGCACCAACCCCTTTGCCTAGCACCAACTCAAAACCAATTCATGAGCACCAACCCATAAGAGCACCAACCCCTTTTTCGAGCACCAACCCAACAACTATTCATTAGCACCAACCCATAGGAGCACTAACCCCTTTGTGCATACGACACAACTATCTCAATGTTGCTATCTAAACAAATGATAGTTCATTACAAAATCTCTTTCCTCTCTCACCTTTGCTCATCTAAGCTAGATATAACAAATACAAATCATATTCATCTCTCACAATTGCTCTTCTAAGCTAGATATTACAATATCAAATAAACCTCTATCTCTCATTTTACAAATGGCTTCTCAAGCCTTTATTTATGGCTTTCCAAATGACCTTTGGCCTTCCCCCTTTGTGACCCTTTAATCCTCATTGAAAATGGCACCAAACTTGTATGATCCTTCATATCCTTGCCTTTGAAAAGTCATGTGGTGACCCTTCATGAGCAAAAACATCCTTCCCTCTTTTGTCCTTATCTTGGTGACTTTTTTTATTCCTCAAAGTGTCCTTTCATGAGAAATTGTGTCCTTCCTCTTTTGTCTTCACTTGTGACTCTTGTAATTATTAGTGTAGGTTTTTATTTTTCCCTATTTATTAATTAGGGAATATCATATATTTGTGCATACATGGAGTTTTCCTACATTCGTGGGATAGGCTAGCTTATGTGGAGATTGTGTGTCATATTTGTGTCATAAGGTGTCATAAGAATGGCATAAGATACTCCTATTTCGGGTATGGGAGTTATTTTTCTATTCTTAGCACCTTGTCACCACCTTTTGAGGAGTCTATTCTTGGGGTGCTTTGACCACCATTTGTGGAGGAGTTACTTTCTAGCTCTCCTATATGTATTCTTCATTTGTATTCTTCATTTTGGCCATTTCATGTTACTAATTCAGATTTGGTTTCTCCATTTTGTTTTGTACAATTTATCTTCTTGTTATTGTCAAATTGCTTTAGCATCTTTGTGGTGTGCACTTGTTCATCTTGTGTGATCACGTCTTCATTGCACTCGCGTTATCCGGATTCTGGGAACAACAACTCCGATATGGTATCAGAGCTTTCCCGGTAATCTTGTGTATGTTTTTGCTCTTAGCTTATTTTGAAATCAAGAGGAGTGGAGTTTTTTATTTTTAGATTTGATTAAAAATAAAAATAAAATATATCATTTCTGGTATCTTTGGCCTTTGGGTGTCTTGATTGGTCTGTTGTAGCTTCAGTAAGGCGGAAGAATTCTTTTGTTTTGCAAAAATCTGCATTTTGTTTGTTGATCTGGTAGAAAAGGTGAAGATTTCCAGCCCATATCAGGGGCTGCACACAAAAAAAAACAGCTGCTGCCCAGTCTTCTGCCACACCAGCTTCAGCAACTCAGCAGTCTTTTTTGTTTGCCAGGCGCCAAGCTGGCCGTACGGCGCCCAGCACCAGGTTGCTATTTTTTGTTTTCTTTTGCAAAAATATATTCTTTGCTGAGCCACTTCTGCTGCCACGCCACCAGCCAGTTCTGCAAAGCGCCCTTGTTTTTTAAAAATACTCAGCCACAGTCTTTTGCCACGCCTCTGACAGGCCGTACAAGTTCAATACAAGTCTGATTTTGTTTGTCTTTTCTGCTGCATTCTGGACTGCTGTATTTTCTTGACAAGGCGCCCTCCTCCTTGCTTGGTGTCCCTTGTGGACACTTAGATGCTTGGCCAACCGGGTAATTCTGTCTATGCTTCAATTATTTTAGTTAAAATTGACTTGATAAAACAAAAATCAGTCAATTTGACTGAATAATAAATTTTTTAGACAGTTTGGTTTTTTTTGGAGATTTTCAAATTTAAACTTGTATCTTCGCCTGTCGAAGACGAAGGGTGAGGCCCGGGTTGGTAGAAGGCCAATTTTCCCTCACAAAAATTTCATTTGGATTCTTCATTCCGTGCCGAATCTAACGAGTGGTTGGAAGGCCATTTTCTCTCCTCATAACAGCATTTTTTTAACGTTTTAGTGCTTTTTTTTGTAAAAACACTAGTTTACGGGAAAATTGTAACTTTAAAATCTTGCAAACGGTAGCTCGGTTTTGGGTGCCGTTTTTTGCAAAAGTATTTGTAATTCAATTCTCCACAGCGTAGACTTATTCTTTTTCAAAAATGCACTAGTTTATAAAGTGCCAAAATTTGGGTCTCCTAGGACACATTTTCGGCTGAGTCCGACGTCTTGTTTGCTTTTGTCTTGCACTGATTGCTCTAAGACGCATTTTCGGCTGAATTCGACGTCTTTTGAGCGTGCACTTGCATACTTGGGGGGGGGCTCAATATTTTGGGGGGGTGTGATTGCTTTCCACAACTTGCAACTTCACTTTCATTCTCCTTTCTGCATACAATCACAACTTACAATCAACACAACTTCACCTAATTTCAGCTAAAAATGGATTCTTTTCAACTCAAACCCCTAACACCCTTCAACTATCATGAATGGAAAGTAAAAATGTCTATCATTCTTAGAAGCAAAGGGTTGTATAGGATCACAATGGGTACAGAAGTATAACCTAATACAGATGCTGAAAAGGTTAAGTGGTACAACCGTAGTGATGAAGCCTTTGGGTTACTGAGTTTGTCCGTGTCTCCAGAACTTCTCTTCCACTTAGAATCCTCCCAAACTCCTAATGACATATGGGACACCTTAGAAAAGTTGTTTGGGAAGCTTGATGAGATGAGAGGCCATGAGCTCGAAAACGAACTCATAAGTCTAAGTCCTAGTAACTTTGACACCCTACAGGACTTCTTTACTAAGTTTAAGGCCCTTAGATTGCAATTGAAAGAATGCGGGATAGAGAAGAAAGATGATCAACTCATACTTTCTATTCTCGCAAAGTTAGGTCCAAGTTATTCAGTCTTTGTCTCCACTTTCCATGCCACTAAAAGTGCCCTTGGCACTACATGGAAAATGCCTTCTTTTGATTCATTCATTGCCGACTTGACTAGGGAGCAAGATAAGCTAATTCAGATGGGCACAATGAAGTCTACTCAACCCCAAGCTTTGATAGCTGGAAATGGTAAGGACAAGACTTCAACAAAGGAGAAGAAGAAAAAGAACAAGGATCAAGAGAAAAAGAAAGAAAACACCAACCCTGCCAAAAACAACACTGAGTCTTCATCTTCCAATGCTAAACCTAAGAAGGAGAAGGTTAAGTGTGGCTATTGTAAAAAGAATGGGCATGATGAACACAAGTGCATGAAGAAACAAATAGACCACCTAACTCATCTTCTAGAGAAGAACAACATAGGTGTTCATGAGTCCATCAAGCAGAATTCATCAACCCAAGATTCTACTAAGGCAAAGGGCAAGGGTAAGGAGAAAGAAAAGGGCAAGGCCCTTGTAGCTACAGCAGCTTCCACATCTTCATGGGTCATTGACTCGGGTGCTTCTCACCACATGGGCTCTTCACTAGTTGAGTTTTCATCTTTAGAGCCTTGTAGCATGACTTCAATTAGTTTGGGTGATGACACATCAGTTTTCGTTGCAGGGAGAGGGTCAGTTGAAATGGAAGGAGGAACATTCAACAATGTTCTAAATGTTCCTTCTCTTTCAACCAATCTCCTATCAGTGTACCAAATCACTCACATTGGTCGGGGCATGAGAGTTGAGTTTTCACCAGATTCTGTATCTATCAGGGAGTTGTATAGTGATACTACAGTGGCAGTAGGAAGGGTAGATCACCAAGCAAGGTTATACACCTTTTCACATTTTGCATCAGATTCTTCTCCTACAGCATTGCTGACTCATTTAGATGGAGTTAGCAAATTATGACATGAGCGGTTTGGCCACCTTAACTACCGCTACCTTGAGCAACTTTGCAAAAATGACATGGTCATTGGCTTGCCTCGTGTCCAATTCTCAAAAGGACTTTGTGAGGGGTGCTCCCTTGGGAAGCATCCCGAAGCAAAATTTGACAAAGGCAAAGCTTGGAGGGCTTCACAACCTTTGGAGTTAGTCCACAGTGATGTATCGGGACCCTTTCCCAAACCATCTTTCACACGGGCCAAGTACATCCTCACTTTCATTGATGATTTCTCTAGGTACACTTGGATATATTTTCTCAAACAAAAGTCTGAAGTGTTTGAACATTTTCTAGACTTCAAGGCTCTTGTTGAGAAACAGAGTGAGAAATCCATCAAGGTTCTTCGAACTGATAATGGAGGAGAGTATGTTAGCATCAGCTTTGAGCAGTTTTGCACCACAGAGGGGATTGATTTGCAGCGCACAGTCACCTACAGTCCTTCACAAAATGGGGTTGCAGAACGCAAGAATAGGTTCTTGAAAGAGATGGGTAGCTGTATGATTCACTCCAAATCCCTAGCACCACAGTACTGGGCCGAAGCCATCAATTGTGCTTGCTAAATTCAGAACAGAGTTCCTCACAAAGCTTTGAAAGGGATAACACCCTTTGAAGCTTGGCATAAAAGGAAACCTAATGTTGAGCACCTTAGAGTTTTTGGATCCCCAGCCATGGCCTGCATTCTGAAGAAGAAACGCAAAGCTATGGAACGTCAGTCCAAGCCTTGCATCTTTGTAGGATATCCGGATGGTATTAAGGGATATCGCCTTCTAGATCCCGTCACACATGAGTTGTTCATCGAGAGAAGTGTCCATTTTCAGGAGAGTCCTGGAGACTCAACACTTGACACTTCTTCTCCCTCATCGGATCTACTTCTTCATGATGATTCCTCGTCAGATTCAGATCAGCCACAACAGATTCTTGAGCCAGAGTCATCTTCTTCTTCTTCGAGTTCAGACAATGAGGACAGTGATGCAGTGTCATCCACCTCTAGTCAGTCAGAGGATGAGGAGTTAGCACCTGACTCGCCCACTTCTAGGCCACTTTGGGCCAGACAGACACTTGAGAGTGTTGGCACATGGGCAGGAGACCCTGCAGATGACAGACGTACTAGGGGGGATTTTCAGAGAGATCCACATGCCTTCTTTGCTTCAGTTTCGGATCCACAAACTTTTAGAGAGGCATCGGGGGTACCTGAGTGGGATAGTGCTATGGAGGAAGAATATTCTTCCTTAATCAAAAATCGCACTTGGGATTTGACTTCACTTCCTAAGGGAAGAAAGATGGTTCGATGTAGGTGGATATATCAGACCAAATTTGCCACAGATGGGTCGGTTGATAAGTATAAGGCGCGATTAGTAGCCAAGGGTTTCTCACAGGTGGCAGGCATTGACTACTCAGAGACCTTTGCACCCATTGCAAAGATGACTTCTATCCGACTCACCTTGGCTATTGCCGCAGCACATGGTTGTGATGTGCATCAGATGGATGTGAAGAGTGCCTTTCTTCACGGAGACCTTGAGGAGGAGATCTACATGGAGCAGCCTCCAAGATTTGCTCAGGATTCTTCCTTAGTATGCAGACTTAGGAAATCTATCTATGGCCTCAAACAGGCCCCTCAGGCTTGGTATGCCAAGATGGATTCCTTCCTTCTCACAGCGGGTTTCACTAGGTGCCATTCTGATCCTAATGTCTACTTCTTGCGGCAGGATGATTCGCTTCTGATTTTGGTTCTATATGTTGATGACCTTTTGATCGCCGGGAGTTTTTCATCGGCTATTACAGCAGTGAAGGCATCTCTTCAGGAGAGATTTGACATGACAGACTTGGGTTTGTTGCACTACTTTCTTGGTATCGAGATCTCACAGTCAGATTCAGGGATTTCTCTTACACAACCTAAGTACGCTCTCGACTTGTTGGCTCGATTTCACATGGCTGATTGCAAGCCATCTCCGACTCCCTTTCTATCAGGAGTCAAGCTTGAGACTGATTGTTCTTCACCACTAGTTGATGCCACTCGGTATCGACAACTTGTTGGTAGTCTCATCTACTTGACTCACACCAGGCCCAACATTTCATAAACAGTGGGACTTGTCTCCAGATTCATGCAGGAACCCCATGAGCTGCATTGGAAAGCAGCTAAGAGGATCTTGCACTACATACAGGGTTCACATAGATATGGGATTCACTACAGATTTGGCACAGAGGTTGACTTGGTTGGATATACAGATTCAGACTGGGCTGGCGATTCACAGACTCGTAAGTCCACTTCTGGTTACAGTTTCTCTCTAGGTTCAGGTCTTATCAGTTGGTCTAGCAAGAAGCAGAATGCTATTGCTATATCATCCACAGAGGCAGAGTACAGGGGAGCTGTTAATGCAGCCACTGAGGCTATTTGGCTTCAGGGGATTCTTTCTGAGTTTGGCATTCCTATCAGGCAGCCCACCATCATTTATTGTGACAATCAGAGTACCATACAGATTTGTAGGAATCTGGTTCAGCACCAGCGGACCAAGCACATAGAGATTCACATGCATTTCATTCGGGAGCTTATTCATAATCAGGTCATTGACTTGATATTTTGCCAGTCTTCAGAGCAGATTGCAGACATCTTCACCAAACCTTTCACTGAGAGTAAGTTCATTCATCTACGAGCTCTTCTTGGGGTGCGGTCTACATCTGCAACAACATCATCTTCAGGGGGGGCCTTCTAGCCTCTTCTTCTCTTTTATGTCTCTCTTTTGGGGGGGAGTTTTTTTTCCTATGGGTTTTCTCCTTTTCTCTATCTTATGGGAGATTGCATTTGTACATGGGTACCTCATCAGGCCTAGTTGCCGGGACCCATTTTTTATTTTCCACACTTCCCACCTAAGCTGCGCTTATGGGGGGGTATTAGTGTAGGTTTTTATTTTTCCCTATTTATTAATTAGGGAATATCATATATTTGTGCATACATGGAGTTTTTCTACATTCGTGGGATAGGCTAGCTTATGTGGAGATTGTATGTCATATTTGTGTCATAAGGTGTCATAAGAATGGCATAAGATACTCCTATTTCGGGTATGGGAGTTATTTCTCTATTCTTAGCACCTTGTCACCACCTTTTGAGGAGTCTATTCTTGGGGTGCTTTGACCACAATTTGTGGCGGAGTTACTTTCTAGCTCTCCTATATGTATTCTTCATTTTGGCCATTTCATGTTACTAATTCAGATTTGGTTTCTCCATTTTGTTTTGTACAATTTATCTTCTTGTTATTGTCAAATTGCTTTAGCATCTTTGTGGTGTGCACTTGTTCATCTTGTGTGATCACGTCTTCATTGCACTCGCGTTATCCGGATTCTGGCAACAACAACTCCGATAGTAATTCCCCAAGATGACTGTTCATGGGAAAATGCATCCCATCCTTATTTTGTCTTTACCTCATGGCTCTTTGACTTCTCCATGGGCCCTTATTTTGTCTCATATGCAACCAAAAATATATTCATTAATATTAAATAAATATTAACTCACATTAGCCAAGATATATCTATTAAAAACAACATTAAATGCACTAGGGCCTTTATCACCAATAATGTTAGACCTTTGACATCAATGACAATATTTCCAGCAAACCCTTGGTTATGTATAATTATGTATGGGCCAGTTAGTGGCCATAAACATAACCCTAAAAGGTAGCTATGAAAATGAAAGTTGAGTGGTTGAGTGGAAAATAACAGATGCATTTGTAAAAGAACTAACACTCATTTTGCTAACATGTGAACTAAACTAGCCATGTTTTTTTTCATATTAAGGGATTGAAACAAATATTATTTTAGCTCAACAAGTGAGCAAAAACACTAATAACTAACTTTTAGGATGTTTTGTCTAGTGTGAATGCTAACTACTAACCCTAAGACTCTTATCCTTAATGAGTTGTATTCATTAACCTTAATGTATACATACATATGATTTTATAATTATACCATGTTTTATAAATTCATAGTATTCATGGATGATAAGTAGGTATAATTCATTTTAGTTTTTAGTTAGTGACCTATATTGTACATATAATGAGTGAATTTTGGATACATATGACTTGACCTTCATCATTGAGATAAAGAATTTATAAATATGGAGTTTATATAAGTAGTGTAAGATAAAGATTGTTGAGACTTATAGTTTAACTAGGTTAAAATTATGTGGCTCCTTTATTATAACTTTTGTTGACTATATGTGATTTTACATGATAAAACCTTTGGGAAAGTATATGCACATAGGATTTCAATGTGTTTTACATAAATTATAGTTGTGATCATTTGGTTTGGTCTTAAGTATTGACATATAGAGATTATGAAATCTCAATTGAGATATGTTAGTTCATTTTTGGTTGGCATAGATCACCAACCCTTTCATTGATAACATATTTTAATAGAAACTCTTCACAAATTTAAGAAGAACTAGATCCAACCCTAATTATAAGGATTAGATATGTATGCCACCCCAATTTAGGGGGAATTAGTTCTAGGTATTAGGTTCGATTAGGGATAATTCCAATCCTTGAGTTAGGATAAGATTATTTTGCTACCACACTAGTATAATATTTATATAAGACATTGTGTGCAATATTAATCCTTGTACCATCAACCATACTTCTCTGCATATTAATATTATGTTGGATAGCCTTTCTATGATTGTAACTAAGACAAATTATAGTTTCTAGGGTGTGGTAACCATGTCCTTGTGTATTTTAATCTATGCTTATTTATGATTGTCTTATGTTTAGAGTATAATTACTAAATGAATGTCCTTAAGGTAATTACTAAAGTTTAAGAATAATAAAACTTAATAAAATGGTATTTTTTTCTAAGATACCTTTTGATACCTTTTAATTCTAATATGTTTAACTATGAGAAAGGATATGGGCTTGAACTATGTTTTTTTAACTAACTAGTGGAACTTTCTTGTCAATCTAAATTAAGGGGTCAAATAAAAGAAATGTTAATTGAGTATATTAATTAAAAATTATTATGGGGTGTAGGTTTATAATAAAAACTTGCTTTGACAACATACCTTAATATAAAAAATAAATAAAATGAGGGGTCGTGGGCGTGAAGAGGGAAGAGGGAGTGCAGCCATGGAGATGGCTGTGCTGAAACCCTAACCATCGTGGTCACTTCTTGAGCTTTGGAGACCAGATCCCTACGGAGGGAGCCTGGGTGTTTAGCACGGTGCAAAAAAGAGTTACCCTTATTGTGCGGTTATTTATTTATTTTGCTTCGGATCTCTATTTAGTGGATGGAACTTGGACTGGTTTTTTAATTCGAGTTGGATGGCCACCACGAACTGGTTTTTGAAGAAAATAGTTTTTGGATGGGGGAAACTTTGTTTCCTCTATGGTTTGTTTATGAGACATAGTGCCCTGTTTGTGGTATATGGAGATATCCTTTACTGCGGAGGAGCCCTGCTCTTGAAAATAGTGTGGATCTATATTTTTTCTCAGTCTTCCATTTTGTGGTTGTCATGCTGACCATTACCCTATTCTGAGCGGATTGATGTTTTTTTTGGAGATTTTTAGATTGCCATGGTGGTATTTCTTCTAGGTGTAGGGGGTGATCTTTGTAGACTTTAGGGTGGATGGGTTGGGCAGTTGTGGCGACGGGATCAAGGGTTTGGGCTACGCATTTTTCAGGGGTTGAGGGTTTGATCATGGGTATGGCCATCACTATTGCTGGATCTGACAGTGTCTTCTTCTTTCTTGGTGACAAAAAATCTAATGGTTTTATGGGGTTCTTTTGTCACGGTTTATGCTGGTAGCTTATGTAATATTTTTTAGCATGGTTTCAAGTTGTTAAACCTAGTTTTGTTGAGGTTTTAGGTTCTTCTAAAACCTGGTTTTGTTACTATTTTTTAGTAGATTTGCCTTCCTTGGCAGTTTGTAACATTTTATCTTTCTTGATCTGTATAGGGTTTCGGGGCCCCTTCAAAACCTATTTTTACCTTAATCTAAAACATACAAAATAAATATCCACATGATTTTACCTAAATGTACAAAGGAAATTTTGAAAAATATATAATTTAGTCCAAAATTAAGAGTAACTAAATATAATAAATTAAACATAACCTATAGACATCTAATTATTATCAATTTTATGCTAAAATTACAAATCTAAACAACATTCCACAAAAACACATAATTTGGACCAAAATAGCTAAAACTCTATAAATCATCTATACATGTCATGTGTAAGTGTTGATTATTGTTTATTGATCCTTGATTAGGAAAATGAATTTTATAGAATCATTATCTTTTCTTAATTCACTTTGAGTCAAATTACGACCATGTAAAATGATGTCCTAGACCACTAAAACATTCTAATTTAGCCACACACATCACATGCATGTCTCAATTCATGTCTATAATATCCTAATTGGGGTATTACCCTATATTCAACTGACATCTTCTTTTGATTATACTCCATTAAAATTATGACTCAATAAAATGACATTTTTGATCATGTTGATTCAATGTATAATAAATTTCCAAATAATTGTAAAAAACTAATTAAAATCATGTAAGCAAATCAAAATTAAATTAGGAGCTTAAGTGTAAAATCCATTGAATTTGTTGAATATCTATGTATTGGAAGTTCATTATTCAAATTGGCATCACACACGACATCATCACATAGGTGTTATCCACAAAGCATTAATAGAGGAAAATATTTGGATTAAGGCTACCTATGTTTTATTAATGCTCTATTATTCTAAATATTTATTATTATATTTATTTCTTGTCCCTCAAAAATTGAATCAATCCATGGCCAAAAATCTTGATCTCTAGATGGATGATCATGGTTGATCCTAAACATTATCAGAAAAGACATAAATAGGTGAGCCAAGACCATAAAATTTAAGTTATTTTTGGGTAAACTTATTATGTAGAAATACCTTCAACAAGCTTAAATTGAATAACATTATTATGTTATAATGTTGATAGAGAAGCCTCAATCATACCACAAATTGACAAATATAGGAACGAAAGCCATTGGTGAGCTAAGATATGATAGAGGCACACACTACTCTACATTGACAAATAATTAGAGCTCCAAATCCAGGCATAATCATTCTTATTGACCATTTTTGAAGGAGAATCACTACTTGGAAGGTATTTCTTGTCTTTATTTTATAATTAGTTCCTTGAGTTCATTAACACCACACATTGAGGGAGTAGGATTAGCACACTAGTTATTTATGCTTATTTTGGGTTTTCTCTACTAATACATGTATTAACTTGCTTCATAATTCTATTCTACATTTTGGCATGCTCAGAGGGACCAATGCATGGAGAACAAATAAATGTGTTTGATCCTACAAAAGATAAAACATATAGATATTCAAGTGAAAACCTCTTTAAGGTGTTCATTAATCAATGAAAAAGTAAATAAAAAGATAATCCCTTGAGTGAAAACTTGTTTTAGGTGATCTTGGATGGGGAAGTGTTCTCATCTCCATAGGAAGTGCAATTTCTACCAAGTCCAAACTCTACATCTAGTTCTAGTATCAAATCTAAACAACATAAATCCTTTGAGCATCTTGTTCTAGACTTTCTAGAGAGGTTTATTAATTGATTACTACTAGAACCAAAAAACTTAGATTCCTTGCATTATTATGAGCTTTAGGGCTCATAACTAGCATATGAAGAAGAGGATTAAACATTTCCCACTATTTTAGAGGATGGTTCTAAAATCCTTATCAAAAATACAATTGAAGTAAACTTGGGAACCTATAAAGATCCTAAGATTATTTATCTAGGAACATCCCTCACCAATGAATAACATAACTATATTCACACTATTCTGAGGGATTTTATTGATATCTTCGCATGGGCTTACTCAATCATGCTAGGCCTCTGACTTGGTCATGCATCAACTTGTTGTACATCTTGATGTTAAGATGGTAAATCATAAATTAATAAAGATACACCCACACATTATTATTTTAGTGAAAAAGGAGCTATAAAAATATTGGGAGCTGGATTCATTAGACTCATAGACTATTATGAATGGATATCCAACATATTCCTAATGAGCAAAAATCCATAGGGCCTATGAGTTTGTACTGATTTTTGATATATCATTAATGCATGTCCTAAATATGATTTCCTTCTACCTATAATCAACATAATTATAAAATTAAATACTAGGTATGAGATGTTGTCCTAAATCAATTTATTCTTTAGATATAACCATATTAAGATAGCTCCATAGGACCAACACAAAACTATGTTCACCATACCATGGGGAAAAAATTGTTGCCAAGTCATACTTTTTAGTTTGAAAAACACTAGTGCCACTTATCAATTTACCATGATTATAACCTTGAATGACATGATGTATGATATAATTGAGGACTATGTTGATGATATTCTAGCAAAATTAAGATCATGTGTCATACATCCTAACATTATGTGTAGAATCTTTGAGAGACTTCATGAGTAAAAGGTCCATCTAAATCCTAACAAGTGCAACTTTGGCATCACTTTGAGCCAATTTTTAGGATTTATTATATCACAAAGATGGATTTAATTGGATCCTAATAATTTCAAGGCCATCATAGAAATTCCTCCACCTTCCAATCTAAAATAACACTATATTTTGTAGGTCACAATTTAGTCTATTCTCAGGGTTATATCATAGTTGGCAAGCAATTATCATCCTTTCATGTACATATTAAAGAGGGGGTATCCTTTCACTAGGATATGGAATTTTAACAAGCATTTTTTAATATTAAGACATACTTGGAAAATCCACTAGTACTGAGACCACCAACACCTAGATAACCATTACTTCTTTACATAACATCAATAAAAAATGCATTGGGAGAAATCTTCACTTAACATGATGAACAAGGAAAGGAACATGTGGTTTATTATTTGAGATAAACACTCATATCATATGATAAAAATTATACACCTATTGAGAAGGCTTGTTTGGTAATGTTTTTCACTTCCCAAAATTTGTAACACTACATGCTAAATAATAAAACTATTATTATTGCTAAAGTGGACCCTCTCAAATATATGTTTTCCAAATCAAATCTTATACATTGCATGGATAAATGGGTCATGATCTTGAGTGAATTTTATGTTGAGTACTAGAATTAAAATTTTATTAAGGGGTAGGTCATTACATATCAACTAGTTTAAGCTATTACTATAGATAATCAACCACTCATGTCTAATTTTCCTAGATGATTCTATCATGAAAATAGAAGAAGTGGATCATGAACTTGAATAATGAAAGTTATACTTTGATGGCTCTTTCAATTCATATGGATCTGGGGCTAACATTTTCTTAGTTACACCTTAAGGGGACATTATACCCAAGGTGTTTCATATTAGCTTCAAATCCACCAATAATATGGTTGAGTATGAAGCTCTTATTATAGGACTTTGCATTGAAATACAATGGGATATACAATAGTTAATGGTTTATGGAGATTCTCATTAATCATTAATCAGACCAAAAACCAATATCAAACTTGAGTTGAAAATTTGATACCCTACAAGCACATTATAGATAATCTCAAATCCCATTTCAAGTCCATATAGTTTGAATAGGTGTCATGGGCCAACAACAGACTAAATAATGTAATGGAAACAATTGGGTCCATGATACAAGTTTCCAATGCTTTTGAAGAGTATTAATTTTGCATCAAAAACATGTTATAACATAATCATATTTTTATAGATTCATAAAGGGTATATATAATTGATGGTACCAATCTCCCACATGAATCCCCTTGGTATCAAGACATTTATAATTATATCCATGACCAAATTTCTCTTCCTAATCTCTCACACAATTGCCAAAAAATATTCCTTCATTACCTAACCCATTATACCCTCCTTGAAAAGATGTTTTATTGTAAGGGATATGATGGAACACTTATTCATTTTTATCTTCAAGAGAATCATTGTTATCACTTAAGGAGGTCCAAAAAGGAATGTGTGGGGCCCACACCAGTAGTGTAGTCATATCCAATAAATTATTTATAACAAAGTACTATTGGTCTAATATGGAAACATATGATTGAAATTATATCAAGAGGTGTGTTACCTACTAATAACATGGTAATTTGATATGCACACCTTCTTTACCACTAAAATTAATCACTACACCATGTTCATTATCTACATGGGGTCTCAATGTCATCGTAAAAATCACCCTACATCTTCTAATGGACATAGATACATTCTTACAACTACTCAGTATTTTACTATGGATTAAGGCAATTCCACTCACTTACATAACTTGGAAGTATATTTCAAAGTTTATCCATTACCATATCATCTATCAATATGGTATCCCAACATGAATTATATTCGATAATGATGGGTCATTTATGAATAAAGATGTAAAAACCCTTTTTACCATGTTCAAAATTAAACACAAGAAGTTAATACCATATAACCCACAAGGCAATGGCTAAGCTGAAGCATATAACAAAACCATTATCACAATATTCAAGAATATTTTCAATGACATTGGCCATAATTGGCACTTCTAATTTTTTCTTGCCCTCTAGGCATATCATACTAGTCATCGTACACCTAAAAGATCCACACCATATTCCTTGGCATTTGTCACAAAGGCTATTATCATAGTTGAGGAGCTGTATATATCATCACAAACTTACCTATTATGAATGAAAACATCAATCAAATATAATCTTACCTCTACAAGTTCAACTGTCTCTAAAAGTTACTTGTCTTGGTTCTTACACCTTTGTACCAAAAATATTTCTCTTTGCTCCCTTATACCTCTTAAATACACCTCAATTATGATGAATATTCACTAGTTAACATTCAATTCTATTTAATCAACTTGTTTTCATTTTTGAAAAGGTTCATAATCACTAAATCACTTATGTCACATAGTCATTTTTACCTCTTACTTTAATATAGGTTCCTAGTCACATTAGTTTCTAGATTATATAGAGAATATTAGCTATATTCAAGGTTATTAGATCACTAATATACTCATTCATGACATTATTATTCTATTTTTCATATTCCATAACCTCCAATTACAACTCCTTACCATTCACTCTTTTCCTCTCTATCATAAGGTTCTCTACTAGCCTTTTTAGGCTTTTTCTCTTTGTACAAACATGTACAAATTCAAATCAATAAATTAGTCCCATTTTTAAACACCCTTTATCTTATTATTACCTTTTAAAAAAATTATAATCTAAATCCACTCTTATATCACTCTTTAAGGTCAAATTTAGGTGTTTTAGTGAATTTAAACTTATATTTTAATAAGGAAGAAGAGAAAACTAAATAAGGGTATCACTAAAAAAACCTATTTATATTGTGCACATGTTAAATCAGAATATTATAAAGAACTCCTCTTTAATATGGGAGGATGACCTACAAATAAGATATCACTAAAGAAAATGGTTGGTTAGATAGATAGTTGAGTAGATTGCCTAGCGCTAGCTAGATCTTAGAAGTAAGAGCTTCTTCGGGTGTTGTCAATCCATAGATTTTAAATAATTAAGTTTATAAATAGAATATAAAGTAATTGTATCAATAATAAAAGATACTTAGATTCAACACAAGAAACTCTTGATAAATAAATATACTAGAAATGACTAATATAGTAATAAACAAGTCAATACTAGTATTAAATGGCTTGGGTCTACTTTAGAAAATTAGGCAAGGGTCTATGAATAAACAAGGACATAGAAAAATAGATTGGGTTGAGGGTAGGTAGGTGGAAATCACTTGTTATTTCCTACCACAATGACCATTGGTGATTAAGGTGACCATCAATAATCAAGGTAACCATCAATGGTCAAGGTGAGTGTCAATGGTTGGGGAGATCATCAATAGTTAAGATAATTGTCGATAGTTACTATGTGTAGGTCTAGGCTGGAAAAATAGCTAGTTGACAAGATCACAAAGTGGATTTTTGAGAGATGGATTAGTTTTATGCTGAGTGTAAAAGTAGATAATGTAATTAAATACTAAAAATCAAATACTTATCTTATATAAGGTTGATCAAATGGATTCTTGAGGTGGATAACTCATTGGTGGAGTCTAACATGATTTTGGGTACTTGGTGCTTTGGCAGAGTTGTGGTGGAAAGTTGGCTATTCGATGTGATGGTTGGATTATGGGATTGATGATGATGATGATTGACCTAAAAAATAAAGGAACTCTATATGTATAAGCTCTTGATAATAATTTCATATCCATTTCACCTCCCTACTTCTTTCTTCTTATAGGTAAGGAAAGAGAGTTGCAAAAAGATGTTAACGGGGCCTTCTAATTATAACTCAATCATACAATGGCTCACACATGTATTAAGATGATTTATTTTTAGAAAATAAAGGTGGGATAACTTTTATGTTTATGGTTGAGAAGGTTCACCCTGACCATTAGAGGTTAGGGTGACCATCAGTGGTCATCTAGACCATTCACGGTTGAGGGTGAAGGGTCAAATGGGTAAAAATTTAGTTAGGCCAATTTGGTCAAACTAACCATGGGTTAGGTTTGATTAGGAGTCAAAGGGTAGGATTGGTCCCAAGGGGTTCCTATGGTATTCTAGGGTAATTTTGACATTCAAAATCATGATGTGTAGATTTTTGGTGTCTACATTTTTCCCCTTTTAATTATGCAACTTTGAATCAACAAGATGTAAAACAAAAATTGATTGCTAGTCAAAGGTCTTATTGCCTTGAGTATAGGAGGAGGTTTTCCCCCTCAAAATGGAAGTTAATGTGGGAAAATAGAGTTGAATGTGAGTTTAATAAGGTGTGTAAAGGTGATGATGAAAGTGTAAATCATGAAGGTGGGTAATAGGTTAGGAATGGAAGCACCAACATGCACATAAAGTGTGACAAAAAGTTTGATAGCTAGGATCACGTATAGATTAGGTTATCATAGATGGTAAAAATAAAGGTTGGTGCTAAAAGGATAAGTGAAAAGTGGACTACATGATAATATTTAGGAATGGTGGTTTAGAACACTCATAAGTATCCTAAGTGGTGTTTATGTTTTGATGGGTATCTAAGGCAGGAAGTGCTCTTGGTGAAAACACAAATAGGTCAAATATCACGAGTATCCAAGGTAGGAAGTGATCTCAAGAAGACAAAAGTAGGTCTAATAAGTGAGGTAGTACAATTTCAAAAAGGGTTAACATGGCAAGGTTATCACTATGGTCAAAGGACTAGGTAAAAGTTCATCATAAAATGCACACTATTTGGGCCAAAGTAGACCAATGGCAAAGTGATGAGGTGGTCGAGTGGGTGGAGAAGGTAGTATTCAAGGGTGGGTGGGTTGATTGGATTTTAATTAATTATGGTTTCTCAAGGTAAGAGAAAAAAATTGAGCTACCTAATTTTTGAGGGTCAGGGTATTCAAGGGAGATCATTGATGGTCACCCTAATTGTCGACAGTCAAGGTAGAAACCCTAAAAGTCCATAGGGTAAAAGTGAAAATTGAGTTAATTTTAAATCATTTTTATTTTAAATATTATTTACTTGGAGCTATAGTGCTTTTGTTAATTTTAGGCAAAAATATTTCTAATGCTAACTACTAAGATAGAGTTTGACTATTAGCTAAGGTGGATAGCAAACCAATCAGACCATCAAGGATACAAGGAGCGTGCAAGCAAAAATGAGGATGGGTAGGTCTATAGATGACTCCACAGTGGTGGTGATGAAATGAGGTAGGGGATCTTGTTAATGTGATAGGATAGCTTGAGTTTGCAATTACATTAGGGTTTGAGGGTAGCTTAGGTTTGAATTCTTGGGTTTTAATGGTTATGCCTTGGTTGGGGCTTTTGTGCTATTTGGGCAAATTTGTAGGTGAAATTAGAAATTGATAGGGTGGGGTAGATGAGCTAGGGTAGGTGTAGACATTAGGGTAGATGTTAAAAAATTTTAGAGGTATTTGGAATTTGATAGAGGTAGCTAGGTTTTTGGGTGTTTCACTAGTAAATCACCCATAGTGACTATCGATAGTCAAGTCTGACCATTAACGATTGATGCCCATAAAAGCTAAGGATACATGACTATCAATTGTCATCATGACTATCAATAGTCAACTCACCTAATGACAAAGATAGTTATTTGGAAAATATTTTAAATGCTAAGTCAAATTTAAATGTTTGTTGTTAGGTATAATTTGTTAGGTATTAGGTAGATGGGCAGGATGGTAGAGAAATAAATCAGTTACCTAAAGGGTAAGATAGTCTAGGGTAGGAAATAATGGTGTAGGTGACTAAGTTGTGTTTTTTAATGAATTTTTTTAGGATAGGGAGTAGATACAGATGTGTGATCGAGTGTTACTCATCTATGTAAATATTCACTAGGGGATGACCCTAGCTAATTGGTTCATATGGATGAGGTTGGGTTAGGGGTGATGAAGCACTATCATCATGTGCCTTAGGATGTATCTATGATCATAAAACTCATCTAGAGATGGGATACCACTATAAAAACCTTCTTACTACTTACTATTGAGATGATGATCTTCCTTGAGGATGTTCATAGGATCACACAACTTTCATCCTCGGGTAATCTGATCTACCACATAGAGAGAGAGGAGTGAGAGGATCACATTGAGTTATTATATGGAGATGATAGTGATTGGGTCTAATGGCATGTTGGGGTTTCTCTTATATAATGTTTTATGCAAGGGATATAGGTGAGACAAGACTCAAATGATGCTTATGAAGGTTATCTCTTACTTTTCTCTTCTTGACTTGAGTAGTAAGAGGTTCCCATATTTTCTACTAAGGGTCTTAATAGAGATACTACTAGGGTATATTATGTTTAACTAGGTACCTATTCTCATGGTATAGATATATAGGGAGATATGGGGATTTAGGGACCATAGAAGGTATGGTATCAATGTTAACATGGTTTACACTATTGGGCCTATGAGCACATCTAGGTGCTAAGTCTAGTGGGATTGGCATGGGTAGGCTACATGCATATTGATTTCCCCATCAAGTTCATGTGGTGGAAAGGTGACTTCACCAATTTAGGTATAAGGTAAAGATCCCATGATGTGGTTATAAGGTGTACTGGGTACACTAGTGATTAGAGATATCACTTGGAGACCTTATGTTTAGTTTCCAATATGACCTAGCTATAAGAGGTAGAATTTGTCCTTACATAGTTACAAGTGGATTCTCAACTACAGGGATGGATAGGTGGAGGTCATCATATAAAATAAGAGATGGAGTAATTTTGGCCTTGTATAAGGTATTCCAAGTGTGTTTCCCAGGTATAGGCATGAGGACTTAGAGGTTTTATTTCCAAAGCCATATCTCATGCCAACTTTACTAGTCCATAAGGAGCTGCTAACTAGGCCATATATAGATGATGTTGGATTTATAGATGGTTACATGGCATGGTACCATGTATTATATGTGGTGATAGATATTTAGGGGGATGATAGAGGTATGAGTTAGATAATTATGGACCCAATTAGGGGAGGGGGCAAGAGGGCACAGAGACAGGGGGTTAGCCCTGATGGATATGCAAGTGGTGTAAGACACTATATAGGCACATGTTACAATGTTACAATGTTAGGTGGTTGGTATATAGGGTTATTTTGACACCTTATAGAGTTAGGGTGGTACTCTCATAGGTGAGAGGGACTAGGTGAGGGCTTCACTAGCCTTGGTTACATAGGAGAGGGACTCCCTAAGGCAGAAAGGAGGAGGGATAGTAGCATAGGTAGGACCATGAAGCACCATCCCTATGTCATGATACCTATCTATAGTGGAGGTGCTATGATATAATGAGGATATAGTTTTGAGTTAATTCCTTGAGGAGCCCCATTGGGTCAAGTACAAAGTGAGCTTGGTAGCCAATGTTAGTTTGGCTACTCTAGGGTAGTGGGTAGCATCTATAGGTGGACAAATAGGTTTTATAGGTGGATAGGTAATTGGAACTATTGGTGAACTAAGAGAATTGATTCCCTAGGGGCATAGATAGGACATAGATTATAACATTTATGTTGTATATCATTTTGATTATGACTTATGAGCAATGTGATGAGATGTATATTTTAAGAGAGACATGTCTATCTACTTGTACACATCATTATGTTATTTGACTCATGAGATAAATATTTATTTTCTTTGTTCATTGCTTATGCTCATGGTGTATGATTTGTGTTGATGATTAATGTTTATGATTTGATGTTATATTGATTATGGATTATGCTTATGTTATGGATGCTAGACACTGATGTAGACTTAGCTAGCTAGGCATGAGATGGATTTAATTTATGGGTATGCTTATGACATGCTAAATTTTAATAAGTATTTAGATTTCATTATTTAGATCTGGACATGTGGTGGAAAATATTTTTTTGAGTTATTAATCATGGATGTTATGGGTTTATTATGCTTATTATGGTTATGATGTTGCTTATGACACATGCCTGCTACAATTATGGTTGCCTTTATATTACTTAGGGTAAATCACATGAGGTAAGATAACCAAAAACAATAGATGGGAGAATAGAGAATATATTCAAGATATTAATGTTGTATTGAAAATATCAATTAATCACAATAGGATAAGAAGAGAGTTTGATTTTTCTTCTTTGACAAAGACTAGAACAAAACTAAAGTTGGATTGGATTAATGAACATAAGCCATTTGAATGCTTCATATTACTATTCATTATTTGGGTAAAAAGGTGTATTAACCATATAATGCTAACTAAGATCAAAATCCTTTACTTATAGTGCATACAGGGTAGATAGATGAATATGGAATCTTCTTACAAGACTAGCATGCCTCTTTTATAGGTGTCCAAAGAGTCAGTATAAACAAGTATATGTCATACAAAGTATAGACTGATCGATGCAAGAAGTCTACCTATTAAAAATGATTATGGTTTCCACTTTATCATGTTATGTGAAAGCTGATTATGTATTTCAAAATTAGTTTACTTTTGTTGTGATTTTGAATATGGGTCTCTTGCTTTATTGCTATATATGGGAAGCTTCCAAGAAATTGTTGTGCTTTTGACAAATGCTTTACTCAGCCATCCTTCAAGGGAGTGGTCTAAGATTATTTAATTTATTGAAGTCTCTATGATAGTTGTCCTTTGAGGGAGAAGTCTACCTTATATTTGTGTAATTTTAGTATGTTTATGAAATTGTCCTTGGAGGGAGTAGTCTATGAATGTTAGGAATGACCCATGATTATTATTGGATCAGATTTTACTTTTTTTTGGATTGATTTTTCTTGACATATACATTCTTATATAATCTTAAGGATGAACATTTATTAAGGTAAAACTAGAAATATAAGAGTTTGATTAGGTGTAAAGAGGTTTAGGTGACAATGATCATGGGAATATAACCTAATAAAAGGGCAAAAAGTACCAAAAAAATCATGCCATGGGTAGAGTCATGGCACCCATTGTTCAAGATTAGCTCATGACTATGATGGATAATCACATGATTTAGTTATAATAAGTTTTCCCTAAAATAGGGTGATGGATGTGGTTGAAAGCAAGGGATGAGCTTGAAGTAAAACAAAAGGTGAACTTGATCCTTCTTAGCAAAAAAATGGACACAAATGCAAATAATTGAGGGGCTTAGGTTTCCTTCAAGAGAGGAAAACCAATAAGATCTTGATCCATACTCATGGGTTATGATATAGGGTCTAGGCTAATTAAAAGAAATCTTGCCCCACTTAATTTTCTCCATATTGGTGACATGTTGATTTTCCTTTAGGATGAGGTCTTCGATGTCAAATTCTCACACTTTAAGGTGATTATTATAGGCATGCTCAACACACTCTTGATAGACATGAAGATGGGTAAGGATTGATAAGTGATTCTCTTAAATTAGCTCAAGCTGAGCTAAATGATGTTGATGATAATTGTACTTAATAATGAGATCTTGTAGAGATATGCAAAGAGAGGGTATTTAGACTTTGAGAGGCAAGATGATCTCTGCTCTAAACATAAGAGAAAAAGGTTTGGCACTTTTTAGGGTTCTAATGCTAGTAAAAGATGCCCATAAGGCAAAGGAGATGTGTAAATGCTAATCCTGACTAGATTCATTGACCACTTTAGTTATCATATTATTAAGAGTTTTGTTGAAGGACTCAGCCTATCCATATACTTAAGGCAAATAGGGTGTGGAGAAGCTTAACTTAATGTTGAATGTGTCACATATACCCTACACTTGCTTATTCTTAAAGGACTTACCATTGTTGGTGATAATCTTATGAGGAACATCGAACTGGTAGATGATGTGATGGTTGATAAAGTTCATAATTTTCTTTGCCTTGGTGGTGACTAGAGGAATAGACTCTACCCACTTGGTAAAATATTCAGTTGTAGTGATAATATAATGGTGTCATTATAAGGAATGGGGTTTAAATTTACTAATAAGGTCTAGACCCCATTGTGAGAAAGGCTAAAAAATTATGGAAACATAAAGACTGTCTAGTTGTGTGATGCAAAATGGAATGATATTGACACTTGATACACTTTTTCACATAATGATAATAGTCTTAGTTAAATTTAGGCCAGTAATAGCCAAGGTGAAATATGTGTTTAGCTATGGCAAGGCCACTAAATTGTCCACCATGGAAACCATCATGCATTTCCCTGATAGCTTAAGAGGCTTCATGACTACATAGGCAATAAAAGAGGAGGCCATAAAATTCATGTTTATAAATAATTCCTCCAATAATAGTGTAGTATGAGGTACTCTAGATAAATTCTATTCAAATATTCCTAGAAAGGCCAAAATGAATGATGGTAAGGTTTAGGTAGTCAAAGGTTTGATGATAACAAAGCTCAAGTTGGGTCTCCTCCACATTGAAAATGGTGTGAGAATCTAGTTTGACATAGGAAGGCTAGGTAAGTCTATGGATGACAATAGATAGATTAGAGGCAGAGGATGTAGATGGAATTTGAGAGGCAAGAGAAGCCATGGTATTGGAAAAATTATTGGTAGATCATGGGGTTGACTAGATGAGATAGTGTTTAGATGATGTTAAGAGTTTGTCAAATAGTTGTTTATACTCTTTCAAAATGTCATTCTCAAAATGGTAAGAGTCATTTATTTGATTAACCACAAGTTTGGAGTCACCAAAGACATTGATTTCTTTGAATCCTAAGGCTAACTCAGTTTGAAAGCCTATCACTAAGGCTTCATACTCAGCCCTATTATTGGTACGTTTAATATAAAGCTTGAAAGACAAAGGAAGAGGCTCACAATCAAAGGGAATAAGGATGATATCAGATCTCCCACCATGTTTACACTTTAATCCATCAAAGAACATGATTACTTGATAGGTGAAGTTTACCTAAGAGAGGTTTGCGATGGACTCATCGAGTAACTCAAGAGTAGGAGGTTGGTTGTCTACTAATGGTGCTTTGGCCAATTGGTCAACAATGACTTGCCCTTTAATTAATTTTTTTAAGGAATTCAAGGTCAAACTCTGCTAAAATCATGATCCATTTGACCATATGTTGGTTTTGGTATGGCTTAGAGTGCATGTACTTAAGTGGATTGATATTGGTTATGATATAGGTTTTGTGGTTAAGCAGGTAGTGGTGAAGTTTGGTGGCCATAAAGACTAAATCTAAGAAAAGTTTCTTGATATGGGTATACCAAGTCTCTTAATCTACAAACATGAAAATAATGTAGTAGATGGATTGATCTCTATGTTATTCATCCTAGTGGGTAAGCATTACCCTAGGGAGTGATCAGTAGTAGAGATATAAAGGTAGAAAGGTTGGTCATCCTTGGGAGGGGTGAAGCCAGGTGGAGACAAAAGGTACTTTTTGAGTGAATTAAAGGATTTTTGATAGTCATTATGCCACCTAGAGGAGATATCATTCTTCATAAGGTTGTGAGAGGTTTAACATCAGTCTGAAAGCTAGGAGATAAAGTGGAAAATGGATTTAAACTTTCCTTACAAATTATAGAGTTACTTAAGGTTGACGAGAGAAAGCATGTTGAGGATTATTTTAATCTTGGTGGGATCAACTTTGATTCCTCAAATGGAAATGAAAAAACCAAGAATATTTCCTAAAAAGACCCCAAAAATGTACTTTTTTAGGTTTTGGTAGACATGGTAATTGATATGCTACTCAAAGATGATATTGAGAATGGCCAAATGATATTTTTAGAGTTTGGATTTTTTGAGAAGTTCATCCACATAGTCCTCTACAATATTGTGGATAAGGTCATCACAGATATAAGTCATAACATGTTATTAAGTTAAAATAATAATTTTTAACCTAAAAGGCATGAATATATATAAGAAGGTCCCTCATGTGGTGGTAAAGGTAGTCTTGTGTTGATCTTCTAGAGCAATTAGGATCTGATTATAACCCAAGAATCCATTCATGAGAGATAACATCTCATGGCTGGCTATAAGATCAACTAGCTGGTTAATTCTTGGTAGAGAAAAGTCATCTTTAGGGAAAGCAAGGTTGAGGTCATGAAATTTCACACAAATTCATAGTCCCCTTATGGTTTTGGTGATAGGCATGGAATTTTAGACCAATTGGGGATAGTTAATGGGTTGAATAAAATTGATAGATAAAAGATGTATCTCTTCTTTGATGAGAAGGGATATACAAGGGTGGATGTATCAAAGTTTCTACTTGATAAGATTGACATCATGGTGGGTGACTATGTTATGGGTGGTAATGGTAGGGTTAATTCCAGCCATGTCATTATAAGACCAAGTGAATGTTATGTTACAGTCTTAGAGGAAAGAGGGGAAATCCTAAAGTTCCTCGATATTCAGTCATTAGCTTATTTTGATAATGTAAGGGTTTTCTAGAGTTCTTAAGTTGATATCCATGGTGGATTAATTCAACATGGTAAAATTATTAAGAGGAAGTGATTTATGGATGGAATATTTTGGAGCACCAAGGTAGGTGAGAATAGAATCATCAAACTAGCACTGAACAATGTTAATGGTCGGGGAGTCATCTCTTATCACCTCAGAATGGGTCAAAGTGATGGTTACGATTGCCCCTTTATTTTGATAAGTTAAGGGTTTGAGGCTGATTATGTTGATGAAAAAAAATTTAGGTGGTATGATGTCATCATCTTCACACGTAGGTAGGGGAGAGGTTGGTGATGAAGGGGTATCTTCCTTAACAATGGTGATGGTAGGTGGTTTAGTTTATTTCTTGGTAGGTAGGATCAAAATAAGGCCATGCTTCTCATGAGGATTTTTTGTCTCAATGGAGACCAACTTGTGTGGGCCATGCTCATATCCTTGAAGGTCAAATCCTTTCTAAGCACACCTATGGAGGTATATCTTGATAAATCTCAATTTATTGAGGTAGGAGAAATTGATGGTAAATGGTCGAGGTAAAAGAAAAGTGGTGGAAGTATTAATGGGTTTTTTGAGTCCCCCATATATGAAATGGGTTTGAAAATGGGGAGGCCCAAAAGGAACAAAGGTTGTAACATTAGGGTTATACCTGGGTTGGTATTCAAGATTTGCATAATCTTGGGGAGTAGGGAAAGAATCAAGGACTAAAAGGTGATATTCCCCTAGTGAAACATGATTGAATGTTGATTCTAAAGTGTTTCAAGTGGGGATATGGTTAGAAGGGATGCATGAGATAGCTGATGCCTCATTGGTATAATGAGGAGTGACTACCTCTTTCATATTGAAGGTATTGTCTTTGGTTAGGGAGGGTGTGCTATATGGGTGTAAGAGGACATCATTGGGTTGGTAGGTCATTTTATATGTTGAGAAGGGACTTGGGTCAGCTTGGATGGTGATGACCTAACCTTCATACTCAAATTTAATGTAATGATTTAGGGTAGAGGGAATGCAACCCATAGATCAGATCCAAGGTCAT
This sequence comes from Torreya grandis, assembly GCA_037957365.1. Lineage (NCBI taxonomy): Eukaryota > Viridiplantae > Streptophyta > Pinopsida > Cupressales > Taxaceae > Torreya > Torreya grandis. The sequence goes on from JARHVA010004303.1 coordinate 1,036,227, forward strand.
CCCACTAAAACATTTTATTAGAATTCATCTTCCACTACATTGAAAAGTTTGGGGAGCATATGAGGTCTTACATGGATATGAAGGACAACCATTCCTATAATATTATTCATGGTGTTATTAAAGGAATGAAGTATGACCAAGGTTTTGTACATGACATTATCCAAAAGGTTTACTTGGTTATAGGCATGGGAGGATATGATATTAATACTATCTCCCTCATCAATCATTACCTACTTGGTGCAGGTTTGGTTGATGTAAGAAATAATAAAGAGAGGGGGATATAGGTCATTTGGATGGATAGAAAGTATTTATGAATCCTTAAAAATGACAATGTTAAAAGTTTTGAGAGCACCAACAAAGACTATCATAGGTTGAGGGTGTTTAGGTTGGACCTCTATCAAATGCAATGCCTCTATCATTGATTGGAAATGAAGTGAAGTGGTAATCAAATCATATAAGCTCATCTTTGTCGAGGTCAAGTGAAGTTGTTTGAGCACCACTCTCTTGATGGACTTAAAGGGGTTGGATTGTGAGACACCTAAGATAGATACCTTAGTTTTAGGTGAAGGTAAAGGTGTTTAGGTAGGGTTTGGTTGGGAGATAGAAGATGGGTATGTCCATGGGATGGAAACTTTGGACTTACCCTTATCCTTTTATTGTTCTCTTATAACCAAATGAATGGTATGGATAAAGGGATGAATTGGGGTAAGAGATTGGTTGGGTTCTTTATCACTCTAAGGTGAGAGTGGAGGAGTAGGTAGGAATTGGGTAGAGGGTGTTTTTATTGGTTGGATCGGCATAGGGCTTATGGGAGTTTCATCTATTAATATATCATCCTAATCATAGATTTGGTGTATAATGGTTTGGATATCTTTACATTTATTCATGTCATGCCTTGGTGTGCTATGATAGGAACACACATGGTGGTAACTATACCAGGTAGGTTTTGAACCAAGAGGTCAAATAACTTGATAGGGGGTAAAGTTAAGTAAGAAGCTTTCAATAACTATTAGAAAATGGCAGAGTAAGATTCAACTAAAGGTGGAGAGGCTTTAGGTATTTTGGTATTGGTTGTAAGGTGGAATTTATTTTAGTAGTTAGTTTGGTGATGGAAGGTTTAGATAAGGTAGTGAATTTGGTTGGTGGTTTTGATTTTTGTAAGGTAGTGATTGAGAAAGCAAAGTTAAGAGGTTTTGGGATAGGTAGTTTGGTTATTGATGGTTCAATGAAAATAGGTGTGTCTAAAAGAAATTGTGTTTGTGTAATCAATAATAATGGTTGGGTCTTAGTTGGGATAACCATCTTTGTAATTAGAGTGGAGGGATGAGACCCCAAGATAGAGGGAAAGGTGTAGGGAGGTAAGAGTTTGGCTCTCTAGCCTTTTGGTATTCTTACTCCCTTGGTTGATTTGGGTTGGCACTTGCTTGTTAGGTTTAGTGAGGTAAGCTCCACCTTCACAGATGGGTGATTAATATTCTATTTTGAGAGGGTACGAAGGTTCTTGGTTGGATTGGTTAGTTTTATTGGAGAAACTGATTTGGTTGCTTGGGGTTTAGGTGCTTTGGATGGCTTAGGAATTTTTGGGTTTGTAGAATTTTTTATTGGTTTGGTTGATAAGGTAAGAATTGGGATAGTAGATGTGGTGGGTTGGTCTACCATAGGCATGGTTAGAAGTTCTTGTTTGGTGATATAAGGTAACCCTAATTATTCCTAGAAGATGTCTCAATCCATGTTAGGGTTAGAGCCAAACTCTAATTTTTCACTAACTTAGAGAATGGTTTGAAGGCTATTTTTAATCCCTAGATAGTGGGATTGAAAGATAAACCCATAGGTTGAGATAGAGGGTGGTAACCTTATCCTTTTCCTCAATAAAATGATGTAAGGTTTGAGTGGGTGAATCCTCTATGGGAGGTGTAGACATGGGGGTTTCCTCTTCAGGGATGATCTTCAAAGGGGTAACAAGTTAATTAGTGGTTTTTGGAGAAGGTAAGATGGGTGCTTATTCTATTATGTTGATCGAATAAGGGGTTGATGGATCCACTACCTCAATAAGCGAAGGGAGAGGAAGGGATAATTATTTAGTTTGGGTCTCCAAAAGGAGATAAGGTAACTCCACTACCTCAATAAGTAGAGAGTGTGAGGAACATATAGGTTGGTTAGTAAGTTCTTTAGCAATGAGTGTGCCAAGAACCATGTTAACAGTTGATTTAACTATTTTGGGAATATTGGAGTCTTATTCATAATTTAGTTAAGGGTCTAAGTTGACTAAATTAGTAAATAATATTTCAATAATTTAACTACTAATTTATATAATTTAATTATATTTCTAACCTGTCTATAAATAACAATAAATATGGAGAAAATAAGACTTAGCTTAAAAAAATTTAAATAGTTATTGTAGGGTTTGATATTGGTTGTGTAGGACTGGGATAGTGTCACAAATCAAGATCTAGTTTTCATTTTGTGAAAGGATAGGAACATTATAATAAGACACCTTAGGGTCTAGTGTTATAGTCATTTTCTACCAAAATTGTCTAAATTACTCATAGAGACCTGAGTTTTCTAAGTTTTCTTCATTATCCCTATGTGAGCCTGCCTATGGAATCTTAACTACTGAAAGTCTATGAAACTCCTTGTAGATATGATTTAGTATTTAAACCCTAGAATTCATTATGCCTTGATCAATCTTGAGAAAGAGGGGGGGGGGTTATTGTGTGCAAGATTCACTAAACATGTATCCATACCCCTTATTTGGGCATGCTACCTACATATTAATACTCCAAAGAGGGATCAAGCCATATGTTGTTCTCCCACTTGATGTGCTTTGTGTTATAGTTTTATGTGAATACAAAAATGCTAAACTAGGTGTGTTTGAGGTTGCTAGGGACTAATATGAGGATTTGAGTAGGGTTTTAGCTATGTTGGGTGACTTTGTGCAAATAATAGGGAAGTTTTCCATAGTGTTTTATTTGTATTCTTTCTTACTTTGTAAGTTTGGTCACTTCCCTTATAAATGAGATTTGAGTGGGATTTTATAAGGAATAATTAGTCATCAATTAGATGTATTCATGTTAGGCTAACCTAATTAAGGATAAAGACTAGATAAAAATGATCATTTGGGCTCAAAGTATAAATGGATAAGACCACCAAAAATGGGACACTTTTCTATGGGGCACTCCTATCCTATAGGATTGAGACTTAGAGGAACAAGATTGGCATGTGGAATATTATTCAGCTAAGGTGGAATGATCATTTAGAAGGTTCCATATGATTATAAATGATCAAAAAGGTGTCTAGAAGGGTTTTAAGAGCATGAAAAAAGGACCCATGGATGGGGTGTTGCAATCCACACTCAAAATACCAATTTGGACATTTTATATAACTACATTTACCCTCTTTTTATTCTAGTGATGCAACAAAGTGAAATACTAGGATAAAGGAAAAATATAACGTGTACCTAAACTTACCTACAAGGGTGAAACCCATGAAGATGTGTGATGTTAAGTGTGCATAGAGAGCACAACATGAAGCATATATCTATAAGATAAAATAAAAAATAGATCAGTACTTACGAGACATGATTTATCTAAAATAAGAATGTATAAAGGTTGGGTAAAATAGAGAGGAAGAGAAAGGAATAAACACACCTCATTGGGTATGTAAACCAATATAAAACCTATTGTGATGTTGAGTGATGATGAATGATGATGGGTGTGTGTTGTAACAAGAGTAATATCATGAATGGAGCTAAGTGATTAATTCCTCAAGGGTGGCTTAAAAATGCAAAAGTTAAACCTTTGACTCCATCATCACCCACTAAGTGAAGCTATGTGATCATGTGTGTGTTAATCGATGTTTAGACCATGTGTCCTATCCCTCTTAATAGATGGCTCAAGAATGCAAAGACTAGCTAGTCCTTTGGATCCATTATTTCCCCATAAAGTTAAGATATAAAATAATACTGGTATGAATGTGTGTCATTTGATATAGATCCTAAATCCCATGAATGTTTTATAATCTAACAATGTGGCATGGATGGGCTAATGTGTGCTGGAAACTAAGCCACTCTTGGACACTCTAAAAAAGTGGAGATTAGGTTTGTATGAAATCCACTATAAAACTAGGCAAGAGGCTTATATGGAAGCCACTTGAGAATGATTCCAACCACATATATATGGAATAAGGCACACAACTACTGAGAATACCTAGGTAATGTACTAAATTGAAAAAGAAAAGAAGTCAATTGTGCCATGCACATTACCTCCAATCACTGGTGTCTGAAACATGGATTTTGATCTGGAAGTTATATCAACTACGTAATCTAAAACTAGAAGTGAGATCCATCATGATGTGCATGATTGCCCCTATATCTAGAATTTTTGAGAAAAATTGTATTAAAACTATTGATTCTAAACTAAACTGTAGCTGACAAAACTGTACTTGGTCTTACCTTTTTGTCTATTTTTGGAAAATCTAGTTTTTTTTGTTATTTGGATAGGAGTGCCAAAATAAGAAACACTACTATCTAATTTTATATTCCAAATTTGGCACTCTTTTAATAAGATAATTATGAAGAATATTTTATAATTTTCACTATCTATCTAGTCTATTCTACTTGGTTTGAACTCAAGTTGTTGTTCTAGGTGTTCTAAAAACTAATTTTTTGATTGGTAAGTGATTTGATCTCTATGATAAAACCCTTTTTTATTTACCTCTCTTATGAGGGTAGGAATGAATACCTTGTAATGACTATCCTTAGAAGAAATATCCATATAAAGGTGTTAATCTATGATAATATATGATATAACAAAGATAATAGACAAAATATCTTAAGATATAGCATGGTTTGTATGCAAGATTATTATATCAATAGGGGTATACCTAGATAGATATACCAATGTAATAGCATGTGAAATATAATGAAATTTAAACTAGAAGTGTTAGTTATTAGTTTTTATTTGTTAGTTCTCAAGGAGGGATGGAGCATGATGTCCATCATGGCATCCAAAAAAGCAAGAGAATGCATGATGTATATTATGACATTGCAAACAATTTGAGAAGAAAAAAAGAAACAAGAACGTAAAGAGAAAAGTATACAAGAGTGTCCAAGGGACCAAGAAAACAAGGTACATTGGCACATGTCACTCAAACTATAAAGCAAGCATACAAGACATGTTCAAATTTCTCATACACATATAATTAAAAATAAGCAAGGTTGACATGAGGGCCACAAGCACATAGAAGAGTGAAAGAAAAGGACATTGGAAAATATCCTAAGGCACACACAAGAATATAATTAAAAGACATTAACAAATATCCTAACACACATATAGGAGGTAAAATAGGAACTAAGTAATGAAATCACATATAGATACGTAAAGCAAGAAAATAAAGAATGTAAATACTAGAAATACAATCACATCTAATTAATCAAATCAAGTAGTGAAATTATGCAAGACATGTAGTACAAGACTAGGTATATGCTAGGAAATACACAAGTGATATTTACTAGTGAGTGTCGATAGAGTAATATGTGTAAGCTAGTAAGTAATGCACATCAACATGATAGCTAGAGTGTGTGGTATAGGAGTGACATAACCTAGATGGTGTAGTTATGTAGAAGATGCCCCCAGTGGGTAGATATATTGATACATGTCTTGAATGTAGAAGTAGGATTCCCCCTCAATGGGTAGAGTGAAGCAATCATGGATCTGGATGTCACTGCACACACTCAAATAAGATCAAGTGAAGCATGGTAATGTAGATAAATTGACAAATAATAATATAGAACAAAAATGTAAGTCTAGCATGGTAGTAGAAATGTAAATCATGGATAATTCATACAATTGAAATGTTTTTGGTATTTTTTATTTATTTAAATGTTTTTTGTATTTTGGAAATATTTGAATGTTTTTATATTTTGATATATTTTAATGTTTTTAATATTTTTGTTTGATATAAGCTATGTACAATCAATCATTAGGAGACTATGTACAATAAATTGAAGAGAAGCTATGTATAGGAAAAAAAATAGAAACTATGTATAATTAATACTAAGAAACTATGTACAAGTAAGCTAAAAGGAAACTATGTACAAGTATATGAATAAAATAATATATACACAATAACATAAAAGACTAAGTTGGAGGGGTTAAAGGGTCTAAGGATGGAGCTTACTAGGGATGGATATGGAGGAAGGGATCAAGACTATCATCAAATGCCTCAAGATCATCATCATAAGTATTATCATATGCTATAGACTCTGTATACATGGTGTCATCCTACCAAAAATGAACTGAAGGTTGCTCTAGTGGTGAAGATGTTGATTCTCCTTTGGGATGTTTAGCTTTGGTAATATATGGATTTAGTGGAAGTGGTGAAGATGGTGATAGTGGTGAAGTAATCTAAATAATAACTTAAACTTGTAGTTTATCTAATCTCTATTGTAAAGTTATACATGAGTCAATGTAATGGCATGTGATTTGATGAAAGTGATAAAATGGGTGACCATCCTACTATGATAATAGATCTATGTCATACTATAGGTAATCTGATTAATCCATGATAAAGTAACATTTGTAGCACAATCTATGGCTAATGTTATGTGTTACCTATATGAATTTGAATGACTAACTATATATCCATAGAGGTAACCATGTGAACTGTATGTGCCAAGTGATCTATCTATGGCCATGAATATGGAGTATATCTTGAGAGTGTAGTGTGAGATGCTAAGAATGATGTAGGATGTCTAATGAGAGATATAGAGTCATCTCAGTACTCTCTTAGGCCAATGGGTGTAAATCTCAATCCACACAAATAGTCATATGCGAGTATGGGTGTTGTATCATCATCTAAAGTAGCCTATGAATATGTATCAACATCAAGTACATATGACAACTTATAATTTATGACAAGGGGTAAATACAATATGGAACTCTCATCGACTATAGTAGTAGAATATGGTGGTGTTATGAGAGTATCAATAACTATCTGAGTAACTATAACTATCAAAGGAAATCTATTTGTAGAATCAACTAGTTCTATTAGAAATACTAGTGATGATTGTATAATTGTAATAGGTGTAAGAACCATGATTGATGGAGTAGCTAGAACATATGAAGCTACTATGACTAGATGAGTATTTAGAGTTGAGGACATAACTATAAGTGGAGGAGTGTGAGATGTGCTAGTCTTTCCTGGCTCGTATGTATGTATCTGACCAAGATAAATGTGATGAGGTTATGACTAAACTATGATATGAGGTGTCCCATCTAGAAAAATAGTCAAAGATGACTATATAATTTGATAATATCTAAATGGCTAGTTATCTGTTGGGCATGTGTACAGGTATCCATCATGGAGAAACTTAACACATTAATGAAGAATAGAATGAATTGCCCCCATAACATGTATCCAATGTCATCCAGGTAAAATATTATAATGAAGAAGACCTAACATGACCTTAAATTGTGTAGAGAAATTTTTGGGCCCTACCATGATATCCAAAGCAATGGTGCCCAATGTCTATCATGGTATATCATCAAACCTTCTAATATTCTTATATGATTTTTGCATGGATGCCATATCTATGCCCATGGTCTGTAAGAATGTAATATTAGATATATTAAGTCTATAACCACTATCAACTAGAACTCTCTTAACTATGTTGGTTTTAACTTGATACTATATGAAAAGTGGTAAATTTTGATCAATAATTATCTGAGATGGCATGTCCTCAAAATCAAAAGAAATAACATCTATAGTTTCTAACATGTTGACCACTGATGTAAAATAAGAAGGCTCTGAATCAATGGGCATAGAAGTCTAAGTGAGTGCCTGATAAATAATTTCCATGAACGCATTAAATTTATGAAGTGGTTTTAACATGGAAATCTTAGCTAGTGTGTTTCTCAATTGATCAATAATATCATATGCCTTATGTAGATCTGCTTATGCAGGTGTGTTGGGTCTAGGAAGGGGAAGGAATAAGAGGGTGGCAAGTTTCTTGACTAGGCAAGGGAGGCATGGTATGACATTGAGTAATAACTTTGACCACATTATCTACTATCCATATATGACTAGTAGTAGCTATGGGAGGAGAGCAAAGATACTCAATAGGTCAAGGTGGTGGAGGAACAAAGGGTGTCAACTAGGCTATTTAGTGATGGGTAGTGACTTGGGGAAGAGAAAAATAGACCATGCAACATGGCTCAGTATGGGATAAATGATCTAAGGGCGGTCAGGTAAGAGGTATCTTAACATGTTTAGCATTGAATTTCTTAAAATCATCTCATATTATGAAAAGTAAGCATGAAATGCAAAGAATGAAGCTTTGTATTAACATATAGTAAACTTCATCAATCATTTACATGATAAGACCATGTATGGTATTCTTATTATTTGTAAGAAATGCTTTTAAAACAATAAGATACATTTTTGTTTTTATGTGAAATCTGATTTTAGATGTAAGATGATATCTCAAAGGCAATGGGACCTAGTATATGCAACTAGGGTTTTAAAAAATGATTCTTTTTTAAAAATTACTATGGAATTTTAAAAATTAATGTGAATTTCTAATTTAAATATGTGAATAAAAAATTTAAAAAATATTGTAAAATTATTGATTTAAAGGGACCCAGTATATGCAACTAGGGTTTAGAGAAAAAACTTATTTTGTAAAATTACTATGGAATTTTAAAAATTAATGTGAATTTTTATTTAATTATGTAGGTAAAAATATGAAAAATATTAGAAAAATTCTTGATTTAAATGGACCCAATATATGCAGCTAGGGTTTGGAAGAATTTTTAAAAAAAAATTACTATGAAATTTTTAAAAATTAATGCAAATTTCTTATATAACTATGTAAATAAAAATCAGAAAAATATTGGAAAATTCTTGATTTATAGGGACCTAGTATGTGTAACTAGGGTTTGGAAGAAAATTGATTTTTTAAAAAAATTTATTATAAATTTTTTAAAATTAAAGTGAATTTTTTATTTAAATATTCAAATAAAAATTTAAAAAAATATTGGAAAAGTTAGAAAGGAATTTACCTTAGGGTTTTTATGTGCAAATGAAGTAAGTCAGGTTCACCAAATGATTTAATTATTTTAGGATTATTGCAGTCTTACACCTAATTTAGTTAAGGGTTTGAGTTGACTAAATCAATAAATAATATTGCAATAATTTAGCTACTAATTTATATAATTTAATTCTATTTTTAAGATTTCTATAAATAACAATAAATATGGAGAAAATAAGACTTAGCTTATAACAAATTGAAACAACTGTTGCAGGGTCTGATATTGGTTATGTAAGACTAGAATAGTGTCACAGATTAGGATCTAGATTTCATTTTGTTAAAAAATAGGAGTACCAAATTAGGACACCTTGGGGTCTAATGTTATAGTCCTTTTCTACCACTATTATCCAAACTTCTCATAGAGACCTAATTTTTTTGGGTTTTTTTCATTGTCCTTATGTAAGCCTACCTATGAAATCTCATCTACTAAAAGTATACATAACTCTTTGTAGAGTTGATTTAATCATCAAACCTTAGACTTCATTATGCTTTGATTAATCTTGAGAAAGAAGGGGGGGTTAGTGTGTGTAAGTTGAACTAAACATGTATCCACACCCCTTATATGGGCATGCTCTCTACATACTAATACTTTAAAGAGGGATCAAGCCATATGTAGTTATCTCACTTGATGTTCTTTATGCAAAAGTGTTATGCGAATGCAAAAATGCTAAACTGGGGGTGCTTGAGGTCCTTAAGGATTGGTATGAATATTTGAGTAGGTTTTTAGCTATATTGGGTCACTATGTGGAAAGAATATGTAAGTTTGCCTTAGTGTTTTATTTGTATTATTTATTGCTTTGTAAGTTTGGTCACCTCCCTTGTAAATGAGCTTTGAGTGGGATTTTATAGGGATCAATTGATCATGAGTTAGACATATTCACACTAGGCTAACCTAATTAAGGATAAGGACTAGATGAAAATGACCATTAGGGCTCAAAGTTTAAATGGATAAGACCATAAAAAATGGGACACTTCTCTATGGGTTACTATAGTCTAAATGGGATGCTCTTGTCTTACAAGCTTGAGACCTAGGGGAACAAGATTATCATAGGAAATACTATCTGGCTGAGGTGGGATGATCATTTAGAGAGTTTTAGATGATTTGAAATGAGAAAAATGGTGTCTATAAGGGTTGAAATAACATGTAAAAAGGACCTATGGATAGGGTGTCATAAGCTACACTCAAAATATCAATTTTGATATTTTATATGACTACAACAATATAGGTATCATGAGAGCACTTAACCATATTACACTTGTTCTTGGAAGGAAAATGATTGGGGAAAGGCTACCTAAAGATGTCAAGGTATTAATTTTGAGGTGCATTGGGGTTATCCAACACAAACTCATCCTTATCAATGAGAGATTGGACAATGCTCTTGAAGTTGTTGCACCTACTAACATCATGCCTTATTACTCAGTGGAAGGTGCATAAAACTTTTTCAATGTACCAACTAGGTGTACAATGAGAAGAACTAAATATCTAAGGTGGTTTGATAAGAGGAAGCTATATGATATTATCTTTCAATAGTTTCTCTAGGATCTAAGCATAAGATTCTCTACGTGGAATAAATTTCTTTGGGTTATTGCAATTTTGGCTTCTCATATTTTGCTTTGAGGAACCAAAAGAATTCAATTGGTTGACAGATGATGGGGAAGTTTCTTTAAAGACAACCGCATTCATAGTTCCCCTATTTTTGGTTCCAATATTATTTTAGTTATTTGGTTTGGAGGAAGAATCCTCATTGGTTTTGTAGGTAGATTTCTTGTTTTTCAATTTTAGTTTTCCTTTGTCAATGGTTCTATTCTTTAACTTACATGACATGGTGAAATCTTCATAAAAATTTTAGAAGCTCTGAACACATAATGTAGAGGAGATATTCTTGGCACATGCCTGAGCAAATATATCTATGAGTTTGGGTTGAGGTAGGAGAAAGGAAAGTTGATTGATTAGGCTCCTCCAATGAAATAAAAAGTTGGTAATAGATTCATCATAAAACTACCAAATAGATTATAGGTTAGTGATGGAAACATTCTTGGAGATATTTATCAAAAAGTGATCCAAGAAAGTTTGAGCTAGTTGGGTGAAAGAGAAGATTGAATGCTTGGTTAAGGTATTATACCAATATAATGCCAATATTAACAAAAACATAAGAAAAATATGAAGGAGGGCATCATCATAAGCAATCAAATAACGTGAATTCTTAAATGCACTAAGGTGTTTCTATGGATCCTCTTTACTTTGAAACTTGGAGAACTTGGGAAGTTCCCATTTAAGAGGATATGGCTTGATAGGCATAGATGGGTGGATGGGCTCAATGCAAATCTGGTCATAGGATAGGAGATTGTGAGCCCCAAAGATGGATGACTCTAAGGTTATCATCTTATCCATGAGCATCTTCATCAGGTCCATTTGGGGTGGTGCACCTATAGGGTTGGAAAGTGCATATTGTGGTTGGGGTTGAGTGACATATTGGTAATTTATCTATGGTTGAGAAGTTACCAAATATGGTTAAGTGGCCATAGGTGGTTGGGTTGAAGCCACATATGAATATGTTGTCACTGGTGGTTGGGTAAAGGGTATGTGCTATTGACTAGGTATAGATGGTTGAGTTATAGGTAAAGGATAAGTGGTAACCTTGGTAGTGATAGGTGGCAAGGTAGAAGGTATTGGAGTTACTACACTTTGAATCAAAATTGGGGTAGCTAAAGGAATGGTAATGATGATGGTAGTGGGCACCCCAAAATTAAATGGGGTATGTGTAGGTAGATGTTGGAAGGTATCTATGTTGGAATAATTATGAGTCAGACTAGGAGGTGTTTGGGTGTTAAAAGGTTGAGATGGTTGGTTCTGCATGGTCATGTCAGATGGGTTGCCAATTAAGGTAGATGTCTGAGTAGCTAATCGTTGGGTGGTGATAGAAGTAGTATAAGAGTTACCTAAAAATCTTAATGTCATGGTATAAGGTGGATCAATAGGTGGTGCTAAAATGGGTGTATAATGAGCTACTATGTTAAGATAATACTACAAGGATATCAAGTTATTATCTAAAAAGGTAGTAAAGTTTGGGTCACCTTGGGAAACTACCCATGGCATACTAGAAGCATCAAAATGATGAGGAGAACTCTTGGCATCTAAGATATACTCCATGGATGAAGAGGTAGAGGAGACTAGATAATATATTGATGGGTCCTGACTTGCTAAGTCTCTTCATTATTGATGATTTATAACCATGCAAGTAGGATGAGAAGAAAACATAGAGAATATTACAACTCAAATAGATAGAAAGAAATAAAATGATCAAGGAAATCGAACACACACTAAAGTATGTTAAAATCCTATGGTTAATTTTAATAATGCTTTTGGCTTATACTTTAAGCTATGAGAATGTGTGATAGAAGCTGGCTTGTAGATCAAGTACTATAGAAGCAATCTATGGTTGTTTTTGGGTTGTTTAGGTGCTAAAAATGATCTATATTAGGAATCAATATGTGTCTTGGTATTAAGGTCTACCCTCTCACTTCACATACTACAACGATAAGGGTGTTGGGTGATAAGCCAATATATACTGATTTCTAGAGTTTATACTCAAATAGAGAGCTGAGTTACTTTTCCCCTTAGTAATGAATTCTAATTAGGATCACCAAAAAAGGGTAAGGTTATCATTAGGTGATAGATCCTAATCAGGGCTTATCTCAAGTTTGTTTAATGTTTAATTGATGAAAGTGGTTTAGTTTAGTGTGTGTAATAAAAGTGATGCTATGATAAAATTAATTTACATTAATTCAAAGTGAACTAAAATTAGAAGCAAGTAATGGATGCACTTTGTAGACACCTAAATCTGGCCACCAATGACCTCCAACTAGGCTTTTGACCAATTTCCACCTAAAGTGCACAATTTGGCCTAAAAACACTAACACATATTAAATGATCTAAAATTGATATATTCAAGTGCTAATTTTGGCCAGGGTACTCCTAAATGGGACAATGTAATTTATGGGCTAGCTAACTTTGATTAGATCATTTTGAGTCAAAATATTTTGCACCTAGGTGCTTTATATTTTTATTTATATCAAATTTATTGTATGAGATGCATGTCTTTGTTATTTTATCTTAGAAACATCATAAATGAGATAATGGTTATAATGCATCTGATATTAACTTCCAATTTTAATCGAGTCAAATTTTAGACCAATAACAAGACATTCTGATTAATTTGAGTAATTTGTGCACAAAGTTCTTAATCATGCTTAAGAGATAATTATACCAAATTAGAAACTAATTAATAATTCCATGGAAACTTGTTGAATACTTGTTTTTAGAAATCAATATTGAATATCTACATCATCAAGTGACCTCATTTCTTGGGAAGACATCCCTAGGCCATAAATGCCACAAATATTAAGATTCATGCCTCCCATGCCTCATCAAAGACCTCCATGCCCCTTAATTTTTCCTCTATCCTAAATATTGATGAGCCTGTTTATCAAATTTAATTTTAAAATTGGATTAATCCTCAACCATATATCTTCATCTCAAGATGGATGGTTTAGGTTGATTCTAGGCAATTTCAAAAATCTATAAATAGAAAGGCCATAAACATCATTTCTAAGCTATTTTGGTGAAACTTTATAATGCACAAATGATTCCAAAATCCACTGTAATTAGTGGTACCATTCCAAATTGATTCCAATCCAAGCCAAGCCAAATCCAAAGGTGCCAAGGAGTGATCACAAGTTGAGCAAGTCACTATAACAAGCATTTTAGAGCATCCAAAGAAGGGAAAAGAAGGTTTATTTTGAATTTTAGCTATCTGTTTTATTCATGTTTGTTAACTAAGCTTTCCCTACTTTATAGGCCTAGATATGTTATGCTAGTTAGTGTGTTTCTTTCATTTTGTTTTCATTTTGAAACTAACATGATACTAACCATCTTCTCTTGAGTCAAATTCCTAGCTCACATACCTGGTTTTAAACCCAAAATAGATTTTAGTTTCAGTAATGAGCATAGATAGAGAGAAGACCATACAGATTTAAAATAAATAAACCCAAAGTAAAGACTCAAGGTCCCATTAGGAATTCCATAATGTTTCAATAAATTTTAGCTTATATTTCAAAAAGGAAGAAGAAGAAACTAAATACGAGTATGGCTGAAAAAACTTATTTTGATTTTGCATGCATTGAATCAAAAGATTGTGAAGAAATACTCTTTATATTGAGAGGATGACCTATAAATAACACAACACTAAAGCAAATGGTTGGTTAGATAGATAGATAAGTGGATCACCTAGTGCTAGCTAGATCCCTAAAGCAAGAACTTCTTTGAGGGTTGTCAATCCATAAATTTTAAACAATTAAATTTATAAACAAAATAGAAATTAATTACATCAATAATAAAAGATACTAAAAGTAAACACAAGAAATGCTTGCTAAAGAAATAGACTAGAAATGACTAATATAGTAATAAATAAGTCAATACTAGTGCTAAATGGCTCAGGTTTGATTCAAAAATTCAAGCAGGGGTCTATGAACAGATAGGGACACATAAAACTAGATTGGGATGAGGGTGGGTAGGTTGAAATAACTTGCTATTATTTCCTACCATAGTGACTTTCAATGGTTGGTGTGACCATCAGAAGTCAGGGTGACCATCGATGGTTGGGGAGACCATTGATAATTAGGGCAAACATCGATGGTTACTATGCATAGGTCTGATTTGAAAAAATAGGTATTTGATAGGATCAAAAGATATGGTTTGATGCTCAAATGAATGAAAAAGTCAAAAAATTAAATGAATATTGAAAATCAATAATTATCTTGTAGAAGGATAATTAGGTGGATGCTTGAGGTGGCTAACTAGTTGGTTGAGTCTAACATGATTTTGGGTACTTGGTGCTTTAGCAAATCTATGGTGTAAAGTTGTCTCTCTAACATGATGATGGATGACTAAATTGTTGATGATTATTGACCTAAAAAGCAAAGTAACTCTAGATTTACAAGCTCTTGGTAATAATTTTAGATCTATTTAACCTCCCTACTCCTCTCTTATTATAGGTAAGGAAAGAGAGTTACAACAAAATGTTAACTAGGCACTTTAATTATAACTCTCTTATGAAATGGCTAAAAAAAAAATTACTATGAAATATGTTTATAAAATCAAGGTGGGATGACTTTCATGTTTGTGGTTGAGGAGGTGCACCCTAACTATCGGTGGTCATCTTGACTGTCGAGGGTCGAGGGTGAAGGGTCAAAGTGGGTAAAAGGTTAGTTAAGCCAGTTTGGTCAAACTAACCATGGGTTAGGATAAATTAGGTTTTTAAGGGTCATATTGGTCCCAATGGAGTCCTAGGGTGGTTTAGGGGAATTTCAACATTTGGAATAATGGTGTGTAGATTTCTAATGTCTACATCAAGCATTGTTTAGGTCTATTGACCCTATCTTAAGCACATACCTTATAAACCATACATAGATGTATGATAAAACTCCTAAACCTCCAAAATATATTATATTACCTAAATCCAAATATTTTCACAAAATTTTAAGTTTTTCCTTTAATGGAATCTCTCATAATCTAGGTTTTTAGGTGGAAACCCTAACATAGGGTTCATGCCTATTTATGCATGCTTGAGAGGGATTTTTTTAAACATTTTAGGTTCTAAAATGGGTTATAAAACCTCCCAAAGGTTGTATAACATTTTCATATCATATGCACTCCTCCATTCATCAAATTATTCCCTTAATCCCTTTATTCAACATTACTCACAAGACTTGGTTTGATTGAGTTTGGAAATACAGTTATTCACAATCTAAATACATTGTCTAAGAAATAAATATATATTCAAAAATTTTGAGTGGTAAAAATAAATTTAATAAGGATAAATATATCCTTACCATATTATATATACTTAAGTTTCACTCAGTTCTCACATATTCTTCCTCATACAAAAACCATGCTCAATCATCCTTAGTACTTCATACAACACAAGGTCTATATTTATCCACTCATAATCTCTTTAACAATAAAATAAAATATGTAAATCCTATAAAATAGTAGTTAGATCATGTTACCAATTGTCCACAAATTTTAAATGTCTAGAAATAAAATACTCTCTTGAAGTCACACTTTCTCTTAGTTTTCAAAACATAGAAAGTGAGTAACATGGGGTACTTTTAATCTGCAACTCTAAACCTCCTCAAGAACATTAAAACTAATACAATACATGATTAAAATTCCATAGTAAAAATAATAATCAACTTACCAAAACACAAAGTTCATCATAAACTCATTTTCATTACATCTTCCTTTACTAACAACGTATTCACAGCATTCATATAAGAAATATAGGGCATGTGCTCTTTATTTTTTTGAACAAGAAAAATATCCTTCATTTCCTTAGGGTTCAACAATAATTCCCATTTGAATCCAACCCCATCACTTTTGACTACTAAAAAAGACATGTACAAGTTCTTTTATTCCTCAAAACTCACCTAACTAACTTTCTAATACCCTACTGTACATTGGGAGAATCTAACTACCTAAACACAAACATACCCATCAAGATGACTTACCATGAGAATCATGTATGTTTTGAAACACTATTGACTCCTAAGACACAATGTCACAATATTTTGACCTTTCATAACATTAATAAACTTGAAAAATAATACAAAATTTTCAAATATTCAAAATGATCATTTAGGTAGGAAAATGACAAAATGAATCAAATTCAAATTTGACAACACTCTAAAAATTAATAATGATTTATATAGACTTGAAATGAATACCATAACTTAATAATGACTCAAAACATGTAAAATAGACCAATATGTACAAATGGGTAGTGATGCTCTTGTATCATACTATTGAGGAACAAAATGAAACTTTCCATGAAAGTTATAAATGATCTAACTTTCATGTTCTTTACAACATCCTTCTTCCAATTTCATTTCCACCTAGATCCTAATACCTATTTGAAACATATATATCTTCTTGATTATTTCTAAAACTTATGATAGATCCTCTTTTATTTCTCTTCCTCTTGTTTTGTATCTTCAATCTGATCATGGGCAATTATTGCTTGTTCCTTCTCCTCAAAAGACCTACACATGAAACAAACAAGTCAAACAAATTCACTTATTTCTTGTTTTCTTGGTATTCACATTATTCTTTGGCTACCAAATCTTCTTCATCTTGACTCAATATTGACCTCAATACCAACTTAGCTACCATGATGTAGTTTTCATCTCCTATGAGATTCAATCATCTGATTCCTATGTTATTTTCTACCATATTTGTTGCTCCTCTATAGTATACTCATCTATATCACATTTTCTTCAATTGGTTCCAAACAAATCATCTCAATATACTACAACTCAGTATTGTCAAGCACTTCAACATGAGCTTCTTCTTCGTATCCTCTTGATTCCACCTCATAAATCTCTTCCTTCCTATTAATCACTTCACTTAGTGTTTTTTTTTGCTTATTGACATTTAACTATCACATTTATTATCCTCAATGTACTCTCATACAATTAATCTTCAACAATTTTCACATCAAAAAACTCATCAAAAACAACATTGAAACAAATACCTTGTACTTCTTTACTCTCCACAAGGCTTCCTTGACTAAAATCTACCTCCTTGCTCAAAATTTAGTTTAGTGCTCTCTCTCTCTCTCTCTCTCTCTCTCTCTCTCTCTCTCTCTCTCTCTCTCTCTCTCTCTCTCTCTCTCTCTCTCTCTCTCTCTCTCTCTCTCTCTCTCTCTCTCTCTCTCTCTCTCTCTCTCTCTCTCTCTCTCTCTCTCTCTCTCTCCCTCCTCTTCATCTAATGGTTCACCTTATTTAGGGTAACATAGAAATTTTTCACCATTCTAATTTTTCCAATCCATCTGGTCTTCATCATTAGTATCCTAGTCATGATTCTAATTTTCTTCACCTTGATTCAAATCTTCACCTATATACATACATTTCAAGAAATCATTAGTCATAAACATTTGAAGCTTGAATTACCCCTTATTTCTTCTTCTAGGATACCTTAATAACATCTTCATCATCTATTTTATCTTCTTATCTATCACCTGATTGAGAGTCCATCTTACTTTCCTCTCAATGCATTTATAGAATCTTGGTCTCATCTCTTCCAAGACTTTCTCTAACCTTGTCAAAACCTCTATCTTAGTTATTTCTTTTTATCTCTCTAATTTTCTATGCTTCACTTCCATCTTATTGTCTATCATCTTAGGGATTTACTCACTATTCAATCACTTCATAATTCTCTCACTCTCTATCTTATGTATCTCACTCTCTATGTCTCACCTTGAATTTTATTTTCTTCTTGATAAGCTTACCAACTTTCCTTCTTTGACCTCAAATAGATCTCTCTCACTTAAGTCTCTCTTTCTTAGAGTCTCTTTCTTTCTTTTCCTCACTTGGGACTTCTCTCTCTATCTCAAGATCTTTCTTGAAGATCTCACTAGCTCTTATTTATCGAAACTTCTTGGCTTAAGGGATTTGTCACACCTCTTTTCTCTTTCTCTTAACTATTTATTCCTCTCTTTCATATCCCTTCAGCATCTTCACTCATTCATACAATATTAATTAATAGTCTCATAAAAATCTCAATGTAACATACTCTAGCTTATTAACATAATCTTCATGTAAGATAATATATAATTTCAAAACACAAACATACCTTATCCTTAGAATGTTCTCACTCTGATACCAAATTATGTAGAGGTCATCACCAACTTACCTATTATGAATGGAAAATATTAATCAAATATACTCTTACCTATATAAGGTCAATTGGATATGAAATTTACTTATCTTTTTTATTACACATTTTTACCAAAAATCCTTCTCTCTACTCCCTTATACCTCTTAGAGACACCTTAATCCTGATGAACATTCACTGGTTAACATTTAATGTTCTTTAATCATTGTTCTCACTTTTGAAAAGGTTCATAATCACTAAATCACTTGTTTCACACACTCAATGTCATTAATAAGTCATGTTTGTCATTTGAGGTCTATAGAAATCATTATTAGGTGTTAGAGCATTGTCAAATTTGAATTTGACCCACTTAGACATTTTCTCACCTAAATGCTCATTTCAAATATTTGATTTTTTTTCTATTATTTCTCAATTTTATTAATGTTGTGAAAGGTAAAAATGGTGTGACCTTGTGTCTTAGAGGTCAAGAGTGTGTCAACCCATACATGAATCACATGATAAGTCATTTTGATGGGTATGTTAGTGGTTGGGTAGTTAGATTCTCCCAATGTAAAAGAGGGAGTTAGGAAGTTAGTTAGGTGAGTTATGAAGAATAAAAGAACTTATACATGTCTTTGTTAGAAATCATAAGTGATGGGGTTAGATTCAAAGATTAAATGTTGTTTAACCCCAAGGAAATGAAGGAGAATTTTATAGTTTGGAAAAATGAAGAGCACAAGCACTATAATTCTTGTATGAATGCAATGAATTTGACTATGAATGAACTGTTAGTAAAGGAAGATATAATGATAATGAGTTTATAATTAAATTTTTGTTTTTTTAAGTTGATACTTGATTTTATTTTGGTTTTTTAATCATGCACTATATTAGTTTTAAAGTTCTTGAGGAGGTTCAAAGTTGCAGACTAAGAGTACCTTATGCTACTCACTTTCTATGTTTTGAAAATTGAGAGAAAAGGTGACTTCGAGAGAAGATTATATTGGTAGACATTCATAACATGTGGATAATTTATAACATGATCTAACCATTCCTTTATTGCCTTTACATATTATATTTTGTTGCTATATATATTCTGAGTGGATCAATACAGAACCTATGATGTATGAAGTAGTAAGGAGGACTAAGCATGTTTTTTTTATGAGGAATATTGTGTGAGAACCAATTCAAACTTAAATATATAAAATTTAGTAAGGATATATTCATATTTATTATTTTTATTCTTACTACTCAAAATTTTTGAATATATATTGATTTCCTAGATAATGTATTCAAACTGTAAATAACTATATTTCCAGATTTAGTCAAACCAAGTCTTGTCAGTAATGTTAAATAGAGGGCCTAAGGGGATAGTTTAATGAATGGATAATTGTATAGGTTTTGAATAGTTTATCCAACCTTTTGGAGGTTTGATGACCCATTTTATAGCCTAAAACATAAAAAACTCCCTCTCAGGCCTGCATAGACAGGCATGGACCCTATGCTAAGGTTTCCACCTAAAAATGTGGATTGTGAGATATTTCACCAATGGAAAACCTTGAAACTTTGTGAAAATATTGGTATGTAGGTAATATAATATATTTTAAAGGTTTATGATTTTTCCCATACCTATATGTATTGTTTATAAGGTTTATGTTTAAGATAGGGTCTTAGGAGACTTAATAGACCTAAACAATGCCCAAATTTGACGTAAAATAACGATCTAAGAATGGATTTAAAGTGTAAAGCTTCGTTAAAGGTAAGAAGGGGATAAAGGGTATTCATAAATGGGACTATTTTATTGATTTAAATCCATATCTATTTATACACAGAGGAAAATCCTAAAAAAAGGCTAGTAGAGAACCATGTGGCAAAGAGGAAAATTATTGAGTGTAAAGCCCTTTCGGGCTATCACATGACCATTGGAATAAATTTTAGGGGCCTAAAGATCTTAAATGATTTAGGGGGAATAATTTTCATGTTCTCCACATGTGAGTGTAATATTACTTGTACTCCTAATTTCTATGTATTCCATATTTCATGGAGTTAGTTGTTAGATGACTTTTTTATGTTGACTTCCTTATTTTGAGGAAGCTAGTTGTTTTTTAGAAAAGGTAACTCCTTCCTTGTTGAGTGGAGTTGGTTGAGATCACATGTTTTTCAAAAAATATGCCCTTAGAAGGTGGAGATATGAATATGGTGAATTCCTCTTTGGGAGAGCTTTTGGATAAGCTTGATGAGGTAGAGGAGGGTTGTCACATGTTGGATAATGCTTAATTTGGATAAGCATTAAACATTTGCTCCTATTTTTATGGATTTTATTTATTTTACTATAAATGCAGGGTGTGGTGTGGCCTTTAGAATTTGATGGATTATTTATAGGATGTGGATTTGAGGATCAGAGTCAAAGTGTAAGTGTTTTGCAAAGTGTAGGTGTTCATTACAAGGTGTGGTTTAGCAACTTGTGAGATATAACATTATGTAGGTGTAGGTGAAAGTGTAGCTTTTTGTACAACACTTTCTATAGAAGATTTTTATATCTCTATGAGAATTCATTGTAATATTATATTATATTATTGATTTATTTGAGAACTTTCATTGGTGGGTGTAACTTGCATTAGGTGAACCACGTTAGATCTATGTTATCTATGTTAATGGTGAATTAAATCATGTCAATATTCCTTAATTCTTTCTATGGATAGTTTTTCTAAGTCTTGGGTATTAGATTCAAGGGCTTGTTTTCATGCCACCCCACATAAGCATTATTTTACTGAATATGTTCAAGAGAATCTAGGACATGTATATCTTGGTGATGATTAACCATGTGAGATATTAGGGAAAGGTTGTGTTTAGGTTAAGATATAGAATGGGAACACATGGATACTTAAGGATGTTAGACACGTGCCTATCTTGAGATGGAATTTAGTTTTAGTGGGGTAATTTGGTAGTGAGGGATGTTTAATGTTGTTTACTATAAATTTTGATAAAGTTACCAAAGGTGCTCTTGTGATTTTGAGACGTAAGAAAGTTGGTACTTTGTATTTGAATAATAGTGTTGATTCTCTTAACTTAGGTGTTGTAGATGGAGATGTAACTATGTGGTGCTACAAGATCGGTCATATGATCCAGAAGGTTATACAAATCTTAAAATATAAGTTTATTGGATTGAAAGATCTAGATCTAGACTTCTATGTGAATTATATGTATGGGAAATAGAAGTAGGTTAAGTTCCCTGAAGGTTGGACCCACAAAGAAATATCACAAGTTAGATTTGGTACACACATATGTATGGAGACCAGCTCAAGTATCTACTAGTGGATCCAATTATTATGTTATTTTTATAGATGATGTAACTCGAAAAGTTTGGGTTTGTTGCATTAAAAATAAATTTGATGTATTTGACACTTATAATAAGTGGAAAACCTTGGTTGAGAATGAAATAGGTCTCAAGTTGAAATTTCTCAGATTAGATAATGGAGGTGAGTATTGTAGTAATTATTTCTTTGATTATTATTCTAAAAATGGAATCTATAGGAAAAGTATGGTTTAAGGTACTCCACAATCGAATGGGATATTTGAAAGGATGAAGAAAACAATAATGGAATGTGCTAGGAGCATGAGGTTACATGTAGGGTTGCCTTTACAATTTTGGGTAGAAGCAGTTAACATGATAGTATATCTAATAAATAGAGGACCTTCTATTCCTTTCGATAGATTCATTCTAAAACAAGTTTGGTCTAATATGAATGTTGATTATTCTTTTCTTAGAGTCTTTAGATGTAAGGATTTTTCTCTCATCAAAAAAGAGGATAAGAGCAAGATAGAGGATAAATATGAGAAATAGACATTTGTTGGTTATGGTGAGGATGACTTTGGTTTCTATTTATGGATCATTAAAGATAGTAAAATATTTTGGTATAGATATGTAGTCTTTAATTAAAAATTTGTACATAAGGATCAGTTGTAGGAACATAATTAGGAATAGAAAGAGTACACAGTATTGGATGACATTGTGGATGGAAAAGTATCCAAGGATTTAGTTTAATAACCTTCTACATAATAACCCCAAAATCCTATGGTAAGAAGATCTTCTAGGGTAAGAAGAGCACTTAGACATTTTTCTCCTTTGAATTATTACTCACTGATAATAGAGAACTAGAGTGTTATGAGCAAACAATATAGGTAGATACCAAGTTGAAGTGGGAACAAGCCATGGATAAGGAGTATAGATCTCTCATGGAGAACCAAAAATGGGATTTGGTTAGACTACCCAAGGGCAAGAGTGCTTTACTGAACAAGTGGATCTTTAGGATTAAAGAAGAGAATGAAAGGAGAAAATGGTATAAGGCCAGGATGGTGGTCAATGGGTTTGCATAAAAATCAAGTATTGATTTTGATGATATTTTCTCTCCTATTGTAAAAATAACTTCTATTAGGATTGTTCTTGGTTTAGTTGTAGTTGAGGATTTGCACTTAGAATAGTTATATGTGAAAACTACTTTTCTTCATGGTGATTTGGATGAAGATTTGTATATGAAGTAGCCATAGGGTTATGAGGTCAAAGGGAAAGTTAACTATGTGTGAAGACTAAAGAAGAGCTTGTAATGCCTAAAACAAGCTCCACAATAATGGTACAAGAAATTTTATTATTTTATGTTTAAACAAGAATATCAAAGGTGTCATTCTGACCATTGTGTGTACATCAAACATTTTAATGATGGTTCCTTTATTATATTATGTTTGTATGCCAATGACATGTTAGTTGTAGCAAAGAACATATAACATATAACATATTCATATTCTCAAGAAACAACTTAGTGAATCATTTTCTATGAAGGATTTGGATGTTGCAAAGCAAATCCTTGGTATGAGGATTTATTGTGATAGGCAGGAGAAGAAGTTGATCATATCCCAATCAGAGTATGTGAAGAAAGTCTTGGAAAGGTTTAGCATGTTGGATGCTAAATCTATTGTAATCCTTTGGCAAACCACTTTATATTATCAAAGGAGCATCATCCCAAGATGAAAGCTAAAAATCTTAAGATGTCTAAGGTAACTTACTCATTAGTAGTTAACAACTTGATGTATGACATGGTTTGTACTAGGGAAAATATTACCCAAGCAGTGGGAGTTATGAGCAAGTATATGAGTGATCCAGGTTATGAGAATTGGTAGGCAGTGAAATGGATTCTTGGATATTTGAGATGAACCATTGATTTTTCATTATGTTATGGTGGATTAGATACCACTTTGCATGGTTATGTGGAATCGAATATCATAAGGGAAATTAATAGTAGGATAAGTGTGATAGGATATATATTTACTATTAGAGATACAGTGGTTAGTTGGACTTCTAGGATACAGAAGGCTATGGCTTTGTTAACCGCAGAGGCAAAATATATATTGCCACAAAAGCTAGCAAGGAGATGATATGGTTATAGGATATATTTCAAGAGTTGGGGAATGAGCAAGAAGTTGAAAGACTACACAGTGATAGTCAAAGTGTTATTCATTTAGCAAAGAACTCTACTTTCTACTCAAGGGAAAAACACATTCAATTATGTTATCAATTCATCAGGACAAGTTTAGAGGAGAACTTGGTAAACTTGGAGAAGATTCATACTATCTAAAATCATAAAGATATTATGACCAAGGTGGTCACATTGGACAAGTTGAGCCTATGTTTAGATTTGGTTGGCCTTAGTGGTCATGGAGCAGTGATAGATTATGTTCAGGAGAAATAATATCCAAGTGGGAGATTATTGAGTGTGGAGCCCTTTGGGGCTATCACATGACCATAGGAATAAATTTTGGGGGCCTAAAGAGCTCTAAGGATGTGGGGGGCATAATTTTCATGTTCTCTACATGTGAGTGGAATATTCCTTGTATTCCTAATTTCTATGTATTCCATATTACATAGAGTTAGTTTTTAGATGCCTTTTCCATGTTGACTTCTTTGTTTGTAGGAATCTAGTTATTTTTTGGAAAATGTAACTCCTTATTTATTGAGTGGAGTTGGTTGAGATCACATTTTATTGGGAAAATTTGCTCTTAGAAGGTGGAGATATGAATAGGGTGAATTCCTCCTTGGGAGAGATTTTGGATAAGATTGATGAGGTGGAGGAGGGTTGTCACATATTGGATAATGCTTATCTTGGATAAGCATTACACATTTTCTCCTCATTTTGTGGATTTTATTAACTTTACTATAAATATAGGGTGTGGTGTGGCCTTTACAGGTTGATAATTTATTTATAGGGTGTGGCTTTAATGATTAGCATCAAAGTATAAGTGTTTTGAAAAATTCAAGTGTTCATTATAGGGTGTGGTTTAGCAACTTGTGAGATACAACATTGTGTAGGTGAAAGTGCAAATTTTTGTGCAACAATTTCTATAGGATATTTTTCTATCTCTATAAGATTTCATTATAATCTTCTTTTAAATTACTAATCTATTTGAAAACTTTCATTGGTAGATATAACACACATTGGATGAACCACGTTAGATCTATGTTATTATTATTTTGCTCTCATTTATGATTTCATATTAATGGTGAATTAAGGAATGTTTCCATGATGTATTTTATTGCAAAGCTTTAGATCTAGTTTATGGTAATAATAGATCTAGATTTAATTGTTTTATTCCTAGCAACAATAATGCCCAAATTTGACTTAGAAGAGTGATCTAAGAGTGGATTTAAAATTTAAAACTTTGTTAAAGGTAATGAGGTTATAGTAGGTGTTTACAAATGGGACTGGTTTATTGATTTTAATCCATACATGTTTGTATAAAGAGAAAAAACCTAAAAAGGGATAGTAGAGAACCCTGTGATAGAGAGGAAAAAATAAATGGGAAAGACTTCTATTAGGAGGTTGTGGAATATGAAGAAGAGAAAAATTATGGATTGAATGAGTATAGAAGTGATCTAAGAACCTTAAAAAGAGACAATATTATATTTATAATCTATAAACTAATGTACCTAGGAACCTGTACTGAACTAAGAGGTAGAAATGACTATGCAAAATAAGTGATCTAGTGATTATGAACCTTTGTAAAAGTGAGAACAAGTTGATTAAAGAGCATTGAATGTTAAATAGTGAATGTTCATCAAGACTTAGGTGTCTTTAATAGGTGCAAGGGAGCATAGAGAAAGATTTTTGGTACAAAGGTATAAGAACCAAGATAAGTAACTTTCAGAACCAGTTGAACTTATAGAGGTAATAGTATATTTGATTAATGTTTTCCATTCATAATAGGTCTTCTAAGTAGTAGAAAATGAATATCTCATAAATATACCTTCCAATGATGAAATCAAAAGTGTTGTCTTCTCCATGGAAGGCCTCAAAGCTCTCAAACCAAATGGGTTCCTTCCATTTTTATTCTAAAAGTTTTGGGAGATTATTCATTTGGAGGTTGAAGAAGCTGCTAAAGAATTATTTCATTCTAAATATATTCTAAAATAAATCAACAATACTTTTCTAGTTCTAATACAAAAAAATAAGGTTCCACTAATATTCAAGACTTTCATCCGATAAGTTTATGTAATGCTACCTACAAAATTTGCTCCTCCATTTTGGTTAAATGCATGCAACCTCTTCTTGATGTTGTCATTAGAGAGCAACAGGGGGATTTTTTAATAGATAGATAAATCATAAATGGAATTATCTTAACTCATAAAGCTATACATTCCATCTCCAATCCTCAAGGTAGGTCATGATTCTCAAACTGGACATGTCAAAAGCTTATGACTGGGTTTCTTATGATGTAGATTTTGGAAAAGCTTAGGCTGAATCATGACACCAAGAAAATCATCTAGAATTACATTGCCACCCCTAAGTTTTCTATTATTATAAATGGGGTCTTAAAAGGATTATTTATATCTTTAAGAGACTTAAGATAGGGTGACCCCTTTTCCCCATATCTTTTTATCATCCTGGTAGAAACCTTAGGGAGAAGCTTGAGGAGTGCCTATAGCTAGGGTCTAATAAAAGGTATTTCATTGACCCAGAACATAGATCCTAACACTCACCAGTAGTTCAGTGATGACACTATTATCCTGGGAAATTCCTATGTCAAGGAAGCCAAACATCTTAAATGAATTTTAAACTATTATGAAAAAGTGTCCAACTAATGCATCAACTTCCAAAAGAGTTTCCTTTTCTTCATCAACACCACACCCTTGCAATAAAGAAGAATTACCAAAATCCTTCAATGTCAAGTGGTAAAATTACCAATAACTCACTTAGATATTCCTATTTTTTCCAAATAATTAGACTCCTAACTTTAGAATCCATTAATTGATCACATCCAAAGGAAACTAGCAAGGTAGAAAGGATACCTCTTCACCCAGGTATGGAAATATCAGCTCCTCAAGGCTTCTATTCATATCATCATAATATATCAAATGTATGTCTTTAATATTTCATGTAATATCACATCTAAAATTGAAAAAATTCAAAAAAAAAGTGAAAAGGCACTGAAGAAATATTTAGATTCAACTTGGTTGCATGGGGAAAAGTCTACCTCCCAAAAGCTAATGGAGGCTTCGATTTGAGAAGCATAAAATCCTTGAGTAGAGCCCTATTGGAAAAATATGATAGAACCTGATGAAGGAGAATGGTGAATAGTCAAGAATCTTAAAAGATAAATACTTGAAACGATTAGAAGAGGATGACTTCCTATGGAAAAAAGGCCCTATTAATGGTTCAAACTTTTGGAAAGCCATTTCCATCTGCAAGGATATCTTGAAGAATGACATCTTATATAAAATTTAGAATGGAAAGAAAATTGATTTTTGGGAAGATGCCTAGATATCCCCCACCCCCTTATCTACCTAGAGGACTTGGGGTAGGTGGTATAGGTAGCTTAAGGAAATATGGGGCTCCAAGCTAAAGGATTATTGGGAAATTAAGGGGGGAACAAAGTGTTGGAAAGTCCTCCCCAATGAAGATCTAACTTTGGAAGAATATCAGGCTATTCAAAATCTCAACCAAAATCTAAGATAGGTCTACATCTCTTCCATCCAAAAAGAAGATGATTTTGTCTAGCGAGTGGAAGATAATGGCTCCTACTCAGTGGCCTTAGGACATGCCACCAACCACAACTTGTAAAGTTACTGGAATCTCTGGAAAAACTATTAGGTAAAGTACTTAACTCCCAAACTTAATTTATTCTTCTAGCTGGTGGTGTAGAATAAAATTTTGACTATAGATAACTTAGCTAAAAGGGGTTGATTATCCCAAATAGGTGCCCAATCTATAGAAGTGTAGAATATTCTATTCACCATTTTTTTTTGGATTGTCCCCTTAATCTGACCTTGTTCAAATGGTAGTTAAATCATCTGGTCATGAATTGGGTCAAACCAAATAATATCCCATATCTCATAATGTAATGGAATCCTCCTTGGAATTTACCTTCATTGTTCTTCCTTTGGCATCTTTCCCTCCCTCACTAGTTTTGGTGCATATGGAAAATTTGTAATGATGATTTCTTCCTCAATAAAAGGCACCAACTTAATGATGTATTCTCCCATCTCTATTAGGCCATCTTGAAGAACTAGAAATATTTCCCACCTAAAGATTAAGAACCTTCCCCCCCTTATCCATGTCATTCTCAAAAATTGGGATCTCTAATAGGTCTTATGCTCTCCTTATAAAGAGTTAATACACAAGCATGCCAAATGGATGGATCCTCTAGATGGTTTGGTGAAATTTAATTTTAATGGTGCCTCTAAGGGAAACCTAGGCCCTACAAGGGGAGGAGGAATTACAAGGAATTTTAAAGGGGAGATGTTGGTGGCATATGCAGGACCCATGGGCATTCAAAAAAATCACTTAGATAAGGCCAAGGTGGTTCTTTGGGGCATGCAGTTAGAGACAAACATCAACCATAATAGGATCATTATTGATGGGGAATAATTGAACATCCTTAATGGTTTAGAAGGAAAAACTACTCCCTTCCACACTATTAATGACATATTCAATGATGTGAAGAACCTCCTTAAAGGTATAAATCATTTTCAACTCATACACACCTAAAGGGAAGGAAATGGGGTGACCAATCTCCTCACCAACATTGTGGTCAATCTCCACCTTTTAAAAAACTATCATGATGCAAGTAGCATCCCCTCAAATGTCCTTAATACTATCTAAAATGAAAGTACCATTGTAGATTAAAAAACACATATCTCTGCACATGTATGATGTCACCATGATGGGTCAGATATTAATCAAGTTGATCCACAATCATTTCAAAAGAAGGGGTATAAATTATTTTTATGAGATCCTAGTGGGACTTCCCACCCATTTCTATCTTCCTCACCTCTAACCCATCCTAAAGCTTCATCTCTCCTAATTTGAATCTACATTATTTGTCCCCATGGGTGGTGATAAGGATTGAATGGAACCAACATCATGTAAGGAGGTCTGTGAGAAACAAAAATTTTGGAAGAAACTCAAAAAGGGGGGCCTCACAAAATTTATGCAACGGGTCATTAAGCGTAACACTGAGATTACCCAAGACATCATGGTAACTTAGAAAAAGTGGAAAGTTTCCATGTGTAGTGTTATCATTAATGTCTTGGAGGATTTCATCAATGATTCCATTGATATGTCATGCACCCAAAGAATTCAAGGACCAGTCAAAAAAGAAAGATTCCCTACAATGGTTCTTTAGAACAAATGATTTCACGTAGATAGACAAGAAAGGGTTCCCTTAGGCTGACCTCTTATGTTATTAGCCAAAAAATTGCCTTTAGATCATGTGATATATGATGCTAGAAGGTAAATATACACTAATCTTCTCTCACCATTTGCTTATCCTAAATAATTTCATTGGGTATAAGATTAGTCTACTCTATTTCTTGCTTAAGTTCTTTGAGAACATTGTCCTACTTCACCAAGTTAATGATACCAATCCTATCCTACATTAAGGGCTCATCCTATTACTTGTTAAGCATGGACATGCCTTATTAAGTAGGAAGGTCTAGCCTAAAGGTTCCTCCTCCATGGAGTACTCCCATGAGGACCCCCCTAAGGAGGATCCTATTGAGGTATCCCACCAGTTGTCTGATTGTACTCGCCAGAATAATTTATCATAGTCCCCCCTAGATGACCTCCCTCTCATATTATTGTTTATCCCCAAACTAAAACTAATTGAAATAGGGACCCCTAAAAAATTTTCCTAAAAAGGGAAGGCCATGGTTATGGAGGAGTTGGAAATAAATAAAAAGCTACTAGAAAACTTTAGCTCTAAGGTGCAACAAGTTAGTTTTGGCCTAACTAAACTTATTCAGGATTAGAATGCACTACACAAATAATCTAAATTAATTATCCAAGCCTTTATTCACTCTAATCAACCCCCTCATACCCTTGTTTTGACTTTTCCTAATGTTTCGAAATCCCCCCTAGGCTCCCCTAAAGGAGTCCTTCCCAAACTATCTCCCCTATAGGTAAGAGGTAAGAAACATCCTAGAATGATCCTCCCTAGTGAAGCAATTGAAGGCCTCAAAAACCATACCCAAGACAAATTTTCAAAGGAAAAACTAACTATCCTTGTAAAGGACACTATTAAATTTAAAGACCCTTAAGAGGGACCTTCCTCCTAGCTCCACTAGTTTTTCCTATTTTTCTATTCCTATCTAAGTTCTATTTTTTACTATTTTGTTTCTCAACCCTAGTTGGCTTATTTAAACTTTTGTAATACACTCTTGTGGTTCCAAGTCCTTGTAAAAATTGGCATTTACCATATCAAATATAAAAAACATAATATGTAAGTTGGTGATGACCTTTTCATCATGAGGTCAAGATAAATTCATTGAAGGTATATTTGGAGAACATTATTGATGACATGGACTATCAAGTTTCCATGTTGAAAGAGCTAGAACTCTTTGATGGCAAATATTTGGCTTCTATAGACAACTTGAGAACATATCATAATATATTGCATCATATATATAACAAATGCATTCTTCCTCAAGAGTTTTAATTTGGTGATTTTGTATTGAAGGAGCACCAAAAGAATGCCAATGTTGAATGTAAGAAAAATGGTAAGTTCAACCTAATTATCTACGCCCATATATGGTTACAACAAACTATGGATTAAGTGAATATAGATTGGCTACTCCAATAGGTGAAGAGCTCCTATAACCCATGAAAATGAAAAATCTCAAGCATTTATATGCTTCACAACATTTTCTGAACCATTATCTACAAGATCACTTATTTGGGGGCAAACATGTGCTAAATTTGCTTATTCCTCCATTGTAATCATCACTTGTATCATTTCATCTTATACCATTTCACCCTAGATCACTATAACCCTAGACCATTTTAACCCTAGACCATTATAACTCTGAACCATTAGAATTATAGACTTTTGGTACCCTGGACTATTGTAACTCTGGATCATTGTAACCTAGACCATTTTTATTCCACTAGAATAATTATTCTTTCACCTATACCATTGTAACCTAGGACATTGTACCCAATAATAATTATAATCTTGATTATGATTCATAGGCATTATGGGCTCATTTAAATATCATTCTATGAATCAATTCATCTTGATCAGTATCTACATCTTCTTTTCCATACAAGTGTACTAGGGTATGTTACCACATGGTTTTTTGTATGGATGGTTCCTTTGGAATTATTTAACACTACGTATTGTTATATTCTTATTTTATTGTTGCTTGGTATTTATTGTTTCCTTCATATAGATCACAATACTATTATATCTAGTTTAGCTATCATGACCATTACAACTAGTTTAAATATTTTTTTTAACTCTTAACTATGGAAGTGCATCTCCTCAGTTAAGTGGTTTATTATACCTTTGATTATATTAAATTTTATTTATTTATCCCAAAAGCACACAAAACATCAAAAAATGATCAAACAAAATACCAAAAACATTGATTTATTTATTCTTATCCTAAGGGATCTCATCATTTTAAGAGTAACCCAAGCCATGCTCTCACTATTTTATGAGTCATAATTGTGTGAATTATTCAATTGAAAAAGTTCCATTTTTGTACCCTTGGTCTAAGTCATGATCTCACCATTTTATGAGTTAGACTATTTAGTCTCTCTTAATTCTCAATCAAGTGTAGACACTTATAAAACACATAAACATTGGTAATAGATCTAAAAAACCCTAAAAATCACAAAATCATGAAAATTGGCTTAGAATTTCCATGAGAGATATAAAGCCCTCAATTTTTTTGCATTGGGCCATCTTATTTATTTAGTTTATTTCTAGAAAACCTTTGTATTTTTCCTCCCATTTATGGGAGAACTACATTAGCATGAGGTCTACATGGACTATGTAGGTAACACTTGGATACATGGGTTATTTTGGATTAGCTTTGTTGCACTTTTCATTATTTTTGGACCGCTTATTTTCCTTAAGGATCTTAGGACTCCTAGATATTTCAAAAGTAACCACTTATCCTTTAGTTTACCCATCCTTATTTTCCTCATCTTACGCTCTCACCATTTTTTTGAGTCACCATTGTGTGCATTGTTCATTTGAATAAGATTGATCTAAAGGATTTTTACTTCATCAGTCTTCATCAATTATTTGCAAAAGGTTAGCTTTGGAGATCCTAGCTAGCGGGATCCACTCTTATTTCAAAAGGGGATCTAGCCACTATGGTATGTTAATGTAATTTTAATATATCTAATTATATTATAATTTATACCACTTTATTTTGGTGTTTCTCATGTTAATAAGTGGCAAGTGGAGGAGCATATTACATGGTGATATTCGATAGGACCACATGGTAGGTCTTTAAGCCACCATGTGGCCTAACACCACTTTACGCATAGTTTGCAAGTCAATTATGAATGCCAAGTTTAACTACACAACATGAGTTGTTATTCCAAGTTTGAGCCAAGTCATAATCCAACTTGAGATTACATCCCACAATGTTTGGAATCAATCCAACCCAAGATAGCTAAGCAACCAAATCAAGTGCCAGCTCAATGAGACTAAGTTCAAATTATGCCACAAAACCATCTTAATGAATCAATAATGAGTGGTTTCCATCTACAAAGTCTAGTGTAACAAATAAGTGAGATGTGTGGCCAAAGCCACAAGTCACATACTACCTTTTGCCTATTTAAAGGTTTATAGTGCTCTTATCCCACATATGTGGGATTTTTTATTCTTCAAAGAATACCATGCCATGATATAAGGTTCTAACCCATGACCTTTTAGGATATGTTTATGGCTTGGATCAAATGCATAAGTGAGACATGTTATTTTTAGTCAAATGGCTGAGCCTATGGGGATTAGCCATTTTACCCATTGGTAAAGTCATTAAACATTGACTAGGAAGAGATGTACAGGACTTCTTTTTGCCTCAAGTAGACGTGATGGAATATATCCTTTACATAGTCCTGAATAGGGATGTTTTCACCTATTGAAAATTCATTGGTGTTAGGCAAAGGGCTGAGATGGGAATATGAGGTGGGATTCTATTCTATATGGCTTTGGGAGCCATGGAAGACATAAAACATGAAGGAGGTAGACTATGATAAAATAGAGCCAAGTGAAGAGTGAATGGAGAAGGCCATTAGATATTTTTTTGATATCAAACCAAACTTACAAAAACATGTCTTCTCTTTAGAGAAGATATTAGTGTTTATCTTTTTTAGCAAAGGTAGTTATATAATGCACATAGACCAAGATCGAGTTGAGAGGACTAAGAATATATTTTTAAGGTTAAGCTATGAATGGATCTATGTGGATGCATATGGATCAATTTTTTTTAGAAGGCAAACCCTCAACATATAAAAAGGGGATGTTTAGAACTAAATCAAGAAGGTATTGGCATCTTCAATTTTTTAAGGCCATGAGAAAATGACCTGTGGCATTGACTATTTTTATACATCGATCAAATGGTGAATTATCTATTTGGTAAGACCATTGGTTATGAACCCAGGGCAGATCCATCTTATATATTGCAAGTTCTCAACCTGAATCTAAGCATAGGTGAATGAAGTAGATTGAGGCATGAATGTATTATTAAAAATATAGGTCCTAATAGGTAATGTGATTTCATCCATTTGTATGGTAGATCTCGAGCTGGTTTGGTGTTTAAGCATTGATTTGGGAAAAATCATTACCTAAAAGGTATGAATATGTATATCATATGTATACACTAAGCTCACAGGTAAGAAAGGTATGGTACAAGTAAAATCCATGGGATTCAAACCTTCGACCTATGGTATAAAAGGATAAGTTTTTAGCTAGTGTATCATGGCACTAGAATATAAATTATTATGTGTGATTATAATTTTGATAACACATAGAGACCTAATTGTATCATTATTTGATGCCTCTATTTTGTAAAGCCTTTGGCCATGGAGGATAGAAATGATTTTATGTTTTACTAATATTATTAGAGTTGTAGGTTTGTTAGAAGGTAAAACACTACTTTAAGTTATTATGCCCATTTAAAGAGTTTACAAATACTCTTAATGGAGAAATATGCCCATATTCACAGAGATGAGATATAAATGTTGTTGATGAAGGACATTTGTTGGATGGATCAAAGTCTTCATGGTCAAGTTTTAACGTCATAGTACAGGTTATCATTTTCAATTTTGATGTAAGTTAAAATTATTGACATTTTCATCATTTTTAATGGATGAGATTATGGTTTAGCAATCCCAAAGATGTAACCCAAATGGGTGAACTCCATTATCACATTTGTGTCTATTTTTTAGTTTTAGTTCATTGATTTTTAGTTTATAATTCACTTTGGTAAATTAATTAATAGAATAATAGAATGAATAATGGTAAATTAGGGATTGACATAAATCAAGAATTTAATATGGGAAATGAATTTGCAAAGTTTTCTGATTACTTTATTCATTCATAGAATTCAACAACTAGTTAATATTTCATTTAAGGGGAATTGAGAGTTCTCAGTAGACATTTTTAAAACCTATTTGATTTATCTAGAAGATAAACCTAGTTTATGGATCAAAGATCCATTACTGAAACCTTTGTTTGAATCATGTTCTCTTTGTTTTACAAATTATTTACGTTCTCACCATTTTTAGAGATCTTTATCTTTCTCAACCTTAGACATAGTATACACTCTAAATTTCCAATTTAGTTTACTTTTAAATACTCATATCTTGCCTTTTAGTTTGGTTTTAACCTAAACCACACTCTCATACTTGTGTGATTTGTTTGTGTTTAAACTTTCATGATTTTCAACGTCATCCCTATTTTCTCATGCACTTTCTATTTTGTGAGACCATTCCCATATTCCTATAAGTGTGAATTGTGTTTCACTATCATCAATTTTTTATTCTATCCCATATCCTAGGAGACCTAAATTAGGCCTATTATTCATGTTGAGGCTTGTGTCCATGGAAGTATATAGGTAGTGTCCACTTACCTAGTTCATCTAGAGTTAGCTCGGCTACCCCTTCCTTTTCTTCTATTCCCCCCATTTTTTTTGTTGGTTTCATTATCTCCTATAGCCTGAGGGAAATATTTTTCATCTTGTTTGTGTGTCATTGCTTTTGTATAGATTAGGGGTAATTTTGTGTCTATTATTCATATGTTGTTTTATTAGTGTCATTGTCATTCAACTTAGGGGTTATCTTGTCGCATAGCACAACACATATATTACATGTGCATGAACAATTTATTTTCTATCTCCACTAACATTGTGATTAACCTTTATTTGTGTTTGTGTGTGCTTATAATAGTTTTCTTACTAAATTTTTATTTTATTTGAATTATTTAGTTATTTTTTATTATTTTGTTCACTTTTTATTTATTGATGTTTTATTATTCATTCATTTACTTTTATTACTATTTTATTTTTTTCAATTATTTTTATTTGTGTTTGTTGTGTTTTATTTATTTTCATTAGTGTTTTATTTGTTTATATTTATTTGTTGGTGTTTTTTGTGTATTTCTTTTTGTCTTTCATATTCTTGTTTTGTGTTTTTATGTGTTTTATTTATTTACTTTATTTTTTATTTATTAGAGTTATTTATTAGTTTTTTGTGTCATGTTCAAATAAACTTCACAAACCTTTTGATTTTAGCCTTCACTTGGGCTTGACTTGTTTACACTTGTATTTAAATTATTTTATTGCTTATTTGTGTTTTAATACATTTTTGTTTCTACTTACATCTTGATAATTCATATCTTGATTTTGAGTTAGTTACATTTTTATATTTTATCTTTTTATTTACTTTATTTTTTGTTCAAACATAAATAGTTGTAACTTTTCTTTTGGTAGTTTTTATCATTATCTTTAGTTATAAATATTCATGTTTGAATTGACAAATCTACAAAATAAATATAATGTTATTATCAGTTAGTCATACTTATGATGCATAATTTCATTTTGATACATTAAACACCAAGTTCTCTAAAGCCTAAAATCTAATGTGGTGATAAATAACATATTTAAATGCACTATCCTACATATCCACTAGCTTAATAGAATATCCTAAGCAAAACATTGGAAACAAACAAGACTCTATATACAAAATATGCATCTCTTGACAAACATATTGAGTCATACTAACTATTTATATGATTAGTTTGGGATGTGCATCTCCTAAATTATCCTCTAACATCTAGTCATACATTAAATAAAACAAAAAACACATCAATATCCATATTCTACCAAAGGATTTGCATCTCCTAACACTAGCATATACCATCGTACCGTACCAAGAGAAAAATACATGTAAACATCATGAGACAGAAAAATAATATTAAAAGTCCATGTACAAGTAGCATTGAGTGAAAAAATGATTTCCATATATGTCTAAAAATAATTTTTAGACATCAAGAGAGTATATATACATCTCATAATAAAAAATAGAGCTACATATCAACTTTGATCATGGTCATCCCTCAGGGGACTCTGCTAGAAGTTATGACCCATGCGTGATGCTAGAGATGGTGGTTGAGGTGATAATAGAGGCCCCATGACTACTCATTGTGATGATGGTTATGCCACTAAACGGTTTGACTCCATAACATGTCTAGACCTGGAGGTCTAACTAGTCTAATGAGATATCATATAATCTCTATAGGATGGAGCTCTCCTCTCCATGGGGATTATAGCCTCATATAACCTCCATCAATATGAAATATCATCCTTCACATGTAAGACATCATAATTTATGTGTAGGACATCATCCTTGATCAAAATCATGTTGGCCAATGCTCTCACTAAACCTATACCACTATTTTTACCAAATCATCAAGCCTTATCCCACTCCTTACTAAGCCTCTCTACCTAAGATACCAATCTATCCCTATCCACCTGAGATCTATCCTCCTTTCCAATCACTCTTAGAAGCTATACATCATGAGTAGTTAATTGATCCTATATTCCTACTAATTGGATCACTTATCCCATAAAATTAATAATATATGCATCCATAGATACAATAAACCCATGTACCCTAGTGGTCTCCCTTATGTATTAGTTAACTATATATGTAAACCAACTACATCACTCTACAATCCTACAATCTATGATATTCATGTAGTGTTCTATTTACATCCTATCAATCTATGTCTAGTCCTCTGAGGATCTACTTATGCTAGAGGAACCTTCCTCTTTGTACCTATGCCTATACCTATCCTAGAGGACCCAACCTCTCATATCCCTACCTTGTGGCCCTCATGATCACCTAGTGTATCCCCCATCTATTTAATCATTTATCTATACCATCTATATCAGTATCATCTATAGGATCCTATTATATCTAACCATAGACTACTTGTACTATAAGAGCATGTGGTATGGCTAGTTTAATGGGCATCTAAAATTGTCTATGTACTAGGGATTAACCCCAATCTCACCCATCTCTAATGTAAGATTTGATAATGAGGCTATAACTTGGTCAATAAAATCAATCAAACACTAGCCCACCATGTTATGTAAGTGTATATCATGGTAAGATCCACCACCCCCTACATAATCCCATAAAACATGTTATAAGCTACCATAATATAAAATAGCCTAGTCTTAGGATACTAGAGGACCACACTCTTGAATCTCCTTGGTCACATGTGAAAAGTAGTAGGGACCCTTTAGGATATCTTATAAGAAGTCAAACTATTTTTGGACTCAATTTGGTCTATATATCTCCACTATAGAGTCATGATGCCTAGTGATATATAATAGAGTGATCATGAAGCCAATAACTAAAATATACTCAATTCAGAGCCACTATGTCACTAAATAGGGATGCTAGATAAAATCCTTATGAACCATCTCATTTATATCTTATCTATAAAATATCAAGTCTCCAAGGTGGCCACATAAACTTGGACCTTGAGGGTACTACCCAAACACCACTACATCCTTTTCCCTCCTTCAATATCTTATCCCCATTGGCCACTCAATGGCTATATGCTCTAAGGCTCAAAACTGGAGAAGTGTGTTGTGCCCAATGCTCTACCCTCTATAGTATGATATCATATGAAGGTCTCTCTATATAAATGGGCTAAAATAAACCCCACCCATGAAAATCATGTTAATTTATCAAACATATCCTAAACCACTCTATTTATGAAAAGAGGGAATAATCATCCATTTTTGTCAAGTAGAAAAATGCCATTGACAAGATCCATCAATATGACTACCTCAAGGGGAATTATCCACTATGTTGGAACCAATGCTATAACTCCTACTAATACTACTCTTAATCCACCATCTAGATGCTAATATAGGCCTTCTATTGAATCAATGTCTATGGTCCCCTCGAGGACCTCCATATCTATCACACTAATCAAGCCCTCTAAAAAATCTCATTAGCCTGCCAACATCCAAGTGATTTTCATCCATAAATTAGCACCCATAATATATGATGAACATCCTCAAAAGTGATTATGGTCTCCCCAATCAACAAATGGAATGTAGAGGTCTTATAGTACCACCTATCTACAAGTGTTGATAAGTAGGCTTGATCTACATGAGTCACTAGTAGGTGCACTAGGTGATACAACTTCATGGCCTCTAGTACACCCACTAACTCATCAATCCAAACACCCTATCATTATAGGACTCATGATCATCATTCCTTTGACATAATCACCTTGACTTGATGTTGTAATTAAAAACATAAGGAACTATTCAATCATTTTTACTCTAATTATTTAAATCTCCCTATATTCTTCTAATTTTGGGCCTCAACTAATCCTCTATTTACCCTATTCTCTATTCTTCTACTTCATGTTGGTCCTCTTGGTGACCTTTCCATTTTATCAGTGATCTCACCATTTTATAGGGATATCTTAATGATCCACAAGTCAATCTCACCATTCCATACTAACCATTTTCATTCATGGTTTCATGAATTTACCATTCTATAGGTCAATATCATTGTTTGATAGGGTGATATCACCACTTTTCATGTTTTCACCATTTGACCTATTAATTTCCACCAAAATCAATGATTTGATCAATTAGTTGGTAATCTCACCATTTGCACTCATGACCCTGCCAAAGAGTTGGTGATATCTCCATTATTAATGGTGATCTCTCTATTATCGAGGGAAACCTCACCATTTAAAAATTACTACAAATTATGAGATAATTGAACCCATACTTCTACCTCACATTAAATATAATAAATGTAGAAATTAAAAACTAGAAAAGGTACCTATTGATGATCTACTCCTTGATGGTCATTGGTACTCTTGGATGTACTCACCAAGGTGTCAGTGGTGTAGGATGTTGGCCATTATGTTCAACTCTCTCACACACAAATATCAAATCTCATAGTTTCAATAGTGAAGAGTAAAAATGAATAACGTCTACCCCTCAGGGTTTAAAATATAATTACATTTCCACCCCCTTAGCTTATAGTTACCCCATTTATCTTCTTTTGGTGATATTTTTTGCTCGATTTATCCATTCCTCTACCCATTTTCTTCTAATTTCTTCATTTTTCATCCTCCTTTATTTAATTAAAATATTCTTCTTCTTATTATTGAGGGTCAACCTATTAAATAAAATTTTCCTTCCTCCCCTCAAGGGGTAATCATAGGTCACCTAAACATTGTTTGTGCCATTTTTGTAACCCTATTTTTCCATGACTCATGCAAAATTTAGTGGAAAGCAAGAATAAATTTATTTATTCTAACTATAACAAAAAAATTATTGTTTAAAAAGTTATTTATTTAACCATACTTTATCACCATGTATCACAATGCCTTATCCAAAGGGTAAAATGTAGACACCCAATTCTTATCACTATTATGTTAAAATTTCCAATATAAACAACATTCTACAATAATAAAGTATGTAGACCAATATCACTAAAATGATATAAATCATCTACACACATCATGTGAAAGTTTTGATTCTCATTCATTGATCCCTGATTGGGGAAATTAATTTTATGTAATCATTATTATTTTTAATTCACTTTGAGTCAAATTTTGACCACACAAAATGATGTGTTGGACCACTAAAATCTTATAATTCAATCACACACATCACTTGCATGTGTCAATTCACATATATAATATCCTCATTAGGGTATTACCCTATACATAACTGACATCTTCTAATTATACTCCAATCAAATTACAATTTAGTAAAATGACATTTTCCCCCAGGTTGATTAAACATGCAATAAATTTACAAAGAATTGTAGAAAACTAATTAAAACCATTTAAGCAAATCAAAACCAATTTAGGAGCTTAAGTGGAAAATCCATGAAATTTATTGAATATACAATTATTGGAAATTCATTATTCAAATCAGCATCACCCATGACATCATCATAGAGGTGTCATCCACAAGGCATTAATGGATAAAAATATCTAGATTAAGGCTACCCATGCCATATTCCCCATTCTTACAAATATTGCTGATCATATTTATTTCTTATCCCTCAAAAATTGAATCAATCCATGGCAACACATCTTGATCTCAATATGGATGGTCATGGTTGATATTTTACATTTTAGAAAATCTATAGATAAGTGAGACAAGAACATAGTTTTTAAGTTTTTTTGTGTAAACTTATTATACAAAATTACCTTCAACAGACTTCACTTGAGTAATGTTATTATGCAATAATATTACTATATAAGCTTTGCTCATCACAAAAAATAACAAATATTGGAAACAAATCCATTAGTGAGGTAAGAGATGAGGGAGGCACATACTACACCACAATGATGAAGATTTGGAGAACCCAATCCAAGCATAAGTATGTTTATCAACCATTTTTGAATGAGATTCAATACTTGGAAGGTATTTCTTGTCATAATCTTTTGTAATTAGTTCCTTGAGTTCATTAACACTACCCTTTGAGTGAGCAGGCTTAGCACACTAGTTTTTTATGCTTATTTTGGGTTTTCTTTATTAACACATAAACTATATTGTTTTGTAATCCTATTCTACATAGCCAACTTTAAATGATTCCCAAATGATCAAATGTTCCACTATTTTAAAAGGTGATTATTTCCTTCATGTGTATAACTATAAATAAACATTTTTATAATGTAATATAATTCTACTTCATTATATTACCATACTCCACTTGGTAATTTTTATGGGTCAATAATGAATAACTAAATGTAAATACATTAGTCAAATAAAAAAAGTGTACCATATTTATTGCAATTTTATGAGATGAAATTTCAGGCATGATAGAAGGTGAGGAAGCTAGTAGGATGTTTTATCCACCATGAGAAGGTTGGTAGATAAAAAGGTGA
Source organism: Torreya grandis (assembly GCA_037957365.1). NCBI lineage: Eukaryota > Viridiplantae > Streptophyta > Pinopsida > Cupressales > Taxaceae > Torreya > Torreya grandis. Next base: position 1,077,758 of record JARHVA010004303.1, read on the forward strand.
TGCATTAAATTTAAATAAGGATAGTAAAATGCCAAATGTGAGGCAACTAGAAAAACATTGTTTTTCATCATGAGAAGGTGGGTAGAGAACAAAAGTGTGACATTAGAAGTGAAATAAGGCTAGTAAACCTACAAACATGAGGCAAATATTAAATCATCATTATCCACCATGATAAGGTGAGCGGACAAAATAAGTGTAAAATAAGTGAGAAGAACTAGATAAGGATAATATGCATAGGAGAGTGAAAGGATAATTTAGAGAAGAAGTTCATAAGTCCCTAGCTCTTATGTGGGATTGTGATGGAGAGTGTAATAAATATGTATCATAGTAATTTTATATTTTGAATAACCTACAAATCATTATTATATAATCATGGACTATCACCAAATGTGAGATAGTCTAGGTACATGAGAAGAGAAGTAGGTTCTGACAGATCATCGATCATGAGTTAGTCTATGTCTAAAGGGTAATTGGGTTGATGATGAATGAAAATGGTGAGTGCACCAAAATATCACTAACCATGAGGTATTTTGGATGCAAAGTCATCTTTGAAAAAGAGTATTGGGTAGAAGGTGTAAAAATAAAGTTTTTATCTATTGAGATCAAATAGGTAGAGAAAGATAAGTGAAAAATAAGTCTTAGTGAAAATGCAAAATGAGGCATGACACAGAGTCATATGTCTCTATTAAAATGGAGGAGATATCATTCATATTGAAATTTTTATAGGAAAGGAAGGTGTAGGTGGAGAGAAGAGGTACTATGAGGAAGGATCTCAAATAGAAGTGAGGAGAGATCTAGTGGAGAGAAAATACCATAGATGTTATGAGGTGAATAGATTATCATGATAAAGATAAAATATAAAATTTGTAAGGAAGATAATGTACCAAGGAAATTATGGTGTATGTCTTAAATATCAGGTTCTAATTCACACACAATGGTGTATAAGACTCCATGCACATGGAGTATGTGTAAAGGAGGTTGTGTGGTAACACAATAGAAGATTGGAGAGATATATAAGAGAGGAGATAATAGGTAAATAATAGGATGTAGATTTGGGAACATATGATTTCCAAAATACTAAACTAAGTAATGCATATAAAATTCCATTTAAAGAAGAAGAGAATACTTGAGAGTCATAGGAAGGAATCTACAAAGCATTTTCACTAGAGTGAAGAGAAAGGGGTTTTCATAAAGGGAAAAACATGGTAAGATTTGATATGGGATAAATGTGGAGGATATAATGATCCTTATGATATGATGGAAGATCCCAATGAAAATATGTAAGAGTGGGATCCAATACCTAAAGGATAAATAATGTTGATGAAGGAATGTGTTTAATAGGAGGATATACAAGGAAGTTGTCTAAAAATTAGGGTTTAATAAGGTCGTTAAAAAAATTAGAGCATGAAGGGAACAAGTTAAGAATAATTTTGGCTTAAATGATGATAAAATGGTGATGGAAAGGTGAATATCATTCCATAATGTCCAATAGAATTTAGGAAGGTGTGTAAGATGTAGGAGAATCCTGCATGGAGATAGGAATCTGGAATTACCCTGAATAGAGCACAAATTTTATTGTGAGAAACATAAAGGATATTTTGAAGGATATAATAGTAACCCTAGATTCCTATGAATTGTAGGACTATTATTAAGTAACCATAATTGAGAGAGATATTAGAGGAAATATCCATATGTATCAGTGTGTTATGGAGAGAGTAAAAGAAAGGGAACCTTTTTCACCAAATGAAAAGGAGGATATGAACCTCTAGATTAGGTTGCATAAAATTCATATAAATATTTACAAATATTGGATAAAATTAAGCCCACAAATTAAAAGTATGAAGAATTGTTTGTGCATGACATTAGAAAGCTTCTAGTAGGAGTTATCCAAAGCTATCCCAAAACTAATATGAAGGTTTAATATTTATTGTGAAAGATTAAAGCAAGTTTCTAGAGGAATGAATAGTGGAGTATCATCATGAAGTTGATTAGGAGAGTTAAAATTAATTGTTAGTGAGGAATGGGAGTCACTACCATAAGGGAGAAAGGTAGGAGGTCATTAGCCTAAAGTTGGCTAGGAAAAGTGACTAAAGATAATATTAGCGTAGGTGCATAGAGTGCAGTGTATAATATAAGATGAAGAAGAAAAAAATGAGATTTAATGGACCTCATAAATAATTTCATGACATTTTGGTAATCAATTATGAGGAATTAGATAAAGATAAGGGAAGAATAATTAGTGAGAAGACATACCCCATGAGAATAAAATGAAATAATAACATGCAAATATGCATACTTACTATGGTTGATAAAAAGAAGTGCACATAGTATAGGATAATAAAGAGGTGAACCATAAGAATAAGATTAAAGGTATGGTTCCCTTTTAGTAAAGTTTTATGGATGAAAGTGGTCGAAAACCCTTAATATGAGACAAAGGAGAGTGTATACCATCAAGTGGAGATGTTACAAACCTAAGGGATTATATATATATATGTATATGTATATGTATGTATATATATATATATATATATATGTATATGTATGTATATATATGTATGTATATATATATATATGTATATATATATATATGTATATATGTATATATGTGTATATATATACATATATATATATGTATGTATATATATATACACATATATACATATATATATACACATATATACATATATATATATACATATATATATATATATACATATATGTATATACATATATATACATACATATATGTATATATGTGTGTGTATATATATATATATATATACATACACACACACACACACACCCACACACACACACACACACACACACATATATATATACATATATTATTTTTGTTTTTTTAACCAAGGACATAAACATCCAAATAAATTAAAAAAAGGATAAGGAATAAAACCTGACAAAACAACTAGGTCTCATTCCTAGACAATGATTAACACATTTCTTGCTATAAGTATTACCCTTGTTGAGACAACTCACATCTATGGATTGAGTTATGAGACTAAAAATTAAATAATATAAAATCATTTTAATCCTCCATGAATAGGATAAATTCAAGAGGGGAAATTGATCCAATACTGACCAAGAGAGACTTGGTAATGGCAAAGTATATTTCCAAAAACTTACCTCAAATTAGATGAAAGAGGTGAAAAATCATTATCAATTATGGGTCATATAATCACCAATGGTCAATTATCTAGAAGCAAAAAATAAGAGGATTTAATATAAGGTGATTAATTTAAAGATGATTGAGTTAGTTAGAAAATAATAAGAATGGATTACTAGAACATGTAAATCACTTGACCATTTTTAGAGATGACTTAAGCATGAAATGTTATATAATAATAATTCATTATCTAAGTCATGATTTATTTCATTTCCAAATGTTAAAGCAATTATAAAAACCTTGTACAGACAAGTAAAGATTCACACCATAGATAGATTATTATAAAATAAAGAGTTAATAATAACAAATAAAATAAATATCACATCACTAAACCCACAATTTAACTTAGAAATTGCTTGAAAATATCATAAAATAAGATAATTAAGTTTAAAAGAAAGAATATTCTTGAATAAAATTCCAATTTGATCGAGTCTCAAAATAGTAAACTATAAGTGGTACATAAGATCCCTAATTCTAAGATTCTTACTTTACATAAAATATTTAAGGTAGATTCAAACAATTAGTAATCAAATGATATTATAATATAATTTTATTCCTATCTTATAATAATCAATATTAAATTTAATTATTCATAGCTTCTCTTATTCATTAAAACTTACTTCTCCTTCGATACTACATTTTCTATCACTATATATGTTCTTCCAACATCTATCTTCTTAGAATCTCATTCATCTTTATGTTATAATTTTTATAATACCAACATCCTCTTTATTATTCATCTCCATGTGTAAAAACACATTAAATTATTTCAATGTCATACTCCTTTCATCTACTTTTTGAAAATTGAATTTAATTTTATACCTATTTCAATATATTCACCATTTATTTTAATCCTTATAATTTTCGTTTATACATATAATGATGTTGTCTCTCCACCTGATCAATTTGATTGCCATATCTAGCCTTAATTTACATCCATTCCAATATATGAGTCTAAAAATATTCTCATTGCATTTATAAATATACTCACACTATCTCAAATTATGATTACCAATGTTTGTTTATGGTGTTTTACTCCCAACTTTCTTTTACTATTAGTGATTGTAATTATTTTACATTATCAAGCTATTATAAATTACTAACTTATATATTCTAATTTATATACTTTTCATATTGACAAGAATTATAAAATTATCTATGTTCTATCATGGAGAACTTATCCTTCCTTCGACTATAACTAATTCATTTATCATTTAGTTTACTTCATATAATTTAAACATTTAGTATATTTATTTTCATCTAGATAAATTTAAATGAATATCTATGCAAATTTTCACTCAAATTAACTTAATAACCTATTTATTGTATTTTTTATAAACAATTCATTGTATGATAACTAGTAACTAAATTTCATAGCTACATTTTCACAATATTTATGTCTTATGTAAACACTTACCATTATTTAGTTGTTCCTTCATTTCCATTTCTAAAGGAGTATATGGATTTATTAATCTCACATGAAATTGATGTTCTAAAAATTAATCTCTTAAATGATCAAGATAAAAGTAGAACTATATAAATGAAAGAATTAATTTACAAATAACTAGACAATGGTTAAGGTTTTGCTCCAAAGTGACTCAAGAGTGAATGACATTAAATTCATTCTAAGTATTACGATAATCTTCCTTTTGTAATACATTTTTTTAGATAAGATGAAATATTCAATCAATCACAAATTCTTAATTTCAAGGAATATGTTTTAATAACTCTAAAATTGTACTAAAGAGCTCATAGATAGATTTATACATCCATATGATAGATAATTTCTTTAATATTATCATAGTAAACCCTTAACCAGTGGTCAAAAAACCTATTATTATATCTTATTAGATTTATCTAAATTTCCAAGGCTTTTCACACAATTACAAGACAACATATAGTCAAGTATAAAGATACAATTCAAACTCTTATAATGAAACACATAATCAATTGACATCAATGTAGTTTTTAGTATAATATAATATAATATAACAACTGTTATCATTTACTAGAATCCTAATTCAATGTAAGTTCTAATTTAATTTTGCATTTTGATGTACCTACACTAAGATGTAAAACAACAAGGGTCAGCTTATGCTGAGCAAGTGAGATGCTACATAAAATTCTAGGTTATACATGAGACAAATCAGCGAATAAAATTATAGTATAACTATTTCATTATTCAATATCACTAGCAAAATTTACCCATTCATGAAAACTAAGAATAACATACAATCCTATATACATCTTCATGGATATGTTCAAATATTGAGATCTAAATTTTTTATTTATACTTTCAACTTATCATATATTATATAGGGTATAAGCTAACATAACCCCATATTGAATTGATGATAAAATTCAATCCCAAGGTGAATAAATATAAATATATTGTATTAGTATTCATTATTTTAAAATTTATAAAAAATGTTCATATTCAAATAGTAAAATAACGTGGCTGAAATTAATTTCCAAATGCTCATATTCAGTGCATATGAAAGAAATTTGACTAGTATTTGTTTCCAAATGTCCACCTACAACAATTAGTGGTGATGCATTGCTAAAAAAATCTATATTACAATTACCTACAACTTATAATAATAAAGTATGGCTGAGTTTAGTGTTTTAATTCTCATGTACAACCAATATAAGTAAACTATGGCTAGATTTAGGGGTTCAATACTCATTTATAACAATTAGAACTAAAATATAGCTGAATATAATCATCTAAATGTTCATGTACAACCAATAAAAGTAAATTATATCTAGTTTTAGTGGTTAAATGCTCATGTTCAACCATTAAAAGTAAAATATGGTTGAATATAGTCATCAAGTGTTCATTCATAGCCAATAAAAGTAAAATATGGCTAGGTTTAGTGGTTAAATGTTCATGTACAACCACTATAAGTAAAATATGGTTGAATATAATCATCTAAAGGTTCATGTACAACCAATAAAAGTAAACAATGTTTTTTTTTAGTGGTTAAATACTTATATACAACCATTATATGTAAAATATGTCTGATTACAACAGTCTAAACTTTCATTGACAACCAATAGAAGTAAACTACGACTACATTTAGTGGTTGAATGTTGATATATAACCATTATAAGTAAAATATGGTTGAACATAGTCATATAAATGTTCATGTACAACCCATTGAAGTAATTATATGTAAAATATTCTTATTCCTTTTAGATTAAGCATTATAGTTGTGTAATACATCATAAATGATCATGCATAAGACTTCACATCATATTTCACTCCTAAATCTTTGCCAAATGGGACTCCATATCCATTAATTTCTATTTCTAGGAAGAAAAATCAAAATAAGAGACTACTAAAATTCTCATCTATGTACCATAGTATATTAAGGAAATTGTCAAATAGATCTTATACATCCTCCACTAAGGAATTTATCAAACAGATCTCATGCATCCTCCACTAAATAATATTGTCAATTAAATTGCATGGATCCTCCACTAAGGAATTATATCAAAAAAATAGCATGCATCCTCCACTGAGCCATCTTGTCAAAAAGTTCTCTTGACTTTTTAAGACACCTTTTATTTATTTATTTATTATAGTATACCTATATAGGTCTCCACTTTTATGCTAGATGGAAACATAAAACTACATATATTTCCTCAAGAATGAAAAACTTCATTTATGGCACCCATTTTAGAATAAATAAATTCCAATCAAAGAAAAACCATGGATTCAATAGGGTAGTTTGACCCAAAATAAAAATATCTTCCATGTTAAATAAAAGGGTAAAATAAAGATCCACATGACTCCAAATAATATTTATTTTTCAAGTCTAATTTGAAAAAATAGTTCTACACTATTTTACATACATGAATTTTGTCAAACACTATGAATGTAATACCTTTCACACCATGTTTTTTGTATCAAGGTAATTCAACTATGTAAGGAATGATTTATTGACATTATCACCATGAAATAGAATCTATAATATCCCTTGGTACAAATCAAATTCCCAAAAATTAGTGCTTATACCTATTACAAATGAATTAGTAAGAAACATATAAATATTACCCCAAAGATCACATAAAGGGTTATATAGTATATATTTATTTATCTATACCTAGGACCAACATAATTTTAATTTATTGATGTTATTTAAGAAGGTAATTAGTTCATAAAAATAACACAAATATAATTATATCATTCAAAAACAAATGAATAAATTAGATCCATGCATAACCATGGCTTATTCATTCCATCTGTAACTCAACCAAAATATGCAGAATATCACTTGCCTATACATTATTTTTATTTCCTATTCATTTATCTAATAAATTATCCTAAATTTAAACTCTCTCATTCATACTTCCATACTATATCTTTTTTTTTGAAGAAAATAGGCCATCTTCATGATCTATGGTGTTATGGAAATGCCAGATAACATGGCTCCACCTAGTAGTGGCCTATAACATAGAAGAAAATGTGCAGTACACTAATAGAGAGGAAATAAATAATTAAGATTAATTTTGAATGATGATTTTTATAAAAAATTTCCAAGAAAAATGGAATATTTTCCATGTCATACTTCTTTTTAAGTATTTTTTTGACAAGATAATTCTACCTTGTACATGGTAGTTACAATGGTAACTATATTTATTTTATATAAAAGTTAAATGAAATCTTAGTGAAAGATATATTGGAGAGTTTTAAATTATATCATGGTGATGTCATGGTGTCTATGTGATTTGATTAAGTTCCTTGATAGTCTAAATGATAATGACAAAGTGTACAATGTGCTTATCCTAGTATGTTTGAAGGAGGCTTGGTTGATCTTTAGTTTTGGCATGGTTAGAGATGGTCAAGGATGAGTATGGAGTATTGAAAATGTGAAAAGGGTCATATAATAGGTTTTATAGGCTTTTAATTCTTGTGTGTATGTATGGATTTCATATGGTTGATCATTGTTATCATCTAGACATTTTAGGTCTAGTGGAAGAAAATATGAGTAGGCAATTTGTTGACATCACCATTACCATGTGTAGATGAATAAGGGGGAGTTAGTCATATGGTAGTGATAAAATTAGTCCTTATTTTATATGTTATAAATATTATTTCATGCACCTAATTATGAAAAAATATATTCAAGTGCAAATTTGGGCTTCTAGGTAGTTTGACATTGTTTTCCCATAGCCAAATTTGTATAAGGCAAGAAAGAGCTGAGTAAGAAATTTGGTGATGAAATATATCACATGTGTGAAAATTTTAGAATAATATGATCATATGGGTTTGTTAATTTTTTTGCTTAGTTAAATTTTAATAATTTTTAGATCATGTGTCGAAACACATCAAAAGATATGCATGTGCAAAGTTGGCCATCCCAACAATTCTTGACATTGTTGGCTCTATGGCAAAAAAAATTGAGTGAGTAGACTAATTGATTTATATATCACACATGTAAAGGTTTAAAGATAAATTTTACAAATTTTTGGATTATCTTATATAATTATATCATATGGTCCAAATTTGAGAACATGAGAGTGACCAAGGTAAAAGTTATGACTATGCAAAGTTGGCCTTCCAAGCATATTATAATGGTTCCCATAGTCATTTTTGTACAAGTTAAAGTTCAAGAAACATAAATGGAGTAAATATATCCAATATTTCAATAATAAATGATATGTTTCCAAGTTTTTAATGTTTAATTATAAGTAGAGATAAATATCAAGCTTCTTCCAAGGATGAATAGTGAACAAGTGATCATACAAATATAGATATACGATGTGTAGTAAGGCAAATAGGTCAAAGTGTTTGATGCTTAAAATGATTAAAGATCAAGTTAATTAAAAATGTATTAATGTATCATTTTCATTACAATATGTCTAAAATTAGTGAGATAAGGACAAGTGTTTGATGTTTAACATCAAGTAGAGATAAAGATCGAGCTACGTACAGGAGATTGATGGAGTGTATTAAGTCAAATAGTCCAGATGAAGATCCAAACTAATCACTAAAAGGTAAAGGTTAAGTTACTTAAATTAATATTTATGGTGTATGTGTTATCTAAATAAATGAGGACATGATTTTATATCATGGTGTTTGAGGTTTAACTGTAACTATTGGCATTCAAATATTTGAATTTAATAAAGGAAAGACCAATCTCTAGTTTTTGAGCCATAACTTTTGATCTATGCATAATTTGACCATGGTGTGAAAATAAAAATGATATAGGATTCCAATTATAATATATAAACATATATTTTAAGATCTAAAAGTGGGTATATTCAAAGATATTAAGGTCTAAAGTTGACTATGTGTTTGATTGTGTTCTCCAAGTGACCCATGAAGGATGTTTGAGATTATATTGATTTTATTTCAATATATCATGATTAATTAGATATTAGGTAGTGTTTTATAATCCATAAGCATGATATATGTGAATTATTAAGGTTTAAACAATCATATCCAGTATGAATAAAGGTTTAAAAATTGACTATGTATTTGTGTATGGTGACTATATGCACCTAATATTGTTTAAACAAATTATGTTTAAGCAGAATGGTACTGTGATGGTTGTTGGAAATTAATGAAGAAAAATCAATCATGTGTAATGAGTAAATATGTTGAAAGAGAGTTATTATGTTCCTATTTTTCTCAGATAAGTGTCAAAGAGGTAAATGGGTCATCATAGGACTTAAAAGGTGACTTAGGCCTATTTGAAAGAGGATTATGCTTATGTGTGACCCATGTTAGATGCCTTAAAGATAAATTAATTTATTTTGGATAACAAATAAATATTGTGTAATTGATAATTTATGAATGCTCTATATATAGTGAAATCAAATGTGCTAGTTTCTAGACTTGTCTGAGAGACCTTTGAGAAGACTTGTGCAATGTGTGCATTTGAGAGTTATGGAGCAAAGGAGAGGTAAAGTGCCTAGTATATGAGTTTATTAGTAGATAAAATTGATCACTATGTATATGACCTATGTATCATGTTTTTTTATGTCATAATAATTCTCTTGAAAGTTGAGGATATGTGAAGAGGTCTGAGTGTGCATATGAGGACAGTTTGAGTGAAGAAGGAGAGAGATTGTGGAATGCTTATTTTAGAGGATTATATGAGATAGAGAGGGAGTTTGTACAAGGTTTAGATAATCATAGATCCATAATTAGGTGTTGAATAAATAATTACTAAGGTGGAGGTTTTCAAAGAAGGGTCTAAAGGACTTGATCTTCCTTAGGGGTAGTGTTTCTCTAAATTTTGTCTATTTTAAGTCTAAAGGAAAATATAAAGAAGGATGGGGATAAGTGATTATAATGAACCTAAATTTGGTTTTCATGTCATATCTAGATGTTGTGAGCGCTCCTCTTTGTATAGGGAGGACTACCTACAAATAAGAAAACACTACCTCAAGATTTTTATTAACAAATAAATGAGTGGGATGCCAAGCTACACGCTTGTTCTAAGAAGTGTGAAACTTCCCTAAAGATGACATTTTAATTTTGAGATGCAAAAGAATAATAAATAATTGAAAGATAGGTAAAGAGAGAGAGAGAGTAAAATATAGATAAAAGTACTATTATTAATAACCTATACATAGCAGAAAGTGATAGGGTGTAGGTGAGGAACTTTATTTATGTTTTAGAAGTTGTCTGGGTAGGTCTTAAAGAGGCTAGGAAATTGATAGTCATCGACATCGGTATGGGAGTGATCAATTTAAGTTAGTATTTTGAGGTTGGTAGTGAGGTGACTAATGTTAGTTAGGCTACCAAGGTCAGTAGGGGAAATATTTTTTTGGGAGCTTGCAAAAGGCTTTCTTGAGTTTGGGAAGTAGATTAGATCAGATCAAGGAGGTTGAGAGAGTTAGGAGAGGGAGATTATAGCTTAGCTAAGTTTGGTCAGAGGTCTGGTATGTTAGGTAAATGGGAAATAAGCAAGGAAGTTTTGTAACTCCCTCATAGGGGTATGGTTATAAGTGCATAAAGTAGTGTAGGGTAGATATAAATAAATAGAAGAATAAATATTTAAACGACCTACAATATCAGTGATGTACTTAGCTATGATGATCATTAAATGATAAGTGCCAAGTTGATGGTCTATATCAAAGAGTTTAAACCTAAGTGCCTAAATAGAGAGAACAAGTGGGTGCTATTGGTCCTTAAGAGCTCAGTTGCTAATTATGATTTACTTACATAGGGTGATTGTAAGCTTGGATGTCAAAAATAGAATGTTTAGAGCCTGAATGAGAGTAAGAAGTGATTTTCTTAATTTTTGATAACCTAAAATATAGGGTGGATTTTGGCTTATATTATTGATGTCAATGATCGCACTGATACCAAGTATGATCCCAATAATGTTAGTCATGGGTTGATTGATATCAATAGCCCTAGAATAGGTAAACCTTTCTATTTTTGGCATATTTTTTGTTATTGTGCATGCCAAGTGTGACACCTATTGTAAAATAGTAGAAATAAGAGGTTAGGAAGGAAGTACTTGTTTAGGAATTTAGTTTGTAAGTGGGAATAAGTCTTAGGTAGTTAGGATGAGGGGACCAAGTCTTGAGGTGACTCATCAAGGGAGAATTAGTCATAGGATAAGGTGGCTAGTTAAGGTGGCAATAAGGGTTTTTAATTAACTTACTCAAGTATTTTAAATTAATTAAATGTGTGAGGGGTAATAGTATGGGTTAAAGAGATTAGTTGTTATTATTAAAATGGGTTTAAAGGGGTTTTGACATATGGAGTTACGCATGTGTGGGTGATGTAATTTTTGTGTCTACATTTTCCCCTTTTTATCTTGTAATTTTTACTGACATGTTGCAATACAAAAATAGGAGTTAGATGCTCCAAGTATTGGATGAGATATCCCCCCTAAAAATGGGAATCGATGAAAGGGAAACCAGAATCAGGTACTGGTTTGATAAAAAGGTAATTGGGTGACTAGTGGAGAATTAAGGATCACTTTGAATGTGTAGGCCACAATGGGATATAGTTGATAATGTCAAGAATAGGCAAGGTTAAATAGGAATCAGATAAAAATAACCAAAGCATAGCTTATAAGTGATAGCTGATAGGTCAAATCAATCAAAGTTATAGCTCTAATGGTTAATGTGTCTTAGGTATCAGAGGTAAGAAGTGCCCCTATAAAACATAAAAAGTGGGAAGGTGATAGGATAGGCTTGGTTTCCATCTACAACACCTAAAATACATGCATGTGCATATTATCCAACTATATCAGAGTATCATAAGCGATCAAAACAGGCAATACAAGGGTGGTGTAAAAGGGTCAATGAGTGAGAAAATATTCATGATCTCCAAGAAAAGTAGTCAAGGGTGAAGATTAAAGTGATATTCAATGTCATTTTATCATGGTTAGGGGAGATATATGTGATCTCTAGTCACCCCAGTGTATGGATAAAGTTTTTTAAAAGTTGGGGGTAGTTGGTAGGTAAAAATAGTACTAGAATGGTGTTGACATTGGTAAGATATGTCGATATCAATCATATAAAGTGTCAATGTCAGCACAACTAGGGTAACATTACTGATGTTGGTTGGCATAAGTACCAACATCGGTAGGCTAGGTCAATAATATTGACATCAACAGTTGACTAAACCTAATAAAAGGGGGTTTGGTAGCTGACTAAACTCATTTGGAACTTTGTGATTGGAGAGAACAAATAGAGCTTTGAGAGTGATTTGAGATGGTAGTACAAAGAGGGGACCTAATGGGAGGTACATGACCATAGGAGTTAATGGTGCTAGCTACGAGGAGATAGAGAGATGAGGTAAGAGCCTAGACTAGTTTAGTTTGGTTTTTGTAATTTGTAGTCTAAATGAGAGGTGGGGTAGAAAATATATTAGAGGAGGTGTACGATAAGTTAGGGGGAGTTATGAGTAGTTTTTTAGGGGAGATGGGTAGGTTGGATTTTGGGTTGTTTAGCCCTAGGCCAAACCAATTGTTGATATCAGTGAGATTGATCGATGTTAGCTAACATGAAACTAAAATCAACTGTTATCAACTCACATAGTACTGAGGTTGGTAGTTTTCTACTAATGTCGACTATGACATATGCTAATAAAACATTAATGTCAGCATTAACATTGATGTCAGATATTATTGAAAAGTAGAAAACAAGAGAAAGGGTGAGTTTTTGATCTCTAGTAGAAGTAGTCAACTATCCTAATGGCTGAGGTAGCCTCAAAAGACCTTATGTCATTAGAGTGCTACCTATATAGCCTGATTTAGGGCCTCAGGCCAATGTAGTTCTTCCAAAACCTAGGAAAAAGATATAAAAGGTATGTTTTAGGTAAAAAAGTAAGTAAAGATAGTTGGATAGGTCTAGGGCTTAAAAGATAGGTCATAGTGTCAAGAGTTAAGAATATAGGTAGTGAGGCATAGAGTTGGAATAGGCGGGTAGGCCTAGGGTAGAGAGAGAAAGGAAATGAATCTTAGGGTAGTTAGTAGGGTGGGTATATGTCCAAGCTAACCTTAGAATACCCCATATCTATTGAGTACTACCTACATAGCCTGATTTAGGGCCTCAAACCAATGTAGCTTTCCTAATGAGAAGGGCAAAAGGTGATGAGGGAGTAGATAAAAAGGGATGTGACCTGATTCATATGTGTATGGATGTAGGTGAGGATGGAGCTTATACTATGAGACTATCTATTGAGGTTATTAACATTCATGAGGAGAGATGTTACTCCAAATGAGTGGGAGCATATGGTATCCATTAGTTTAAGAGGATTATGATGGTACTATCATGTCATGTGGGATGTGTCACTAATGATAGCCTTGATTGAGAGGTGGGATCATACCACCAGCACCTTTCATCTATTGATTGAGGAGTTGATAGTGACATAGGAGGATGTCTATAGGATTCTATGACTACCACTCTAAGGCAAGGAGATTTTTGCATGCTTGAGAGAGGAGTATGATATACACATGGTCAATTTATATGGGGAACATGTTAGTGAGGTGACCTACCACTCTACAAGTTTTTCATATGAGCCACTCTACATGGATGATGAGGAGGAACATCATCTAAACATCTTGATGATGATCAAGATCATAGTGCATGCATTACCTAATGCAGACAAAGGGATATTTGTGATTGCTTTGATTGGTGTGCTTATGTATATGATTGAATAGAAGACTATTTTTACTTGGGGTCTAATATATTTGGCATAGTTATATAAAAATTTATGGGGTTTGAGGTTGCAATGATGATACAGTCTATGTGTCACCCATCTACTGCACTATTGAGCATATGAGCACATCATGGTGACATGACCACTGGGGCTATCTACCACTATCCTAGCTAGCTTCAAGATTTAACTTAGATGGTGGAGAGATGGGATGTCACAGACCCAAGTGGATGATATCATGTAAGACATACCTACTATAGGTACATGATTGAGGGCTTGATCCCTACAAATATCATGTGGAGACTATATATGACATAGCTAGTTTTTATAGGGTAGGTAGAGTGGCTTATTGGGTTGTAGAGAACACTATGGGTCAGGGGGAGATGGGTTAATGAGTTTGAGATGGTACCCATGGCATAAGTCAAGAGGTAGTTGGGCTATTGTAAGATAATCCACCTACCTTCCCTTAATACAAGTGGGATGATATAGAGGAACCCTTACCATTACCCTAGGAGACTGATGGTCCATATTTTTAGGAGCTAATAGTAAGGCCAGGTGTTGGGGACCCAGGGTGTATAATGGCTTATATAGTTTGGTGGGTAAGGCTACACCTAGTGGTGGAGGTCAAGAGGCCACCAAAATACGGATAGGGGTTAGTCAAGGAGAGAGATGCAATGTTATAGGATCAAGATATAATAGTATAGGCTCAAGATGTAGTAGTGCAGGCTTGAGAGATATCCCAAGTAGAGGTTTTATCTTTACAAGGGTAGGTGGTGATGTTTTAGGGTTAAATTAGAGCTCCAAAGGGTTAGGTTGTAGCATTACAAGGCCAAGTGATTATTTTATAGGGTCAGGTGACTATAGTGACAATAAAGAGAGACATTTTGAGAGTACTAGGCTAGGCCACTCCTCTACCACCATAGGGATGAATACAGGCTAGGCCATCATCAAGTGTGATGGGTCCTCCATGGACTATATCGATGGTCAGGTATTTAACTACCCTAGATGAGATTTCTTATTATGAGAGGGAAATTAGAGAGTTCTCATAGATATAGAGGTATTTAGAGTTTAGAGAGTAGGAGAGGTCGATCTCACATGTAACATATTATAGATCACATCGAAATAGATGGATAAATAGTGGTGATGATACTACATCCTCCCGACCTCAAGGAGAGCCTTGAGGACCCTGAGTATCAATGTTTGCTAATTTTTTTGTTTATATACGTTACATGTATACCAACCTACAAGCCAAAGATGTGAGATGTATATTTTGAGAGAGATTTAGGATGTTATGATGATGTAGATGATGAACATGTATTTTGATCACATATTATATATATGAGATATTTATTTATTGCCATGTATTTATTTGAGATGTGTTACTTATGATTATGATGTTGATATGGATGATGTTTATTTAATGTTATGTTAATTTTTATGTTAATGTTGATCATATTATTTGAGTTAGGCCAGCCTTTCCCATATATGTGATGGTATATGCATAGTTGATTGGTTAGTTTCATCTCAACATTTTTCCATATTTTTGATGGTGTATATGTAAAATGAATAGATTGAGTATGTTAGTTTATTTTAGCATTTTTCCATATTTGTGATGGTGTACGCATAAAATAAATAGATTAGTTAGGTTAGTGTTGGTATGACATTATTTATTCATCTCAAATAGAGATAGAAACATGTGATGTGGATGGGAAAATAAAGAGGTAGAATGCTTGTGCATTGGAAAAGACCATATTGTAGAACATAAATAGGCTTAATAAAATGAGCCTCTTTCATGCCTTATATTTTTGAACCATTGTGTTTGTTAGAGAAGCGTCATGTTTACCTTATGTTAAGTGATATTCATAGTCCCTTGAAAGAGTGTGAAGGGAAAAAGGGTAGAATGAGGGAAAATGTTTGGATAGTATAACCTACTAAGTATAAATGATATGTCATATTTGTGGATGACTTGAGAGCTAATATAGGCAAGTCCATGACTTAAAGTATTTTTTATGTAAGCTGATTAATGTGAGAAGCCTATAATGGGATTTTTTATAGGTTAAGGTTGTGTAAAAGAGGTGAGGAGCCCTTTGCATTTGTTTTTCCCTTTGATAATAAATCTTGGATTAGCCATCTTTCAAGGGATTGGTCTAAGCATTTTTTTTTTAATTTTAAATAGCTACCCTTCAAGGGAGAAGTCTATTGATAGTATCAAAGGGAAGTTAGCAGTTATCCTTCAAGGGAAATGTCTACGTTGAAAAGAATGACTTGACATTTTATAACTTTTTCAAATATCCCATTAATTATTTTTTTTCTTTTAGTCATGGACAAGACTATAAAGGCTTAGTATTTTTCTAGTGTGAGTATAAAACCATACCATTGTGCAAGTTATCTAAGTGTATAAAAGTAAGAGTGAAGAGGAAGGGAAATGAATGTAATAGGGATGCTCAAGGGATGAGCTCAAGTTAAACATGAAATAAAGTGATGTTATTTTAACAAAATAATGGTCATAAATGTAAGGAATTTATAGGCTCAATTTTTGGCCTTCCTTCAAGAGAAGACAAGCGATAAGTTCCTGAACCATACTTGTGAGCTATGATATAAGGTCCAAGACAATTAGGAGAAAAATTACCCCATTTAATTTTCTCCATGTTCATCACATGTTGATTTTCTTTTAAGATGAGATCTCCTATATTAAAATCTCACTCTTTGAGGTTTTTGTTATAAGCACATTTGATATGCTCTTGATAGATTTGGAGGTGGTTGAGGGCTATGAGATGGCATTCATCAAGCAATTCAATTTGGGCCTAACATTCTTGGTGAAAGTCATCATTAGTAAGTATGTCTTGTAGAGAAATGCAAAGAGAAGGAATCTAGACCTCAATAGGCAAAATAACCTCCATCCCATATACCAATGAAAAAGGTGTAGCACCTATATGGGTTCAAATGCTAGTGTGGTTAGTCCATAAATAAAAAGGAAGGTGAGTGTGCCAATCCTTACCCATATCATTGACTACCTTCATGAGAATTTTGGTTAAAGTTTTTTTATAAAATAATGCATGTCCATTAGCTCGGGTATAGTATGGTGATGAGAAGCTTAACTTGATTCCAAATGTATCACAAAAATCTTGAGTAGTCTTATTTTTGAAAGACTTTCCATTATTTATTATAATCTTGTGAGGTACACTAAAATGAAAGATGATGTGATGGTTAATGAAGTCAACAATTTTGTTAGCTTTGGTGGAGATGAGAGGGATGGCCTTGACCCACTTGGTAAACTATTTAGTGGCAATAATGATAAAATGATGATGAAGCAATCAATGAGGGTTAATCTCTTTGATTAGACCTAAGCCCCATTGGGAAAAGGGCCAAAAGTCTTTGGAAACTTAAAATTCATGATTGGGGATGTGAAGGAGGTTAGTGTGTTGTTGACACTTGACACAACACTAAATGTAATCATCACAGTCTTGATGAAGTGGGGGATAATAATAGCCAAGTCAAAAAATATGGTTTGCAACTATGTGACCATTGAAATGCCTACCACAAATCCCATTATGGACTCCTTAATAGCAAAGGGAGTCTCAGTACTAGTTAGACATCTAAGGAGAAGACCATCAAAAATTTTCTTGTATAGAAGTCTCCCTAGTATAGTGTAATGAGTGGCACATTTTCTGAAGGCCCATTTCCCATTATTATAAAGATCAAGAGGGATAATAGAAAAGGAAAGATAATCCATGAGTTGTTTATACCATAAGTCTTGTGGGTTGGTTGTTACATTTCTAGCAAAGAAGATGTTAGCTAAGACATAGGAGGGCAATGTTAAGCGATGCATGGTGATATAAATTTTCAAAGAGGAAGATAAAGAAGGTATGTGTGAAGCAAGTGAAGCCATCATGTCAACAAACTTGTTTATAGATCGAGGAATAGTTTACAACAGATAAGAGTCAAATGATCCCAGAAGTGTATCTACATAATGTTTATACTACTATATAATTTCATTTTTGCATAGGTAGGAACCATTAACTTAGTTAACTACTAGTTCAGAATCACCAAAAATGGTTATGGATTTGATACCCAAAAAGAGAGCTATTTGAAGTCCTAGAATCAAAGCATCATATTTGACCATATTTTTAGTGCATTCAAAATCTTTTTTAAATGACAAAGTCATAGGATCACCATTTAGAGGAATAAGAATGATCCCCATACCCCCACCATGTTGGAATTTAGATCCATAAAAAAACATCATCATTTGATAGGACATGTCATCAGTGGAGAGTGTTACAATAGATTCATCAGGAAATTCAAGGTTTAAAGGTTAATTTTCAGGTAAAGGGGTAGCAAATAACTGGTCAATGATTGTTTGCCCTTTAATATATTTTTGTTGAATGAACTCTAAGTTGAATTTAGCAAGTATGAGCTATTGGGCTACATGTTGGTTGTGATCAAGTTCAGAATGCATGTATTTGAGAGGATCAATATGGGTGACCACATAGGTTTTGTGATTTAGGAGATAATGGCAAAGCTTAAAGGTAGAAAAGACCAACACAAGGCAAATTTTTTCATTGTGGGTATATCAAGTCTCATAATCAATAAGTGTGTGTATTATGTAATAAACTCCCTACTCTCAGTGTTGGTCATCTTGATGTGTAATCATAACACCTAGAGAATGGTTTGTTATGGAGATATATAGGTTAAAAAGTTGATTTTCCATAGATGGAATAAGAATTGTGGGGAAAGGATGTATTTTTTAAGTGCATCAAAGGCTTCCTAGTAGTCTATATTACATTAGAAGGAGACATCCTTTTTGAGGAGATGGTGAAAAGGTTGGGAGTGATCTGACAATTGGGAAATGAAGCATCAAATTGACTAAAGTTTGCCTTATAAGCAGTAGTTTTGTTTGATATTATTAGGTGGATAATTTTTGTTTGTTTGTTATCTCTAAGATTTCTATAACCTTATCAAGATCAACCTCAATACCACATAGAGAAATGATAAGACCTAAGAGTTTACCAGAAAGAACACCAAAAACACATTTCTCTAGGTTTAGTCAAAAATTATATTAAAGGAGATGAGTGAATATGGTATTTCAAATTGTCAAGTCTTCTTGAAATTTTTTTGATTTTACAAGCCATCCACATAATCCTCCATAATTTTGTGTAGGAGATCATGGAAAATGTAGGTCATGGTGCATTGGTAAGTTGCACTAGCATTTTTTAGGCCAAAAGGCATGACCTGATAACATAAAGTTCACCATGGGGGTAATAAAGGTGGTCTTGTGTTGATCCTCAAGAGAGACTAAGATTTGATTATATCTAGAGAATTCATCCATAAGTGATTTCATCTCATGGCTGACCGTTAGATCAACAAGTTGGTCAATACTAGGTAATGGGAAATCATTTTTTGGATAGGCAAGATTTAAATCATGATAATTAGTGTAAATATTGATTTCCCTTGTAGCTTTTGTGACAAGAACAATATTGGAAATCTATTATCGGTAGTTGATGGGTTGGATAAAGTTAACAAAAAGGAGGTGTTGGAACTCTTATTTGATAAGGAGATCAATATGAGGATGCATTTTATGAAGTTTTTGCTTAACAGGCTTAGCATATCAATTGGTGATAATGTTATGGGTGATGATAGAGGGGTTAATACCAGGCATGTCATTATAAAATCAAGTGAAGGATTTTCTATGGTCATTAAAAAATGTGGCATAATCAGCTTGCTCAGAGGAATCTAATGATTGGCCACTCTTGAGGATGTGAACGTTATTATGGGAGGGCAACTTGATGTCAATGGTTAATTCATTTATCATAGCTTGCATTTAAAATGGGAGTTATCATTGAATATAGTAATCATCTACACCCATGTAGGTGATAATTACATCATCATCTTGACATTAGATATTTTTAATAGTGGGAGAATCTTCATCAATTATTTTAGGATGAATGAGAGGAAGGGACCTTGTTTCCTTACCTTGAAAATAGGTGAGTGGCCCCAAATGGATGGAATTTATTGAAAAAAATTAGGAGGTATAGATACCTCTGATTCAATAGGAGATGATGGAGAAGGAGAGACTGATTCTTTGACAATTGGTTCATGGGAGGTTTTAGTGAGTTTATTTGGTTCATCATATCCTACCCCATGCCTATTTTTGGCATTTTCAATGGTGTTACTAGTAGGATAGTCAATAGGCATATGGATACCTTGTTCATAATGACCCAAACCAAATCCTTCTAGGAACATCTATAGAAATAGGTGTGAGCAAATCTAAGGTTACTCAGGAAAGCGAAGTTAGGTAAATGGTTGTGGCAAAGAAGATGGATTGCTAGTAGTGGGAGTTTGATCAATTCCCCCATATGTGAAATTGGTTTGAAGGTTAGGGGGGCCATAAGGGATGACCATCCCAATACAAGGATCATAATTTGGGTGCATGTGAAGCCTTCCATATTATTGTAGATTATGGAACATGTTAAGCATCAACAAATGATATTCACTAAGTGAAAAATGTTAAAAGACCTCCTCCATGGGATCTTTGTCAAGAATTGGTGTTTACCGATATCTATGTAACCATGGGAGTGGAACTTGTGGAATCTTCAAAAGCATCATGCAAGGAAGATGATGTTTTTAATGGGATGAGAACATCATTGGGACTATAGGTCATATTAAATGTTTTAAATGAAGGTGGGTCAACAGGTATAACATGTACTTGTCCATCATGTTCAAACTTGACACAATGATGAAAATTTGAGGTTACACATGCCATAACATCTATCTAAGGTCATCCAATCAGTATGTCATATTAGAACTCTCCTTCCTTAACATATAAGAGCTTAGGAATTATGTGGGGACCTACATGAATATGTAATAAAATAATGCCCATTGTAGTAGCTATAGTATCATTAAAGGAATGGAGTGCCACATCAATTTAAGACATGCAATTATTAGGAAAGGGCTAGTTATTTGTAGGCATGGGTGGAAATAATATTAATAGTAGCTCCTCCATTAATCATAACTCTCTTGATATGAGATTGATCAATATATGCAATAATAAAAAAGGCAAAATCTTGATCTTTAGGGTGTTGTAGTGGAATTTTTGAATTACTAAAAGAAATTAGGGAGATAGAATTAAGGGACATGACCAAATATGAAATATGTTGGGGATCATCTTATTTCACCTTAATTGATTTCAAAGCACTAATCAAATCTTGAAAATGTTGGGATGAGATTTGGATTAACTCATACAAAGACATTTTCATAGGAGTTTGATGAATCTATTTCACCATTGACTTTTGAATAACATCTAAAGATGTTGTTTTAGGAACACCCAAGATGGAAATATTAGGATTAATAGGGGGAGTGTATTTTGTGAAGGGATGGGTCTAAGGTGTAGTGACATTTTCCTTAGCTTTATCTTTTTGGTTTTGTGACTGTGTGGCCACATTAACTATGTTGATTTGAAAGGTTGGTGAAGGAGGTGGTAAAGGGGTAACAATGACATCTTTAAGTTTGAATTTTAGTGGAATGGTTGGAGGTACTATAGATGCTAAAGGTGGAATAATAGGAAGGTTAATGGGAGTATCATCAAAGAGAGTGTCAACATCGAAGTGTTGTTGAATAACCATTGTGACGGCTTTATAATTTTTAGTATTGTGTCCAAGTGAATGATGATATAAACACACTTATGTATCATCAAACCAAGATTGCTTCATTCCAAGAGGACTATAGGGCTTAATGTGAGGAAGAGTTATTATTGAATATTGCAATAACTAAAGTAAGAAAAATCTTTGAGAGCCTGCCACTGGGCTCATGCTTATTTTACTAATAAGAGTGGACACCTTTTATTTCAATGTTGGAAGGGTTATTTTATGTGATGTCTTGTTTGGTGATGATGGAGTTATATGTTCTTCTATCACTTTCTTAGTGTAAGATATGAGAGGCCTACTAGATGGCAAAGGTAGGAGTGGAGGTAGCTTAACCTTTTGTTTGGCTTGGTCAGATGATATTCCAACTAAAGTAGAAGGGTGTGGCCCCAAAATGGATGGTAAAGTTGAGGGTTGAATAATTTATTAACAAGATTCATGAGGCTTAACATTATTTTATATTTTAGGGAAATAAAATCTAACTTATGGTTGACGAGTTAAATCTAATTTCACCTATAGATGAATTAAATTAGAAATAGGGCATATACCTAAGGGCCTAATCTACTTTAATGTAATAAATTCCTATGAGGATGAGGGTTTTGACATAGATGGATAAACTTCTAATGATTTGTGTGAAGAATCTCTATCTTTGTCAAAGACCTTAGGGTAAAGGGTAATAAGAAGATTAGTGGTAAAGGTCGACATTCATTGTCTTGTATATGGAGTTTTAAGCCTGTCCCAAAATGGTGCATGGTCAAGATTCATGGAGTCAAGAGATTCTAAAATTTTCACCAAACATGTGAAGGGTTTTGATGAAGTTGACATAGGCCTTATAGTTGTGTCTTTTGAAAGATGTGGTGTTTGGGAAAGAGGGAAATTGTTAATTTCTGCTACTTTGGGCCAAAGATGAGAAAGAACCATAATAGGGTCTACTTTGACAGAGACGGGAGAAGAGACTTGATCTACCATGGGTGGAGGGGAGGTAGGTAAATTAGGTTCCTCAAGAGGGTAAAACATAGGTATTATGGCTCCCTCAACATGTGGGTAAGGCATGGGTAAAGTATGATCCTCCATAGGTAAAATAAGGGGTAAGAGTGGTGAAATTGGAGTAGGCACAATAGGTTTATCATCTATTATGAAAGTAGATTATATGTACTCTTCTAGGTACAGAGGTGAAGTGGTTAGGGTACTACTCTCTATAGGTAGAGGAGAAGTAGGTGAAGATGGTTCCTTAAGAGGGTATAATGTAGGAATGATGTTCCCTTTAACATGTGGCTGAAGAACTAGTAGGGTATGCTCTTTAAGTGGTAAGAGGATAGGTAATATTGGTGTAAATAAAATCATGATTACAGAGTCCTCAAGTGGCAAAAGGAGTGGTAGAGGAGGTTCCTCCTCTCAAGGGAGTGGAATGGGTAAAATAGGATCTTCTACCTGAGGAGGAAGAATGGGAAAAATAGATACCACTGAATGTGGGGGATGGGTTGATGAAATAAATGTCTCCTATTGAGAGGAAGGTTGAACTGAAGGTAAAGGAAAAACCATGTTAATCATATGGATATTATGATCACATGAGTTAGTTGTAAATTGGACAATATTTTGATTCGATGAATGGTTAGGAAAAGGGTGTTTAAACACATCTATACTTTAATTAGAAGGTGCATTAGGATTATCTAGGATGAGCTCACCTCTATCAAGCATATCTTGAACAATGTTCTTGAGTGTCTTGAAATTATTAGAGTTGTGGCCTTTAACTTGATGGTAACTGTAAAACTCATCTTCCTTATACCAAGTTGGGATAGGATGAGAAGGGTCAAATTGTATAGGAGGTTTAATCTGAGAAATGTTTATGACACCTTCCTACAATAATTTCTCTAAAATGTATGTATATGATTCCCCAATGGGAGTGTATTGTCTTTGTTCATACCATTGTTAGAATTGCTTGGTCATATTTTGAGAAGTTGAAGTATTTGATTGGTTTATGGTTGTGGAAGAGGATGACTTAATGAACAATATGTTGGTGGAGCTTTTAGCCTTTTGGTTAGAGGGAGAAGTTTTAGAGGAGGATGATTCATTTGTCTTGGTATTGGGATTCTTATTGCGCAACTTGACTTTGCCTTCATCAATAGCATGAACCTCTAATTTATATGTCATTGTAAAAGTTTTATCAAATATACACAAATTCTATACCCAAAGTGTGGATGAGATGTGCTTAGCACATGCCCTTGAGAAAATATCAATAAGTTCAAGTTGGGGTAAGGAGAAGGAGAGTTGATTGATCAAGCTTCTCCAATGAGTGACAAAATATTTAATAGACTCATCATCAAATTGTTTGATAAAATAAAGGTCTATTATAGAAACCTTCTTAAAAATGTTAATAGAGAAATGGTCTAGGAATATCTATGCAAATTGGGTAAACAAGAAAAGGGAGTGCTAAGGTATAGAGCTATACCAATCCAAGTTATCACCTGAAAGAGACATAAGGAAAGTGCAAAGTAGTAATGCATCATCATGTCCTATTACATAACAAGCATGTCTAAATGCTCATAAGTGTTGTTGTGAATCCTCTTTACTATAGAAATGAGTAAATTTAGGGAGTTACCATTGACTTGGATAAGGGTGAATAGGCACAAAAGGATGGATTGGTTCATTGTATATCTGATCATAAAATAATACATCTTTAAACCAAAAATAGATGCCTCTAGATTAGACATCTTGTCTATTAGCATCTTAATGAGGTCTAGAGGGTGATTGGTTTGGGGGATTCCTCCTAAGTTATAGGGAAGTTGATAGGAAGTAGAGGGAGCATATGACATAGGTTTCTAAGGTTTGGTTAGGGCAACATAAGGATAATGAGTCATAAGCTGAGGTATGAAAAGAAGAGGGACTTGTCCAATTGGGTTGGAGACTAAGCCTTAGTTGGTTGTTGTTACTATAGGTTAAATTATTGGCATAGTTAGACTAGATGAAAGGTGAGTTGTAACTCAAGTAGTTATACGCACAAGGGTGGATGGAATAGGTACCACTAAATTTTGGAACGGGGTGTGACTTGGCTAAACTAGTTGTGGTTGTGAAAGTAGAAAAGTTACACTAGTGTTTAGATGGGATTGGGAAGTTAGAGATGCCACATTTTGAACATTATTTATAGTTGGGTTACTCATAAAAGTGGTGGTTTGGGTAACCATGGGGAAAATAGTGAAGGAAACTAAAATTGAGATTGTCTCCATTAAATAGGTTAGCATACCATCATTAGGTCACCTAAAGAATTACAAGTTTGGCTCATAGCAAGATAATGCTGAAGGGTTGTCACATTTTGATCAAGAAATTTATCAAAATCTTGATCTCCCACAGGCACAATGGGAATATGGTTAGGGTTGGGAGTATGCTCTATATCTAAAGTATGCTCCATGATAGAATTGAAAGTGAGAAGGGAAGGTGGAAGTGGTTTCTCGCTTGCATAATCAACAAGAATTTTGGCTTGAGCTCATGTCAATACCATGAAAGACGTGGTTTAAATAGTCTTACTACCCTATATTTGAAATAGAATGAAGAAAAAATAGGTCCGGGTGGAGGTAAATGGCTATTTTAGCTTGCTATTTTGAGTAGATGGAATTACATAGTCACTAATGTCGGCAGGGATGACCAATATCAGTAGCAAAAGTTCACCAATGTCGGTAGGTAAAGTCTGTTGATGCTGGTAGTGGTAACCAATGTCAGTCACTATAAAATCATAGGAAATAGAAGATCTAATGTTTTAATAAATTAGAGGCTAAAAATAGGTAAAATAGTGGATGTAAAATGTTTGTATAAAAAGGAATAACACTCAAAAAACCTGAGATAATAGGTTATACAAACTAAGTTCTAGAAATAGTACTAATTTTTTGAATCAATAGAAAAGCATCCTTGCCAACTCAAAAATATAGAAGGCAATTGAAAAGGAGAAAAAGAACATTTAGCTAGAAACTATTAAGTCCTAGAGATTAATTTTAGTCTCATGTTGGCTTATGCCTTAATTAGATAGTGAGAAGAGAATTTGGTTATCAAAGTTACTAAAAGCAATCTAAAGTAGGTTTTAGATTAGTTTTGGTGCTCAAGAGAAAATTTGTGTTAGACCAAGTACATGGCTTGTTATAGGAGCTTCCTCTTCGCATTTCATAAACTTGGAGCTAAGCCAGGATGCTTAGCCATAATATACCTTTTGTCTAGAGATTATACTCTACCAGAGAATGGAGTGGGTTCTCCCCTTGGTGGTGAAATCCAAGTAGGATAGCTGAGTAGGGTAAGGTGATCCACTAGGTGATGAAATCCTAAAGGGCCTTTTCTCAAGTGCATTTAGAGGTTTGTGTATGTGAATGTGATTTAGTTGTGTAACATAGGTGTACTAAAATTTATTCAAAATTCTTGTAATTAACTAGGTGATTTAATATGTAACAAGCAAAATATGAAATGCAATAAGTTTTAAACCCAAATCTAAAAAGTTTAAATTAAAATGAAAATAGAGAGGAAACAATAATAGAGTATGAATTTGACTATCCTAATGTGCATGCAATAGGAAGTAAAGAAGGTATTCTCTTCTTTTTGTAAAAGTAAATGATAAATTGATTTTAAAGGCAAGGTGAAAAGAAAGGAAATCTTAGTTTTAGTGCCTTTTAAAGATAGAATAAGATATTGAATTCTCCATTTTTAAGAGAAAAGAGGAGAAAGAAGTGCAAGAAATGTAATTTCACTATAATGCACCTCTATGAATGTTTTAAAACAATAAATGAACCCAAGGAAAACTCTAGGGTCCCACTGGACATGCCAAAAATGTTTCTCTAAATTTTGTCTATTTTAAGTCTAAAGGAAAATAGAAAGTAGGATGGGGATAAGTGATTAGAATGAACCTAGATTTGGTTTGTGCACTGTATCCAGACATTATGAGCACTCCTCTTTGGCTCGGGAGGATTACCTACAAATAAGAAAAGACTACCAAAAGATGTTTGTTAGTAGATAAATGAGTGGGCTTCCAAGCCATGTGCTTGTTCTAAGAAGTGTGAAACTTCCCTAGAGATGACAGTCCACTTTTGAGATGCAAAAGAATAATAAATAACTAAAAGAGAGGTAAAGAGAGAGTGAAAGAGAGATAAAATTACCATTATTTTTTGTGTCTACAAGTAGCTTTTCCTTATGAAATAGGAGTTTCACTAAAGGCCTTTGGTTAGTAGGATTTTATCAAGTTTTTTTGGTCTAAAGGAGTTGACTAGACTTTTGTTTGTAATTTCTTATATGACAAGTAGTCCATGTATTGTAGGATTGAGAGTGGGTTTTATTATCCATGAGGGTTTCCAACAATAGATATGTGTTATGTGTTTGATCTTATGTATGCATAGAATGAATGAGCTCTCTTGTTAATGTTACTTGATCAAGTTGATATATGTTGATTATTTTTAGTTTGAAAGGATTGGAATTGAAATTGAAATATCTAGGCTCAATGATTCAACTACCCCCTCCCCCCTCAGTGATTATACCTCTAATAATTGGTATTAGATCAGGTCCTTTGGTAAAGGCTTAATAGCTTGAAGGTGATCCAAGGTATAATATGGGTAGTCATCAAGGAGGTTTCTCTACTAAGCAAGCACCGATGTTCAATGGATCCAATTATGAATTTTAGAGTGTAAGGATGAATACATACATTATCAACCTACTGTTTGATGTATGGAAATATATTGTGTATGTTTATGTTGGTCTTACTACTATATCTAGTTTTGTAGACAAGAAGTTTTTTGAGAAAAATTCCAAAGACATTGAATGATATCACTTGTGGTCTTTTATAGACTAAATATACCAAGGTAATCCATTTTAAATATGTTAAATATATATGAGAAAAATATGTAGATAATTTATGAAAGAGATTAAAAGGTCAAGATTTATAAGCTACATACTCACAAAAGGTAATTTGAAAGTCTCAATATGAAGGAAGAATATTCTATTGGCATCCTTTCTGAAGAGAGTTAATGAGATTATGAAAATCATCAGAGGTCTTGGAAAGAACCTTGAAGAGGTTACTATAGTTCAAAAGGTATTAAGGTCTCTATCCACAAATTTTCATCTAAAAGTATCTTATATAGAAGAAAGCCATGATCTTAATTAGTTGAAGATGGATCAATTACATGACACCCTTACTGCCTATGATATGAGGAAGAATGATGATGTACCACCAAAGAAGGAAGCAAATTTCAAGATTGAAATGGAGACAAAGAAGAAGTTTCAACATAAGAAATCCAAAGAGGATGACATTTTTTATATAGATTAGGATAAACTAATTGCTTTTATTTTAACAAAGTTGAGAATAGGTTTAGACAACTATAAATGTAAACTAACCCTCAAATGCTTCAATTTTGGTGAGATAGGACATTTTGTTAATAAGTTCCATAATAAGTATAAGAAGGATAATGATGAAGATAATTATCAAGGTCATGATGATGACAAGAGATAATTTAGGTCTAATAAAATCAAAAAGGAATTTAGGAGGTTTGATAGCAAGTACTTCAAGGACAAGAAGAGTTTCTACACCAAAGAAGATCATAGCTCATTAGATGAGAGTGAAGTCAGTGACTCAGAGTAAGATCATGAAGATGATGGTCCTATTGAATATGAATCCCTATTCATGGTTGAGGAAGGTAGTTTCTTACATCAAAAGGAGTCTACTTGGTGTGAATCAAATGATGATGAAGATGAGGTAGACTATGAGACTACATTGACAAATGCTCATGAAGAATTAAAGATTGAGAAGAAGATCAATAAGAAGATGAAATATAAACTTAAGGAATTTGAGGAGAAATTTAGTGTGTATAAGGTAAGAATGAATGAATATTCCAAGGATCATGAAGATATGGTCAAGCATCTCAATTGTTAATTAGAAATCCTATCTAGAATCCTAAAAGATAAAGAAGATGAGTGCCCAAGTTATGTTTCTAAAAATGAGTAATTAAAATCTAAGTTAGAGAAGACATATAGTAAGGTGAAGTCATTTGTGAAATTTAAAAAGAGCTCAAGTGATATAGATAATATTTTGAGTGGTAAAAATCATGCAAGTGATAAGTTTGGTCTTGGATACAAAGAAGAACTAGAGACTATAACTCAAGAAAGATGAATTCTAATGTGAATAAGGATAATCAACCTTTGAAGATAAATCATCAAAAAAGGAATGAAGGTGTTGTTATAATGAATAAAAAATATATCAGATAACTAAATGACATGAGGTATGAAAATTTTAATGGTTACTGCTATACTTGTAATCAATTTGGGCATAGAGATAGAGAATGTAGAAGACCTGTTAAAAATGAATTTTCATGAAACTATGATGGGGGTCATCAATCAAAAGGAGTGATAAAGGTTGGGTGATTCAACTATAATTATGTGGGACACTTTTTAAAACATTTTTTTAATAAGGTAAGATAAGCTAAGTTTCCATCAAAGAGTATGGTTTGGTACAACTATGAATAGAGAGGTCATATTACTAGATTCTACAAGCAAAGGCTATTAAGTCAAAATAAGTTTAGTTAGGATCCAAGAGTACAAGGAAAAAGGAATGTTAGCTCATGGAAATCAAAGGTGAGTCATGATGAGTTTGTAGGTCCAATTAATTTATTTACTATGGTGGATAATGTTATAGATGTTGAAGAGTGACAAGGACTCTCATTGTATACTCATGTTGAGAATGAAGAGACCAAGCTCAAGGAGAAGACCAAGATAATAGTTGAGGCAAGTTATAAGATGTGTATGGATCCAAGTGAACATACTATTATTACTAAGCAAGTATTAATCAAAGTACACCAATTGTCTATGCCTAGTGATTTGGTTTCAAGCTATAAGGTTGATTCTTCAAATGAAAAGGTATGTCAAGATTCCATAGTTTATCCACGTGTTGTCAATTCTATCTTAGAAGAGAAGGAGATCGATATATAAAAGGAACCAATTTTCATAGTTTAGACTAAAGATAAGAAAAAGAGAAAGAAATCTTATAGCTATAAGATGATTCCAATGGTTACTGAGGAGATGTGGGCTACTCCTGGCTTCACTTTGTTTTAGAGCATTGTGGTATAAAGGATGTCTCAATCTATGCTTCTTAAGAGACTAATTTTAGTGGAGAATAAAGTGTTGTGGTGTTATTCATATGGTCCTAGAAGGATAGAGATGAATGTTTTTTAGTTGGAGTAAGTCTGTCTAGATGGAAGATATACTATGGTGATGTCAGAGTAATGTCAAAGTTGTATATGGTTAGTCTACAACATTAAATCAGGGGTTTTAAAGTGGTAAAAGAGAATTTATGATTTTTTAAGATGATATTTTTCATATAAAGGTTTTTTGACCTTACTTTAGCATGTTTTAGGTGGTTTGGTAGTCTAAAAGTATGTTGAAGTCAAATTAGATATTTTTGTTTACTCTCAAGTTTCCTAGTTTATGCTTAAGAGTATGCAGGTCCCAAAATGGGTAATAGGATTTATGGGTTCCCAAAGATGTGGAAGATCAAATCTTTCTCTAGAATTGTGTAATTATTATCTCTAGATGTACAAGAGGTTTTAGAGTTGGCTGTTGACTACAAGGTGTTGTGTTGACCTTGTTTGTTTTTAAGATTTGAGGGTTTTGGGATCTAATAGAAAAGTGGTTTGACTTATGAGTTAAGATCTAAGGTTTCTCAATATATTGAATGATATAAAAGGGTTTTAAAAGAAAGCTTCATATAGATATGAAGGTTTGTGATTTTAAAATTATTTATGTTTTTATCAAGATGGAGGCCTAATTAGCAAGATAGTTCATGAAAGAAGTATGTTGTAGAAGTTGATCTAGGTTTTTATGTTTGATGTGTCTAAGGGGGAATATTATATTTCATTATAAATGAATTTTTAGGTCTTGATGATGTGTCTACTAAAATTTATGGGCTTTGTAAGTTCCTAGTAGGGATACAAGGAGACTAGAAAAGCTTAGTGAGAAGAAGAGTGTTTTTTGTTTAGTCTCTCAAAAATAACAAGGCATGATTATTTAAAGGTGAGTTATCAAGTTGGTTTAGATCATGTTTCTTGGTTGGTTTGTGGCATTAAGTTCTATTGGTCATCATTGAAGTGGTTTGAGAGAGAAGGTTAGTAAGCCTATATGGTGTTTTCTCATGGTGTATGGATATATGAAGATGTTTAGGTGATGAAATGGCTCATAAATCTTAAGGGGAGTCCCTATTAGATATTTCTTGGTAATTTACATCAGATTTAAAGGATTTTAGGTTCTTTCTTCATTTGTTTCAGTGTTTGGTTGAAGAGAGTGTTGGCTTGGAGCAAGAGGAAGGTGTCAAGATAAGAAGAGGTAGGCTCAAGATAACGGGGAGTTTGTATCATATTTATAAGGTGTTATTTTCCTATTG
This sequence comes from Torreya grandis, assembly GCA_037957365.1. Taxonomy (NCBI): domain Eukaryota; kingdom Viridiplantae; phylum Streptophyta; class Pinopsida; order Cupressales; family Taxaceae; genus Torreya; species Torreya grandis. The sequence goes on from JARHVA010004303.1 coordinate 1,109,107, forward strand.
GTAGTATTTTTAGGTCCTCGTGGTAAAATGGTTCCCATTTTTTCATTGTGTCAAAGGGGGAGAAAGTTCCTATTCATGGAGTACTTGAAGAGAGAGAAAGAAGCTGAGTTGTATGATTTGTGTTGACATGAATGACAAAGGGGGAGATTTTTGGAGAGTTTTCAATGATGTAATGGTGATATCATGAAGGTGTTTGTGTGAGTATATGAAGTTCCTTGATAGTCTAAGTGATAATGACAAAGTGTGCAATGTGCTTATCCTAATATGCTTGAAGGAGGCTTGGTTGATCTTCAATTTTAGCATTGTCAGAGATGGTTAGGGATGAATATGTAGTATTAAGCATATACAAGGGGTCATATAAGAGGTTTTATATGATTTTAATTCTTTCATGCATGTATTTATTTCATTTGGTTGATCATTATTTTCATCTAGACATTTTGGGGCTAGAGACAAAAAAATTGAGTAGGCAATTTGTTGACGTCACCATTGTCGTGTGTGGATGAGTTAGGGGGAGTTGTTCATTAGGTCATGATAAAATTAGTCCCTAGTTTTTATGTGATAAATCTTAGGTCATGAACCTAAATTTGAAAAAATATATGTAAGTGCAAAGTTGGGCTCCCAAGCAGTTTGACATTGTTTTCCCATACTTAGCAAAATTTGCATAAGGCAAGAAAGAGCTGAGTAAGTAGTTTGGTGATGGCATATATCACACACGTAGACATTTAAAAATAACATTATAATATGGGTTTGTTAATTTTAAGCCTATTTTATTTTTTATAATTTTTAGATCATGTGTTGAAGCATGACAAAAAATATTCATGTGTAAAGTTGGCCTTCTAAGTAATTTTGGACATTGTTGGCTTTGTGGTAAAAAAATTTGAGTGAGCAGATTAATATAATTATATCTCACACAAGCCAAGGTTATAGGATTATTTTTATACATGGTTATATTATCCTATGTAAGGATATCATATGGTCTAATTTTGAGAACATGTGAGTGAGAAAGGTAAATAATATGACTATGCATAGCTGGCCTTCCAAGTAGATTATAATGGTTCCCATACTTAGTCATTTTTGCAAAAGTTAAAGTTTGAGAAACATTGATGGAGTGAGTTTATCCAAGATGCCAAGAAGTATTGATATGGTTCTAAGTTTTTAATGTTTAACACTGAGAAAGGCTAATGATTGATCTTCTTCTAAGAATCAATAATGAGTAGGTGAAGATAAAGATTTAGAGCTACAATACATAGTAATTCAAATGGATCAAAGTGTTTGATGATTAAAATAATTAAAGATTGAGTTCCTTAAAAAATTATAAATGGATCATTTTAATTATAATATGTTTAGAAGCAATGAGATGAGGATAAGTGTTTTATGTTTAACATCAAGTAGAGATAAAGACTGAGCTACGTACAGGAGATCAATGGAGTGTATCAAGTCAAATAATCAAGATGAAGATCCAATGATGAGCACTAAAAGGTAAAGGTCAAGTTACTTAAAATAAAATTTATGATGTGTGTTTTATATAAATAATTAAGGACATGAGATGATATCATGGTGTCTGAGGTTTAACTATGACCATTGGCATTCAAATATTTGAATTTGACAAAGGAAAGATTAGTATCTAGGTTTTGAGTCATAACTTTTGATCTATACAAAATTTGACCATGGTGTATAAATAAAAGTGATAGAGCACTCTAAGTCACATCTATAAATATATATTTGAAATCTGAAAGTGTGTAGAGTTAAAGATATTAAGGTCTAAAGTTGACTATGTGTTCAACTTTATTCTGCAAGTGACCTGAGAAGGATGTGTAAGCTTGTATTGATGTTGTTTCGATATCTCATGATGAATTAGCTATTAGGGAGTGTTTAATACTAAATAAGGATGATATGTGTGAATTATTAATGTTTTACCAATCATATTCATTATGAAAAAAGGCTTAAAATTTGAATGTGTATTTGTTCATGGTGACTGTATACATTGAATGTTGTTTGAGCAAATTGTGCTTAAGTAGAAGGGTATTATGATGGTTTTTAGCACTTAAAGAGGACCTATAGATCATGTTTCATGGGTATATATGTTTTAAAATAGTTCTTATGGTCCTATTTTTCTTTTATAAGTGTCAAAGAGGTGAATGGGTCATTGTAGGACCTACAAGGTGACTTAAGCATATTTGAAAGAGGGTTATGCTTAAGTGTGACCCATGATAGATGATTTAAGGATGAAGGAATATATTTCGGATGATAAGTAAATATTTTAGACTTGATAATTCATTAATTATCTATATATAGTAAAACAAAATGTGTGGGTTTCTAGACTTGTTTGTGAGACCTTTGAGAAGATTTGTACAAGGTGTGCATGTGAGAGTTGTGGAACAAAGGAGAGGTTGAGTTCCCAATATATGAGATGATGAGTAGAGAAAATTAAGGAATATGTATATGAAATATGGATCATGATAAATATTTAAAAATAGTGCTCTTTCAAGTTAAGGATATGTGAAGAGGTTTGAGTGTGCATATGAGGTCAGTTTGAGTGAAGAAGGAGAGAGATTATGGTATGCCTATTTGAGAGGCATGTATGAGATAGAGAGGGAGTTTGTAAAAGGGGTTAGATAATCATAGATCCATCATTAGGTGTTGAAGATATAAATACTAAGGTGGATGTGTTCAAAGGAGGGTCTAAAGGATTTTATCTTCCTTAGGGGTAGTTGGTCCTTGTGAAATAGGTGTTTCACTAAAGGCCTTTGATCAGGAGGATTTGATCACATTTTTATGGTCTAAAGGAGTTGACTAGTCTCTTATTGTAATTTCTTATAGGAAACATAGTCCATGTGTTGTATACTTTAGAGTGGGGTTTAGTCCCCATGAATGTTTCCCATAAGAACTATGTGTTATGTGTTTGATCTTGTGTATGCATTGAATGAATGAGCTCTCTTGTTAATGTTGATTGATCAAGTTGTAGACACCTAAAATCTACACAAGATAGGATTTAGTGTCACCCCACCTTTAGAATGATAACTAGGCCCATTTATGAACCTAACTTTACCAAACCCATTTTTTCTTATCATTTAAGTCACCTCTTTTTCACCCTTGTTTACCAATTTTTCCCCTGGCCTACAAACTACCGATGGTTAGGGTAACTGCCAATGGTTAGACTAACCATCGATGGTTAGGTCCCCTCTTCATCTTTAACCAAGTTTAAAGCATGCCAACTTTTATGTGAGGATGATAACTTCCTAAATGACAACTTGTCTTTAAAATAAAGATTTTAAAGCTAAAAAAATAGGTAGCTTTGCCCTTGATCAAATTAGCAATTTATTTCATCCCATTTAATAATGTTTGCCTATAAAATAAGTAAAAGAGCAAGTTTGAGGGGAATTTATTAGGTATTCAACCTTTCTTGTAAGTATTTAGTGTCTATATCAATGAGTGAGCATCATCACTCAGGATCTAAAACTCTATCAAAATCACTCTAGAAGGTTTGAAGCATCATCACTTTGGCCATATCACTCTAGAATTCTTCCACTTGGTTATAGGTATTTTGTGCTGATGTTATTTGATTTATCTATTTTCAATACCATTACCTTACCTAGTCCACTAGTACCTCATTTTCCACTTTCGAGCCTCGTATACACCTCTATTTTCCCAAATCTCTAATTTGTACTTTCTAATTTATTCACCTCTAGGTTTACATAGGCAATCACTAATGGTTCTCTCAACTATTGATGGTTTACCTTAACCATCGATAGTTTACCCTAACTACCAATGGTTCCCTATGGTAGTATTTTTCAGCAAGCAATTTTCACCCTTTGTCTCCAATAAAACCCCACTTTCTATGTTTCTCTCTGATCACAGGACCTTTTTTAATTTTATAAACCAGACCCCAACCATTTTAGTATCTAAATTTTATCATTTTATTTAATACACAAGTTATCATTTATTTTTAGTACGCATTTATTTTCTTATCATTCAATGCATATTTTGTTATCATTTTAGATTTGATTGTTATAAAAGTGAATTGATAGCCTCCTAATAATCCTTATGCTTCTTGGATCTAGTGTACACTAGGTAGTCCACTCAACCAACCATCTAACAACCCCCTTTCAAAGTGCTACTTTCAAGTTATTCCTTCCTAACCAAAAATGAGTTCTCACTTTTGTCTATATTAACGTGTGCATTCTACCAGATATTTTTCTACACACCCAAATTGTTATACTTCTTTTATTTATTTTCAAAATTAAGAAATGAAGAAAATAAACTAAAACATTTTGGCACACTTGGAGGGACCTTTGATTTTTATTGGGTTCATAGATGGTCTAGGACATTTAGATTTGCATTGGTGAAATTCATTTAGTTGTCTTTAATTCTTTCTTTATATAAAATCAAAAACAAAAAATATATATAATTTTTATCTATATCCATCCTAGGACTAGGATTACATTTTCATATTGCATTTAGTTATGTATTAGCTTTTCTATTTTCATTTTAAAGAGATAAAAAAAAATTCCTTCTGGTTAAAACTGACTACATACATTGTTTGCTTACTTGTCTGAGTTAATCTAGACTAATTAAGTAAATCAAATTAATTGTATAACCACAAATGTTACATAAACCAAACCACTCACACAATAAACACATTACGTGATCTAGGAATTTGACTCAAGAGAGGATGGTTAGTATGGTGTTAGTTCCAAAATGAAAACAAAGTGATATAAACACACTAATAACATTACATCTATAGGCCTAGACACTAGGGAGAGCTTAGTTGAGAATCATGAATGAAACACACAACTAAAATGAAAAAGAAAACTCTTTTACCTTATTTGGATACTATAAATGCTTGTTGTGGTGGCTTTCTTAGCTTGTGCTCATGAAGTCCGTGGCAATGGAAGCTTGGCTACCTCCATCTCTCCTCGGCACCTTTGGCTTGTGGCTTGGCTTGGCTTGGAATCAATTTGGCATTATAACAATAGTTGCTTTAATATTTTGGAACAAATCCTACATTATAACTTTGCACTAATTAAGCTTATAAATGATGTTTTGAGGCTTCATATTTATAGATTTTTTGACTTGATTAGAATTAACCTCAACCATCCATCTCAAGATTGAGATGTGTGGTTGAGGATTAATTCAATTTTGTAATTAAAATTTGTAATTATCCTCATTATGAAATTAGAAGAAGGGGAAATTAAGAGGCATGGAGGGTATCATATAAGGCATTGATGAGGCATGGAGGGCATGAATCCTAATATTTGTGGCATTTATGGCCTAGGGATGTCTTCCTAAGAAATGAGGTCACTTGAAGATGTAGATATTCAATATTCATTTTGAAAACAAATTATTCAACAATTTTCCATGGAATTCTTGATTAAGCCTTGACTTGAGTTACTTATCTCTTATGCGTAATTAAGCACATTGTGCACAAATTACCCAAATTGATCAAAATGCCTTGTTCTTGGTCTTAAATTTGACTAGATTTAAATTAGAAGTCTACATCAGATGTGTTGGATGTGTATTCTCATTTAGAATGTTGCCAACAACAAATAACAAAGGCACAAGTCTTGTGAAAAATATTTGATAGGAAAGATCAATCCAAAGCATGTGGGTGCAAAATTTACATTTTGACTCGAAATGAATTGATCAAAGTTCGATGGCCCATAAATTACATTACCCCATTTAGGGATACCTTGGACAAAATTAGCACTTGAATATATCAGTTTCACATCATTTTTCATGTTTTAGTAATTTTGGGCCAAAATTAACACTTGAATATATCAGTTTTACATCATTTTGTGTGTTTTAGTGTCTTTTGGCCAAATTATTCATTTTAGGCAAAAACTAGCCTAAAATCCTAATTAGAGGTTATTAGTGGCCATTTTAGGTGTCTACAATTTATCCATAGTTTGGAAGGCATTGCAAGATATTAGTATAGTAACATCTTCTCAAATAATAAAAAGGTACTTCATGCCTACAACTACAATGATGATATACTAACTCTATGATTCCCCTTCAAGGGAATGGTCAACATAAGTAAATCAACAAATGGTCCCTTGAAAAGAAAGAAGTGAAATGAGGAGACCAAAGAAAGGAAATATGATGGCATGAAAACATAATGATAGTAAAAAAGTAGTCAAAATCATTGAGAATGTAAGTGGGATGGTGTATAATGGTTTTCCCAAAGGCAGTTATAAGCATTACACCTTGATAGTGGCAACTTGGTATGATATCACAATGATTTACCCAAAGGTGGTTATAATCATTGAGAAGATGGAGCTGTCCCAGTTAAGATAGAAAAACAAGATAACAACATGCCCCTATATAGGCAAAAAAATTAAAATGGTGACAACACAATGATTTGCCCACAGGTGGTTACAATCATTGAGAAATGTAGGTGGGATGGTGTGCAATGATTTTCCCATATGTGGTTATAATAATTGGACCTTGATTATGGAAAACATGATAAACTTGGCTGAGGATGATGATAACTTAACAGAGAGGGTAATGATGTATTAGAATAACCTACTAGTAGGGAGATGCTCATCTAAACTAATAAAGGTTTAAATTCTTTTATGGTTAATTACTCTATTTGGGATATGATTGGGATGAAATTGGGATGTTGGTGATGAAGAGATGCCACCATTTACTGAATAGACTTTTTCAAGATGAGGTTTGTTATAGCATGTGATGGTAGGGTTTATGATAGAACACCATAAAGAATTGGCTAAAATATGCATGAGGACTAACTCCCATAATCCAATACTCAATATAAAATAATGCACCAATGATAAAAACCATGATGACAATGTAAACATATGAATAAGGATGGATTTAAGTGTTAAATGTGGACAAAGAATCACCCAATGAACACACATAAGCTAAATCAAGGAAATAGTGCTTGAAAGTAAACAAATAGTTAGATAAACAAATAAAAATAAGCAAAAAGAAATAAATAAACAATGCCATAAAAATCCTATGAACATTGCCCCTAGAAAATAGGTGAAAACTTAACAAAAGAACTAAATGGGGGAATAAAAGAAAAAAAAGGGGGTTGCCAAGCTATCTCCATATACACTAGGCAAGTGGATGCTACCTACCTAATTGCATGGATGCAATATCCAATAAAACACTTTAGGCCTAATGTATTTCTCCCAAGGAATGGAAAGAATGTGATAATTGAGGAAAATAAATAGAATGGCGTTGATAGAAGAATAAAAATGGTCTCCCAAAATGGCAATTGTGTGAGAGAAAAAGGCTAGAAAGGATGGGGAAACTAAATGACAAGTGATTTTCTTATAACTTAATAAGGGTTCCCAGCATCCTTAAGGCAAAGAAGTGGTCAATATTTTTGTTCTTTTCTAACAATTTTTTGAAATGTTTTTGGAATTGTTTGAAGTATTTCAACTCAGTCGAGAATGATGAGACACTAAATGGTTCAAGCTCACAAAATGGTGAGAGTGTTCAAACTAAGGTTGCTCATAAAATGATGAGAGTGTGGCTTAGGTTACTCATAAATTAGTGAGAGTGTGGCTTAGGTTGTTCATAAAATAGCAAGAGCATGGCTTAGGTTGCTCATAAAATGGTGAGAGTGTAGCTTAGGTTGCTCAAAAAATGGTGAGAGTGTGGGAAAAGGATGACTAAGCTAACCTCAATAAGCATTGAGCACTACCTACATAGTCCCAGAATAGGACCTCAAGTCACTGTAGTTACACCATTTTAGTGGAAGAATTTGACTAGTGCAGTAGCCAATTCAAATAAAATAAGCATAGTTGGTAAAAAAACACAATATGGCATAGGAAGTGGCAATTTGGTATGTCAAGGCTTAGTATTGCCCCTAGTTTACCCATAGGCAATTATAACTAGAACATAAAAACATAGATTAGTGGTACTAATTTTTCCAAAGGTGGTTATTATTAGTAGCAAGGTTGGTGGTAAGAAAGGACTAACAAATGAAGGATGCAACTACCAAAACTTCTATCATACTATCCCAAAATATGATCTCTATCTAAAGTTATTAAACAAACTAATGAATTGATTAGATACTTTGATGCTAAAATTGTGTAACCAATGACAAAAACCAAGGTCAAATGGGCTAGGTTTTAGAACATGTTGGGTCGATAGGTTGAAAATGGAAAGTGGATATGGCAAAGAGGATAGATAAGAATGGTATGTGTACAAATAAGAATAGTGTCAAAATGGCATAACTAAAATGGTCCTTACAAAAAATACACCTTAGTATTCAAGCATAGTACTACTTGAGATGAATAATATTCATTGTTTCTAGAAGTTAATCTCCATATGATGTGGCCAACTTGTATACTCTTGATCTATAATCTACAGTGATGATAAAAGGCCCTATCTAGTTTCATTTGAATTTCATTTATATTTCTTCTCAGACATGGTATTCTTTTAGTTTTATTTGAGAATAAGATCACCAAGTTTAAATGTTCTATACTTTAGACATCGAATATAGTAAACTTTGAGTTGATTTTGATATGCTTGAAGATTATTGAACATGACCATGCATTTCTCATCTAATAGGTCTAGATCTTGCAGGCAAGCTACTTGATAGTCATGATCATCTAGGACATGCTTGAAAGAGATACATAGTGAAGGCAACTTGAATTAAATAGGAAGGTGGATTCAATACCTTAAACAAGTGAGTATGGATTGACTCTTATGGGGGTATGATGATTGGTATAGTATGCCCAAAGGTCATGGATTATCTAGAGGTACCAATCATGATCGACATTGTTAAAAATCTTTTTGAAAATGTTGATAATGGTTTTGTTAGATGACTTGACCTATACATTACCTTAAGGGTAATATGATGGAGAAAAGTGTTTTGTGTGTTGTATTTATTACATAACTGGTGTACATATTTATTCTTGAATGATAATCTATTATTAGATATAATGTCAGAGGGAATACCATAGTGATAGATAAGGTGGTTGAAGATAAATTTTGAAATTTACTTTCCAGTCATGTGAGGGGTATAGATTCAACCCACTTAGTGAAATATTCAATGGTGGTAAGGATATGTTTATGGCCATTAGATGAATTGGGGTTAATCTTACCAATGAGGTCAAGTCCCCATGTAGAAAATGGACATGGTGTCAACATTGGTTTTAGAGTTTTTGTTGGGGTATGAATCAAATTAGCATGCCATTGACATTTGTCACATTTCTTTATATATGCAGTGGTATCTACATCCATTTTGGGCTAATAATAACCATTACACAAGATATTTTTGGATAGGACTACCCCACTATAATGGGCTCCACATAATCTTTCATGAACTTCTCTTAATGCTAATGTAGACTCTACTAAAGTTAAACAATGAAGCAGAGTTCCATCAAGACTATGATGGTAAAGAGTGGATCCAAGTAAATTATAATGAGTGGAATGATTAATGAAGGCTTTGGTTTGTTTTTGACATAGGTTAGGTGCCAAAACTTAGTCATGAAGGTAGTTGTAAAGGTCTGAGTACTAGATAGAATTAGGACCAATAATATTATAAATCATGCCAATGATTAAAGGTTCATGAGCTGTTACTGACAAATTCTTGATGAGGAATTGATACTCTTTAGCTTTATCTATTTGTTGAATTAGAGAGCCAATAGTAGCCATGGCATCTATAGTTTTATTACTAGCCCTCGATATATGCTCAAATTGAATGTTGAAAATTTGATTTTTAAGAGTGTCAACCATGGATTTATATGGAACCAACTTGCCATTTTTAGTCTAAAAATGATCTATGACTTGATTGATGATTAACTAAGAATCACCATTAAGTTAAAGATGAGATATATTACAATGCACTACTTGTTGAAGTCCTAAAACAAGTGATTCATACTTGGCCATGTTGTTTGTACAAGGAAAGCTGATTCTAAATGATTTAGGGATTAGATCCCCCTAAAGTATAATAATCAATAGGCCTACCCATGATCCATGTGTAGTGAATGAACCATCAAAATACAACTTCTAGGGTTACCCATCAAGGGATGTGTCCATGATGGTCATGATGGATTCATTAGGAAATGGAAACTTGAGTCGTTGTGTGTCCATGAGGGTGCTTCAACAAGTTAATTAGTAAGAACTTATCCTTTGATTACTTTTTGATTGACATACTATATGTCAAACTCACTAAGAAGCATGATACATTTATCCATTTTTCCTTATAATGATATTTTAGATAGTAGATACTTGAGTGGATCTACTTTTGAAATGACCATGGTTTTATTATTCAACATGTAATGACATAGTTTATGCGTTAAAAAACCATGGCTAGACTAGCTTTTTCAACAAATGCATATTTATGTTCATATGTAACCAAGGTATGGCTTAGGTAGTAAACAACATGCTCCTTTTTATTATCATCTTGTTGAGCCAAGATTACTCCCATAGCATAATCATTAGCTAATAGGTATAACAAGAATGGCTTTCTTGGCATATGAGGTAAAAAAATAGGTAGATTGACAAGATAATCTTTGAGTTGTTGATAAAATATTTGGCAGTGATCATCCTAGTGAAATAAAACTCCTTGCTTTAAAAGGTGCATAAATGGATGGCACTTGTCTTCTAACTAAGAGATGAAGCATCAGATGGACTAGATCTTACCCTACAAACTATGGATTTGTTTCAAATTGGTTGGTGGTAGCATCTCAGTTATAGCATAGACTTTAGCTGGATCAACTTCAATACCTCTACAAGACATGATGAAGCTAATTAATTTGCCTCAATTTATGCCAAACACAAATTTATTTGGATTTAGTTTGACTTTGTATTCTCATAGTCTTTCAAATATCCTATGAAGCACTATTGGATGGTCAGCTCTGGTCTTGGATTTTCCTAATATGTATCGACATAGTTTTCAATAATATCATGCATCTTATCATGGAATATGATAGTCATGGCTCTTTGACATGTATCTCCAATATTCTTAAGGCTAAATGACATCACTTGATAGCAAAATGTTTCCCATAGAGTGGTGAACATTGTTTTACGTTGATCTTCTATTGCTAGTTTGATTTGATTGTATTCTAAAAAGCCATCCATGAGTGAAAGCATTTCATAACCTGCTATAGATTTGATGATCATGTTGATATTAGGCAATGGAAAATTATCTTTAAGACAAGCTTTGTTAATGTCTTAAAAATTAGTACAAATTTTGATTCCTTTAGGCTTTTTTCTAATAGGTACAACATTAGAGATCTATATAGAGTAGTTAATGGGTTAGATACATCCTGCTTCTAAGAGTTTTTCTAACTCTTTCTTTACTAATACAAAAATTTGAGGATGCATCATATGAAGATTTTATTTTACTAGTTTAGCATCAGGATTAACCACAAGGTGGTGCAGAACTAAGGTGGGATTCAATCTTGGCATGTTATAATAGGCCCATGCAAATATATCCACAAACTCTTTCAATAGAGCTATAGATATTTTGCATTCCTCTTTAGTGAGGGATGAACCTAATTTTATCCACTTCAAGTCTGATAAAGTCCCAATGTTTACGTCTATTGTATCTTTGACTAGAAGGGTTGAACCATCTTCTAGGATAATAGGTAATGACTTGAACTATTGGACTATGTCAAGGTCCTCTGTTAGGACTTGCTCTTCAACTTCTCCTAGGCATGATAAATTTGAGTCTCCTAATGGTAGATTTGGCCATGTAATAAAAATAATCAAATATTCTTGGAGAGTTTTATCAAATACTTGTTTTTTCTCAAAATTGAACTCAGATCCATAGGCAAGTTCATTGTTAGTGGTCTCCTAGTCTGAAATTGAAGAAGAGTGAACACCCCCATCTAGTGGTGCCTAAAATAAGTTTTCACCACTAAACCAACCTTTATCTTTACTTTTTCCCTAGTCAAAAAGTGCCTTAAAGAGGTTTTCACTTTGGGACATCAATGTTTTATTTTTATTTTTTTGGCTAAGGGTGTTCACTCACTCTCTAAAATAGGCTATATGATATAATGTGATTGATAATATTGATTTGTGATCTCCCAACATAACATTATCTCTAAGGCCTAAGAAATCATAGAATGCCTCATCATTATATAACACATCAATCAATAGACTAGAATCTTATTGGTCCCAATCTATCAGTTGGGGATAATATAATGACAATGGATTATGATGAATGGCTTGGGTAAGGGTAAAAATGGCATTGTTATCAAATAGGTTGATTTTAGCTAGGTTATCAAAGGTAAGGCTATGATTAGACTTTGCTTCACTATCAACATCATCATCACTAGTCACTAGTGATGGAGTTTGAATAAAATATGTGAGGTCACCCATAGGTGGTTTAAATCCAAGTCCATAAGGTCTTTCATACTTAGTCATAGAAATTGGCTCGATGGTTCCTTATTGATTTAGTTTGAGGCCTCTTCCTTCATAATTGTCATGATCCATCTTTTTATTTTTATAACAATCAACTTGGTCATCATTTTATAACCATGATTCATCTCCTTCAAGAGGGTTAGGTATTAGGATCTATGTAATTATCTAATGAAGGATCAATAAGTATAGCCTTTTCTTTATCCTACTTATAACTTGGATATATGATGTACTGATAATTATAGCTTTGAAACGTAACCTTAAGATGCTTGTAGTGTTCATATAGGTGTAAATCTCCCATAATATTCACTTCCATTCCTGAGTGGGAAAACTTGATACATTGGTGTAGTATTGATGGGACTACATGAATCTCATGTAACCAAGGCCTACCTATAATTATGTTATATGATAACTCAAGATCCAACACATGAAAAAGTGTATCATGGGTTAAAGGCACAATAATAACCAATAAACTAATGGTGTATTGTGACTCTCTTTCTTGATTATCTTAGGCTTTAATAGTTATTATTTTGGGTTGGAGATCTATCATTGTGTATCCAAGAAGCTTGATGAGCTTGAGAGACACTATGTTGAGGCTAGATCCATTGTCAATAAGGACATGTTTCACTTTATTCCATCTGATACAAGCTTTTATGTATAATAGTTTATTATGAAGTGGGCCAAAGGAATACATATCACTTTGGTTGAATGTGACTTGTTGGGCTGGAGCTAGGTGTCCAACCAAAGCTTGAAAGTTATCAGGGGATATGTCACTAGAAATAATAGATTGGGTAAAAAACTCACTCAAGATGTTTTTTTAGATTATTGATGTCCACAAAAAATATACAATAGAAATTTGTGTTGGTGTCTTCTACAATTGTTCCACAATATCAAACTTCTTGTCTTGGTCAGTAGTGAATGGTTTATTCTAAGGTTGAATGGTTAGTTCAATGATTTGAAAAGTGGTAGATGGCTTTGAGCCTAGGATAGTAATATTTGACCTTCAATTTGTGATTTCTTAATAAATATTAAATAATTGACCATATTTCTAATCGATGTTGGAAATGGTGTGGGACTAGATAGGACAAGTCTGAGTTGCTAGTGTACTTGCATGTGGTCACATGGCAAGAATGAGTTGTCACTATAAGATCCAAAAGTGGAATTCTTAGTATATTGGCATGCCTGTATGTACTCCTAGGTTAAAGAAGGATTATCCATGTGATTTGGATTAATATTGTTGTTTAGTAATGGTCTAGGTTGATTAGTGTTTGGTCTAGGATTAATGGAGATGGTATTAACATTACCCCCTATAATATGACCTACAATCCTATTGTAGTCATGTGAAACTACATGGTAGGTTTGTTGGTTATTACCATTCTAACCTTGGTTTTTTCTATTATTTTATCATTGTGTATTCTACTACTAATTTTATTGATTTTACTAGTTCAACCTTTGATTCTGATACAGTTAATTTTTCTGTTACACTAGCTATTATTGTTATTGATAATTATTCTACTACTGATGATTGTTATGTCAGGGAAAGGGGTTTTTATAGATCCCATAGTTTGATTGGAAGTGGAAGCACCACTATCCAATTTTATCTCCCTATTGTCCAACATATTCTTGATTAAATGCTTGATTTAGACACATCTTCATAGATTATGTCCATTAACTAGATGATAGTCACTTAATTAATTTTCATGGTACCAATCAGGGTAAGGAATGCCTTAAAAATAATGTTTTGGTATGGACCAACTAATTAGATTAGTGGCAGTAAACTTGTGAAATACAAATCCAATGGGTTCTCTTAGGTCACTAAAGACACGATGTGTAGGTACATTTCTCCTAGGAGGAAGGGTTTCCAATGGTAAACATTCTTGTATTTATTGTGCAAGTCTTAGTTTTTACACTTGCAGCATTGGTTGGAGAGGTTTTTAGGTAGGAGTAAGCTAAAAAGGTGGTGCAGATGTCTGCATAGTTTAGACATGATGAGTTTTGATTAATCTATTTCCCATAACATTCTTATTTCAGTTGAATTGCTTCAGTCTTTCTTGATTATTGGCCTGTGCTAGTTGTGATGCTTGCATTTGATTAGGATGTTGGTGTTGATTATTTACCTAATTAGTTAAATTATGTCTAATGACTCCTTCATTGATGAGCACTTACTCGATCAATAAACCTTTGTCAATGATCTCTTTGAACGTATGTGCACATTGTAGTTCCAAATGATAGGCTATCTCACTATGCAAATTTTTAGTAAACACAACAATTAATTTTTTATCTGGTAAACTATGTATCAAATAGCTTACAAGGGCTCTATATCATAGTAAAGAACTTGTAAAACTCTCCTCAGCTTTCTGCTTTGCTTGTGTCAGGTCTACTAATGAAATCTCATGTTTGAGATTATAGGAAAAGTGTTACACAAATTTATCAAAAAGATCATCAAATTCTATTACTAAATTCTTGGGAAACTTTAAAAACCACTCTAATGCTTGTCTAGCCAGGCTCCTTGGAAACAATAGCAAAAGTTATATGTCACTATATGCTACTAATTGACATGCGACAAAGAATTTAGTCAAATGAGCTTTAGGGTCACCTTTTCCTTTATAATTATCAAATTTTGGTGGTTAATATCTTAGAGGAAATGGTATCTATAAATACTCCATGTTGAATGGATAGGAACACATGTCATCAAATTTGAACTTCTTATTCTGCTTCCCTACCTAGTTGGCAGTAATTACATCATTTGTTTCAATTCTTGGGATAGGAAACTAGAAGGGATATTGGTTTCAGGTAGAATATTGGTTTGGGTAAATGGTTGGGAGGTCACAAGTGGGACACTTTGACCAGGGTATGATGGAGACATCTATTGGGGTACATTGGCTTAGTTGGGGAACGCATAAGGAATACACATACATGGATTGCGATGTAATTGAAATTGCACATTTGCTTTTATAAGAATTTGGTTTGGGTTGATGATAAAGGTTTAACTTGGAGGGTTTTTTGGTTTGGATGAAGGGATATAACTAAATTTTGCCTACTATGGTTGAAAAGGGACATGATGTCGACTAATTGAACCTTGTTGTTGAGTAGGAACTTGTGGACGAAGACCCTATCTCTGAATTTGTGGCACATTTTGAACCAACAGTTGTCTAGTAGGTACTTGAGAAACATGGGGACCTCCTTATTACACAAATACTTGTGAAGAAGTGAAATTATGTTTCAGATTGGGAATCTATCATTGACTAATATTTACATGTTGTTGAGTAGTCATTACTAGGTTTTAGACAGATATATTAGTTTGTGACTAAAAAGGCATGTTCATCATTACCTGGTGGGGTAGAATATTAGTTTTCTCTAAATGAGGTGGTAATGTATTCATCTATTATTGCATTAATACACTAAACTATGTCTACTATTATGGAATACTACTTGCTACCTGCTGAGGATGAGTAATATTCATCACATTCTATCATTAAGGCATAACATTAGATGTTGTTTGATTATCTAATCCTATAGGTTGTACACTTAAGGAAGCAACTGGTTGAGGCTAGGGTACAAAAACTCTTATTCCTTGGTATGATGATCTACTCATGGGATTAACTATAGGCACACATTGTTGGCTAGTTGTTTGTGTGTCAGTACCACTTTGATCAAGATTGGACACTATTTGCAAATTGTCTACTACGTTTGGCTCACTATTTAGTGTAGAAGTTAAAGACACTTCTTCAATAAATGGAATATGTATTAGGTTATCCATTGATGTATTTTGTATAAATGGGTTAGAACTCAGATTCTCTTGTCCAGTTAATTCCATCAACACTACCGTTGAAGGTAATAGGTCAATGAGGGGCTTACTCACCTTGTTCATCTGATTGAAATCATGTGCTAAATTTAGGTAGGATTGGTATGCTTTTTAAATTTTTTTAAAGTGATATTCTATTATGTTTTTACCTCGATTAGATATATTGGGGTCTTGGTACGTTGTTTGGACTAGAGCGAAAGGATTGCTAGAAGAAGCCTATTGATGGTAAATGATATTGTGGGGCACTCTTACTAGAATTGGTAAATTTTCATGGGGGAAGTCTGCTACAAACTTAGCCCCTATCTTTTTGGCACTAAATAAAATCTCATCTTTATTTTCTAACAAATGTTGTTAAAAAAAATGGATCATACATAGAAGCTATGTTGGTAGAGTATGATTGTTGAAGTACTAGCTCATTCATCATGGGTATTATAGATAAGTATTGCATGGTTTATTCTTGGTCCTATTCTGTGTAAGGTTGTGTTTTAACCAAATAGTTATCTAATGGATCTTGGATTTGTGCCCCTAATTGAGTATTATAAGAGGGATAATAATACAACCACATTACTAATCCCTGGATTATACATGAGTCCACTATGAGTGTAGGAATACATGTTAGGATCCATAGTCAATGCTTTACGATAAAAGGTTAAAGATTTATACAAAGTCTAAAAATGATAGAATCTAAAACAAATGATGCCTTCAACTTGGTCTAGATTTATCAAAAGGTTTATGCAAATATCTATGAGGAAACATGATAGCATAAAATATCTAACGTTTCATTGTTCACACAAAGATGACCAAGTAAATGAACTGAAAAATCAAAATGCCAAACTCTAAGGTCAAAGTGTTTCAAATTAGTATAATCTAGAAATTTAAAATTTGATATCTCTTTTGGCTAAACATGTCATCAAAATCTAGGCTCAAACAAGGCATGTGTTAAGACTCTTGGCTAAATGACATCAAAAGCTAGACTTTGAAAATGGATGAAAGTTTTAATCTAATGGATTTGAAACACTTCTAACAAACACTAGGCATTCTATTCTTGGACATGAACTTGGTAAACTAGGTATAAGGTATGAAACAAAATGAACTTTAGCAATATTTTATTTACTCATAAATAATGGTATAAAACTTGGTTATTTTTGACAAACAAGCTAGACAAAGGTGAACATTTTGGCTGTGCTTTAGACAAAGGATCAAAAGTATACTTGGATTGGTCTAAATATATAGGAACAAATTTGGAATTCTATGTAATATGGTACATGAAACAAAATTTGAAATGATTTGGGGTAGCATAACGATGTTATACTACCCAAAAGGTGTGATAAAAAAGTTTGTTTCAAAAACTCTCTAAGGTAAAGACATTTTTCCACAATTTTGATAGCATAACACTACCTTTCTTAACTCAAAATGTTGTAGTTAGTACATAGACTTAAAGTTCAAGTGTTTATCACCAAATGTCTTTAGTCTATCAAGTGATGATAATGATTATGAGTCTTAAACAACCTTTAACCTCAATTGGAAATTAAACCTAATTTCCCTCAAGTTTAATGCAAATGTTAAACCCACTTAACACATGAACCCTATGAACTTGTAAAGGTGTAATTTTGAATTTAAATTAAAAATGAAGGACTTAAACAACTTTGGTCAATGTCTAGACTCAATTGGGCAGCATAACTATGCCAAAGTGGTTGATATGACTCTCAAGATTTTGATGAACTTTTGAACAAGGAAAATTGATGATCTCACATGGGAAATATAATGCCTCTTTGTTCAAAACAAAATTTAAACTCTATGTTGGGTTTAGATTGTTTGTTTACACCAAGTTTTAACTCCAAAAATGACTTTAAACTAGGACAAGACTAGCTAATTAATCACCCTTAGATCCTAAACTGACAAGGTTGCTTGGTACTATTGGAATCTATCAATATATGTCATTTGAGAGGATTTTAATTGTTCATCCAAAAGTAAATGTGCATTATATAGTAGGGTTTTTACACCCCCATTCTCTAAAATGATAGTACTGTGACATGGACCTTGAGGTACACCTTGCACCAACAATAATTCCATGGTAAGTGGGGATTTGTCTAAAATCTAACAAGTTTCCAAACAATATAGGGGAATCAATTAAACAATGACTTTCATTCCAAATAATGAAAAAGAAAAGCATGCATTTTGGGTTTGTATCACTCAGCTTGTTGCAAAAAGGTCTAGTCCTTTTGGCAACCACTACCTCTTGCTATTTGTTCAATGTAGTGTGATGTCCAAAGTTCCAATATATCTCATGTGCAAGTCTAAAAGAGTCAAATGAAGTCAATGATGGGAGATGAAACCTCAGGTCAAAGCTTCATTAAAGAACTTGTAGGAGTGGATGAATTCCCCCTCACAAGCCAAGATGTATAAATAAATAAATCATGAAAATAGAAAGACTTTAGGGTCATTTTCAAGGTCACCCAAAATTTGATGAGTTTTTAGGGAGCGCTTTCCATGACTTTCTTTCTAAGCCTTAGACTAGGCTACTTGCAATAGGAATGGTGATTTTGATTCTAAGGGTTCCCTATAGGGGACAAATGGATGAGCATACATGCAACATGCCTCTTTTTTCCAAACAAGACCAATCTAAACAACTATTACAAGAAAAAATTGACAAGTGTATTTAATTGTAAACCCAAATGAAATGTTTGCTGATGTTCTTTTGACCCCTTGGTCTTGATTGAAAACTTTGAAAAACATTCACCAAAAACATCTAAATATTCCTTTTTAAGCACCAAAACAAAGTTCCTAATCCAACTTTAAGCATGAAAAAGTGATTTAAATACGTTTTGAGCAAATATCCCACTTGGTCCTATAGCAAAATTGTTATCATGTACTTTAGCTTTGAATCCCTTTTGAATTTGAAACAAGAAACATTGGAAAAGTAGGTCTCAGGTCTATGATTTTGGAAAAATACAGTGACCGATGTCAGTCAATACCATCGACATTGGTTATGATCAATCAAGGTCTGACTGATGTCAGTTCTACTAACTAACATTAGTTAAGCCAAGTAACCAATGTTAGTATTTCTATCGAGGTTGATTACTATGTAAAAACTATGGTAAATAAAATTAACAAAATAAAGTTACAAAACTAATTTTCAAGAGTTTTAAAAGCTTAAATAAGTTTTTTAAGGTTGTAAAAGGATCTCCTTTAGCTGTAGGATGCATTTAGTCCCACCAGTCAAGCCATTATGTGATCGAGGAATTTGACTCAAGAGAGGATGGTTAGTATGGTGTTAGTTCCAAAATGAAAACAAAGTGAAATAAACACACTAATAGCATAACATCTCTAGGCCTAGACACTAGAGAGAGCTTAGTTAACAATCATGAATGAAACACACAACTAAACTCCAAAAGAAAACTTGTTTACCTTCCTTGGATGCTCCAAATGCTTGTTGTGGCGGTTTGCTCAACTTGTGCTCATGAAGTCCTTCGTAATGGAATCTTGGCTACCTCCATCTCTCCTTGGCACCTTTTGATTATGGTCTGGATTGGATTAGAATCAATTTGGAATTATAACACTAGTTTCTTGAAGTTTTTGGAACCAATCCTACATTATAACTTTGCACTAATTAAGCTTATAAATGATGTTGTGAGGCCTCCTATTTATAGATTTTTAGATTTGATCAGAATTAACCTCAACCATCCATATCAAGATTGAGATGTGTGGTTGAGGATTAATTCAATTTAATAATTAAAATTTGTAATTATCCTCATCATGGAATTGGAATAAGGGGAAATTAAAGGCATGGATGTCATCATGGAAGGCATTGATGAGGCATGGAGGGCATGAATATGATATTTGTGGCATTTATGGCCTAGGGATGTCTTCTCAAGAAATGAGGTCACTTGATGATGTAAATATTCAATATTCATTTCCAAAACAAATTATTTAATAATTTTTCATGGAATTATTGATTGGGACTTGATTTGGGTTAATTAGATCTTAAGCATGATTAAGCACATTGTACATAAATTACCTAAATTGATCAAAATGCCTTGTTATTAGTCCTAAATTTGACTAGATTTAAATTGGAAGTCCACATTAGATTCATTGGATGTGTATTCCCATTTAGAATGTTATCAATAAAAAATAACAAAGGCACAAGTCTTGTGCAAAATATTTGATAGGAAAGAGAAATCCAGAGCACATGGGTGTAAAATTGGCATTTTGACTCGAAATGAACTGATCAAAGTTAGTTGGCCTATAAATTGCATTACCCCATTTAGGGATACCCTAGACAAAATTGGGACTTGAATATATTATTTTCACATCATTTTGTGTGTTTTAGTGTTTTTAGGCCAAATTTGGCACTTTAATATATCATTTTCACATCATTTTGTATGTTTTAGTGTTTTTAGGCCAAATTGTGCATTTCAGGTGGAAACTAGCCCAAAAGCCTAATTAGAGGTTATCAACAGCCAATTTTATGTGTCTACACATCAAAAATACCTAAGACAAGGCTTGACTAGGATTTCATCACTTAATGGTAACCTTACCCATTTTTGACTATCCTACTTGGATTTCACCACTAAGAGGAAAACTAACTTAGCTCTCAGGTCGAGTATAAACTCTAAACTTAGTATTTTTTGGATAAGCACCCAACAATTTTACCTCTATAAGACTATGATGTGAGGGGGTAGGACCTAATACGAATCCATGTACCAGATTTCAATACAAATTCTTTCTCTTGAGTGCCTAAAAAACCTAAAACCAACCTTAGATTACCTCTTTAGTACCTAATTTATAAGATGAATCCTTCTTCACACTTTAAGGCATAAGCCAAAAGTTATTTAAAAGTAATCCTAGGATAAATGCACTTGTAGTGGATGCATTATTTGCTTTAAATTATTTTTGGTTGCTCTTTGTTTGAGCTGTGAGTTTCATCATAACTTTCCCTCAATTTCTCATATGGTCTTTACTAGACAACAACTAAGAAATCAAACCAATCAACCACCTCCATCCTCTTCTTCCTCTATGGAGCATAATTCTAATGATGAGGGGTCACCTCATATTTTGCCTCCTCTTACAAAAATTCTAGTTGTATTTGAAGGTGATGCTCACTTCACCACTTTTTTTTACTATAACCAAGCATCTCTCTAACACTACCTTAACACCATGCCCCATAGATCCTCCCTTGCTTCAATTCCTCCTACCAAACCTCTTTATGGAATTCAATCTCATCTTATGGTGGGATCCACCTCAAAGTAGCCTTTGCTAACCCCTACCTCACCTTCTTCCAACATTCCATCCATCCACCACTACCCAAACTCAATTGAATGTTCTACCTGCTAACCAAACACCTCCTACCACACCCCATACTTCACATGTAGGTTCATCCTTGCCTTTAGTTACCTATACCCCACTTACCATGGGGTTATCTTCTACCCCCACTTCATCCCTTTCTTTAACCTCAACCAATCCACCAACTTATACCCCATTACAAAGCCTAGTGCTTTCTATACCACAATCCCTCCCACCTATAACACTAGGGTCACCACTCAACTTGAATCTAGCCCATCTCAACCTACCACCTCAACCATACCCACATCTATTTTCCAACAAGTACCTACCTCAACCTATCAACATGAGAACATACCACCTTTTATCCAACCATTCATCCCCATTAGCTTATATGTGGCTCCATCTCAACCTTTTACATCACCCTATCAATATGTGGCCTCTTCAATATCTTCCACTAGCTAACCTTACATACTATCTTCTTAGCCTTAACGTAATGCACCCCTCAATTATGCATCTTCCCAACCTCAACTAGATTTGATTAAGATGCTAATGGATAAAATGACTAACTTGGAGTCATGAATTTCTAGGTCTCATAAGCCCTTATCCTATGACCAAATTTGCAATTAACATATGCACCCCTCCATTCCCATATGCTATTATCATCCTCAATGGGAATTGCCTAAATTTTCTAGATTTTAAGGTAAGGAAGACCCATAATAGTATTTAAGATCATTCTATCATTCATGTTACTTGATCGTATATGATGATGCTCTCCTATTCTGAACCTTTCCAATGTCTTTATCAAAACCTTCCTTATATTAGTATATCAATCTCCCTACTCACTCCATCTTCTCCTTTTCCCAACTAGCCCAAATATTTTTGGAACATTTCTTGGTCAACATAACTAAAAAGGTTTACATAACTGACCTCTATTCCATCAAATAATTTGATGATGAATCCATTGTTGATTTTGTGGCTAGATGGAGAGGCCTCATCAACCAAATTTATTTTATCTTACCCCAACCTAAATTAATCATATTATTCTCTAGTCTCTGTGCTAAGCATATCACACCCACTCTCCAAGTCTAAACTTTTTGAACATTTGATGAAGCATTCACAATGGCACAAAAACTTGTGAACCATGCCATTGATGAGGGAAAAATGAATTTGTAGAATATAAATTCCACTTTTAAACCTAATGATCCTCCTTTAACCAAAACCACCAATCAACCTAATACTAAGGCAAAGGCATCTACAAATTTATTAGTTTTGAAAACTTATACACCACCAACTATCACCTAATCAAATAAAAATAACTCTCCCAAACCTCCTTATCAGCAAAATTGAACCCAAAATTGAGTAACTCCAAAACAATATACTCCTATTAGGGAATCACATGCATCTATTTGTGATAAACTACTCAAGGCAAATATTATCCAACTTATACAAATCAAACCACCTCAATAATTCAATTCTTCTCACCCTCTACCTAGTTAGTATAATTAAAATGACCACTATGCTTTTCATCAAACCATTAGACATGACATTAATAGATGTAATACCTTTTAAAGTCTTGTCTGAAATCTCATTGATAGTGGATAGTTGGTATTTGATAACCCCAATGCTCCCCCTAACAAATCTCTCAACATTTTATGAAATCCTTTTCCAAACCATGCTCCTTCCACATAACATCATGATAATAAACTAGAATCATCTAACTCACAGGAAGCACATACAATTAATGTTATCAGTAATGTGCCCGTTATTGAGGAATTGCTACCTCTACCACCCAAATAAAGGAAATCAATTTACCTTCCATTCCTTTTGAGACCCAAATGGATGAACCCATCACCCCTCTTTCTCCAAGCATTAAAACTAAAGCCTCATATACTCCTTCAACAAAAATTCCCAAAGAGACCACTATTAATTCAACCACTTCCTTCACTCTCCCAATCCAAATGGAAGAATCACCAACTTCTTTTAACATTTTGACCAAAAATAAAACCTTATCCCCTCCCTCCTTTGAAGACACCACACCTACCTCTTTTATTCCCTCATTGGAAACCATTCCATAAGAAGCTATTACTTTGTCCACCCAATCATCACTTTTGGAACCACCTACCAATATCAAAACAAAAATCATACCTCCCACCACAACCCTTCCTTCTTATTTACCTAAGGGCTTACACTTCAAGAATAATGATCAAGGAAATGTACCCATTTATAATCCCCTCTAAAGGTTAGTTCAAAGTTTAAAGTTCACATCCCCACCTAACTTTGATTGAGCCACATTTTGGTATTCACTAGGCCTTCCTTATCCAAGAAAATTTGAGTCCTTAACTCTACTTGAGTCTACCCTTACACCCGTTATCACCCCTTTACAAGTTACCTCTTCTAAAGTTATAAATAAACCATCTTAAACACCTTCACTAAAAATTTCCAATTCACCTCATGTTTCTTCCACCAAAACAATCAATAACTTGGGGATTCTTCCCACACCTAGTCACTTTCAACCTCCTTTAAGATTGTACTTAACTACCTCAAGCTCACCAAAGCCAAATCCAATTAAGTCCATTTATAAGGAAAGCTTACCTAAAACTTTACATTGAACTAAGCCCATACCACCTCCTTCACATCTACCTTCTATATTAGGACCACATCCTTCCACTATTAAACCATCTTCTTCTTCTCCATCTTTAATCACTAAACCCTCTAGTCCTTCATCCTTCTTAACTAACTTGTCCACATCTACTCTCCCACCAGTAACCAAACCTTCATCATTAAAAACTTTTGCATCCAAATCTTTAACCCATAAGCCAATCATATCTAAACAAAACCAACCACACACATCAACCTAAATCACTCCTCCAAGAATTGCTTCCATGAAGAGACCAATCCTAAAAGCTACCTCACATTTGCTAGAATCCTATACAATTATTTTTGAAAGGTTGTTACAAACCTCCTCTATCAGCTTATTCCCAATCAAACCATTTGACCCATCTCATCCTAATCTAACTTGGTTCATTGATAACTTGATTTTTCTTTACCATATGACTCCTAGGTATGATACAAAGAACTAAAAGGCTCTCCAAGCACTTGTCCACAATATTTTGGATGAAGATAATCTATTAGAAGAACCTCCAGTGCCTACTCCATTACCTAACCCACCTATTTAATAAAGTCCTTTCCCTTCATTGAAGAGTGAATGGGAGGAACCGAAGCAAACATCAGAACCTATTATCCATACCATTCATATGGTAACCTATTCTTGAGCCCAACAGAAGGAAAAAAGAAAAATCCAAAGTATCCATCCCTTAGACTTATAATTCAATTTCTCAACCCACCAACCAAACCCAAGTATCTTCACCTTCACCCTCACAACCATCCAAACCTAATGTATCCATTCTAGGAGCTCCACCTTCCAACCCCACTCTATTCATCCAATGACTCGTTTTCAGATGAATCCACCAAATACCAACAAAAATGAGCCTATATGATCTAATAAACACTTTGCCCCATTGTCATCAGACATTAATGGAGGCTTTACATTCCATAGAGGTCCAACTAGATGATACATAAACTCTTACCTCCTTTTTTGGAGTTCACCATTTTTCCCTCATCACCTTTCAAAATTTTGAGATTCCACCTTTCCAAGAAAAATATCTAGACCCTACTCTATTCATCACATCATACATCAATCAAACTCACATCAAATGGGTAAAGATTGATAGGGGAAAAGTATCAACATCATCTCCTCCCATGCATATGATTAATTAAAACTACCTAAAAACATCATTTTTGAGAGTTTAGTGGTCCTTCACTCTTTCAATGATACCATGGCCACCACCTTAGGGACCAGTATTCTTCATATCCAGTTAGGACCTCATACCATTCTTGATTCATTCTATGTCATCAAATGTGAGTTCCAATAAAACATGTTACGTAGATGCCCTTGGATTTGAACTATGCACCACATCCCCTCTACCCTACATTGATGTGTTAAACTTGAGATTGAGGACCAAATTATTACAATCAAAGCTGATCTAAATCCCTTTGCCTCTTACAACATGACATATCGGCCCAATTATGTTCTCATTCCTTATTCATCTTCCATACCACCAACTTTTAATCAAGAATCCACACCAACTCAGAACCTCCATACCTATACCTTTAACAATGATGAAGCATCAACATGTTCAACCATCCCCCCCTCTGAAATTCTAATCAAGAACCCATTGCAATCCAAATTTTAGCATCTTTCACTTAGGGAATATCAGCTTTTGGCTCTAGAAGATCTTCCCACTCTACATGAATATGGGAATATACAAAATGACCCTTCTTATGACCCTAACATCAGAACCATCATCCCCTTTGGGATCCATAAAAATTGAACAAATGTTTTTCTATGGGGGACTAGATCGACCACTCCTCACTCCCACCATCACTCTGTATATTCAACATTTCACCTTTAATTTCTCTTATCTAAGTAATCTAGCCTTTGTTAAAACTTATCTTCATCATTGTGCTTGGAAATGATTTGGTATAGACCTTTATGAACAAGGACCTCATGATTTACCTATCATCAAAACTCAAAAACCTTGTGAGTTCTTTGGGCTTGGGTTAAAACCACTAGAAGAACTCACATCACCAAAACCCATTGCTACCCTCGTAAAAGAGACTCCATCCTCATCTAGCTCATCTTCCCAATCCAAGGACTCCAAAATAATCCCATCTAACTCTTTTTTTATCATTATTGTTAGTTTAGGCCCACTAACCTATTAACAAGGTGGCCAAACTAAAACCTTTCTTCTCATCCACCCTGAGATGATCAACTATGATTCACCCACCATTCACACAATCTAATGCTAAGATGATTCTTCCATCCTCACCTACCTTAGTGTAAGGGATTATTATATCCATAAATATCTCCCTCCTAAGAACTAAACCATGCTAAATGAGTCAACTATCAACATTAATTTAGGTACCCAAGAGGATCCTCATATCATAAAAATAGGCCAATATTTAACTCTTAAAGAGTGGCAAGACTATCATTTTTTCCTCTGTGACCATAGTAGAGCATTTTATTGGTCTTACCAAGATATGCCTAGAATCAACCCTTCCACCACTCTCCATAACATCATCACCAAACCTGAGGTTAAGCCAATTTAACAAAAACTTCATCATATGCATCCTTACATAGCTCTTCTTGTTAAATAACTTTAGCACCTCTTATCTTTTAATTTCATCCAACCCATTGACTATCCACAATGGGTTTCTAACATTGTTCCTATTACCAAACCTATAGGGGACCTTTGGCTTTGCATTGAATTTTGTGACCTTAACCTTGCCTACCCAAAGGATGACTTTCCCCTTCCTGAAATTAACCAACTTGTTGATCTTATAGCTAGCCACGAAATGCTATCCCTCATGGATGGTTTCTTAGGGTACAATCAAATCTTGATCGCTCCTTTAGATCAACATAAAACTTCTTTCATCACTTCATGGGGAACTTTTTAATACCAAGTTATGCCATTTGGATTGAATAAAATTTGAGCCACTTATCAACAAGCCATGACCTACATATTTCATGATCTCAATCATAATATTGTCAAGGATTATGTTGATAATCTTCTTGATAAATATACGTATCACAAAGATCACCTTACTATTCTTGCAATCATTTTCAAATGACTAATTCACTATCATGTTAGGCTCAATCCTAGGAAATGCATCTTTGGGGTCTTATAAGGAAAGATATTGGGCTTTACTATTTCCCTTTGTGGAATATAAGTAGACACTACCAAATTTAGAGCCATTTTGTAGATGCCTCCTCCCACTAACTTGAAGCAACTTCGTAGCCTGCAAGGAAAACTTAAAATCATTGTCAACCTTTTCACCATTTGTTAAAGAAAGATGTCTCCTTTAAATGGACCAATGAATGTCAACAAGCCTTTGATGCAATCAAGGAGTATCTTCTTTCTCCATCTATCCTCATTCCCCTAAATAAGATCAACCATTTTACTTATACATATCCACCACTGATTATTTCTTGGGAACCATGCTTGCTCATCATAATGAATAGAATAAAGATAAGTTTGTTTACTATATCAACCATACCCTAATCAAATATGAAACCTAGTATACCCATCCTAAAATGCTTGCCTCACCGTGGTCTTTGTATCTTTCAAGCTCTACCATTATTTTCATAATCACAAAACCTATGTTATCACTAACACTAACCCTCTCAATTATATGCACTCTAAGCTATGTTAGAACTAATGTATGTTTAAGTGGATCATGCTTCTAGCTGAGTTTGATCTTGATTTTCTCTTGCAAAAGTCCATCAAAAGATAGGTCATTATTGAACAATTAGTAGAATCCCCTATGCCTGACAAGAAACCCTTTCCACTTACCTTCCTAGATGAATCTATAGCAACTATTTCATCAAAGGAGCACACCTACTAAATGACCATGACTTTTTATGACTCTAAATGCTAAAATGGTGGTGGGGGGCTAGAGTGATTCTCATCCCACTTGATGGAGAACTACTTCCCCTTTCTTTTAAGCTTGACTTTGACTGCACCAATAACATGGTTGAATATGAAGACTTAGTTATAGGTCTTCAAACTATCGTGGCTGTGGGAATCAAAACAATCAGCATCTTTTGGGATTCTCAACTTGTCATTGACCAAGTCATAGGAGCTTATCAATGTAAAAATAATATTCTCCTAAAATACAAGTAACTTGTGGACACACTCTTGGCCTTGTTTGATCATTATGTTATGTAATCTATTCCATGATCAACCAAAAAATTTAGATATGATGGCCTCTCTTTCTTCCCAAATACCATATCAACCCATTGAGTCCAAACTCTTTGTTACCATACACTGATTCATTACCCCATCTTATATTAGTTTTGATCTTCCTACCATTTATAGAGTGGAAACATCCCCTTTCGACAACTAGTATGACCAAAACTTCAACTACCTAATCTCAAAATTATACCATCCAAACTCTTGAAAAATTCTCAAAAATCCTTTGTTTAAGGTACCTCTCATTATACCATACTAGGGGGAATCCTATACAAGCATGGCTTTGACAACCTTCTTCTTCACTTCCTGCATAGTCATGAAATTTCCCATGCTATTAAGGAAACCCATGATGGGATCTATGGGGGGGGGGGAATTTTAGTGGCCTCGTCATCTCTAAAATAATCCTACATCTTGGATAATTTTGGCCTACCCTTAATCAATATTACTATGGCTATGTAAAAAAGTGTGTAAAAATCTAATAACACATTAATCTACATCATGTACCTACTCATAGACTTCAAGTATCCAAAGATTATTGGCCATTATCATAATGGGGGCTCGATCTCATAAGAGAAATTAATCTTCACTCATCTAAATGACATCAATTCATCATCACCATCACAAAATATTTTACAAAATGGGTAAAAGACATTCCTCTTATCTCAATTAAAGTTGAGAAAATTATCAATTTCATCAATCACCACATCATTTGTCATTTTGGTGTTCCCCACAAAATCATCACTAATAACAATAAATATTTAAAAAATAAGAAAATTCAAGCTCTTTGTGATGCTTTTGGCATCGAGATAAGCCATTCCTCACCTTATCATTCATAAGCTAATGGACAAGTAGAAGCTTCCAACAAAACCCTTATCATTCACAAAGGTGGTTAGTACCTCTGGTCGATATTGGCATCTTCATATCCCATTCACTTTATGGGCCTATCACACTAGCATATAAACCACCATAGGAGATACACCTTTCTCTCTTGTCTATGGATTCAAGGTAGTTTTTCCCCTTGAATTTCAAATTCCATGACTTCACATCTCCTTACATGGAGTCCTTTTTTAGAGTGATTATCACCAAGAATGCCTCACACACCTCAAGCTTATTGATGAAAATTGCATGGCCAAACTTAATCACCCTTCATGTTTATCAGGAGTGAATCAATCATGCTTATAACAAACATTTGAAAAAATGAGAATTCAACATCGAAGACCTTGTCCTTAAAGAAAAGTAACATGTCACCAACATGGAAAAGACTAAAAATGGAAAGTTTGATTTTAATTAGTTGGGACCCTATACTATAACCCATAATTATGGATATGTGCTTACCATTTATCCTCTCTTGAGGGCAAACTAGAGCCTGAGCCTATCAATGCTTCACATATATGTCCTTTCTATTGTTAAATAGGATTGCACTCACTTTTGTGTCTAACTTAAGCTCATCCCTTGGTTCAGGAGATTATACCCTCCCTTTCATTTATACTTATCCTTTGAGAACACTTGATTTTTAAAAAAACCATGTGACTTATCCATCATAAACATATAATCCCAATCCTAAGTATGGGTACCATGGCTCTACGTATAACATGGTTCTCATAGATAATTTTCATCTTTTAATAGATGGAATCCCATGGTTATTTATTTCTCAACCCTTTCTTTCCATTTATCATTTACCTCTTGTGAAAAAACCTTGCCTCCATAATGGTGGACATTTTAGTTTATTATACTTGTCCATGTCAAAACAAATTTCATTCCAAACCATTACCCTCAAATAAATGCAAACTTATCCCTTGAAGGAAAATTGCCCATATAATTCTAAATTGCTTAAAAATAGATTGCTCCCTTGAAGGACTAATATAAAAATCAAAATTTTAGACCACTCCCTTGAAGGATGGCTAAGAGAAAACAACATTTGAAGCTTCTCACATCAATCATATTCAACTACTTATTCAAATAACAAAAGTATGTTAGGATTAGGAGCACAATTGATTACCTTGTATAAGCAACTAAACATGGAATTTAACCAAAAGTAACAAGTAACTAGAAATCAAAAACAACACAGAATTTGAGAGACAATACACAATTGTATTCAACTCATTCCAGAAGGAAATAAAATGAAGAAATTACACTCTTCCCACACCTCTTGGGTGTACCATTAATTCTCTTTCAAGAGTTATTTCTCTCACAACCAATTACAACCACAACTCAAACACAGAGTTGTACCCTCCACCAGTCAGTAACAATACCGCTAGTCAAACAAGTACTCAAAGTACTCCAAGTAGATCTCCCTAATCTTGCAACAACCTGCAAATCAACTTGATCTTACTTACCATGTAGATCTCTCCTAATATTGCACAACTTGCAGATCAACCTAGTCTTGCACACCTACAAACCTAGATCTTACAATTAGAAGGATCTCTTCCTTGTCCTTGATTATAATATAGCCCCATGAGTCTATTATATAGATCCCATGCAAACAATAATTAGACTTATAATTACAATAATTAGAAATGCAGACTCAAGACTAAAATTAGTCTTTTACATGCAAAAAAACTATCCATCTAAAATAAGACCAGTTCTAGAAGCGCATGCAAACGCATGCACACACAGGCTACCAACATTGGTGCCTGTCTGACTGATGTCAACTGACCCATAACCGATGTCAATTACTATGAACACTAAAGATGACTAGCATTGATTGAATTGTTGATGTCAGTTCCTCTGTAACTTAGCAACCTCTTCCATGTTTGCATCAGTGAAGCTTTTAGCTCCACAAGCTAACAATCTCCCACTTGGAGATAAACAGCTGCATCTGTACCTATACATGTACATCATCTAATTTTGTTTCCTGGATTGTATCCCTCTTCAAGTTTAATCTTAAAGACCAACCACCACACATCTTGTGGTGCTACGCCTATCATCCAAGTCCCCTACCACATCTGAATCTACATACCCATGTAGAGAATTCATTGACCCTGCATCACATGTATACCTACTATTGGTCCCTCTCAGATAGCTAAGAGTCCACTAAACTGCTTTCCAGTGCTTCTTTCCTAGATTGGCCACAAACTCGCTGACAACACCCACTGCTTGGGCAACATCAAGACTAGTACATACCATGCACTTAATCTCATCATGTGAATTGGGACACTGTTCTGTGAACTATCCATCCATAGGTGTGCTAACTAGTTCTGCATCTTGCATCTTAAACCTTGCCACTACCTTATTCACACAATCACCCTTAGACAACATCAACCTGTGATCTTCCCTGTCTCTAATAATACTCATGCTAAAGAATTTTGCTGCTCCCAAATTCTTCATGACATACCTCTGAACTAACTTTACCTTTAGCTCAGCAACTCCCTGCATGTGTGACCCTACAACAAGCATACACACAACATACAGTAATAGGATAATGTAGCTAATATTATCCAACCTAGTAAAGGGAACACAATAGTTACATTGACATTGACTAAAGCCATGCTTTGTCATACACCTGTCAAACCTCCATTGTCCTGCAGCCTGCTCAAGACCATATACCTTGGCTTTCTATCTCACGTGTCCATTCATCTTTCAGTGCTTTCTTTTTGGCTAGCAACTCTACCAAATCTCCCATTTGGTTCTCATCCAAGGAATCAACTTTCTCATTCATGCCATGCTCCCATTGTTTCCTAGATTTTACCTGCTCTGCTTCTTTAAAACTTCCTAGTTCATGACCATCAGTGAGCAACAAGTAGTGTAAAGAAGGTGAATAATGAATTTAAGGCTTACTTACCCTTTCATTCCTCCTCATGGGTGTTTGAGACTCCTTGGTAGCTTGGTGTCCACCCAAAATCTATTTTCTAGTCAACCCTAGTCTACACCTGACCGATGTCGATCCCACTTGATCACCGACACCGATTCCCTTACCGACATCAGTGTCCACCTGGTCACTGATGTTGGTTCTTTGATTGACATTAGTTGCCACTTGTTTGACACCACTAAGTTTGGTCTACACATGATCGATGTCAGTACCTACCTATTTGATGTTGGTTCCACCTAACTGACGTTGATAACTATGTTTTCCTGTGAGTGATGACTTTTTACCCATGAGCTTACCTTGGATCATAACCTTGTCCAAACTACCCTGCTTAGAATTATTCATCCCCTTGAGCTGATCTCTATTTGTCATCTCCTCCTTGAAAACCAAGGCTTTCTTGTTTTTGTCAAAAACATCATATTTCCTCTTTGTGCAATAGTTATGATCCTTTCTTATAGCATGAGTTTCAAGAAACCTCACTTTCTTTTGTTTCTTACAAAAATCTTGATCTATGCTTCCTGAATTAGAACTCTTACCTTTTGACTCAAGAACATGCATCCCCTTCTTTTTCATGTGACCAAGCCTATGGAGCCACATCTTCGCATCTACATCTAAAGTAGATAAACTAGAAGGAGAATTAGTAATACAAGTAGATAGATAAAGAGTACCTACTTTCTTACCTCTTGCTAAAATAAGTGCACCCTTGAAAACCTTCCAAGAATCCACTGTGAGATTTATTGTGCATCCCTCATCACCCAACTTTCCAATAGAAATCAAGTTTTGCTTCAAGACTGGGACTTGCATGACCTCCTTCAACACCCATGTGTTACCCATCTACAATTTCAACTACACTTTCCCTTTGCCAACCATTTGACAAGGCTTACCATCCCCTAAATAAATCTCTCCAAAGTCTCTCTAGACATAATCATGGAAAATTTATCTATTTAAGGTTGCATGGAAAGAGGCACTAAAATTTGAAACCCAAGATTCCACTTTATCCAAGTAACATACAAGAGCATCCTATGCAACAACACCTGCAACATCTGCTTCTTCATTTCCTTCATGCTGATCTTCAACCAACCAACAATTTTTCTTTACATGCCCTTACTTTCCACAATTCCAATAGATTATTTTGCCATACCTAGATTTGGATCTCCTACCTATCTTTAACCTTGATTTCCCTTGCTCGATCTTCTCTCTTTGCCTTCCCCTGCTTTCATCACTTAAAGCATTACCTGATGATTCACCTGTGCTTTTCTTATGAATTTCTTCATTCAAGATTACACTAACAACATCATCAACTTTCAAGATATTTGAAGCAGATGCAGTATTACTAACTGCCATTACCAAACTATCCCAACTTCTAGGTAATGATCATAAGATTATGAGAGCCTTAATTTCATCATCAAAAGCAATATTGACTGAAACTAACTGATTTACTAATCCATGGAAATCAGTAAGATGACTGTGTATCAATCCACCATCCAACATTTGCAAATTAAATAATTTCTTCATAAGAAATACCTTATTTGAAGCTGAGGGTTTTTCATATAAATTTGCCAAAGATTCCATGAACTCTACCATTGTCTTAGCCTGTGATAAGTTAGAAATCACAAATGATGCCAGGCTCAACCTTATAGATCCCAAAGCCTTCTGATCAAGAACCTTCCATTCTTCATCTTTCATATCCATGGGCTTGCTTGCAACCCCACCCAATAGTAAGTATAGATCTTTTTGATACAGATAATCTTCTATCTGCATCCTCCATAATTGATAATTCTTGCCATTAAATTTCTCCATTCTTAGCTTACTTTCTTCTGCCATTGCTTTACTCCCACTCAATCAAAAACCCCTAAGAGTGACCTGTAATCAAACACAAACCTACTTCAAACCAGGCTCTAATGAACCTAAAACCCCACTCTGATACCACTTTGTCAATATTGGGAGCATAATTGATTACCTTGTATAAGCAACTAAACACGAAATTTAACCAGAAGTAACAAGTAACTAGAAATCAAAAACAACACAAAATTTGAGAGACAATACACAATTGTATTCAACTCATTCCCAAAGGAAATACAATGAAGAAATTACACTCTTCCCACACCTCTTGAGTGTACCAATAATTCTCCCTTAAGAGTTCTTTCTCTCATAACCAATTACAACCACAACTCAAACACAGAGTTGTACCCTCCACCAGTCAGTAACAATACTGCCAGTCAAACAATTACTCAAAGTACTCCACGTAGATCTCCCTGATCTTGCAACAACTTGCAAATCAACTTGATCTTACTTACT
The DNA here is from genome assembly GCA_037957365.1 of Torreya grandis. Classification (NCBI taxonomy): domain Eukaryota; kingdom Viridiplantae; phylum Streptophyta; class Pinopsida; order Cupressales; family Taxaceae; genus Torreya; species Torreya grandis. The sequence continues at coordinate 1,143,452 of JARHVA010004303.1, forward strand.
ATGTAGATCTCTCCTAATCTTACACAACCTATAGATCAACTTGGTCTTGCACACCTGCAAACCTATATCTTATAATTGGAAGGATCTATTCCTTGTCCTTGATTATAATACAATCCCATGAGTCTATTATATAGATCCCATGCAAACAATAATTAGACTTCTAATTACAATAATTAGAAATGTAGACTCAAGACTAAAATTAGTCTTTTACATGCAAACAAACTATCCATCTAAAATAAGACCAGTTCTGGAAGCACATGCAAACACATGCACACACAGGCTACCGACGTCGGTGCCTGTCTGACCGATGTCAGCCAACCCATAACCAACATCGATTACTGTGAACACTAAAGATGACCAGTGTCAGTTGCACTACTGATGTCAGTTTCTCTACAACTCAGCAACCTCCTCCATGTTTGCATTAGTGAAGCTTTTAGCTCCACAACCTAACAAAGTAATGAGTCAAATTCTATCAAGAATCCAAATAAGTACGTTGTAATTAGCTCTTAACAATGCCATCTTTCTTAATATTGTCACACCATAATTAGCTCCTATACATGGAATTAGTAGACTTCCCACATCGATCAATATACACATTATTATAAGGCATTGACTTATCTATTACAGCCCTCTGGTCACCTATAGAATAGGTAAGCTAACCCACATTAAGTTAACCCTTAAACCATTCACCTTTCACCACTTTTTCCTTTACTTCTCTCTAAACTCAAGGGACTATGAGCTTAATTTATTTAAAGTGATCAAGACAACCTTATTATCAATTCAAACATGCTCTTATGATATGCTTAATCGACTTATGTTCACTAAGCCAATCCAACTATGGAATCTTTTTATTTGGTCCTTGCTGATCAAAAATAATGTATCTACTTCTTAACCATTTATTGGGACATATGGACCCATTAGAGTGTTTCTTTTGACATGGTCATTTTCTTGCACTTCCACCTCTCATCACATCCTAATCAAAGTCATCTATCACTACCTTAAGTTCAACATAAAACATAATAATCAACATCCTAATCAGACATCATGCATTAAACATCCAACATTCACTTTCCATGTCATTATAATCATCCTAATAACATTAACATCAACATAATTTGCATCTAAATAATCATTAATAACATAACATCATAAACATCATAATCATCACAGTAACATTTGACATAACCATAATGATCATCCATATAACATATAATGACATCATCATACCATCAACATCAAAATAATACTCATAATCAATATCATAGGTATCATAATACATTATGCTCGTATAATACATAACATAATATCATCTAAAAGATAACATAACATAACACAACATCATCTAAATAATAACCACTACCATAAACATCATAACATCATAACCAGAATAACATGACAATCAACCTCATGACTAACATAAGCATAATGATCATAGTCAATAACATGCTCCATGACATAATCATACCCATCATAGATATCATACACATAATCATTGTAATCAAATATAACCATAACAGTGTAATAACATCATCATGCCTAAGCTAACATATCATAAAAAAATAGGAGAACATGCCATAATCATAAAACAATCCATGTACATGATTATAAAGTTAGAATATCATAAAATGACATGATACAAATGGTTTATGTCTCTCTCACTCTCATTAGTACATCTCACATCTTCAATATGTAGGTTGGAATCAAAAGACAAATGTACATATCAATAAAAAAATATACATTGCATAAGTCTCACTTATCATGGACCTATGGCATTAGAACTAGAACCACTTGCACCTACTCCACCAACTACTGATGGAACCCTTGATGCACCTACATATGTTGTCATAACTTCACATTGACCTAGAGTAGCCAATGCTAGTCTCCCTACTAAGCTGGTCCTGTACTCATCATACCTCATAGTATTAGGTAACTAGGTGAATACAATAGCCTCATAGTATCTTAGCTCCTCCACAGTAGTTGTATACCATGTTCTCAAAATTATGTGAGGTGTTCCTCCTCTTGTTACCATCAACCCTACCCTCTGACATAGAGCATCCCTCTCCTACATGGCCATCGTGAGGCTAGCCCTTGCCTAATACCACTCACCTATCAAGGTGGCAACCTATCCCTATAACATGGCTACTTACACCTACAAGAAAGTCACCTGGGCTTGTGCCACTACAAGGGCTACCATTATCTAATCATCTTCACCTCTATCCTATACCTATGTAGGATATAAATCTATAAGCCCCTACCCATCATCCCCTTAACCAAAATCTATAATTGTGTACCTCATTTGTTACCACCTTATATCTCTCTCTATGGCTATGACATCAATAAGAGCTCTAACTAGTAGATCCTCAAAATTAGGCAACCCCTCCTCTAGTTGGGGCTCTAGAAAAACCTACTCTGCATCCTCCCTCCTATAGTGAGGCACATCTAGAGGTATATCCTATAATAGTCAAACCTATCTCTAGACTTTATCTACAAGGATCTACTTGATCTCCCCATCTCATTACCATACACCCTTCACCATCTCTACAATGATAACATATAGTACCTATACCCTATCCATATAGGCCAATCCAAATATGGCCTCCATATGATATCTATAAAAACTAAGATCTCTAAGTAATCTTAAAACCACTTCACATCCTTGGCTCCACTACCAAGCCCTGACAGTGCAAGATGACCATGCCATCTCGTAAAACCAACTCTATAATTGGCCAATATGAATACATCCCATGAGAGCCCAAAGAATTTGGCAATTTGTATATGCTCATATGCCTAGCAATGGAGCACAAACCCAACATTGATGTTATATCATCACCTTGCTCTAAAATCTTAGAGATCTTTATAAATCTATACCAATAATATAAGGGCCCATCTGAATACCATGCCCCCTAGTAGCATCTTTGTCAATACTCCCAATAACAATGAAGGGAATTGGCCATTGTTTGAATCAAGAATATCAAAACATGATATACCCATCATCATCATCATGGTAATAAATCACCTATCATCTAGGGCCCTCTAATATAATAGCCCATAACATAGTCCTCTCATATGGAATTTAACCTCTATTCAATCCTTACCATATATCTAATCCATAAAATCATCATGCTCATCACTCTCCATGTGGTATATTAGTTCCCCCTAAATAAATAGCCATGTAATCCTATGGATGTCCTCTAGTAAAATAGACATCTCACTAATCAGGAACATAAAGGTGTTTATGGCCAGGTCCCATCTCTTAATAAATGCCACAATCATCAAGCTATCTTATGGTAAGTGTCGGTAGTGTCACATGGCCCCTAGGCTAATAGCCTCCATCTACCTCCACTTAGCATCTATCATATTATCTTGGCAGTTGGAAAATATTTTTGACACTCAATGCCTCATCTAAATCTACTCATGGGCCTGCACAATAATCCAACACTATTAATGTTTCTACTTAGCACTTACCCTAGACTGTTAACTTTTGAATCTCTATTTATGACTTAATCTTTTCACTTTTAAAACCCTTCTATGACATCTTAATAACCTATTTATTCAACCTTTTTTTGGCACACAAATCATCTAACTCACCTTACCAACCTATGTTTTTGACCTCTCCAATCTACTTAATGTTACATGATCCATCTCATCGTAACCTATCACTTGAACCATTCCTACCTTTCTTGCACTAGGGGTTGGTCTTCTGTTGGCCAATGTCAATAGTTCAAGGAAACATTGACAATTTTGGGGTCTCATTTGACCCCCTACATTAACCATTGATGGATAGGGTCTAACCATCAATGATTATTATGTAACCATCGATGATGAAACCTTACTACCTCTTCCCTCAATCCACATATAATCTTCTACAAAAACATCTAATCTACCAATTTTCCTACCTCATTCCTTATTATTTACCTTATTTCCTTACCTCCCCCATATTTTTATACCTAATTTTACCAATCTTTTCCCTATTTATAACCTAGGGCATCCTAACCTGGATCTATTATTTTCCCCCACCATTTTCTCCTTCTATCCTCTTCCTATAATTGTTTAAATTTTTTCATCACTCTATTATCCATATCCTATTCCAATTGAAAATAAAACCTACTTCATTCCACATTTAGTGGCATGGTCAGATCCTTCTCACCCCTCCTTAGCTACATCCTTATCATCTATCTATTTCTCACACACACCCTCACCTACTTAATAATCTCCACCTCTGCTTGATGTTCAACTATCTCAATCATACTAGAACACTCAGTCAAATTACAAAATTCAAATGAGGTAAATAATTCTTGGCTTTTCCTTTTTATTTTGTAGACTTCTAGGGTTTTACCTTAACCATCAATGGTTAGGTAATTGTCAATGGTTATCCTCAACCATCGATGGTTAGAGCACCCTAACCATCCATAGTTAGGTTTTTCCCCTTCTTTTCTTTTGGCTTCTCCCATCTAATCCTTTAACTTTTTCACCTACCCTTTTACCTGGAACTACATTTGGCCTGAAGTTCTTTTGGATATTACTGTCCTAGGAACTATGTAGGTAACATCCACTTGCCTTATGTAGTTAGAGTCAACTTAGCCACTTCTCCAACCAAACCTTACCCTTTCTACCCCATTACATCCTCTTTGATGTTGTTTACTTTTTACTAGATCTTTTCATGTATTTTACATCATCCTTCGATCATGCTAACCTATTTTTCCAAGTTTCCCATTCAACATTTATACCATCTACTACATGACAAAACCACTTGGGTTGTCTTACAAGAGCACTTCATTTCCTACATAACTACAACCTACCCAATTTTTCTTATATCAATTAAAAGGCCTAACCTAATTAGTCATAACCAATGCTATGGACTGGTTACCTTGTCTTATCTTTCTAGACCCTAACCTTATTTTTATAACTTTGGCAAATTTAGTCATTACATGATAATTGATATCATACTTTATGTGTGAGCTCATGTCTCCTTAACCAACTCAACCAGCTTATTTTACCTATCAAAACATGACTCGATTTCCTTTCAACCTCAATCATTTCCTAGTTTTAGGATGGGATACCTCCTCCTATGACTTGGGGCTACTAGACCCAGACCTTGACTAGCCTCTTGTTTTTGTTTTATAACTTGCCCATACTACATAATAAAAAGGGGAAAAATTTAGACACCTAAAAACTACACATAATATTGTTTAGTGTCACCCCACCTTTATAATGATAACTAGGCCCATTTATGAACTTAACTTTATCAAACCCATTTTTTTATCATTTAAACCACCTTTTTCACCCTTTTCTACCAATTTTTCCCCTAGCCTACAAACTGTCGATTATTAGGGTAACCATCGACGGTTAGCCTAACCATCGATGGTTATGTCCCCTCTTTAGCTTTAACTAACTTTAAAGTATGCCAACTCTTTGTGTGAGATTGTAAAATTTCCAAATAACAACTTGTCTTTAAAACAAAACTTTTAAAGTTATGAAATCACGTAGTTTTACCCTTGATCAAATTAGCAACTTCTTTCATCTCATTTAGTAATGTCTACCTATAAAATAATTAGAAGAGCAATTTATGAGGGGGATTTATCAATTATTAGGTATTCAAGATTTCTTGTAGGTATTCATCATCCATATTAGTGAGCAAACATCATCACTCAAGATCTGAATCTCTATCAAAATCACTCTAGAAGTCATAAAGCACTATCACTCTAGCCACATCACTCCAAACTTCTTCCACTTGGTTATAAGTAGTTTGTGCTTATGTTATATCATTTATCTATTTTTAGTACCATTACCTTACTTGGTCTACTAGTACCTCATTTTCCACTTTTTATCCTTGTATCCACCTCTATTTCCCCAAACACCTATTTATATTTTCTGATTTATTCACCTCCAAGTTTACATAGGTAACCACTAACAATTTACCTCAACCACCGATGGTTTACCCTAACCACTGACAATTTCTTATGGTAGTATTTTCTAGAAAGAAATTTTCACCCTTATACCTCCAATCAAACCCCACTTTTTGTGTTTCTCTCTAATATAGGACCTTTTTTTATTTTTTGAACCAGACCACAACCATTTTATCATCTAAATTTGATCATTTTCTTCAATATGCAAGTTATCATTTATTAATAGTATGCATGTATTTTATTATCATTGAATATAAGTATCTTCTATTATCATTTTAGACTTGATTGTTATAAAAGTGGATTGATAGCCTCCTAGCAAGCCTTATGCTTCTTAGATCTAGTGTACGCTAGGTAGTCCACTAAACCAACCATCTAAAAAACCCCTTTCAAGTGTTTGTGCTACTTGTAGGTTATTCCTTCCTAGCTAAAGAGGAGTTCTCACTTTCATCTAGATTCATGCATGCATTCTACTAGGTATTCTTATACACACCCTAATCACTAGATTCATTTTATTTATTTTCAAAATTAGGAAATGAAAAAAATAAACTAACACACAAGTTGATATATGTTAATTTTTTAATAGTTTTAAATGATTGGAATTAAAATTAAAATATCTAGGCTCACCGATTCACCCCCTCTCAGTGATTTTACCTCTAAAAATATCTATTATATAAAAATATTAAAACCCTTTAATAATAATAAACTTCATATAGTTTAAGAAATAATAATCATATAATTATCTCAAAATTCATGGAATATAAAAATGTAAGTTTCCTAATTTCCAGGTGGAATCTATTTGTAGATGGAATTAGATACTCAAGCATAAAGGTGTTTCACATTGAAACTAAGGCACAATTGATCTATGCTAATGATAGCCTTTAAAAATAGTGAAGGTTCATGATTATCCTAATAAACATAATGGCTCATATTTATAAATATTCTTAAATCAATATGGCTATCATGATATCCATATTTTTGGTATTATTAATTATCCTTGACTAGGAGATTTTATTTTTAAGTCACACTACATGTTAATCTAAACCATAGTCTTAATACCATGGTCTAAATTCCCAGTCAATATTTTAACCAAGGTAATAATTATTTCAACCAAATATTGACATATAAAAATGGGATATTACATCTTCCCCCCTCAGAAAAGACATCATCTTGATGTTTTAGTCAATCATATGATTGAAATAGAAGACAAATTTTAAATAGCTTCCTCATAATATTATAACTATACAATTGATTAGGTATTAATTTTTGAACTTGAGTTTTCAAATTTTGGATGAATCCCTTTAATTTAACTCCTCATAAATGGAAACCAACATGTTTCCTAATTGATAGGCTGACTTAAGGCTTATTTAACCTAAAATCTTACCCTTGCTCCCTACAAGACTTAACTAGTTTCTATTATAAAATTAATTACTAAAAAGTTAAATATTAAAATTATCAGCATGATTGTAATGCATATCCATTTACACCACCTCATTATATAGTTCACAATTTTAGACATTTACTATAGTAGTTTTGATTATGCATAATTCTACATTAATATAACAATAATTTCTCACAAAGAAGCATATACCATAAGAGTACACAATGATTCATAATTTTATATTTTAATAGTACAATCTTTATTAGCCTTAAGTACACAAATGTACATATTAACATACAAAACAATAAATGCATCCACTTATTATAATTATGTATATTAAATGCTTTTTATGATGTAGCCTTAGTTGTCTTTATAAAATCATAAAATGATGTTTATTTTCATATATCCAATTGGTATCATTATTAGATTAGTTCAATCCTAGTGAAAATCATAATGATAAAATCAGACATTACTAAATAATATGACACTACCTTCAGTCAGTGTTGAATGACATAATAAATTGATGTATTAAAAACGTTTATTAGTTTATTTATAGATAAACTCTCACATAACCATGATTAATCAACAATGTTTAATTCTAATAAGCTATTACCATGGAAAGATTCATTACCTAAAATCTTCCTCCAACCTCATCTCCCCACTAGGAATGAGTCTTTCACACATCTCCTCACTAAGAGGGGTTCATTGCACATCTCCCCATTAGAAGTGTGGTTATTATAATAATGTGTTGTAAAATCACTATCACATGAAATATTAATCACATACTATTGGAAGAACAATGACTAAGAATGAGGATGAAATAGTCTCTTAAAACTTTCTTTCATATGTACTTTAACATTCCTTGAACCTTCAAAGAAATATAAAGATATAAAAATGCATAAAGATTCATTCACATGAGCATAACATAAGAAAGCACACATATGAGTGAGAAAACCTCAAGGGGAAGAAAACCCACTAATCCCTATAAATGTAATATAGTCCTATAATCCAAAACATAAAAATTAAGTTAAGCACAAACTCCACATGGAGGACCAACCCCAACTAACTTTATACCAACCCAACTAGGCTTTAGTAAACACCAACTTACAAGGAGGTACAAACCCCCTAGATGAATCAACACCAAAATAGCCACCTAAAACATTTGATCACCTTTAGAATACCTTATTTCTCATATAACATATAATGATCACTTTCTTCTCTCTATTTTATCCCTCCCAAACTACCTTCTAGGCTTCTTCCCTCATCTAGGCCTTTTTAAGATAGATTAGGTCATATGACCTTGATATTAATATATAGAACCCATAATATATATTCATGTTAGTTTATATTCACCCTTATAATGGTATGTAAGACCTAATTTAACTCTTTAGAGTGTTATATCCTTTTATTTCACTCACTCATGCTCTAACTAGACAATTAGGCACATTAGGCCTTATTTTTATACTAGGCTCTTGTTCATACAACTCTTGGTCAATGATACACACTTTTCCACTTAGATATTAAACAAAATAGACCTTAACACAAGTCAAAAACATGAATAAATCAATATATTAGGTATTATAAATCTCAAATGGACCAAATCCTTATTTAGGCCTTAAGGAGACCCAATTCAATCAGGCATTCATTAGTACATGCTACCCTTTGATCTTCTTAGAGCAATTTAAAAATTCATACACATTAGAAACACTTCATATGATACTAAAATAGACCCCTAATAATCAAATATTAGGTCCATGACACCTTTTACCTCTAGTCACCACTTGAAACACACCATTAGTATTGTTTACATTAGGCCTTCACACACATAGAAAGCTCTATCTTGAAAAACTAAAGATAACACAAAGTTTAGACACAAAACCATAATAATAAAACATATACATGAAACCTAAATTACCAAAAAAAAATCATGAAAATAATTATACTTCATTACATTTTTCAAAAGGACTCAAAAACACTCTTAGAACTTGCTCACTTAGAACTACCAATTTTCCTCAAAGACCAATCACGGTGATAATTGTTGACCAAATTTCACCTATAGGTCAAATTGGGAACCCTATAGGTAAAAAATTGAATTTATAGGTTTATATAGGGTTTAATATTACATCATTAGGTGCACTATATGTTATCTTATGTCATTTTATATCACATTAGCCTTGGTCATTAGTCATATTAGCTAATGTATCATTTTGAGTCATTTTGCAGTCATAATAGGGAATTAAATGAGTAGTAAGATCTCATAGGGAAAATTTAAGATGTAAAAAGGATATTTTACATGACATGTGTCCTATTATGTCTTAAATAACTATTTCTAACTGAATATGGTAGGTGTTTCAAAAGATAGAGTAGTTTTCTTGGGAAAAGAGAAAAGTTTGGCACTTATATGACCCATGGAGAAGTGTTCCACATGGGGTAAGGTCATGAGACAACTATAAAGCTTCCTCATATCCATTTACATGATTTAAGTACTATATAATTGTCAAGATAGGGATAAAACCATTTTACTCCTTTTTCACCCATCTAGGCACACAAAACCAATTTTTAGGTCTGTACTTGGCATGGATAGTTGGAGAAATTATAGGACAAAAACCTTTGGAAGGTGAAATTATACTAAGAGAGATTCATTTCTATAAAAATATTCTTAAGGATGGTGGCATTTTCTTTGTGAACCATACTCATGAAGTTGATTATGTTTTTTTACTTTTTAATCTATACACCCTATAGTTTTTTCCTTGGTTTGAAAATTTTCATACAATTCACTTATTGAGAGTGATTCTATATGATATTTACTCCCTCCTAAAATTGTTCAAATCATCTCATGTTACAAGAGGATACACCATTCTATGTTACATGTAGTTTTTCACCATTTTCAAGATCTTTAAGTTTTGATCATGATTATAGAGGGTTGTGATTTTTCATTATCATGTTTTCAATGTCCTCTTAATCCCTTCACCTTCCAATCTCATTCTTAAAGAAAATTATCTATGAGGGTGCAATCATAGCTAGTATGAAGTTAGCTTATTATATGACTACTATATAAAGTTAGTTGGATGAACTATGTAAAGATATAAGACATGTCCATGGAGGTATTTTTATATCCTTTATAGTTTGAATACATCATTTGAGCATGAAAAAATATGATAAACCCAAGTGACACCATAGAAAGTATGAGAAGATAGGTTTTAGCATGCACATAGTTAGGCAACCATCAATGAACATGTACAAGTGCCTCTATGGAAACAAAATATGTTGAAAGGGGTATTTTGAGCTAAGAGAGGTTTTTTAAAATGGGAAAAGTCTATTTGAAACTTTTGGAAAAGGACAAAAATTCATTAAAGATCATAAACTTTTTACACTGTCCAAGTTTGTCTCACTGCCTATGTGTGTAAATAATCACCTATATGAAGATGAAATATTTGGAAAACATGATTGAATGGTTTTTATCCCATCAAGGTTGAAATCAAACAATTTAAGAGGTTATAATGGTATTTTAGAGGGATCAAATGGTCAAAACAGTGTTCATTTCCATCCTCATCTTCACTACCTATAGACATAGGAATAACCACCTACAAGTGGCCTTGATAGAGAGTTGAGAGGTCATTATTGAGCTTTGAAGCATGAGATGAAACCATATTTGATGTCATATTATGAGGGGAGATCATGAATTCCCCTTTTTAATTGCTAGTTTTATAAGCAAATATTGTAAATCACCTTCAAAGAAAGTGACTCCAAGTTCAAGGATCAAATCCCTAAAGGTCTAGAACAAAGGCCTAAAGAATTTTTGTGAGGTTCATTCAAAAAGGGTTCCAATAGTTTTAAGGCATCTAGGTTACTAAAATATGTATCTTATAGTAAGGACAAGAAATCCATAAAGTTTTAAGGTTAGATTAACAATGGAGATTGGTTTTCTTAGGCCTTAAAATTGGTTACCAAAACACTAAACTCCTTCATTAACATCTACAGGTTTTAAACCTTTTGAGTGATCATTGATGCCTTAAGGAGCAAACAAAGCATATTATCATGTTTTAATGAACCAATGGAGTGAAATACAAACCATGAACATGAATATCATTATTAAAACTTTGTTATTTAGGGTTTTATCCTTAAAATACACCTACAAGCTTCATTTTCATCACAAATGTAACACTACAGGCTGGTTATAAGTTATCATGAAGCTTGAGGTCAATAACTTGAGGACAAACCTTATTCAAAGCATAAAAGGAACAAGTATAGCTACAAAATGATGTGGATAGTTTCAAATAGGACTTAAATCATGTAATAAGGTCTAGATCAGATGAAGGATAGCTATAAGACCCCTCATAGTCAACTATAGTTGACTATGAAGGGCAGAGAGCAAATGAAAGGAGATTATTGAAGAAAGTATAGCTCAAAAATGGAATGAATATGTACAATCACTTACTAAATGGTCTTAGAAGGTGTAATAAGGACCAATTCAACGTTTATAAGGTCTAATTTATACATTCACATCTGCAGGTGCCCTCCAAACCAAGGTAACATAATCAAGGTTATACAAAGTCTTGACTGGTCAAGGTATGGGAAAGAATATGTAAGGATATGAAGTGTTAGAGATACATGTGACACCTTAATAATGATATTTATGGTCTCTATAATCTATTTTCATGAAAAATAAGTAAGGAAGGAGCCCCAAATAAGTAACACATAGTCCATTCCCTTAATCATGCACACAATCTATCATATAAGGAGTTTGTTTTGGGTTCTGGAGAGATTGGAGGGTCAAATGGCCTAGTGGATGGATACAATTTTGTGTAGGAGGTATACATAAATTCCATAATCCCCTAAAATATCCACCATTATTTTACAAATCTTGTCTCAAATAAAGGGCACTCCCCTTATGCACAAAACCTATAACCTTGAAGAATGAGAGAAAAATATGGACCAAAAGTTGATTTAACCTTAAGGAGAGGTGTATAAAGTTTAATGACACCTATGAAAACATGATAAATCAATGAGAAAATATGAATCTTAACAAGGTGTCCTAGACCATCATGTTTGTAAGCAAGCTGATTGGGTAGGGTTCTAGCCTAAGCTGAATGGTAGACCAATGACACTTCCAACCTTAGTTTTAGGTTCCAATGAAATAGGACATGGTTGTTCAATATTTGTTTTGTATACATAGCTAGGATAATACATTTTGGGATTTAAGGTGAAGACTAGCCTATTAGGCATGGCTAAGCCTAGAAGCTAAATGGGGAGTCATTCTCACTTTTCACATGAGGTGAGAATTATAACCTATTTTATCTTATTTTTAGGGTCATAAAAGATGTGTTAAAGTTATTGGGATTTATGGGAAGCATAAAGAAATCCATTTTTGAGCTTAAGACAACCTCAGACCTATGAAAATGGAATAAACAAACTTGAATAAGTACTTTGAGTGATAATATCCCTCTTGATGCTTTACATGGGAGTTAAATAAGATTAGAGGAATTAATAGAAGTCCTAAAAAACCTTCTTGTGATTTTTTTTTTGTAATTTTTATGTCCCATCTTTATGAATGAATCTTAAGAGCATGAAACAAGCCTAAACCCTCCAAACCCCTTACTAGTGACCAGGTTGTGGAAATGGAGTTAGAAAGATACTATAATAACATAGTTTGATTAGGATGATGATTCAAGGTTTTATAAGACTTAGTAAACCTACTCATAATACTTTTGAGTTGTATATAATTATATGGACAAGGTAGAAAATAGGGTACTTTTGATTATTTTGTGAATTGTATAGGTTATAGGGACTTTAAAGGGATGAAACCAAATTTGGAGGAAGATATAGAATTTGGATAACCCCTCATGTTAATTTTACACTTCAAAAAAACTCCTAAGTTTTCAAACAATAGCTCTCATCTCAGCTAGTCAAAACTGGCATAGTGGACATGATTGTGAGAAGTGTGAAAACTTTAAGTGGATGAATTTTTAAGTTATGTCTAATACTTATAAGGACATGGAGGGTCTTTATAAGTGTATTAATCTCCCTCCCATGTATTTTCATGGAAAAATTAATCCTTTGAAGCTAAGTTTTCAAGGTGTGGGAAAGAGGAGTTTCTTAGACTACAGATGATGATAACTCATTTCCATATGATTCCAAATGACCAAGACTGAAACCAATACATGGGGAGGCATGTTTAAAATACTTCCCTATAATTACAATCATAAAACCCATCTATAATTAGTTTTTTTATGTTCAAATAGGTCTAAATCATGAAGGTAGTTTTCTAAGCTAGAATGAGAACTTTTATTCCAGTTTTCATGAGTTGCATGCCTTGTGTGGCCACTTGTCTCTTCTAAACTTACATGGTTTATCCCACATACTCTTTTAGTGAACAATTAACTCTTTTTATTATATTTAAAATTTTATTTGTGACCCTTGGACTTCTCTCTTCTCCTCTCTCTCTCAAGTTTTATAAGAACTAGCCATTTTGGCCATTGTTACTTATGCTCCACCTAAGTATGGTGAAGCCCTACTCATTTGCATACCATTCAATCAATAAGAATAATAATTTTTACCTCTTACATGACTATTATTAGTGTTCTCATTTGTAATATTTGATCTTTCATAAGTGATAAATCTTATTTCCTTAGCATGGTTGTCTCATTATTTCACCTATTTACAGTTGGAAAGCTTCTTCTTGTAGGGTATATGAAATATTCTAAGAAGTTTCAAGGTTGACTGAGTTAGTATATTAACTAGTACCATTCAAGGCCTCTTATCTATTCCTCTTATCCTAAACATTTGTCCATAACCTCATAATATAATATTGATGTGAGAAGATGTAGATTGGAGAAGTGTATGTTTGGTTAGTCTCTTGGTTTCATGTGTAACATGCATCTAGTTGGAAGTCATCAACTTATTTGGTGTATCACCTCCATTAGGATAGTTTGATTTCAATTTCCTTTCTCGCTTCCCCCCCCCCCAAATTTTAGGTATATTAGTGATCCAAAGTGGTACATCAAGGGAGCTAGACCTATCTAGAGATTTACCTCATTTATATGCTACCCACAAGCCTAGAGGTGTTTCAATTATGCCACTTAGATGAGGATAGCTAAGTCATCTTATCAAAGGGCAAAAATACAAGTGATAATAGTTTTTGGCATGCCTAGTGAGACTCTTGGTCCAAAAAGTTTAAATATTTTTGGTGTTGTCTTTCAATAATTAACCTTTGGAGGCATCTATCCAAGCACCAATGGCAATTCCAAAGTTATATTAACTATTCAAGTAGCCTAGGTTTTCCTTTGAAGATTTTTGGTAATATTTTCTTTGTGTTTTTTCTTCCCAATGAAGTTTCATGGCAAATTTTAGTGTTGAACACTATTTTACACAAGTTAGTGATACATATTTAGCTTATGGCACTCCCTATCAACCTTGGTGTGATTCTCAAAAATATAACTATGACCATTATCAATATTATCATGATACTTATTATCACTATAATTATCCTTATCATGATTTGTATCAATCTTATAATCAACCTTCTTAATTTCTTGCTCCTCTTAGTCCACCTAGCCACTTCTCAAGTCAATCCATTTCCCCCTTAAAGCAAACACTCTTGGGCTATAATAGGTATATGTTAGATCTTGACACATAAAGGGGACATGGTCTAGATATTCCTAGGCATCTCATTCATAAGGTGAGAGATGCATTATAGCTAGGTAAAAGAGAGTGGGCATATATTGAGAGAGCTCATTGGAAAAGGCTCACAAGTGAGATGCTAGATGTGACTGGCCTAGTCTCATCCTTGGAAGATAGGCTAAAAACTCATGAGAAGTAGCCTCACCAAATCTATTAACCTTCATATCCACTTACCCAACATTGTTATCAACCATACATGGTTCCCACTTATGAACCAATCAATCTTATCAAAGTCATCTTTTTCTCAATCAATTGGAAGAGAGATTTGAAAAGAGAAACCTTATTTTTGAGGCTAATATTGATAGGCCTACTGAGTTAGATAACATGCAT
Organism: Torreya grandis; assembly: GCA_037957365.1. Taxonomy (NCBI): domain Eukaryota; kingdom Viridiplantae; phylum Streptophyta; class Pinopsida; order Cupressales; family Taxaceae; genus Torreya; species Torreya grandis. The sequence continues at coordinate 1,158,746 of JARHVA010004303.1, forward strand.
ATGTATCAATCTATGTCATTAGAAAAAAAATTGAAATCTAAGCCCTCATTCCCCTCTCCAATTACATCCCCACCTTAAGAAGTGACCCTTAGATATGAGATTCTAAGTTGGAGATAAGGTGAGGAATCCAAGCCTAAGGAGATTCCAAGTTTCTTGAATACTACATCCACTCCTCAAGTTTCATCACTAACTAAAAAATAGACTCCTAATCCTAACATCATAATCTATAGTAAGGTAGTGGAATCATGGGGCAATAAAGAAGTTAAATGTCTAGATAAGGAGTGTGAATTTGAGAGAGAGCTTGATCCTATGCAAGCCCATCCCACCCTTCCTCAAGAGACCTTTTGTCTTCCAAGTCAACCCTATTTTACTCCTAATCTTAATTAATATTCCTATGAAATTCAAGAGAGACTTTCCCAAGAGAACCTAGCCAAGCAAATTGAAGATTTAGAGTCAAGGATGAAATTATTGAGTCAAGGTATGATTGAAGGTTTAGACCCAAAAGAGTATCATATGCCTAAACACACCCAATATAACCTCCCTCAAGATATTTATAAAGTTAAATAAAATGCGGATGAATTTATTTTAAAATGGAAGGAATAAAACCAATCCATTTTATCCCAAGGTTTGCTTTCCCTTCTTCAAAATCTTCCAAAATAATCCTTTATATTTCACCCTCAATCTAATTTTGAGTTCTATGTGCCACTTCCACCAAATAGTTAATATTGTCCTCACCCCATCACTCTTTACCTTGATGGAAATATGGTATGGTAAATTAAAGAGGATAATATGGTTGACAAAAAATTAGAACTCTTGATTTTATAAATCATATCTCCTTGGCAGCCTCATTGGGATAAGTCACATGATTTCAATATGCCTAGTCTTGGCATCACTAATAAGGAAAAAGAGATGGAAGATCTTGTAGCCCTTTAAGAAGACCCTACATCTGATCAATTTTTTTTGGATGATCATCTCAAGCATGAAGATGAATGTGATATTAAGAATGGAAAACAATTTCAAGTCATCCCTAAAGAGGTTGTAGTCTTAGAAAACTCTCTTGAGACCAAGATAGAATTTTTTATTCTTGAAGATGATCCAATACATCAACCTAATTTTTAAACACCCTCATATTCATTGGAACTTGAAGAATACAAAATTGATGACCTCATACATCAAGAAGATAAGATTGAAGAGGTAGTGGTTCTAGATGATAAAGAGGATAAAGATGATTGATAGCTATAAATGAAGTTCTTTCAAGAGCTTGAAGAGCTTAGCCAAGTTGAGGTTCAAGTACATGATGAGGTGAATAAATATTCTTCCATGGAGGAAAATGACTAATATTGGGTAGAATATGAAAATCTCCTTAATGATCTATAATAACTTTAAGCTAAGAAGAAACCCAATCATATTGAGAGCACTATGGAAATCATGCCTTGTTAAAATACCATTGAAGGTTATAATTGAGGATAAATATGAGAAGTTTGAGGTTTTTTGGATGAAATAAGAGTTAATTTACATATCTAAACTATTTGGAGCTTCTTGGTTCTCATTGAACATCATGCTAATGAAGTTGGAAAATGTCATGAAAAAGTTGGAGGTGTCAATGTCAAGGATTAAAAGACTATATGTCTCATTCATTACTTCATGTCATTAAGAAATAAAGGTTCAAAACTTAACATTTGATCTAGGAGGGAGTTTTAAACTCAATTTAGATAGTGTTTGAATCAGTTTGTTTAGTTTGGTGTGTGTGTTCCATAAGTGCTCATGAAGCACATGTGTGTTTGATTTTGCTTTGTGTGTGTGTCTTTTGTTTTGTGTGGCCGATGTAGTCATTAGTATTATCTTGATCAAATATTATTGTAAAAGTCCTCTTTTTGTGTCTTAGAATTTAAATGACTCCCTAATCCCAATAGATTGATAAGGCTATTGGTCTAGTTAGTATAGCAAGCATGTTACCCCTATGAGTCACCAATTTGTTGACCAAATTTAACCTATAGGTCAAATTAAGAGCCTTATAGGTAAAAAATTAAATTTATAGGTTTATATGGAGTTTAATATTATGTCATGAGGTGTACTATAGGTTATTTTATGTCATTTTATATCACATTAGCCTTGGTCATTAGTTATATTAGCCAAAGTATCATTTTGAGGTCAAAATAGGACATTAAATGAGTTGTATAGCCTCCTACATAAATTTGAAGGTTTAAAAAGGTTATTTACATTACATGTGTCCTAATATGTCTTAGGTAACTATTTATTACTGAAAGTGGAAGGTGATTTAAAAGAAAGAGTACTTTTCTTAGGAAAAGATAAGAGTTTGGCACTTATATTACCTATGGGGAAGTGTGGCATGGGTAAGATAATGAGATTAATATTCATATTCCTTAGATCCATTTTCATATTTGAATTACTATATAAGTTTCAAAATTTTGATAAAACCATTTTGCTCTTTTTTCACCTTTTTAGGCACATAGAACCAGTCTTCAGGTTTGTACTTGGTATGGAAAGTTGGATAACTTCTAGGATAAATTTTTTTTTGATGTGAAATTAAAATTTTATAGATTAATTTCCATAAAAATATTTAGAATAATGGTGTAATTTTATTTATGAACCATCCTCATGAAGTTGACTATGTTTTTTTACTTCCTAATATATGCACCCTATGGGATTTGCCTTGGTTTTGATAGGTCCACACAATTAACTTGCTAAGATTTATTCCAAATTATTTTTAATCCATAATAAAATTATTCAAATTATTTTTCTTATTATTTAAATGTGTTTTGATATTCAAATCATCTCATGTTGCAAGAGGATACACCATTTTATGTTACAGGCAATTTTTCACCATTTTAAAGTTATTCAGGTTTTGATCATGGTTATAGAGGGTTTTGATAGTTTAATTATAACTTTTTCAATTTATTATAAATCACTTCACCTTCCAATATCATTCTCTAGTCAAATTCTCTATGAAGGTGCAATCATAACTAGTATGCAGTTAGTTTGTTATATGACTACCATATACAGTCAGTTAGATGAACTATGCAGGGATATAAGACATGTACATAGAGGTATTTTATATAATTTATAGGTTTAATACATCACATAATAATTTAAAAATAGGATAAAGTGAAGTGACACCATAAAAATCATGAGAAGACAGATTTTAGTATGCACACAGTCACACAACCATTAATAAACATGTACATGTACCTCTATGGAAACCAAATATGTTGAAAGAAGTATTTTGAGATGAGAGATGTTTTTTAAAATGGTAAATGTATATTTGAAACTTTTTAAAAAGGAACACAATTCATTAAATCCCATAAACCTTATACACTGCCCAAGTTTGTCTCACTACCTGTGTGTAAAAATACTCACTTATAGGAAGATGAAATATGGGGAAAAACATGCTTTAATGGTTTTTAAACCCTAAAGGTTACACTCACAAAATTTACGAGATTATAATAGTATTTTAGATGGATTAAATGGTCAAAACAATTCTCAGTAGCATCCTCATCTTCAATGCATACAGACATGGAAGTAACCACCTATAGGTGGCCTTGTTAGAGAGTTGAGAGGTCATTTTAGAGCATTGAAGCATGAGATGAAATCCTATTTGACATCCTATCATGAGTTGAGATCATGGATACCCATTTTAAATGATATTTTGATAATAAAATATTTTAAATCACCTTCAAAGGTAGTGACTACAAGTTTAGGTATCAAATCCCTAAAGGTCTAGAACAAATGCCTAAAGAATTTTTGTGAGGGTCATTAAATAAGGTTTCCAACACTTTTAAAGCATATAGGTGACTAAAATTTGTATCTTATATCAAGGAAAAAAACTCCACAAATTTTTAAGGGTATATGAGCCATGGATATTGGTTTTATGAAGCCTTAAATTTGCCTACCAAAACACTAAACTCCTTACTAACATTTATAGGTTTTGAATCTTTTGAGTGATCATTGATGCCTTGAGGAGAAAAAAGCATATTATCATGTTTAAATGACCCTATGGAGTGAAATACACACCATGAACATGAATATCATTAATAAACCTTTGATATGTAGGATTTTATCCTTAAAATACACCTACAAGCTTCTATTTCCTCACAAATGTAACCCTCCAGGCTAGTTATAGGCTATCATGAAGCTTGAGATAGATACCTTAAGGACAGACCTTACTCAAAGAATATAAGGAAATATAATAGATATTATATTTTGGATAGTTTTTAAGAGGACTTAAATCATGTAATAAGGCCTAGATCAGATGAAGGACACCTATAGGACCCCTCACAGTCAACTATAGTTGACTGTGAGGGGTAGAGAGAAAATGAATTGAGATTATTAAATAAAGTATATCTAAAACATGGAATGAATAGGTTTAAACACTTAAAAAAATGTATTTAAATGTGTAATAGAGACCAATTCAAGGTTTCCAAGGTCTAATCCATACATTCACACCTACAAGTGCCCTCTAAAACAAGGAAACATAGTCAAGGTTATACACAGTCTTGACTTGTTTGGGTATGAGAAAGAGTATGTAAGGAGTTAAAGTGTTAGAGATAAATATGAAAAATTAATCATGAAATTTATGGTCTTCATAATCTATTTTCATGAAAAATAAGAAAGGAAGGATCCCTATACAAGAAACACACAGTCCATTCCCTGAATCATGCACACAGTCTATCATAAAAGGAGTTTATTTTGGGTTTTTGAGAGATTGGAGGGTCAAATGACCTTGTGTAAGGATAAAATTTTGTGTATGAGGTATTTATAAATTTCATAATCCCCTAAAATATCTAACATTGTTTGAGGAATCATGGGAGTGCCCTCTATTTTATCTCAGACAAAGGGCACTCCCCTTATGCATAAAACCTATAACCTTGAAGAATGAGAGAAAAATATGGACCAAAAGTTGATTTAACATTGAGTATATGTGTATAAAGTTTAATAAAACCTATGAAAACATGAGAAATAAAGAATAAAATATGAAGCTTAATAGGGTATCCTAGACCATCAAGTTTACAACCAGGCCCATTGGGGAAGGTTCTAGCCTAAAGCCAAATGGTAAACCAATGACACTTATAACCTTATTAATAGGTTATAATGGAATAGGAAATGTTTTTAGAGTCATTTAATAGGTGTTAAAACTCTTTTTTATACATATCTAGGATAATCCATTTTGGGCTTTAAGGTGCAAACAAGCCAACTAGGCATGGCTAGGCCTAAAAGCCAAATGGGAAGTCATTCTCACTTTTCACATGGGGTGAGAATTATAAAATATTAGGGTATGATTTTTGGGTCATGAAATATGTTTAAAATCTATTGTGATGTAGGGGAAGCACAAATAAATCCATTTTTTAGCTCAAGACAACCTCAAACCTGTGAAAATGGAAGAAACAAGCTTGAATAAGTACTTTGACTGCTCGCATCTCTCTTGCTTCTTTGAATGGGGGAAAAATAAGTTTAGAAGAGTTATCATAGGTCATATAAAACATTAATGTGGAATTTTTTTTCATTATTAATGTCCCATGTTTATGAATGAATCTTAAAAGGGTGAAACAGGCCTAAACCCTCCAAAACCCTTGCTAGTGACTAGTTTGTGGAAATGGAGTTGGAAAGCTATTATAATGGAATATGTTATTAGGATGATTATTTTAGGTTGTATGATATTTATTCAAGATAATCCCCATACTTTTGAGTTGTATTAAACTATATATACAAGGTAAAAAATAGGGTACTTTTGATTATTTTGTGTATTATATAGGTTCTAGGGACTTTCAAGGGATGAGACGAAATTTTTAGGAATATATATACTTGGGATAACACCTCATGTAAATTTTAATATTAAAAAAACTCCTAAGTATTAAAATAATATCTTTCATCTCAACCAGTCAAAACTAGCATAGTGGACATGATGGTGAGTAGTGTGAAAACTTCAAGTGGATGAATTTTCAAAGTGTGCCTGATGCCCCTAAGGCCATAAAAGGTCTTAAAAAATTTCATCCACTCCATCCCATATATTTACATGGAAAAATGAATCCAAATTAGAATCCAAGTGTGCAAGGTGTGGGAAGGAGGAGTTTCTTATACTATAGATGATCATAGATCATTTTTAGATGATTCCAGATGACTAGGGATAAAACCAACTCATGGGGATCCATGTATGAAATCCTTCCCTCTCATTATAATCATGATACCTATCCATAATAAATTTTGTGACATTCAAACATATCCAAATCATGAAGGCTATTTTTTGAGCTAAATTGAGAACTTTCATACCACTTTTCATGAGTTTCATGCCTTATATGGCCACTTGTCTCTTTTAAACTTGTATGGTTCATCCCAAATCCTTTTGTCATGAAAAATTAACTTCTTTTCTCACCTTGACAAGTGTCCTTGTGACCCTTGTAATTCTCTCTTCTACTCTCTCTCTCAATTTCTATAATAACTAACCATTTTGGCCATTGTAACTTATGATCCACATAATTATGGAAAATACCTGATCATTTATATACCATTTGACCAATAATACTACTTATTTTTACCTCTTCCATGACTAATCTTAGTGTGTTCATTTGGAATGTTTGATCTTGCATAAGTGATGACTCTTGTTTCCTTAACATGGTTATCTCATTATTTCACCTATTTAAAATTGGAAAGATTCTCATTTCATGTCATATGAATTTTTTTAGGAATTTTCAAGGTTGATTGAGTTAGTTTAAGTGTCATTGGTCTATAATAAGAGTGAGTGAAAGCTACAAGAAACCCCTTGTTTCTCATATTTTTAATGTAAAAGGCAAGGTTAACAAACTCAAATCATGAAAATTATTGGAGGATGATGTGTGAGACTTTTATTTTATGTTAATTTAAGTTTTTTAGTATTTTATATACTTAAAATATTTTAAATTAGACATGGAAGTTGGCCTATCACTAAAAAGGCCTAATGAGAAAGACACTAAAAAAAGTAGGTATAAGTGATAATAAGATTAGGCATGGGTTGAGGTGGATTAGGTATGGTTTAAAATGAATGGTATTAATATTAAATACCTATATAACACATACCCTTTGAATATAATATTCAGATATGCTAATATAAAAGCATAAAGTTACTCTCAAAGTGACTTATCTAACACAGTGAGGTCTGTGTAGGGTAAAGACATGAGATTGGTTTATGAGACTAATATTGATATTGAAAATTGTAATATATATATTTAAATATGTTATAATGATTATTAATTATCATATTAACCCCTTTTAATTTCATAAACGTGTTCAAATAGGTGTTTTAATTCTTGGTTTCCATGATTGTTTTTTGGAGTACTTAAGCAATTTGTTTTGTGTTAGTCAGAATGATGTTCCTGAGTCATTATGCATAGAATTGAAGAATAAAATTTGAATTAATTTATTATATAATCCTAATATATTCATTTTAATTTATTTTTATTCATGATAAACTCCTATCAAGGTGTGAAAAGTCAAAGGTTATTGATTGGGTTTTGAAGCCTATTTGTAGTTCCAAATGAGCATATAAAAGTTACCAGTTTGAGGTATTTTTCCATATATGGTGTAGTATAATGGAAATTATTATGAATATGAGGTCATTTAATTAATATCTATGTTATTTTTTTATTTTTTTATTTGGAAAATTTGAGTGTATGCTTCAAATTTTCATGATAAATTTTATAGCAGTGAGAAGGGATAATCGTGAGTAGGCTTAATGTCATGGCTCAAGGAGTGAAATATATTAAATGGTGTTGGGTATAAAAGGTGCAAATATAATGGGTATAATTTAATTTTGTGTGAATTTTTTAATCAATTTGATGAGGCTCAAAATTTTCCAAGGTGATCAAGGTGAAATGTGTGCCTTGAGAAGGCCTAATTGCATTAGGTCTCTATTAGGCCTAATGGTGGTTTTGGTCCTTATGAGTGATGAACGACCTATGTCATGGGTGTTTAAATTATGAAACATGTTTTTTGATCTATTATAAGGGTGATAAAATTATGTATAGGTTTGTTTCCAACTAAGGTGGGTGAGAGAAAGAAGCAAGTATAAAAAGAAGGTTTAATAAGCCTAATTTGACTAGTTAGAATATTGAGGGAATGAAAAAAATGATATAGAGGTTTAGAAACTAGGTAAAAGGATTTAATATCATCAAATAGGTGTGTTTAATATGTCGTGAATTTATAATAGTGATTATATAGATGATGATCAAGGTTATATGACCTAATTCTATCAAGAATAGGGCTAGTTGAGAGAAGAGGCCTAATAGGTTGTTTGAAGGAGATAAAAGAGTGAGAAGAATAAAATAATGGGATAATCATAATTTAAGTAAGAAAAAAGTGTCCAAAGGTGATCATAGGTTCTATGTAGTTGAGTTACCCAGGGGGTTGGTGCCTCATTATAAGTTGGTGATTGCTAAAGGACTAGATGAGTTGGTGATTGAATAGTGAGGGGTTGGTGATCCTTATGGGGTTGTTTCCTCAATAAATATTGATTAATTTTTTATATGAATATATTTAAATCTATTTTTCAGTGGGTTTTATCATCATGAGGTTTTCCCATGTATCTCTTGTGTTCTTATATTATGTTAATGCTTCATGCTCATATGAATGATTGATTATGCATTTCTATATATTTATGTCAGTTTAAATGATTAATGAATGATATTTGGAATTGAAATAAATTTTTTTACACTGATTCATAGGTTCCTCACTACAACTTTAAACTTTGAATTGTTTTTCAAACCCTCTAGGTTCTTGACCCTTCCTACTAGTCCTTTATCCCTATTTTTTTACTTATACAAAAAAATATAGATGGTTATGACCTAAAAAAGGTATATTATCCTTTTCCTTAATAATACACACTTTTGTGTCAAATTTGGTGGCCTAATTACTTCCCTAGGTCCACTTTCCTTCTATAGGCCTATTCAATTAGTCATCTTCTAGGCCCAATCCTCCTTAAACCTTAAAAATAAATACTACACTTTCTATATGAACTTAAAACCTTGTGATTTAGTTAGATAACCTGTAATATAGTCAAATTACAAAATTTGGGTTTTATTTGATGGCTAGAACAAAAGTTATTGAAGAAACCCTAGTTTAGGGCTTTAGAGGCTCTATCACAACCCAAGAGGAGAGAAAATTCAATTATGAGTGTTTTAGTGTGTTTAAAATATATGTAAAAGGTTTTTAAGGTCTATATTTACCTTATTAAATTATTCAAACCACTTTATGTAACTTTTAAATCCATTGCTATAGCCTTTCATGTCAAGATACACTTGATTGTGTAGGAAAATGATTGTCTATAGGTCTATACCGCTATAAGAATGAGCAATGCACATAAAAATGCAACAAAAAATTAAAAAAACATTTAAAAAATTAAAATTAACTTACCTAAATATCCCTAATCACTTTATCATTTTTTTAAATATCACTTCTTTCCAAGGAACACACACACAGTCCAATCAAATAATGACTGTTATAGGAAATAGGGTTCAATTTGTGCAAATTTTTGAACATAAAATGATCTATTAAATATTTATTGAAATTTTTAATCAAAATAAACCATAATATCCTTTAATATCATATAAAAATTTAATAATAATGTCTATATCCATTAACAATAAAAACTTAGTCTATAAATAACAACAAATTATCAACCAAAATAGGGTATGTGTATTGGTTATGTAGTGCAGGGGTTCTATTTTTCCTTACATTCAAGTATGGTCTCTTAAAAAACATTAATTAACTATAATTTACTCAAAAATATCCTATTTTATATTAAACATAACTAGTGTGACCACTTCTTTAAATCTTTCAATGGTTACATGACAAGTTTGAAAAGGTTACCAAGCACAAAGTTGATTTTCTAGGCATATGCCACTTTAGACCCATGTCATTGATTTAATGGGTATATAAAGACATTAAAAACATGTTTATAAAATTTATCAAACCTTTCACATACCCATGTATGTCCTAAAATAAATCAAATATGCCAATTTTGTATATAACTAGTTTTGGCAAGAAAATCCTAAATTTGAAATATCCACTACCTAGATGCAATCCTAGGCTACTAGTTTGAAATGTAAGAATGAATGGATAATTTCAATACATAAAAGGTATAATAACATCTAAATGGATTAAAATAAACCAAAATTGGACAAAAATTCTCCCTAAGAGTGATGCTCCTACATCATTCACACCCCCCTTGCTCTCAATGGTTGTGCTTCCAATAATTGGTATCAAAGCAAGGTTACTTGTGTAGACCTAATAGTCTAAGGGAGATATTTTGAGCATAGGTATGGATTTTGATAATTAAATTTTGTATTATGATTTCAATTAATATCTATCCATTGTCATTAAAACAACTTATGAATGTTTTTCAAAGGAGAAGAATCATAAGGAAGAATGCACCTAGCTTCAAATGAAAGTAAAGAATTTAAAGGCACAAGTTGATCAAGATGAAATCAATATAAATACATATCAAAAGTTTTAGGAGAGTAATAGAAATATTTAAAATATTTTGTATATTCAAATTTCCTTTCATGATATGATAGGTTTTGGTTTTAAATAATAACAAAAGGATCTCAAGAAGAGTCAATTTTCAAAATTCAATTACCCATCAAGGAGTTATAAATCTAGTAGAATAAATACCTATGTAGGAATGTTAAAGTTTGAAGTCAACCATAAAAAATCTAAGAAGGATTTTTTTCTATCAAAGGATATAAAAGTTAGTGGTATATCATCCAATGCTTATCAAAAGATAAATGAGGTTAAAGAATCAAATTATATGGATTATTTCAATGGTTATTATTTCTCTTGTGGTCAATTTGGACATAGAACCATTGAATATATGTGGATAAGTATAATCATATGTTATAACTAAAACCAAAGAGGAAATATTTCAAGAGAGTGTAAGATAATATCTATGAGGAAGACTAGTCAAGTTAAGAAGATAGGTAGTCAGATTCTAAATAATGGATCAAGAAAGTAGACCCTATGGGTAGGATAAAGGGGAATCAGGAATCTAGATGAGAAGAATATATGATAGCCCAAACTACCTTTCATACTTAAAAATAATATTTGAAGTGGTACATAGATAGTGGTTGTTTAAGTCACATGATAAGAGATAAGACAAAATTCATCACTTCAAATAAAAATGCCAAATGATCAGTGAGATTTGGATATAACATATCTAATAATATAGTTGGAAAATGTGTTTTGATCTTGGATAATGGGAAGAAAAAGATAGAAAATGTATGGTATGTATATGTTTTGAAACACAACTTGGTGAGTGTAAGTTAAATATGCAACCAAAGACATACCCTAACTTTTCATGACAAAGGATGTGAGATAAGGATAGAAAAATCAGGTAGGTTGATTGATAAAACCAAGATAACTGAGAAAAATCTATATGTATTAAATGATATCACAAAAGAGAAGTTCTTTATGAGAAAGGTGGATGAAAATTGGCAATGGCATATAAGGTTAGGTCATTTGAACTTTAACAATCTGGTCAAGATCAACTCTAAGGAATCTATGAAGAACATGCCCAAATTTTCCAAACCTACATATGCTCATTGAAAGGCATGCCAACATGGTAAGCATACTAGGATGAGATTCAATTCTAAACAATATTCTAATATTATACCTTTATAACTAGTTCATACTAATCTATTGGTTCTACAAGGATTCAAAGCATTTAAGGTGACAACTACATCATATTTCTTATAGATAACATTGAAATAATGACTTAGGTAGCATTCTTGAAAGAGAAGTTAGAAGCTCAAGATAATTTTAAAAATTTCAAGGCTTTGGTTGAAAATGAGATGAATTTGAAGATAAAGTGTGTTAGGTCTGTCAAAGGAGTATAGTTTTTGTCAAATTATTTAGATGATTATTGTGAGGTAAATGGAATAAGAAGACACTTCTCAACTATTAGAGAACCTCAATATAATGGGGTGTTTGAAAGAAAGAATAAAATTGTTCAAGAAATGTCAAGGACCATGTTGAATGAGTCAAAGTTGTTTGATGGATACTAGAGAGAATTTGTGGGCACTACAATTTACACTTTGGATAGAGGACAAATTAGGATAAATGGTGATAAGACTCCATATGAATTGTGGAATGGTAGACCTGCTAGTGTTGAACATTTCATAGTGTTTTAAAGTAAGTGTTATATCAAGATAGATGATGAGAAGTTAGGAAAGTTTGACTCATGGTTTTATTAAGGTATTTTATTGAGACATGCATCAATTAGTGTTGCTTATCGATAATATAACAAGAGGATAAAAAATATAGTAGAGAGCACAAATGTGAAGATTTATGAGACAAAGAAATCACATTTTTAGTCAAAAAATGATTAAGGAGAAATAGAGATAGACGAGGATGAATAATAAATTTAGGAGAGAAAGGAATCAAAAGGTCCTTTTAGTCATATTCAAAAAGATCATCCTAAATCTTACATTATTGGCAATAAAGGTGTATACATACAAACAAGAAGAAGAATGGTGAGTAGTGTTAATCAAGAAGATACTTCCTTAATATCTAAATTTGAACCTAAAAGCTATGTATAAGCAATTGAAGATAGGTTTTTGATATATGCCATGAATGAGGAGTTAAATCAAAATGATAAGAATGATACTTGGGTATTAGTACCTAGACCTAAAGAAAAAGATGTCATTGATACAAAATGGGTGTTTAGAAATAAGTTTAATGATAATGAAAAATCACCAAAAATAAGGCTATTTTAGTATGTAAGTGATATGATCAAGTAGAAAAAATAGACTTTAAGGAAGCCTATGCCCCTGTAGCAAGGTTTGAGACTACTAGGTTGTTTATTGCCTATGCAAGTTTCAAAGGCTTTAAGATATACCAAATGGATGTCAAGTTAACTTTTATAAATGGGAACTTGGAGGAAGAAGTGTACATTGATCAACTTGAGGGTTTATTATTGAATGATAATAAGGAATATGTCTTCAAGTTGAATAAGGATCTCTATGGTCTAAAACAAGCCCCTATATCCTAGTATACTAGATAGATAAGTACCTTCTAGACCAAGGTTTCAAGAGAGGAGTTACAGATAGTAACTTGTCTATCAAAATTGAAAATGACCATCAGTTGATAGTAGTGTTTTATGTGGATGATATCATTTTTGGTGGAAATAGTGAGAACATGACCAAGGGATTTATGGAGGTGATGAAGTCAAAATTAGAAATGTCTATGCTTGGAGAACTATCTTTCTTTCTTGGACTTCAAATCAGTCAATCTAAAAAAGGTATGCTCATTTCATAGGCCAAGTATATAAAAGAGATGTTAAATAAGCTTGAAATGGAATATTTTAAGTTTTTTAGTACACCTATGGTTATAGGATGTAAGCTAAGCAATGAGGATAAATATTTAAGAGTCAATCAAATAAAATATAGATCAATGATTGGGAGTTTGTTGTATATTACTAAATTTAAACTTGAATTCATGCAAGCAATAGGTCTTGTGGGAATATTTCAAGTAGATCCTAAGTAAATTTTTATATAATAAGTCAAGAGGATACATAGGTATTTCAAGGGAACTATGGAGTGTGGATTGTGGTACCCAAGGAGAAAGAAGTTTGATCTAATAGCCTATATAGATGCAAATTGACTTGAGAGTCTAGATGATAGAAAGAAAACTAGTGGAGGAACCTTCCTCTTAGGTAATTTTCTAGTATCATGGATAATAAATAATCAAACATTAGTTGATTTATATAATTTTTAGGCCAGGTACATTGTAGTAGCTTCATGTTGCACTTAGGTGTTGTGGATGAAACAAACCTTAAAAGACTACAAAGTGGAGTTTGATGGTCCTAGTCCTATTTTTTTAATGATAATACTAGTGCCATAAGTGTTTCAAATAATATTTTCATGAATTCAAGGATGAAACACATTACTATTAAGTATAATTTCTTAAGATAATAAGTAAGTGAACAAAATATTAAGCTTGAATTTCTATCTAACAAGGATCAAATTGTAGATATCTTGACTAAACCTATTTCAAAGGCTACTTTTGAACATATGAGATAGGAATTGGGTATTACTATTGATCCTTTTAGTCACTAATCAATTAAATTGATTAGGGGGAGATACTAAGGAGGTGATTTATCTCGAAGAGTAGAAAAGAAGTGCACAAGTTATGAGGTCAAAGGGGGAGCCATATCAGTTTAACAGAAAGAAGATGTCTAATGTATGCAATGACATAGGGGGAGCCTATTGATATGATATTTCATTATTATTTATTGAGTTTTGTTTTAGGTAGTGATTTATGATTAATTTCAAAGAGAAAGATTGATCTATATGGGGGAGATGCATCCCAGTAAGAGAAGATTCTTTCAATGATTGTCATCAATGAATGGTTACCATCAATGACAAAGGGGCAGATTATTGATAATGTGTTATAAGGTATGCATCAATTTTTAATTTATGTCATGAAATTTTCATTGATGCCATTCTGAGTTATCTTTGTTGTTCTTAAAGTTGAGTTCATGAGCCATGTACTTGAGAGACTTAGTGAGAAGGCATAGGCTTGGTAGCATGTTGAGTTTAATAGTTTGAAGATTATGACAATAATATTGGTAGTATGTAATCATGTTATGAGGTTGTATGATGTGAGTATAAGGTTTTTATAATAGAATAAGAGGCTTAAATGTGTGTTCAAGGTCTAAGTATGACTATTAGTTCAAGGCCTAATGTGCAAAGAGACCTAGTATGGCCTAATGAGGGGTCAAGTTTAGTTTCCAAGGTGATATAGCTCATGAGATAATTTTTAGATGTGTGAGAGGTTTCTAAAATTTTTATACCAATTTTGAGGTGCACTAAATGAGAAAGCATGAAATGTGGTTTTGAGGTTTTCTATGTACACAAAATGAGGTTTAACAAACCTAATAAGGATTTTATTATGATCATTGGCACGTGAAAATTTTTCATGAGGATACAAGTATTTCATGGTAGTTTGGTAAGGGTCTTAGCTTAAATTTCCTAACATCTATTTTTGGGTTAAGGGCCTAACCTTTATGAACTATTGTTAAGAATGGAAAATAGTCTAAACCCTCTCTAAAACCCTAATAATGACTTGATATGGAATATATGATTCAAAAGTTATCATAATTGTTTGGTTTAGCTAAAATTACTATTTTATGTTTTTAAGATACCTCTAGGTGGTATTGGTCTATTAGAAGAGTGAGTGGAAGTTATAAGAAACCCCTTATTTCTTAGATTTTTGATGTAGAAAATAGGGTTGACCAAGTCAAAGCATGAAAATGATTAGAGGATTATTTTTGAGACTTATATTTTATTATAATTTAAGTTTATAATTAGGTTAAATATTTTAAATATGCTAAACTAGTCATGTAAGTTGGCATATTGCTAAAAAGGCCTAATGAGGATGATAATGAGAAAACTAGGCAGAAGTGAGAATGATATTAGGGATGGATTAAAGTGTATTAGGTATGGTTAAAATGCATGGGGTTATTTTTTAGTACTTATATCACATATATAATTTTAATATAATATTTTAAATTCTCATAAACAATCATAAAGTTGCTCTGAAAATGACCTATCTAACATAGTGAGGTCTGTGTAGGGTGAAGACATGAGATTGGTTTGTAAGACCAATATTTATATTTAAAATTATAATATATTTATTTAAATGTGTTATAATTATTCTTAATTATAATACAAACACATTTTAATTTCATAAAAGTGTTCACATAGGTGTTCTAAGTCTTGGTTATCATGACTGTGTTTTAGAACACTCAGGCAATTTTCTATGCATTAGTGAGAATGATGCTCTTGAGTCATTATGCATATATTTGAAGAATAAAATACACATTAATTATTTATATAGTTTTCATATTTTAATTTTAATGTATTTTTATTCATGATAAAATCCTATGAAGGTTTGAAAAGTCAAAATTTCTTAACTGGGTTTTGAAGCCTATTCATAGTTCTGAGTGAGCATATAAAAATGATCAGTTTGAGGTATTTTTCCATATATGGTTTAGTATAATGTACATGATGATTCATTTTAGGTAATTTATCTTATATAAATTATATTTTTTGTTTGGGTTATGTGTGAAAGTTGAATGTATGCTTCAGATTTTCAAGACAAACTTTATGGTAATGAGAAGGGCTAATTATGAGTAGGTCTAATGGCATGGAACAAGGAATGAAATAAGATAATGATGTCTGTTACATAAGGTGATATTATTAAGGGTATAATTTAAATGTGTGTGAATTTTTTAATCCATGTGAGGAGGATCAAAATGTTCTAAGGTGTTCAAGGTGAAATGTCTGCTTTGAGAGGGCCTAATTGCATGAGGTCTATATTAGGCCTAATGGTGGTTTTGGTCCTTATGAGTGATGAAAGACATATGTATCAGGTTTTTAAATTAATTTTTTTTAAAATATATTATAATGGTGATAAAATTATTTATAGGTTTTTTTTTACCAAGGTGGGTGAAAGCAATAGTCAAGTATAAAACGGTCTAATAGGCATAATTTAACTAGTTAGAATATTGAGGGGATGAATGAATGATATAGAGGTTTAGAAACCAGGTATATGGATTTAATATCATCATATATGTGTGTTTAATATGTCATGAATTTATAAAATTTATTTTATATATGATTTTCAAGGTCATATGATATAATTCTGCCAAGAATAGGACTAGTTTAGCGAAGATGCCTAATAGGCTATTTGAAGGAGATAAAAGAGTGAGAAGAAAAAATAAGGGGATAATCATAATTTTATTGATAAATATGTGTGTCCAAATTTGATCATAGGTTCCATTTATCTGATTTGGTGCTAAGTTACCTAGCGGTTTGGTGCCTTCTTGCAAGTTGGTGCTTGCTAAAGGACTAGTTGAGTTGGTGCTTGACTAGTAAGGGGTTGGTGCTCGTTGTGGGGTTGGTGCCTCACTAAATATTTATTAATTACTTATAGGACTATATTTTAAGATATTTTTTATTATGTTTTATCTCCCATGAGGTTTTTACTCATATATTTTGTGTTCTTGTGTTATGTTCCTACTTCATACTCATATGAATGATTGATTATGCATTGTTATATCTTTATGTTAGTTTGAATGATTAATGAATTGTATGTGGAATTGAAAGAAAATTTTGTACACTAATTCACCCCTCCTCTCATTTTTTTTAATTCCAACATTATCCATCTTTATTCAAATTGTTTCTAAACACCCACTTTGTGCTAATGACATTCTTGTCCTTAGGCCTAGGAACTAGTTCCCAAATCTCATTCTTATCTATTTGGTCTAAATCCTCATTCATATAATATATATTAAATTTATATATTTTTTCTTCTATAATATTATTAGATTAAATATTATATAATATAAAAACATTATCTTGATTTAGATTACTTACTAGTCTTCTCTTTATTTACATACCTGCATTCTTGTTGCTAATGATTTGAGATTAAGGGTGATCTCTTTGAATATGCCTTGAGGGAATTTTTGAGTCCCGTCTCTCATTAAATTTTTATTCTTCCTCATAAATCTTTATATTTTATTTTTCATTACTAAAATCCATATTTTTAAAGTATCCTTTGACTATGATTTTGATTTCCTTATCCCATCAATTTTCACATTGGTGCTTTCCACTATCTTTTGTAACCTCTTATTAGAACACACACACACACACACACACACACACACACACACACACACACACACACACACACACACACACACACACACACACACACACACACACACACACACACACACACACACACAAACACACATATATTGAGATAACTTATGAGTATCCTAATAATATACATTCATAAGATCTAGAATCAAACTTTATTATATTTTCATCATATTTTTATATGAAACATTTACTCCCAAACACTCTACAATGTTCCACATTAGTGAGTTTACCCTTCCACAATTCCTAAGGAGTCTTGTTTCCATTAGTCCTTATCTACACTCTATTAAAAATGTAGACTACAATGATTAATGCCTCTCTCCAATATCCATCAGATAATATAGACTCATTTAGCATAGTTCTATCCATCTCTTGAAATTTCCTATTCTTTCTTACCACTACCCCATTGTGTTGAGGTGTCCTAGCTGCTAAGAACTATATCCTTATTCCATGAACCTCAAAAAATTCATAAAAATCATTAGACCAAAACACTTCTCCTCTCTCAGATATTAGGAACTTGATCTTCCCATTATTCAAATTCATAAAAATCATTAGACCAAAACACTTCTCCTCTCTCAGATATTAGGAACTTGATCTTCCCATTATTCTGATTCTCAACAAGATCCTTGAATTCCTTGAACTTGTTAAGAGCTTTTGACTTTTATTTTAATAATGTAACCCAAGTCATTCTTGTTTAGTCATTTACAAGTAACATGGAGTAGCTATCTCCTCAAATTATTTGAATTATTGTAGGCCAACATAGATCAATGTGTGTTAACTCCAAGGGTCTTATGGTAGAGTAATCCTTGGACTTTAACCTTCTTCAAATCTATTTACCAAGTTGACAAGCCTGAAAAAATATGGTTGTAGGTTTGGTGATCTTAGGCATGTTCTTCATATACTTCTTAGTGCTTATCTTGACCATATTGTCAAAGTTTAGGTGACCTAACCTTCTATACCATAGCCAAATTTCATCTATATTTTTCATAAATCATCTCTCCTTCTTGATCTCATTCAATACATATAGACTATTCTCAATCTTCTTAACATTGGAAATTAGCCTCTCTAATTTGTCTCTCCTTATCTCACACCCTCTATCATGAAATGTTAGTTTGTGTCCTTGTTTTCAAATTTGACTTACACTAAGTAGGTTTTGTTTCAAATCTTCCACATATAACACATTTTGTGTCTTGGTATTCCTATTGTCCAAAGTCAAGACACCCTTGCCAACTATATTAGTAGTTGTCTTATCTCTAAACCTCACTATTCCTATAGCATTCTTCTTCAATGAGATGAACTTATTTTTTTCTCTTATCATGTGGCTTTAGCAACCAATATCTATATAAAATTTAATGCCTTCATATTGAATTTGAAAGGTAGTTTGTGATAGCATAGAATCCTCTTTAGTCTTTTATTCTTCCTTAGCAAATAGCCTATCTTGACTCTTGAGATCAATATGATTAATCCTAACTTGATTTGGATTTCATACCCATGTTTAATTCTTCTCATATGTTTTATGAGATTCATATGTCTTGTTTAATCTTGATGTCCTTATAAATCTATTAGATAAAAATCTTGTAATGTGTCATATATTATGATAGATGTAGTAAACAACATATTTGTACTTACCTCTTGACTAATTAATCCTTTTCCCATGGTCCCATGATGACTTATCCTTTATTGCATTGGGATACCTAATTGGTATTTTCTTGTTGGTACTCTTGAATTATTTTTAATTCTCATTCTCTCTCTCAAAATTGCTCTTTTTGTCTATGAGTTGATCATGTTCAACCTTCAATGAATCTAGTTGTCTTCAACTAGTCATACTCAACTTCCTTTGACCTAAACCTTGTGTTGACACCTTATAACTAACTCCTAAGATCCTTGATATTCTTCATTTTATTTTTAAAATCATCATGAACACTTATGAGCTTATATTTAAGGTTTACTTTAGCTTCTCCTTACTTAGTGTCATAGTAGCTTTCATCATACATGTTCTCTTCTTCCTTTTGATCACAAGACATCTTGTGTTTCTTAGGATCACCTTCAATATGTAAGAGTTGATTCAAAGGACCAAGATATGATACCAATTTTTGGAAGCATAATTATTGAGAGGTGGGGGTGAAACAATATCTTAAAATTTTCTTTCACATGTACTTTAACATTTCTTGAACCATCAAAGAAATGCAAAGATATAGTAAAGCATAAAGAGTTATTCACATGAGCATAGCAAAATAAAACACACATATGGGTGATAAAACCTTAAGGGGAATAAATACAACTAATAATTGAAAATTGAATATAGTAATATAAGACAAATCTTTACAATTTACTAAATTACCAACTCCACATGGATCACCAACCCCAACTAACTAAGTACCAACCCAGCCAAGCTTTAACAAACACCAACTTGTAAAGAGGTACCAACCCCATAGATGATTTAGCACTAAAAAATCAACCTAAAACCTTTTATAAAATTTAAAAAACCTTTTTTCTCATAAAATATATGATGATCACCTTCTTCAATTCTTCTCTTTCTTCTATCCCTCTCAAACTACCTTCTAGGCTTCTTCGCTCATCTAGGTCTCTTTAAGACATATTAGGTCATATGAGATTGATTTTCATCTATATTACCCATGCTATATATTAATTATAGTTTATATACATAATTATTATGGTATATAATATGTCCTTTATCTTTTTAGAGTGTTATATCCTTTAGTTTCACTCACTCGTGCTCTAACTTGACATTTAGGCATATTAGGCCTTGTTCTTATACTAGGCTCTTAATCATACACCTCCTGGTCATCCATACACACTTGAACACTTATATATTAAAATAAATTCCTTATAACATGCCAAAAACATGAATAAATCATTAAATTAGGTCATCCATATCTCAAATGGACCAAATCCTTCTTTAGGCCTTAAGGAAACCTAATTCAATTAGGCCTTCATTAGTACACATTACCCTTTGATATTCTTGGATCAATTTCAAACTTCATACATGGAAAAAAACTTAATATTACACTAAAATATACAAATAATAAGATAATATTATCTCCATGATAGATTTCATCTCCAATCACCAATTGAAGTATGCCATTAGTATTGTTTACATTAGGCCTTCACACACATAGAGAGGTCTATCTTAGAAAACTGAAGATAACACAATGTTTGGCCACATAACCATGAAAATAAAATATATATACACATAAACTCCAAGACATAAAAAAATTCATCAAGATAATTATACTTCATTACACATGGAAAAATTATTCAAAAACACTCCTACAACTTGTTCACTCAAAACTACTATTTTTTCTCAAAGACCAGTCATGACAATGATCTTCAACACTTGTATGACCAATTTTAGATCCTTATAAGAAATTTATATAGTATTATTAGATATAAATATAACATTTTCAAATGGAAAATATTAGTCTTATATACTAATATCATAACCTAACTGTACATAGACATCACTGAACCAGACAAATCAACTTATGAGCAATTTTTCACTATCACCACTAACCTCAAAAACTTGTACCAAACATTATAATATATTAAAATTACTTAAAAACATAACCATTTACTTTTTTTAATCCCTATTTCATGATAACACATCCCTAAACATTTTCTCACTGTTGCCTAAGTTTTTCATTGTTTGCACCATTAGGCCTATTAGTGACAGGTTATCTTAGATGATTGGTTTAACATACCTAAGGGATAAAACCTACCCATAAACCACCATGTAAATAAAATAAAATTATAAACCTTATCCATTTAATGATTTTCATACTTTGACTTGGTTAACTCTGATTGTTACAACAAATCTTTGAGAAACTAGCACTTTTCTGTTAAATCTACTTACACACCTAACAACTCAATCACACCTAGAGGTGCCTAGAAGAATTGAATAAAATATAAAATAGTTATATTATTAATTTATACCATTATATTCTATTTTAAACATATATTCAACATTAGGTCATTATTAGGGTTTTAAGATGGTGTAGACCTATTTCCACTCTTAACAATCATTTATAAAGCATAGCCCCTTAATCTAGAAACTAATGTCTAGAATTTTGAGCTAGGACCCACCCGTTCCCATTTTACCATGAATATATTGGGTTCTCAATAATAGGTTTTATGAGCTAATGAGAATAAGAAAAACCTTCTCAGCTAGATAATCCTTCATTATGTGCACTCGAGAGACCTTAAAACACATGTTCATGGATTATCCTTCCAAATTTGACCTTTAACTTCATGATAAAACTTTAAAAAAAATTCTCTATGATAATGTTTTTATGATCTTATATACCTTAAAATCTAATCATGACCCCTCATTCAGCCACACTCTCTCTCTCTTTACTTGCTTAGACCTTGACTTGTAAATCACATTAGCCTTGAATTTGACCTTCATTCCTCTTTCCATGTGCTCTCCACCACTCTCACATACTCAATAAACCTCATAAATTATTAAAAATTTCCATACATCCTTCATATTCCTTGATAATAGATCATAATTCCTTATTAGGCCAAGTAGGGTCTAGAAGAGGTCTAGTTTCAGACTTGACCTATAGGTTCTACACTTTTAGGATCATACTAAGACTCAAATGAGTGATCTAATGACTCATATACATGATCAAACAACCTCATTCAACTTATAATGCCTATGTGAATTAATTTTACCAAGCCATCATGACCATTCATGCATAAGATTAGGCATCTTATGCACATACCTTCTTGAGACACTTACTAGAATCAAGCACTTGAAAATTTTGACAATAAGTACCTTCCATGCTAACCTTCACATCACTAATGTTTTCATAAGAACTATACCAACCATGTATTACACTCTCAAAATCATTTCAATATTGATCAATATTCTCTCTCATAGGTGCATTCTTCAATGACCTCATGAACACCTTTCTCAAGAACCGTTGACATCAATGACAACATCAATGCCAAACCTCAATAATAATAACAATGCTCAACACATACATGTATGTGAACTAGAAGGTACAATGGATAGACAAATATAACATTACTTTGGCCAAAGTTTCATTATAGTTTTAGCTACATGTTGAGTCTAATCCATACACACTCATACTCTCTACTAAATCCATCATCCTACACATTAATTGGTAATTATTACTTCATGAAAAATATTACATCCTTTCCTTACTCATTATTGTATAATGTGGAGGATTAATCATTAACCAATAATGAAAAATGAAGTAACTAATCCTAGGAATGAATCAAATTTTTTTATCATAACACACTTAATGTAGGTCCTAAACAAAAAATTTAGGATCACAACAAATTCAAACAAAAAATGTAACTACCTCAACCAACTTATTTAAGAGATCCAAACATATGTCATATAGTTCCTTACAATTTTATCCAACTTATGAACTAAATAATTATAATATGTTTTAAATATGCCTCACTATGATACATAGATGAATTAATAATTATAAATCAATTAATGATTGCCAATATAACTATTTACATGTACTAAATTTCAAGCTTATTAATCTCCAACAATATTAAATAAAAGAATGATTTCTAGAGGCTAATGTAGAATTATTTAAGAATACTAAGAATGTAATATATAAATTTAAAAAAAAACATACTTCTATCATGAACATGTGTAACTAGGAGAAAGCATACCCCCTTAGTGTTAACACTACGTCTAGCCCAAAAATAAGTTCTCTTTCATGACTAGTATCAACACTCATAGGAAACCACTTGATTGAGTGCCACTATAATGGAAGTAAAACTCCTTAAAAATAAAATTATCTCACTTAAAAATGGAGATAAAATTAATTTACCATGAACATAGGTGAAATCAAAGTGACCCACATAATATCACTATTGTATCATATAAGGTGAAGACTACTAGACTTGTATATAGGTGGATAGGTTTTAAATGGAAACCTTATGTAAATTTTTTTTGAGGCTATCACACATAGTTTAGTCCTTTAAAAAAAAAATTTCTTGGTTTTAATTTAATTCATAAAAGTTTATATGTAACCATCAATGGTATAAAATTAATAATTTGAATGTGTATTTCCAGCCAAGCCATTCTAGGTATCAAACATTTAAGTGCATGTACAAAAAACTAAATGAGTGAATACATCCATATAATCATTTTATCAAACATTTAAATGTATGAAAAACCATATAATTCAATTATAACATCCATATAAATAATTTTGCATCCTTTAAATGCATGCATAACTAATTAATGAATGTTTGACCTTCAAAACATATTTTCCAATATTATGTATTACTAATTCATGAATGAGGACATTAAGCTTAGTGTTTGAAACTTGGATCTAGTACCACTATTGAAACCCTAAATGATTTAATATATAAAAATTAATTTTATTTATTTATTTTCTTTCCCAAGGACATAGACACCCAATTAAATTAACAACATGAGAAGGAATATACCCCAATTAAATAACTAGGTCTCATTCCTAGATAATGATTAATAACTTTATTTATAGAATTATTACCCTTGTTGAGACAACTCACATCTCCATATTGAGTTAAAATACTACAACTTAACTAATATAAAATCATTTTACTCCTCCATGAATAGGATAAATTTAATAGGGAAAATTAATCCAATACTGATCAAGAGAGAATTAGGAATGGTAGGGTCTATTTACAAAAAGATGACTCAAACTAGACCTAAGAGGTGAAAAATAATTTTCACTTAAGGGTTTTATAATAACAAATGGTCCATTAGAGAAAAGCACAAAATAAGAGGATTGAATGCAAGGTGATTAATTTAAAGATGAACAAGTTTATTAAAAAAACAATAGGAATGGATTTATAGAAAATATAAATCACTTGACCATTTTTAGAGATGACCCAAACATAGAAGGTTAGATAATAATGCTCATTCATTATCCACATCATGAGTTATTTCACTCTAAATATTAACCCAATTTTAAAAACCTCACATAAACAAGGAAAGCTTCACACCATAGATGGACCATTATAAAATAAAGAGTTAATAATAATAAATTAAATAAATATCTCATCACTAAACCCATAATTTAACTTAATAGTTACTCAAAAATCTGATGAAATAGGATAATTAAGTATAGAGGATCTACTATTCCTAAATTAAACTCCAATCTGACTGAGTCTCAAAATAGTAAACTATAAGTGGTACATAACATCCCTAATTCTAAGATTCCCACTTTGAAATAAATATTTAAAGATAACTTCAAACAATTATTAATTAGATAATATTATAATATAAGTTTATTCATATCTTATCATAATAACTATTAAATCTAATTACACATAACTTTGCCCATTCTTCCAAACTTACTTCTCCTTTTATACTACATTTTCTATCACTATATGTTACTCCAACATATATCTTCTTAAAATATTATTCATATTTTTGTTATAAATTTTGTAATACCAACATCCTCTTTATTAATCATCTCCATGTGTAAAAACACATAACTTTGTTCAAGGGTCATATTCCTTTCATCTACTTTTCAAAAATTGAATTTACTTTTATACTTATTTTAATCTATTCACCATTTTTTTTTAATCTTTATAATTTTCTTATATCAACATAACAATGTTATCTCTCCACCCAATCAATTTGATTTCAATACCTATCCTTAATTTACATCCATTCCAACATATGAGTCTAAAAATATTCTCATTGCATTTATAAATTATACTTACATTATCTTAAATTATGATTACCAATTTTTATTTATTGTGTTGTACTCCCAACTTTATTTTAAAATAAATGATTGTAAATCTTTTACATTATCAAGCTATTATAAATTACTAAGTTCTATAATCTAATTTGTATACTTTTCATATTAACATGAATTATTAAATTATCTATGTTCTATCATGCAGTACTTGTCCTTCCTTCGACTATAACTAATTCATTTATCATTTATTTTACTTCACATCATTTTAACCTTTAGTATATTCATTTTCATCTAGACAAATATAAATGCATATATATGCAATGTTGCACTCAAATTAACTTAATAACCACTTTATTGTATGTTTATGAACATTTCATTGTATCATAACTAGTAACTAAATTTCATAGCTGCATTTTCACAATTTTTATGTCTTATGTAAACACTTACCACCATTTAGTTGTTCCTTAATTTTCCATTTATAAAGGAGTATATGGATTTATTAATCTCACATGAAATTTATATTATAAAAATAAATCTCTTAAATGATCAAGATAAAAGTAGAACTATATATATGAAAGAATCAATTTACAGATAACTAGACAATGGTTAAGGTTTTGTTCCAAAGTGACTCAAGATAAAATGACATTAAATTCATTATAAGTATTAAGACAATATTACTTTTCTAATACATTTGTTCAACTAAGATTAAATATTCAATCAATCAAAGATTCCTAATTGAAAGGAAAGTGGTTTAATAACTCTAAAATTGTACTAAGGAGCTTCTATAAATGTTTATATTAACATATGAGAGAGATTTTTTTAATATTCTCATATCAAACGTTTAATCATGTGTCAAAAACCTTATCTTATAGCTTATTGGATTTAGAAAAAAATTGAAGTTTATTCACACAATTGCCAGACAACATATAATCAAGTATAAAGATATAATTGAAAATCTTATAATGAAAGGCATAGTCAATTGAAAATAATGTAGTTTTTATTATAGTACAATATAATATAAAAACAATTATCATTTACTACAATCCTAATTTCATGTTAAGTTCTAATTTAATTTTGCATACTATTCTACTTGCACCAAGATATAAAATAACAAGGGTCAGCTTATGTTGAGCAAGTGAGATGTTGCATTAAATTTGAGGTTATATATGGGACAAATCATCCAACAAAATTAAAATATATTTATTTCATTATTCAATGCAAATATAAGATATTTTATAAGATTCTTCTTCAATTTTTTTATAGCACTAGTAACATTTACCCTTTCATGAAAACTAAGAATGTCGTACAATCCAATATGCATATTCATAGATATGTTCAAATATTGATATATAGACCTTTGATTTGTACTTTCAACTTCTTTTTTAGTATGCAAGGTATAAATAACACCCACCCACATCACATTAATGATAAAATTCAACCCTAAGGTGAACAAATATAAATATATTGTAATAATATTCATTCTTGCAAAAATTATAAAAAATATTCATATTCAATTGGTAAAACAACATTATTGAAATTAATTTCTAAGTGTTCATATTTATAAAATATGAAAGAAACCTAACTAAAATTTGTGTCCAAATGTCCACCTAAAGACACAATTGGTGATACATTGCCAAAAATTTGCCAAAATAAAATTACCTATAGTTAATAATAATAAAACATGGTTGTGTTTAGTATTTTATTGCTCATGTATGTAAACTAGGAATTTGACTCAAGAAAGGATGATTAGTATTGTGTTAGTTCTAAAATAAAAACAAAATGAAAGAAACACACTAACTAGCATACCATATCTAGGCCTAGTTACTAGGGGGAGCTTATTGAGGAAAAACCATTTGAGAAAACAACTATAAATGGAAATAAATGAGAAATGTGAACACAAAAAATAAACTTCTTATAAAATATTTGATTACTCCAAAAGTATCCTTCTTTGGCTTGCTCAACTTGTGCTTCAAGAGATCTTCATCATTGGAGTGTGACTACCTTCATCTCCTCTTGCCACCTTTGGATTGTGGCTTTTAGATTGGCTCAACAATTTGAAATTATAATTTTCAATGATAATGGTTTTAGAATTATTTAATCATTATAAATTTACACTATCCAAGCTTAAAATTCATTAGGTAAGGCATCTTATTTATAGATTTTGCAAAATGATCAGAATGAACCTAAACAATCCATCTCAAGATGAAGATGTGTGGCTGAGAATCCATTAAATTTTGGAGGATAAAATCAATAAATTCCATCATACATATTTGGAATAGAGAGGCATTAAAAAGTCATAGGAGGGCTTAATCATATATATTATGTATTTATGACCTAGGGATGTCTTTCCAAGAAATGATGTTACCTAATGACGTAGTTATTCAATATCAATTTCCAAAAATAAATATTCAAAAAGTTACTTTGAAAATTAACTTAAGTTCTCGATTTAAATTAATTAGCCTTAAACACGATTAGCCTCTTTTGGTGCAAATCTTGGAAATTAATGCTCAAATTAGTCAGATTGGTCAAAATGTCATATTATTGGCTCAAAGATTGACTAGATTAGAATTAGGATGTGATGCTATATGTTTTAGATCCTTTATCCCATTTAGGATGTTACCAACATAAAGTAACAAGGGAACATGCCTTGTGCAAGAAATTTTGTAGAAAAGAGCAATCTAGAGCACCTAGGTGTGAAAATATCATTTTAACTTGAAATGATCTGATCAAAGTTAACTACCTCATAAATTGAATTGCCTCATTTAGTGATACTCTAGCCAAAATTATCACTTGTATATAACAAATTCAACTCATTTAATGCGTTTTAGTGTTTTTATCCCAAATTATACATTTTGATAGGAATTGGTCAAAAGCCTAGTTGGAAGTTATTTGAGGCCAATTTTAGGTGTTTATAGTTTTCCCCTATTTAGGAAGGTGTTGTAAACCATAGGCACAAAATGTATTCTCAAAGAATGAGTAAAGGCCTATATGCCAAAAAGAAGATGATGATTGAACAACAAAGCTCTAAAGAATGTTTGGGAAACCTATAATGATACCCTCTTGAGGGAGTGGCCATCACATATGTGGATGGACATTCCATTGAAAATAAGAAATAATAAAGGTGGAATTAACCTATGGTTGAGAGTAATCCAAATGAGAAAATGCTTACATGCATTGATTTAAAAATTATTAATTTTCCCAAAGGTAGTAATAATCAAGAGTAAAAGTCAAAATAATGATTTTACCATGGGCAATTAAAATCATTAAGATGACCTAAATTATATAAAGATGATTGTGCCCCAGTTAGGGCTGATTAGCAAGCATAACTCAAGGATATAACCTAGAATAAAGATTAAAGATGAGCAGGCACAAATGTAGATGTGATGGTCTAATGAAAAAAAAGCCACAAATAATCAATCATTCAAAGATGCTTAAAGTGAATAAAGGGATGGATATAAGAATAAATATTGATTAATATAAATGATTTAGTTGTACCTACAAATGAGGAGATGTTCATCCTAATTAGCATTGATATAAACAAAATGGTCAATGGGTTGATTTGATCAGTATGGATGGAAAGATTTGTCAAGGTGCTAAGGAGAAAATTCTACAGCTCCATTGATTATAGACCTTATTGAATATCATTTTGGCTATAACATGTGATGATAGGCATCATAATAGAACACCATGAATACTATCCCAAAATAAGAATAAGGATTGACTCCCGATCTAATAAATAATTTAAAATAATAGACCAATGATAAAAACCATGATGACAATGTTGACATATAAATATGGATGGAATCAAGAATAATGCACAAAGAATAACCCAATGAATGCATATATACTAAATCAAGACAATAGTATTGAAATTAAATAAATAGGCACACAAATAAACAAACATATACAAAAAAATAAATAGAATACAAAACAAATAGAAAGCCTAAAAATGAAAGCAATAGAAAGCATCCTAATAATGACCATACCCTAGTAGAGTGAAACAAGAATAACTTATTAGGATTAGATAGAATAAACATTTTTAAAAATTTGAGGTATCTTAACTTGTTAGAGAATGACAACATACCTACTCACAAAATGGTGAGAGTGTTGGCTTAAGTCACTTATAAAATGATGAGAGTGCATGGAAAGGGGAACTAAAGTGACCTCAACATGAATTGAGTATGTCCCACATATTCATGAAATGACATTAGGTTATAGTAATTCTATCCACAAAAAAGGTGGAGAAAACCCAACTAGGTCCCAACAAGTTCTCAAATTTGGCAAATGGCTAGTCAAATGAAAATAGCAATGGCAAGGTGATGTGACAATACATGATAAATAAATGTTGCACCTAGTTTTCCCATAGGCAATTATAACTAGGATGTAATGGATCTAATCAATGCTACTAATTTGATCATAGGTGGTTATAATTAGTAACAAGACTGAAGAGACACTGATTTGCCCATAGGTGATTATAATCAAGATCACACAAACAAACTTGATATAGGATGGAAAATGAAATATATCTTGTCAGATCAATTATCATACTACTTTCATAGACTATAATTGAAACACATATCTGATAAGAGTCAAAACTGGATCATAATCTTCTTGTAAAAAGGTGTGGGAAAAACTAAATGAACCAAGATCAAAATAGGATTGGGTAAGATGGCTTAAAATAGGCTTTGGTATAGAGAGGAATGAAATGGTAAGATGACATTATTTAGGATAATGATAGGTTTTGATAGATTAGATAAAATGGTAAGAGGGTTACCCCCAAGTGATAAGGTGAATGGTAGGATATGCGATAATGGAAAAAGGATGGAAAACAACAATGGTCTAGTTTTTGGCTAATGATGATGGTATGGTATATGTTTGTGGCCTAGGTGTGGTTTTGGATTCTATTGTTCCTAATGAAATGGAGATTCATTTCCTGATCAGAAAATGAGACAACTAGAATAATCAATCATGTAAATTATTATCCCACACCTCATCTAAATAGTTTCTCTAGCAAGAACTAGTTACAAGTTTAGATGTAAATGATGTTATTGTGATCTTTATTGGTCATTGATTCTGATTCCTTCAAATGTTGATACAAGGTATCTTTGTAGCCTTTTAAAGGAAATTATGGTCATGGATGGTAAATAGGGATAAATAATGGATGATAGATTTAAATGGGAAATGAAATGATGGATGATAATGAAATGTATAATAGTGGGGAAATAAGTGAAGATCAAGGTTTTCAAGCACATACAATGTTCTTAATTCTAGAGTTGACATAACTTTGGATGAGGTGGGGCCAAAATATTCTCCTCTTAATAGGAACACTAGATTATTCTATTATTTGGGCTTGAGAGTAGCTATCATCTGATTAGGATATAGAGTGGAAGCTATTTTGATTTGATCTTTGATATCATCTTCATTAAATAGTGAAGAACTTTTATGCTCAGCCATTGGTTCCTTAAATAGGTTTCTACCAATGAAGTTGTCTTGATTGTCTTATATCACCTCCAAGAAGGTTTTACTAAGTAATATGTAATTTTGACTTTGATTATCTTCTAGTGCCTTTGAAAAGCTTTCACTAAAAGATGCTGAGTTTGAATTTTTCTTATCCCCTAGCACCTCTAAAAAGGTTTCACTAGGAGAGTGTTCTTCTTTTCCATGAATGTTGTATTGACCTCCTTTCTCTTCAATTGATATGTCACCATGGATTCACTTTAACAAGGTATGACTATGTCAGTCCCAAATGACACTTTTGGGATATGGAATGTCAATGATATGGCTATGCCAGTTAGTGGTAATGACATGTGTAACAATAATGGAATGGGGAGAGCCTACACAATACTTGTAGAATATACTAGGATAAATTATGTCGATACTTAAGTATTAATCCTCAAAAACCATGGAAGGATCACAAATGTACTCAAAATGATCTTCTAGGCATGCATAACCAATTGTTTCAATTTATTTCCTTTATTTCTTAGTTTTCAAAGTAGATAAAAAAGTGAGTATTAAGGTGTGTGGATGAATACTTGGTATAATACACACATTAATCTAGATGAATTTGGGGGCTCCTCTTTAGATAGGGAGGATAACCTAAAAATCACAAGAAGACTATAAGAAAGTTTTGTTAAATGGTAGGTTGAGTGGATTGTCTAGCGTATGCTAGATCTAAGACGCACAAGGCTTTCTAGGAGGTTGTCAATCCACTTTTAAGATAATTAAGTCAAAAAGGATATAATAAATATACTTTCATTCAAATGATGAGAAAGTAGATATGCAATAAGATAAGTAACATACATGATAAAAGATACAATTCATAAGTGTATTAAGGTCAGGTTCAAAGAATCAAAGCAGAGTCTACAAACAAGTCAAGAACAAAAATAAGGGTTTGATTAGATGAAAGGGGGAGAAAATAACAATCTATTATTTTTTCTGACAGAGACCATTGGTGGAAAAGGTGACCAGTGATGGATGGATCTAATTGGTGATGGTTAGGTAACCAATGATGGTTGTTGTGATAAGTGACAATTGTAATAACCATCGATGGTTTCATGTGTGTACCTATGGAGGATTAAAAGGATGGTGTAGATGATCTAAATAAGGGGTAGAAGGAGGGATATGGGAACTATGGATAAGGAAGGATGTGCATATATACTGATCAAGATAGAAAACTCAAATGATAGAAAAAAATGCTAAAACAAGTAATTGATACTTCTATGATGCCAAGTGGATGATAGTTGAAACCTTGAGAGAGTTGAATAGAATAATAGTACTCCTACCTTCAAAATTCATGTGGATAGAGTTTGTGGTCTTTGATGCTTTCACAAAGAGAACAAGATAATCTAAATGCAAATTTTTAGATCCATAACCCCTCCGAGAGCCCTATAATTATAGCAAAAAACTTGATAAGTGAGAAGGGAGGCTTTGAGGTAAAGTTGCTAAGTTGGGAGGATAGTGCCTATTTTTGTTCATTTTTAAATTCTAGTTTTAAAGTAAGTTTCCATTTTGGAGGATGTTATTCTCAAAAAAAGATAGCAATGATTTTAAATCTTAAGGCAAGGTTTATGACCACAACCATAAATAGTTAGGGTCAAGTGTTAATGGTTACCCTAATCGGTGACAGTTGAGGGATATGAGCAAGGTTGAAAAGGGCCTAACTTAAGTGATATGTTTAGAGGGTGTTTTGACATAATGAAGTCATAAACAAGTGTTATTAGGTTAGGTGGGGTCCATAAGTCAAGATGACATCAAAAACTATCATTGTATAATTTTAAAATGTCTACATTTTGCCCCTTTTTGTTATGTAGCTTTAAGCAAGCTATAAAACAAAAATAGGTAGTTGGTCAAGGTCTAGGTCTAATTTCCCCAAGTGTGGGGGGGAGGAGGTGTTCCCCTTCAAACTAGGAGTCAATGAAGTATGGGCAAATTAGGTCAGGGTTTGACAAAAGGTAAAAGGGAGGTCATAAGGTTTTTGACCCTACCACACATAGAGTGTGACTAAGTGTGAGAGCCAAGAGCATGTAAAGACTAACATTGCCATGTTGGGATCAATAAGGTCATGTCCTAAGATAAGTGAGAAGGTAATCAATCTCTAGTTTTGGGCATAATTGATTGGGTCACACTCATTAGGTGTCTTTGAAAGGGTCAATGTTTACTTGAGTATCCATGGTAGGAAGTGCTCCTAAAAAGAACACAAATGTTTAAGTCACACATGAGGAAGTACATGTATGTAAAAGTTTTTTCATGGTAAATTTGGTCAAGGTAGTCATTATGACCAAATCAAAGTCATCACAAGGTGTGTGAAGTGGTTGGTATCAACATCAAGATAGGTGAAGGTAAATGGGCCAAGTTATTAGTTGGGTAGGGGTGGTGATGAGGCCATGATATGCCCATTAAATGTATAATAAATGACCTCATTTTACTCTCTCTTTATATTAAGTTTGATTGCATTTTGTGACTTCTATTTTAATCTGATATGAGTTAGGATGTAATTATCCATGTTTTTTGACTGTGATTCCAATATTTTAAAATCTCTATAATTCCTAACAAGTGTTTTGAAAAATTCAAGTTTTGTAATAAAATAGGTCATCATCAGGCTAAAGAATAAATATAAAGTAGATTTCATGTTTTTGAAACCATTGGAGTCAATACAGCTTAGTTACGAAACCTCACCATGCTATTTCAAGTAGTCACATTTTTGAACTTAGTTCTAAAACTCTATATTTAGCTCCAAAATTATTTGAATTAGCTTCGGTACTCCTGCAGATAAGCTCCAAAACTTTCACAATTAAACATGGAACTGATAAAGATATATTCCAAATGGCTAGCGATCTGTCAAACTAATGATCCCATTAAATTAGGAGTAGACTTCCAATTTCCATACTTGTAGATCTAAGACATTTATCACACAGTTGGACAGCTAGCCACATCTTAATTCAACATCTATTCTAGGAACAATTCAGTTCCATCATATCCATGAAATAGTTACAATAATCAATGCACCACAAGTAGAAGAATATATATATATATAGACCTAGGAATTTAGAAAAGAGTGGAAAAAATAATTGAAGAATATAGGGATAAGGATAGAATAGTACATATTTGTAATATAGAACATTTTTATCAATGAAATAGCCATTTCTATTTTGAAAGAGAATTAAACTATTCAGTCTTGATTCTAGGCAGAGCAAGGGCCCACTCCTCCAAGAACCAGGATCTTCATTTTTGGTCGGTATTTATATTTTATTTTCAAAATAAAATAGGTAGCTTTGTTAAAATCATAAATGCTTCCAACTTAAAGTTAAAATTTGTTGTATATTTGCCCCTGTAGGTGTTCTAGATTAAATTCTCATTTCTTTGCAATCAATTTCCAAGCATTTTGCAAAAGTGTGTTTATTTCTAAAAATCTATTTCATTCTATAAAAGTGTGTTTATTTCCAGTAATCTATTTCATTTTTGTAACATGTGTTTATTTCTTGCAATCTATTTCATTTCTAAAATGTGTGTTTATTTCCAATAATCTATTTCATTTCTATAACATGTGTTTACTTCCAACAAATTTTCATAGTTTGATTCCAAAAGGTTTTAACTAAGAAGTCCTTAAGATATTAAAATCCCCCAAAACAAAAGAAAATACAAATACCTACAACCAATTACTAAATTTCTAAGATTCTTCGTATTGCATATAGCTTTAGACATAGCCCTGGTTAAAATGACATCAACAAAAAGTTGATTAAATGAAGGGAATATGACACCCAATATTTTTGGCACCGTTTCCAGGGATCTACTAGTTGGAATTTTCTAATTAGGTGTCAACAAGAGAAACAATCATACATTTAGTAATTAAAGAAAATTTCCCTAAAGTTATTACAAAATTTATGAGTAGACCATGAGACTCCAAGGGTAGATTTCTCCCCAAAATATTTGAACAAGAATTTCCATCACCCTCTAGTTTAAATAAGGAAGTTGAGCAAGAATTGGAGGTACCATTATCTCCTATAAGACAAAGCAAAATTGCCATCTTTGGAATTTTTGGATCAATCACTAGAAGCAAGTAAAACTTTAGGGAGGAGGATTATTTCTCAAGATCCATTGAGGTAAAGTTTGGATTATCAATAGATTAGTCAACCTCCTACTCTTGACTTTTCACCATCCTGAAAGCAGACCACATACCATATTGACTAGGAGAAGGGACTAAAAAATACTAGAGAGATGGTACAAGAAGCTAGAAGAGAACTTGAGAGAACCTTTACCTATCCCATTCAAATAGAGGATGATGAAACCACTATGAAGAACATTTCACCTACACACTTACCCACATTTAGAGGAATGTCATCTGAGGATCCTGACCAATTTCTATTTTAGTTTAAAGTACTATATCAGACTTATGATTATAAGATAGATAATCAAAAACTCAAGTTGTTTCCATCTACCCTAAAGGATGCAACAATAAGGTGGTTTATGGGATTAACATCTAATTCTATT
This sequence comes from Torreya grandis, assembly GCA_037957365.1. NCBI lineage: Eukaryota > Viridiplantae > Streptophyta > Pinopsida > Cupressales > Taxaceae > Torreya > Torreya grandis. The sequence goes on from JARHVA010004303.1 coordinate 1,194,150, forward strand.
ACCAATTGATAACAAATAGAAACTATCTTCCTAGACAAATATCAATATTATTATAGAGGAAGAAATAGAAAGAAAGAATTTTTCAAAATCAAACAAGAAGAAGATGAAAATATGGAAGATTATTTGGATAGATATCTCTTTGTGAGTAAAAGAGTGGATTTATACTTCAAGAATATTTAATTAAAACTATTTTTCTCAAAGTTTTGGATAATGAATCTAGGGAAACCCTTGATTTAATTGGCAGTGGAAACATTGCTCAATTAAGAATGGATGAAATCATAGAAATTTGTAGAAACTATTCAAGGACAAGGGGTGGACCTAGAAAGGGAAAAATGGTTAAAATTTGAATCCATATATGAACAAAATGATGGATGAATTGAAAAACTTTAAAATAGACATATTAGTTTAATTAACCTCCACCATGGATGGATTACAAGCTAGAGAACATGCCCAAATTGAACCATTAGCCATGTATTGTCCTAGATGTAGGAAGAAGCATGCAATAAGGGAATGTCTTTTGGATAAAATAGAAGTATGTCTTGTCTATTAATCTAAATAACATGATACTCATGCTTGTCCTCTTCTTCCACTCATAAAAAATTAGCTCAAACAAACTAGTACATCATCCACCACAGAAGAATTGAATTTTATTCAGAGACAACCCAGCCAAGGATAATTTATGCTAAGACCAGCTCTTAATCCTTGGGTGATGACATGGGTAGCTCAAACAGTACCAAAAAGTTTGAGATAGCTACCTTGGGCCCCTCAACCAACATGGCATCCTTAGGATTAGGCAAGTCAATCTTGGTATACATATCCAAATTTGGATAGATAGGGTCCTAGTAATTATGTGCAAGGGAAGACATATCCAAATTAGAACCAAAAATCCATAATGGGATCTCTAGCACAAAATCCATAGGCTAAACATATATTCCAAACACAAATGCCAGTACAAACAGTAACAAACCCAAGAAACAAACAAATAACTCTGGTATACGAAACAAAAATAGAAAAATCAATTGATTTAAATGCAATGGATTATACAAACATTCAAACCAAATCTAGAAAAATAGTTAGCAATCCACCTATTATAATCACTGAGATGATAGAATAAGCTAAAACCCCTAGCCTAGTTTCACCTAAGGAAGATGACAAAGAAAAAGATAAGGAACCAGAAGGAAATCCTAATAAGATTCCATTTCTAGAAAGATTTAAAGAAGCTATAGAAATTAAGGAATTTGAATTGGTGTAGGAAATAAGAAGATTGAATATTGAAATACCATTATTACAAATAATTAAAGATATCCTAGAGTTAAACAAGCTAATCAAACTATTATGTTTTAAAAAAGTTGGAAGAAAGAAGTAGTACCCCAGGATTATTTAGGTAGATGGGAAACTTGCTAATTTATTAGCAAGCAAACTCCTACTTCCCAAATATGAAGATCCTAGAAGCCATGTTATTTATGTCTCTATAGGGAATAAGGATATACATAATGTTTTGATTGCTTTGGGAGTAGCTTTCAATGTAATGACAATGGACACTTTGAAAACATTACCATTAATAGGCATATAACCTACTACTACCATATTACAGATGGCAGATCAGTCTATAGCAAAACTAGGAGTTATTGAAGATGTGGCAGTAATGGTGGAATTATGGGAATATCTAGTCAACTTTCTTATATTATAGCCAAAAGTCAAAACACTTGGTTATCCCATTATTTTGGGAAGACCATGGTTAGCTATAGTTGCTGCCTTAATTGATTGTAGGTCAGGAGATATGACTATTTCCAATGTTAAGAATTCTAAGAAAATTTCATTATATCCCTCTGCATGACCTTTTATTAATAATCAAGAAAAATTATGGGTTGATAATCCTGATATTAATGAGAAAAATTTATCTTCGTTGGCTATGATAACATTGTAGGATCATGTACGAGAAATAGAAGATATGGTTAATCCTTCATTAAATGAACATCAATTGTCATTGGCGCAGTCGAGATTAGTTTTGGAACCTACAAAATCTATTCTAGAACCATCACAGGTAGTTTTGGAACCACACCAACAACAATTCCCTATAAATGAAGATAATTTTGATTTGAAGGAATGAAATTTCTCTTGGGGAGAGGAAGGATCTATAGCTTCAACTTTACAGATATCAGGTGATGATGAAGAATTTCTAGAAAATATCAGTAATGAGAAATTTGACCTGCAACAAGACAAGTATCATAACTCTTCTTGCTATCGTTTGTCTAACATTCTATCTCAAGGAACTTTCTGAGATGTTTCTACATATCATATGTTGTTACCACATGCCTATCCACTAAACACCTTAATGGAACCCCTTCAACAAATTAGTTCATCATATACTAAAACCAAACATGTTGAGATTCAACTAGGAATTTTTTTGAATATTAATAGTTGGTTAATGAATGATGAAGAAGCCAAACTATTTGATGTTCTGAAGGATCATACTAAAGCTTTTGCTTGGGACTATATGGATATGAAGGGAATTCATCCAAGTATTTACAACCATCACATTTATATTGAAAACATTAGACCAGTTAGGTAACCTTATAGAAAGATTAATCTAGCCTTAAGGGATATAGTCAAACAAGAAATTGAAAAATTATTACAAGTAGGTTTTATCTACCCTATCTCAGATAGCTAGTGGGTGTCTCCTCTTGTAATTGTCCCTAAAAAGAATGGAAAATAGATAATTTGTGTTGACTATAGGGAACTAAACAAAGCCACCCTCAGAGATTATTTTCCCTTACCATTCATAGATCAAGTCTTAGATAACCTTTCAGGTAAATAATACTTTTCCTTCTTAGATGAATATAGTGGATACAATCAAATTAGAGTTGCTACTAAGGATCAAGACAAAACTACATTTACTTGTCCATGGGGTACCTTTGCTTATAGGGTATTGACATTTGGACTATGTAATGCTCCAGCAACCTTTTGAAGAGATGTATTAGCAATTTTTGTAGACCTAACGAATGACTGTGTAGAGGTATATATGGATGACCTTACTATGCATGGAGATACATTTGATGATGCCTTGAAAATTTTGGATAGAGTATTAACAAGATGTGAACATCACTTGTCTCTTAGTCATGAGAAAGGTTTGATGATGGTTGATGAAGGGATCGTATTGGGACACCATATTTCAAAAAGAGGAATTTAGGTTGACCAAAACAAAATTAAGATTATTTCAGACTTGCCTATTCCTGAAACCCCCACAGATATCAAATTATTTTTAGGGCATGCTGGATAGTATAGGCACTTTATCAAGTATTTTAGTAAAATCACTACCCCCCTGTTTAAGTTACTTACCAAGGACTGTGAAGTTCTTTGGGATGAAAAGTGTCGACATGATTTTGAAGAAATTAAAGAGAAATTAGTAATTGCCCTAATATTGAAAGGACCTAATTGGGAGAAACCTTGATGCCTCAAATACCTCAATTAGTGCAATTTTGGGATAGAAAGATGAAGAAGGAAGAATGTATGCTATTTACTACCTTAGTAAAAATCTTACTCCCACTGATAGAAATTACACTACCACTAAAAACGAATTTCTAGCTGTGATCTATGCAATCAATAAATTTATACATTACATTACAGGGTATAAAATATTTATACATACAAATCACTTAATAATTAAATATTTAATGAACAAACCAATGGTTGGAGGAAGAATAATTAGATGGTTATTACTTATATAAGAATTTGATATTACCATTATGGAAAATCCAGGCAAATCTAATGTGGTAGTTGATTTCCGGTCAAAATTGACCACTACAGGGGAGTAGGATCCAGTCAAGGACAACTTTCCAAATGAATAATTGTTTGTTATTTTAGCTGATACACCATGGTTTGCTAACATGGCAAATTATATTACAATAAGGAATTTCCTCCTTTTTCACTAAAAAATAAATAAAGAAGTTAATCAAAACCAATGCACAGTTCAAATGGTTAAATGGAATGTTATTTAAATGTGGTCCTAATTTGGTTTTACACTAGTGTATAAGAGAAGATGAAATCTTTGACATCCTCTAGGCATGTCATGATGAACCAAGTGGAGGATACTATTTAGTGAAAATAACAACTCACAAGATACTTGGCACTGGTTACTATTGGCCATCTCTATACAAAGATGTGAAGAGATATATCAGGTGGTGTGATCCTTGTCAAAGGATGGGACAGCCAACCATTACCAATGAAATACCTCTGCAACCACAAGTAGTGATTGAACCATTTGAGAGATGGGGATTATATTTTGTTGGACCCTTTAATCCTCCATCATAGGAAAAAGAGCACATTCTTATGTGTACTGATTATGTAACAAAGTGGGTAGAAGTGCATGCTTTAACAAATGCCATTAAAGAAGCATTGCTAATTTCCTTTGGCACAGAATTATGGTAAAGTTTGGAGCACCAAGAAGCTTAGTTTCAAACTAGGGACCACAATTTATGTCCAATATGATCCAAGCTTTCACAATATATTATCAGATCAATCATAGGAAGTCATCTCCCTATCACCCACAAGTAAATGGATAAGTTGAAGTAATAAATAGAGAATTGGAAAACATCCTCACTAAAATAGTTGAAACAAAAAAAAGAGATTGGGTAAGAAGAATACCTGAAGCTGTTTGGGCTTACAATACAACTTGGAAAACCACAACAAAATTTTCACCATATGAGTTAGTCTATGGGAAAAAGCCCTTGTTGCCTATTGAGTATGAATTATAGACATTAAGGATAATAGCTAAGATGGGAATTGAATTGGATGTATCTCAAAAGGAGTGAATCCTTTAACTCAATGAATTAGATGAATTAAGAATGGAAGCACTTCACTAGATAGAGATAATCCAATATCAAAGGAGGCAATGGCATGATTCACATATCAAGGAAAGGCAATTCAAAGTAGGAGACTAGGCATTGCTATTTGATTCTAAGTACCAACAATTCAAAGGAAAATTAAGAACTAGATGGTTGGGACCTTATTAGATCAAGCAGATATTTGACAATAGTTTTATCTAGTTATTTCCCATTGATGGTAGTAGAAGAATACTCTTGGTCAATGGACACAGGCTAAAAATTTATAAGAAACCTCCTCCTAAGGACAAATTCTTGAAGTAGATGGAAGCAAATAAATAATTTGATCATATGGAAGAACCTACTTCTTAAAAAAAGATCAAATAATTAGATGAAAAGATCCAAAATAAAGGGAAGAGGATGAAAACTAGTAAATGGAATTCTCTTCTTCTAAAAATAAATAAATCAATCTCTCAAAGATCAATTGAAAACCAACAATGGCGGCTGATCTTCTCAAATAAATGGCCAATTCAAATAAAACTTTATTTTGAGTTCTAACTATTTTTTAACCATTTTTTTAGGAATGATGAGTCATCATGACGGAGGGATTACATCATCAAGGATGGTAATTATGTTTTTAGCTTGTTAAAGGTTAGATTTAAATTTTACATGTGTGATTATAATTGATTTAAAAGATTAGTATGATGACTCATCTATTGTACATCATGATTAAATGTGCAAAATCATGAGAAGGATATTGATTATGGAATCAGTTGGCAGATAGTCATAAAGAATCATTCTTATTATTGAATCAACAAAGTGAAAGCCAGTTACAAAAAAAAATCAAAAGAGATACAATGAATTAACTCCACTAGTTTCACAATTGAGTATAGTCATTTTATAGCTAAATTCACTAGTTCTATAGTTGAGTACAGTAATTCCATAACTAAATCTGCTAGATCAACAACTAAATCTACTAGTTTCACAGCTAAAGTCATTAGTTCCACTAATAAGAGAATAAATCTTTAGCTAACCTGTGTAAGATTAAAGAAGAATGAATCATGGGAATTAAAAAGAAGTCAAAACTAGAAGATGATACCTAGCTCCTTGCAGATGAAGAAGTAGAAACTATCTTTCAACAGGTAGGATGGCTAGAGTTTCTAAGAAAATTTCCCAAATATAATGATGAATTGGTAAGAAAATTTGTTATCAACTTAGAACAAACAAGGACAAAGATTAGGAAGGTTTTCATTCCTTTTTCTATGAATGTAATAAGTGATATGTCTAGAATACCAATAGTGCATGTCCCAAACCTTGTCAAGGGGACATTAAAAGACCTGGTTAAAACCTTGATGAAAGAGGGGGAAGTTAAACCCTAGTATATTTATAACACAAAGAAAATAATCAAAGGAGTCAAAAGGACCAGCTTGCCTAAACCCTTTGATAGATTAGTATTTTGGATAGTTAAGTATTTAACCTATGATGGACAATTTGGGACAGTAGAGAAAAAAGTCCTGAAAATCCTTATACACCTTAGATATGGAGCCAAAAAATTAGAATATATAGTAAACCTTCTAGGGTCTCTTTTTGACTCCATCCATACAATGGCCCAGAGGTATTCTTGGGGTGTAGGAATAATCAGACATCATGGGTTAGTGCATTTAGTATGCCAGCACCATTTCCTTTCAAAGAAAAATGGGAAAGAAATGTGGGACAAATTTCTTGGCAAATTTGGGCAAAACTCTGGTATTTCTAGAAGAATAATAGCAACTCCTCCTGCCCCTTTAGTTCATTTGAAAATTAATACCATTGATGAGGAAAAGAAAAGACTAGGGGAAGAGAAAATACCAAAAAGAAGAAAATCTGGAAGAAAAGTTAAAATTGTAGACCCTACTGTGCCTTCTCAAGAAATTTCTTCTTCTGCAAAAGCTATAGAAGAACTGATACCTATCTCTGACAGTGATGGTTCACCTAGCCCTAAGCAAAATGTGAACATTAGAAGAAGTTCTAAGAGGAGACCTATGTCTACATATTTTGAGGCTCCTCAAGAAAGAAAATGTCATTAAAGGTCTAAAGAAAGTCCAGAGGAGATGAAAGAACAAGGCTAGAAACTGAAGCTATTGATATTTTTGGTAGCATGGCCATGATTCCTCCTAGACCAAGACAAATAGAAAAGGAAAAAGGAGATGAAAGATTTAAGGAGCAAGTTTTCCAAGAAATGAGTGAGACAGCAGCACTATCACATGCAGAAGATGAATAGGCATCTTGGAGAAGGAAAGGGAAATCTCCTATGGTGGGAGAAGAATGCTTAACTCTCTAAAAAAAATTAGAAAAAGAACAAATCCATCAGATTAAACATGCTCTATTTTTTTCTAGAGTAAAGCTCATTATCAAGGAAAAGGATGAGGAATTAAATTTCCTCAAACTCAAATTAGAACAGAAAGAAATGCTCCTTGAAAAATTATCAAACTATTTCACAGCCAAGATTGAAGAATTACCAGAGATTAAAAGGAAACTAATAGAGAAAGAGGAAAAATGTACAATACAGACTGCTATGTCAATAGTCTCTACATAGACTGAATTGACTTATCTTCCACTCAAGCAGTTATGGGATGATACATGCAGAGAACTTAGTGTAATCAAGGCATCCAATATAGACTTAAAAAGCAAATTAGAAGAAGAAAAGAAAGCAAGGAAGAAATGGGAAGAAAAAATTTTAGAGGAAAATGATAAGTATAAATATCTTGTGAAAATACAAATAGTTTGCATGATGAGTGAGAAACTACTTACATGCAGAAGACCTTCTCTTGCATATAGCCTATTTTTAGAGGAACAATTTAGTCACTGCCAGTTGGCAAGGATAGCATGTGGCTTTCCACATGAAATAAAAGATTAAGCTAATTTCTCAGCTACCTACTCCTTAGCCAATGCAAAATGGAAAAATCTTCTCTATGAATTCCACCTCTGCAATTTCATGCTAGAAATAAATTTAGGTTTTATGATCAATTTGTATGTAGGGGAGAGCTAGCTTAATGCATTTGTCTCTATTTTTCAAAATCAAATTACATGGAAAGAAAGGGAGTCAGAGCATTTGTTAAAGGCTAGTTCATCCAGTCTCTATATGAGAATTCATTATGGTAACAAACTCGCATTTGCTACACATTTCCAATCCCATGCATTTAATGACAAGTTTAAGGAACCTTATCTTTTCAATTTACAAAAAAGCATGGATGTCTTCACCTCTTATGAAAAGGAAAATTTTGATAATATCTATGATGCTTGTTTAAAAGGATGGGAATTTCTCCTGGTGGTATTGAAAAGAAGGGAAGTAATATCCCCTTCAAATTTGATCTGGAGTCTAGAAAGGGTGAAAGCTTTATGCACAATAATTCCTTAGATCAATGAAACTCCCGTATCCATATGGATAGGCATGTAGACAAGGCCACCTCTACTTCTCACCCCCATATTTCCTTGGAAAAATAGAGAACTTCAAATTTTCACTCAATTTGAGGAATGGAAAAGAAAAGAAGTAGGAGCAGGGTATAGTACCTCTGAATCAAAGCATTGGAATATTTAGTTCGAGCCATTTGATCTAAGCAATCAAATGGAATGTAGAATATATAATCCCAAATTTGAAGAGTAATGTTTGTAAAGTGACTTATAAAAAAGTGAGTATGGGGGAAAGATGAGGCCAGGATATGCCCATTAAATGTATAATAAATGACCTCATCTTACTCTCTCTTTTTATTAAGTTTCATTGCATTTTGTGACTTTTATTTTAATCTGATATGAGTTTGGATGTAATTATCCATCTTTTGTTGATTGTGATTCCAACATTTTAAAATCTCTGTAATTCCTAACAAGTGTTTTGGAAAATTCAAGTTTTGTAATAAAATAGGTCATCATCAGGCTGAAGAACAAATATGAAGGGGATTGCATGTTTTTAAAAGCATTGGGATCAATACAACTTAGTTCCAGAACCCCACCACACTATTTCAAGTAGTCACATTTTCAAACTTAGTTTTGGAACTCTATATTTAGCTCCAAAATTATCTAAATTAGCTCCAGTACTCCTGTAGATAAGCTCCAAAACTTGTGCAGTTAAACATGGAACTGATAAGGATATATTCTAAATGGATAACAATTTGTCAAACTAATTATCCCATTAAATTAGGAGTAGACTTTCAATTTCCATACTTGTAGATCTGAGACATTTATCACACAGCTGGACAGCCAGCCACGTCTTAATTCAACATCTAATCTAGGCATGATTTAGTTCCATCGTATCCCTGAAATAGTTATAGCAATCAATGCACCACAAGTAAAAGAATATATATACAAACCTAGGAATTTAGAAAAGAGTGGACAAAATAATTGAAGAATATAGGCATAAGGATAGAATAGTACATCTTTGTAATACATAACATTTTTATCAATGAAATAGCCATTTATGTTTTGAAAGAGAACTAAATTATTTAGTCTTGATTCTAGGTGGAGCAAGGGCCCACTCCTCCAAGAAATAGGATCTTCATTTTTGGTCGGTATTTATATTTTATTTTTGAAATAAAATAGGTAGCTCTGTTAAAATAATAAATGCTTCCAACTTAAAGTTAAAATTTGTTATAGATTTTCCCCTGCGGGTGTTCTAGATTAAATTCTCATTTCTTTGCAATCAATTTCCAAGCATTTTAAAAAAGTGTGTTTATTTCTAGAAATCTATTTCATTATACAAAAGTGTGTTTATTTCCAGCAATCTATTTCATTTTTTCAATGTGTGTTTATTTCCAGCAATCTATTTCATCTTTGAAATGTGTGTTTATTTCCAGCAATTCGTTTTCATTTCTGCAATGTGTGTTTACTTCTAGCAGATTGTCATAGTTTAATTCCAATAATATTTTAACCAAGAAGTCCTTAAGATATTAAAAATCCCCAAAAACAAAATAAAAATACAAATACCTACAATCAATTACTAAATCACTAAGATTCTTCTTGTTGCATATAGCTTTAGACACATCCCTGGTTAAATATGACATCAATAGAAGGTTGATTAAATGAAGGGAATAATGACACCCAATAGGTGGCTAAGTTGACTTTTAATTCATGAGGCAAGAGGATGCTACCAACATAGTGATTCAAGCAACACTTTAGGTGACAATTTGGGTGATGGTTCTACCCCAATTGGTGGCATAACCTTTGGGAGCTATAACTATTGAACCATAACTCTATTTGACTCCCCATTCAAACCATTGGAAAGATAAGAATGAGGAGAACATGATGAGATGACATAGAGATATGCTTAGTGGGTTTTGCTTCTTGAAAACCTATGGAAGTGCCCATAATTTCAATTTTAATAGTGTTATTTTGACTCAAGGGTTTTGTTTGAAAGATATTTTAAGAACACAAAAATAACATAATAACAATGCTTTCTCTAAGAAGAGATATTTTATTACTCATAAGATTGCAAATACAAACATATGCTTATCTCTGGGAAGAGATGTTTGATCTCCTTCTTTATACATCTATTTTTATACATACTTTGAAGTTAGGAGGAAGATTGGAAGGTCACCAATCTCAAGGGATATGAAGTGATTTGACTTCCATGATTTACAACAATTCAAGAAATTACTATGTTAATAAACTTTCTATTTTTAGACAACACTATTAAAATTGAAATTGTGGCAACTTCGATTGGGTTTTTAAGGGTCAAAACCAATTAAGGAGAACTCAGTAACATCTCATTATGTTCTCCTCATTCTTATCTTTCTAAGAGTTTGAACAGGGAGTCAAACAAAGCTATGGTTCAAATGTTATGGCTCTTGAAAGTTCTACCACCAATTAGGGTAAAACCATCACCTAAATTTTCACCTAAAGTGTCACCAAAATTATCACCTAAAGTGTTGCCTAGATCATTCCTTCCTCCTTGAGAAGCAATAGTCCCCATTACATCAATATTCATCATCAAGTGTGGTAGTTGTGTCTTGATTTGATTCTTTATGAGCCACTCACCTTGGTGGCTAAGCTTGCCCCTTTTGACCACCTATTAAAGTGGAATAGAGAACCCTCTTTTTACCTTCATCTAGGTGTCTACAATCTAATCTTCCTCTACTGGAATAAAAATTTATGGATCAAGTTTATCAATGAATAGTTGTTTTGCTATGACTAAAGTGTCTAATAGAGGTGGATGATATGGTTTGAGAGTTATGGCTCTTAGAATTTATACCACTAATTAGGATAGAACCATCACCTAAATTATCATCTTAAGTGTAACTTGAATTATTACCTAGATCACATAGTCCAGTGAATAATGAATCTAATATGGACTTTAGGCCCAATGTAGTTCTTGGTGTTGGGGAGAAGTGACTCTTGATGATGTAAGAAATGGGTTACCCCATGTGGAGGTAGGTCAAGAGTCTGGTTGAGGTGACAAGAAGGAAATAAAAAAGTGTAGAAATCTAAACCCTAACCATCAATGATTAGGGTTAATTAGTGAGGGTTGGATGACCATCGATGGTTAGGGTCCATCATCAAAGATGTTAGAACCATTGATGATTAGGGTAAATTATCGATGATTATCTAACCATTAATGGTTTGGTCAAAAACCTAAAACCATAGACAAAAGGTCAATGAAGGCCTAATTTGTCCTCATTTTCAAATTAGAGCTTTGTGATTGGTGTGCTCTAAGTGGTGGTGTGAAGAGTGTCCTATAGTGGAGTGTACTAATGAGGTAGCGAGAAGAGATTAATGGTAGAGAGAAATAGTGGGGTCGAGATGGATGTTGGAGGTACCATGGAATAATTTGTGGGATGCAGACTGAGGTAGTCCCACTAGTCATAAAATAAGGTAGGGTATACCTTAAATTAGAAGTGAATTGTAATAATGGAATTAATATGGTAAAAATGTAAAATCATGTCAAATTATTGGGAATTAGGGGAATGTTGAATTATGTGGCCATGTTTTTGGTTGTGTGTTAGGTATAACAAAATGGAGTATTGGGGGTGGATGGTTTAGTTGTAGAGAGGTAGCTTTGGTGTTAAAGAGTTAGGGTGTGATTTTAAATGAGGTATCTAGGGTTTTAGGTGGTAGGGGGTTATTTAGGGTTGATCCTCATTATTAGTGCTCACCTAATAGTGACCATTAGTGATTGTTCCCAATCAGTGATGATTGACTAAGGGGAATAATGACCCCAAAGGGACTATCAATGGTTTGGGATAACTAGTGATGGTGGTAGAAAGATAGCTAAGTTGGGGTGGATGGGTAATAGGTTAGGGTGTAGGTATGAATTTTTAAAGTTAGGGGAGTAGTTGGGTTGGTAGGGTTAGAAATTGAGTTAGGATAAGAGTTTATTTAGGGTAGGAGTTTTGTTGGTTGGTGAGTTAGGTTGTGAAAGAGTTAAATTGAGTTGGGGTGAGGAGAGTTGGGGTAAGAATGGGATAAGAGGTGAGTTGGGATGGAAGGTTAAGGTTAGTTGGGATGGATGGGAGGTAGAGTCGAGGGGAGGTAAATAGGTAAAATTGGGCTAGGTTGGAAACAGGTAAGGTTGGGTTAGACGTGTGTGCTAATTAAGGTGGGAGAATAGTATATATAAAGGAAATTGAGTAAAAAAATAGTTGTTATGTGTATAGGTAATTGAAATAGGGTAGTTCTTGATTTGATTCATGATACAAATGTTGATATAGGCATGGGAGTAGATCTAGCTATGAGATTAGGTGCCTCAGATGTTTGTACAGGTGAGGGATGCAATGTCAGTAGAGGACTAGCATCACATGGAGGTGGTGGGTTGTAGAGGGATATGGCACTAATATTGCCTTCCTAGGGATGTTCGGATGATAGTCACCCTCATCAAGAGATGGGACCCAGTGACTAATACCTTCTAGCTACTAATGAGAGAGATGACTATCTTATTAGAGGATATACATCAAATTACACATCTACCCATCTAGTAGGATCATATTTATCACATAGAGCGGGATGAGACTGATGAGTGTTTGGATATGCTATATAGGGATAATGTAGGTGTGGTAAAATTCTATGCTAGAGGATTTAGTATTAGGGCACTCTACCAGAGAGCTCTAGAGAGAGACATTTGATGACTATGTTGAAGTTAGTGATTACTTAAAATGTGTTACTAGATTATATTAGAGGGAGATACCCTAGTGCGTTATTAGGGGTTTTGGTGGAGTTATTTTTGGCTGTAGTTGTATTTAGATGGGCACAAGCTTTTTTAGTGTAGATATATAGAGAGTTGTGAAGGTTTAGGGCTCATAGGCAATATGGCATCAGTGTGGGATTTATTTTGCACTATTGGGCATTTGAGCACATACAAGTATTGAGACCCCTAGGCCTACTGATAAAGGGGTACCAACTGAAAGATTATATGGTTATATTTTATTGATGGAGGAGATATGGGGACATGATAAGTGCAAGTGGTGTCTCTTGGGATATTGATTGGTTTAGAAGATCTTTGGAGGGTTTAGTTCTAATGATGTGGTGTGGAGACCATATTGAACATCACTAATGTGGGTTAGATATAGGTTCCAAACTTTATCTTTATAGAGCTAGAGATAGGCATGATGGGGAGACAAATCACATCCCCTTTAAGTGGGTGTGATGGTAGTTTAGCTTGGTATAGGGTATCCCACCAGAGTTTATACAATATAGGAGGGAGGATGTTGAGTTCTTCTTACCTAAGCCATAACCATAAGAGGAGTAGCCAGATCATGAGGAGCTCTCCCTTAGAGATGGGGATGATGTTGGGTACACAACTAATTACCCCACTTGGTTTTAGGGGAGGTATACAACCATGAATTTTAGTTTCAAAGATGGTAAGTAGTGGTCAATGGATGTTGACCCAGGATAGGTACCATCACAAGGAGATCCACATGAAACAATAACATTGACAACAACATAGGCCTAGATTACTATGTTATAGGGGTAGATTATCTCTCTTTAAGGATAGATTACCACTCTATAGGGCCAACTAGGAGGATTGATAGTATAGGGAGACCAAGTATAGGAATAGGTCACCGTTTTATATGGTAAGGTGGTCATTTTACAAGGTCAGATGGCTATTTTATAGGGGTAGATTATGTCAATGATAGGAGATTTAGATTAGGTGAGGACCTCACTTGGCTTGGTGACTCAAGAGAAGGACTCTCTGTGGTGGCCCAATGGAGCAATAGTGGCACCTCTAGGTTTTGTGACACATGCCAAGTACATAACGGCCATACAAGAGTTACATTACTATGAGGGAATTATGCTAGCATAGTGTCCTAAAGAGTAGAGATGGTGAGAGTAATAGGTTAGCTTGGCTAGTGGAGTGACACTTGCAACACCAAGTTGGTGGGATATGGTAGTAGGTAAACCAATAGGGCCTCCACTTAGGATAGGTATAGGTATAGGTACAGGTGCTATTGGTTTTGTTTCAAGTGCTCTAAGGTCATGAGTAGAGATGTTATGTGATGTATTTTGATATTTTGACACCAGCCTATATGTCAAGATGTGAAATATATATGTGAGCAATAGATAGGTTCATTTGTTGATACACACACAGAGAGATGTGTGTGTGTGTGTGTGTGTGTGTGTGTGTGTGTGTGTGTGTGTGTGTGTGTGTGTGTGTGTGTGTGTGTGTGTGTGTGTGTGTGTGTGTGTGTGTGTGTGTGTGTGTGTGTGTGTGTTTGTGTGTGTGTGTGTGTGTGTGTTTTGAAATGAGTTTATGTTGTGTTCATGCTTTATGAGATGAATATTTATGTAGGAGATCTATTATGTTGATGATTATTTTGCATAGTTTAGGCATGTGATTCTAATTTATGATATGATGCTTATAGAATGATGTGGTGATTTGATTATTATTCAATGTTTATTGATGTGGAAGTTTTGATTATGACACTCTTTCATTAATGGTATTAGGTATGATGTCATTTCCATATGATGATGTTTTGATGGGTTAATCATAATGTAATTTTGTATGTTCATTTTGATGTTATGGCTTATAAATCATTGTTATCCTATGATTAACACATGATGTTAATTTTTCATATGTTTAGGCAAAATGTTAAATAAATTGTGATTTTAGTTAATGATTTAAAATTTTAAATAAATGTGATGTTTAGTTAATGATACAAGGGTATGGGTGTGGCATAGGTAAGGGCAACATTTTTGTCCACATGCTTGGATAAGACAAGGAGCATTATGCCTTTTGATAGATAGAATTGAATAATAAGAATCCATAGATTGATCAACTTAGTGAATATAAATGCATCAAATTCTTTGTAAGAGTGTGTTTTATTAAGAAAACTGGCATCCTAACCACTTCATGCCAAGTAAGCTCATAATCCCTTAGATTCATTGTTAGGTGATAGGTAGCGATTTATGTCAATGGGTAAAAGAAAATGGAATATGTAGGTAGTGGAGTGATTGGCTTTTCCATAGGTGACCAAATAATCCCAGTAGACAAGTCCATGCCATTGGAAAGCTATTTAATGATGTGTAAACTAATTAATGTGGGAAGTCTACTTGTGCTATAAAATTTGATTGTAGCTTGATTGGATAGTAGGTAGACTGATAAATGTGGGAAGTCTACAATTAGTAGATATAAGAGCCAATTATGTTACCAATTTGGATTTTACTTTATTGATTTATAAGTTTTTTAAGTTGATAAATGTGTGAAGCTTCGAATGATTATGTGTTGTATCCACCCTTCTAAGATTTTATTTTTTTTCATAGTTTTCCTTCAAGGGAGTACTCTACTTTAAACAAATTTTGATTTGATGTGGTGTTTATCCTTTGAGGGAGTAGCATGCTATTTATTTTTGAAGTATGGATATATTTTAAACTAAAATTAGACATGGACAAGTCTATTCAGGTTTGAAAGGTCTACCCATATAGAAGCATGATCTAGACATAGAAGGTTTGTTAGAGGAAGGGGTTTTGAGAAACAATTGACCATGGGATTCCATCTATTAAAAGATGAAAAGTATCCATGAAAACCATGTTATGGGTAGATCTAGGGTACCAATATTTAGGATTAGGTTATTACTCTAACATATGAATCACATGGTTCTATATAATCAATTAATCTCAAAAGAGATAGAAAATAAGGTTAATAGATCAAGGGATGAGCTTATGTGAGACACAAAAGTATGGTTAAACCTTGTTTTAATAATGCAAGAGATGCAAATATGATGAATTTATGGGTTTAGGCTTTGGTCTACCCTTGAGAGAGGATAAGTGATAAGCACCCAATCCATACTTATGGGTTATAATGTAGGGTCCTAACTAATTAAAAGAAAACTTACCTTTCTTGGTCTTTTACATGTTAGTGACATGTTGGTTTTCCTTGAGGATGAGATATTTGATGTTGAATTCTCATGTTTTCATATGTTTTTTGTATGCTCATTTGATATTCTCTTGATATATGTGAATTTGGTTAAGGGCAGTAAGGTAATGTTCATTAAGAAGTTCTAAGCATGCTAAATGTTCTTGATGATAATCACTTTCATAAATAATCTTATGTAAGGATATGCACAGAGATGGAATTTAGACTTCAAAAGGTAATAATACCTTGGATCCAAAGACAAGAAAAAAGGCATAACACCCATAGTAGTTTGGATACTACTGCAATAAGCCCATAAAGTAAATGGCATATGGAGGTGTCAATCCTTGCTTGAAGCACTGACTACCTTAGTGAGCATTTTGATGAAGGTTTTAGTTGAATCCTCAACTTTTCCATTAGCTTATGGACAATAAGGTGAGGATAAGCTTAGGTCTATACCAAAATCATCATAAAGATCTTGGACTCTTTTTGTTTTTAAAGGACTTACCATTATTAGTGATGAGTTTGCGAGGAAAATTGAAGTGATAAATGATGTGGTTGTTTATAAAATCAATGATTTTTTCATCTTTGATTGAGATTAGGGGGATGGATTCTACCCATTTGATGAAATATTTTATAGTAGTGATGATATATTGATGTCATTGTGAGGAATTTAGATTGATTTCTTCGATAAGATCAAGACCCCATTATGAAAAAGGACTAATAGTTAGTTGATACTTGAAGACCATGAGGAGGTGTATGATGAATGTTATCATGTTGTTGACATTTGATGGATTTATTGACATAGAAACAAAAATCTTTATTGAGTGTGGGCTAATAGTAACCTAAGCAAAGGATACATTTAGCTATATCTAGACCATTGACCCCACAGATGTCATCATGTACATCTTTGATGGTGTGAGAATCCTCATTGATATGAAGTAATGAAGGAGGAGACCATCAAAGCCTTGATTATAAAGAATTCCCCCTAATATTAAGTAATGAGAGGTGCTTTGAATGAAATATCTAAAATAATAACTAGAAAGATATGAAGGGAGAATACTGGTGTTAAGACAATCAAAGATTTTATCATACCACGTGTTAGAAGATGATGTTTATATTTGGTAAATGGTAGGAAGATCAGGATTGAGATAAGATGGTGTGACAAAACGGTGGATGGTGACAAATAGTTTAGAGTCAGTAGGTTGAGATGGAATTTTGGATGTAAGGTAAGCCATTGTGTCTGTAAATTTATTGGTAGAATGAGGGAGTGATTTGATGATATAATGGTCAAATGATGCTAATATTTTTTTGATAAGTTATTTATATTTTATAAGAACATCATTTTCACATTGATAGGCTCCTATGACTTAGTTAATAATGAGTTGAGAATATCCAAAGATGTTAATGGTTTTGATTCCTAAAGCCAGAGTAGTTTAGAGACCTATGACCAAGGCCTTAAATTCAGCTATATTATTGGTACATTCAAAATAAAATTTGAAAGATAGGGGAAGAGGTTCCCCATTAAGAAGAATAAGGATTATGTTAACACACCCACCATTTTGACATTTAGAGCCATCAAAATACATAGTCATTTGGTAGGTGGGTTCTTCCAAAGAAAGGGTAGATATAAACTCATCTAGAAAGGTAAGAGAGGGAGTTTGATTATCAGGCAGAGGAGCTTCAAATATTTGGTATACAATCAATTTTCCCTTGATGACCCTTTACAGAAAAAACTCATGATCAAACTCAGCTAACATTATGAGCCACTTGGCCATACATTGGTTGTGATATGGCTTGGAGTGCATATACTTAAAGGGATCAATGTTAGTAATGACATAATTTTTTTTGTTAAGAAGATAGTGACAAAGTTTAAAGGCAATGCAAACTAAGATAAGGCAAAGTTTCTCTAGATGGGTGTATCTAGTTTCATATTCAATGAGATGCAACTATTGTAATAAATGGCTTGCTCATTATTTTGGTCATCATAATGAGTGAGCATGGCCCCCAGGTAATGATCAGTGGTAGATATGTATAAATAAAAAAGCTAATCCTCTTTTAGAGGAATAAGGATTGGTGGAGAGAGAAGATACTCCTTTATTCCATCAAAGGCCTATTGACACTCTTTGGTCCATTTAAAGGAGGTATCTTTTTTAATGAGGTGGTGAAAACACTGATAGCAATTAAATAGTTGGGAGATAAAGTGATGGATTAAATAAATTTTTTCTTGTAAGATACGAAGTTGTTTTAGGTTAGTAAGGGGAGGAATTTCTAAAATGGCTCAAAATTTTGTATGGTATATTTATATTCTACAAAGGGAAATAATAAAGCCCAAAAGTTTTCTTGATAAGACCCCAAATATACACTTCTTTGGGTTGAGTCTGACGTGATAATATATAAGTATTTTGAAGATGATAGTGAGAGCAGTGAGGTGATCTTGGTAACATTTTGATTTATCAAGTAAATCATCAACATAATCCTCAACTATTTTTTGGATGAGGTCATGAAAAATGTAAGTCATGGCCTATTAATAAGTGGCTCCTACATTCTTCAAGTTGAAAGGCATGACATGATAACAAAAATTTCCCCATGGGGTAGTAAAGGATGTTTTATGTTGATATTGAGGGGAAATCAAGATTTGGTTATATCCTAAAAATCCATCCATAAGGGTGGCTTTTCATGGCTAGTAGTGAGATCGACAAGTTGGTCTATGTTAGGTAGGGGAAAGTCATCTTTGGGGCATGTAAGGTTAAGATCATGGAAATACACACAAAGGTAGAGTCCCCTAGTGGGTTTAGAAATATGAATTATATTGGAGACCTATTGTGGATAGTTAATGGGTTGAACGAAGTTGATAGATATAAGGCATTGAAGTTCTTCATTGATGATAAGAGTTATGCAAGGGTGCATATGATGAAGCCTTTGCTAAATTAGCTTAACTTTGGGATGGGTAATGATGTTATGAAGAGTGATGGAAGGGTCAATACTAGGAATATTATAATAAGACCAAACAAAATCTATGCTATGGTCATAGAGAAAAGATTGATAATCTTGTTACTCCTCGAGGGTTAAGGATTGGCCAATCTTGAAAATATGAGGGTTCACCTAAGTGCCCAAATTAAATTTTGTGGTCAATTCATTTAACATTGTTTGGATTATAGGAGGGAGGGATTTTTGAAGAGAAGAGTCCCCCACACCTAGATAGGTAAGAATAGAATTATCATTTTGATACTAGATAGTATGAATGGTGGGTGAGTCATGTGTAATCATTTTAGGGTGGATAAGAGGAATGGTTCTAGTTTGGCCTTCCCATTGATAATTCAGGGAACCCAAACTAATGTTGTTGATTAAAAAAATAAGTTAGGTGGGATGATGTCTATGTCTTCAAATGGAGTTGGTGAGGGTAAAGGTTATTTAAATTGGAAAAATGAAGTTGATAAGGGTAAAAGTTACTTAAATGGGAGAAGTGAGGTTGGAAGTTATCCAAATGGGAGAGGTGGGATTGGTGAGGTTGGAGGTTCTCTAAATGGAAGAGGTGGGATTGATGTTGGTGATGTTGGATCTTCTAGGGGAACATATCCTAATCCAAAGAACTCAAGAGATTTTTGAGTTTTAACAATAGGAAGTTTGTGGGGTCCTTATTCAAAGAGGCCAAAACCAAACCCTTTCCAAGTGCACCAATGAAGGTATGTTTGGGCAAAGGTTGGGTTGCTAAGATAAGAAAAGTTAGAAATGAGTTGTTAGATATAAGGCATGGTGGTATGAGCAAAAAGTGGTTTGTCAAGTCCTCAATAGATAAGATATGTTCTATTGTTAGGAAGGCCAAAGGGGATGCGGGTGCCGATATTAGGACCATATGATGGATCATTTTGAAGGTTACCAAATTCATGTGGAGAATGGAAAGTGTCTAAAGCTAAAAGTTGATATTACCCTAATGTAAGATGATGAAACATGGATTTTAAAGGGTATTCAAACAAGATTTTAGATGAAGGGATAGTTGAACTAGTGGATGTTTCATCATTATTGAAGATATAAGTGTTGGTAGGTTGGTTTTATGTAGTGGCTTGGCTAGAGGTTGGTTATGAAAAAGATGAAGGTGGACTAAGAACATCATTGGGCTGATATGTCATATTACAAGAAGCAAAGGGACTTGGATCAGCTTTGATTGTTATGACTTGTCCCTCATGTTCAAATTTGACACATCGATGAAGGGTAGAAAGGATGCATCCCATAACATAAATCTAAGGGTGGCCAAGTAACACATTATACTAAAATTCACCCTCTATGACATAAAATAGTTCAAGAATAGTTTGAGGCATCAAACAGATATGGAGAACAACTATTCTTAGAGTGGTGGCCAAGTTATCATTGAATGACTGAAGAACTACCAAGCTTTTTGACATGATGTTTTTATGTATTTGGAGTTGATCATATGTATGGGAGGATATGATATTGATAATTTCTCCCCCATCAATCATAACTATTTTGACATGTATATGATTGATGGATGATATGATAAAAATAAGGGGATCAAGGTCTTCACTATGACAGGGTGGAATTTTAGATTCTTGAAAGGTGACCATAGTAGCATGTTGGATGGCTCCAATCAAAGGTGTAATAGGTTGGGGATCATTTGGTTGAACCTTTATAGAACATAGGGCTTTGATTAAATCTTGATGATGTTGAGGCGAG
This sequence comes from Torreya grandis, assembly GCA_037957365.1. Lineage (NCBI taxonomy): Eukaryota > Viridiplantae > Streptophyta > Pinopsida > Cupressales > Taxaceae > Torreya > Torreya grandis. The sequence continues at coordinate 1,214,973 of JARHVA010004303.1, forward strand.
GTGTTAACCAAGTCATAAATACTCATTTTGACTAGCATATTGTGGAGTTGTTTTAACACCAAGTACTGGATGAATGGAGCTATATTGAAAGAAGAAGGGGCTCCCAAAATGGAGACTTTTGTCTTGGGTGGTTGTGAGGGTGAAGGTGAGGGTGTAGTTATTTAATTTTGATGGGTTGATTGGGGAGTTTAAGGGTAAGACCATGGAATGGTGACCTTGGCTTTGCCCTTTTCATTCTATTGGATTGTTTTACCTTTATCCTTTTGTTGGACTCGATACCAAGTCACCATATGAATAGTATGGATAAGAGCACTAGTTGCTTCATTTGGTTTCTCTATTTCACTCCTTAGTAGGAGTAGATAAGTAGATGATTGGTAGGTAGATGGGATAGGTGGTAAAATAGGCAAGGGGCTTAAAGATGTTTCATCTAATAGATCATCCTCCTCTAAAAGGCCATTAATGATAGTTTGGGGAGATTTATAGTTCTCCATATAATGTCTAGGGGTCTTATGGTAAAGAAAAATCAAATTATCATTGAACCAGGTTGGATTTTGGTGAGTGGGTTCAGAATTTTTGATTGGTGGTAAGATAATGATATAAGATTACAATAATCTTTGTGAAATGGTTGTATAAGATTATGGTAAAGATCTAGAAGTTGGTGAAGTTTGAACTTTAAGTATATAGATCTTATTAGGCAAAGACTTTTGGATAAGAGGTGTGGTTGGTGGAGTGAGTCTTGTTTATGGTTTAAGAAGAATTGGCTTAGTTATAATTGGTTTAGGAATTGTGAATTTAGATGATGAGGGTTTAATAGATGGGAAAGTGGATGGAAAAAGGTTGGTAAGGAGTGATGATAAACTAGGAGATGGGATTGTTATAGGTAGAGAAAGGGGAGATGGTTTTCTTGAGGAAGAGTAGGTAATGGGAATGGTGGAGGGATGTGGTCCTAAAAAAGAAGGTAGAGGTGAAGGAGTTAGTATGGTTCTTGCTCAAGGTTGTGGTCTAGGCAATCCTTCCTTCTTAATGTGCTTACATGGATTAGGTTTTGGTTAGGTTCATGTGGTTAAATCCAATCACAAAGGAGGGTGAGTAGGATTAGGAATGGGAAGAACCCATAAATTCTTGATTGGCTTGATAGAAGAAGCATAGGGTGACTTAACAATTTTAGGTGGGGGTAATTGTGGTTCTGTGGTAACATTAGGACGGGTAGTTGGTGGAGTTATAACAACAAGCTCAAGAGTGAACTCAAGTGAAGTAGAGGGTTCAGTTTTATTTTATTATAAGAATCCAAGCTAATGCCAAAAGGTGGCTCTATCAAAGTTAGGTTGGGAGGTAAATTCTAAATATTGAACTAGTTGGTAAAAGGTTTTATAAATGGGTTGTGTTTCCTGATCATTAGTTTCAAAGATCAAACCCTTTGGGGAAGGAGTGGTTTCAATGTTGCTACCCTGGGTGGAAGTTTCCAAAGGCAATGATTGGGTAGGTAGGGGTATGGTCTCTTGGGAAATGGTTTCCAAGGGAGGTATGGATAATTATATAATTGGTGTGATAAGGGTTGGTATAGCTTTTTCATTAGTCTGACTATCTAAAGAAATAGGTGGTTCTTCTATTTGGTCTGGAGGAGTGGATGAAATGGTCGATGGAGTGGTTATCTTCTTGGGTATTTCCATCAAAGGAGTGGTAGATGGAGATGTGGTTTCATCCAAATAAGTGGAAGGGGTAGCTACTTCCTCCATTTGGGCATCTAGATAAATAGGTGGTGGTGGGTTGTCTTTCTCTATTTGGGTGATGGAGGTGATAACTTCTTCAACAATGGGAACATTACTTATGACATTAATTACATGTGCTTTATGTGATTTGGAGGATTCAAGTTGGATTTCATGATGCTGGGTTGAAGGTGGATGATTTGGGAATGGTTTTTGAAAAATATCGAGATATTAGTTATAAGGAGCATTTGGGTTATGAAACACTAGCTCTCCTTTATCAATCAAATGTTATTCTCAAATAAAGTTGGTAATGATTTTAAAAGATAATGGAAGATGTTATTCTCCTTTACTAATGAGAGCAAGTTTCCATTTTGAAAGATGGAAGATAATGCCACAATAGATGGAAGATGGAAGATGTTATTCTCTATTATCTCATATGGTTTTAACTAGATAATAAGTGAGAAATCAAGACAACCAACCACCACCTTCTTTTTCATCCATGGATTATACCTCAGATGTTGACAAATATCCTCACACTTCACCTCATCATTATCCTCCACCACCTTCTCCTTCTAGAATCCAAACCATATCTAAAGGATATCTTGAATTTACTACCTTTCTTGACAATAATATTGTTGCTTTACAACATTACCTCAATACCTTGCCTCATTGTACCCCCCTGCTTTGTTCCTTCTTTTTATCATTCTCTTGGCATGACATCCCACCTCATGGTAGGTACCACTTCAACCCAACCATTGACTCAGGCCTCTTCCAACGCCCAATCCACTCAAACTCAAACCAACCTTTGACCTCATAACTAAACACCCCATGTGGGTTCAACTTTACCATTAGTCATCTACACCCCATCTACTGTGGCATTATCTGTGGCATTATCTTCCATAATGAGAGCAAGTTTCCATTTTGAAAGATGTTATTCTCAAATAAAGTCGGTAATGATTTTAAAGCTTAAGGCAAGGTTTATGACCATAACCGTCGATGGTTACGGTCAACCATCAACAGTTACCCTAACTGACAATAATCAAGGGTCATGAGCAAATGGGTGAAAAGGGCCTGACTTAAGTGATATGTTCAAAGGTTGTTTTGACATAATGAAGTCATAAATAGGTGATATTAGGTTAGGTGGGGCCCATAGGTCAAGAAAACATAAAAAAAACTATCATTATGTAGTTTTCAAATGTCTACACCAATGTTGTAACAACCATGAACATATTCTTATTCTAAATCTAATTTTGACTCAATCAAATCTAAATCCAATGTCAATATTGATGTTTATTCTTATTTTGATGCTAAATTTGATGTCAGTTTAAGAATAAAACCTAACTCTAATTTTAATTCTTCATCTAATGGGTACTTTTTATAATGATGTCTTTTTGCATGTTAGGTATTGGATAAGTAACAACCTGTGATGGCATAATGGGCTCCATAAGGACTGGTTTGTCAAAGTGAGATTCTACAATGATGGGGAAAAGGTCAAAAGACATCTCCATTAATACTATGTTGTTAGATGGAGGATCTTGAAAAATAGGCATATGGTCAAGGTAATGATTTTCCCAAAGGTGGTTATAATCATTAAGAAGTGACTCATTAAAGACAGGCTCACTCGATTGAGACTCCTTTGTAATTGGTATAGGATCAATAGGTGATTCATCACAAGTTGATTTATCACAAATGGTTGGTTCAATAAAATCATCTTGAATTGGTTGGTTTTCTTATCTTTGGTTTCTAATGAGTTTAAAAATACCAATTTAGAACATATCTTGGTTATCTAATGTTTGGATCGGTTGAGGTTTTGGTTGTTTTGGTTGGATAAGTAATGATTGGATTGGTTGAGGTTTGGATTGGATAATGATATGGCATTATATATCCTAGTTTCTTGCACAATCCAAAGGATGAGGTCCTAGAAAGATAATTCTAGGGCATCATGGATCTTGATTTCTCACATAAGCCAAAGGATGAGGTTTTGGTATGGGAATGGTGTGATATTGTTGTCTTGGAATAAAAATAGTAAGATGTGGTGGATCTTGATTACTCACATAAGCCAAAGAATTAAGTCATATTCATAAACCATATCATCCCATTTAGTAACTTGATTTGGATTTTGTGGATTTTGACAATGTTCCCCATATGGAGTATTGTAGGGAGAATTATAAACCTCCCTAGAAAATCTACCTTTGTAGGGGTTTCTAGTTAGATTTTTTGCATCCATTCTATCATAATTTAGTATGTGACTCCACCATAAGTGTATCTAAACATATCTTCATAAATGATGAAATTTTTAAAACAAAAGTCTTAGAGTTATGAAAACATTGAAAGATTGTGTCCAAAGGATAAATGGTTCAAACTTGGTCTAACTTGGTCAAAACATGGAGCTGTATCTCCAAAATGGTTTGGGTTAAGACTTGGCATAAAATATTCAAATGTCTAATGTCTAATTTCAAATGTCATACACATAAAAGGTCAAGCATCTGAATAAAAAATGGCATGTGAAAGGTCTAAGTCAAGTTGTTCCAAACAAGGTCTAAATTAGGAAAGGGAAAAGAGTCACTAGGTATTTTTTCCAAAAATGGAGTCAAAATCTAGGCTCAAATATGCTATGCTAGGACTTTTGTCCAAATGATGTCAAAATCTAGACTTCAAACAAAGGCATGATGTGTTTTGATTTAATATAAAAAGTTTGGAACAACTTTAACATAAACCCAATACATGTAATCAAACATAAACATGATCAATTGGCATAAGGCACAAGGAAAAAGGATCTTGGAGAAAGACTATGTTCTCCTAAATAAATCCACTAATAATGATGAGGATAAGTGTTGAACAAAAAAATAATAAATATTCATCAAGTTTGGGTAATCAATTAATCAAAGCTATGCAATCTAAAAGAGAAAGATATGTGTATCATCCCCATGAATTAAGGCCTAAACATAAATAAATTAATTTTTTAATCCAAACATGACAAGGTTAATTTAAAACTCAACATTAAAGACTAATATTTGGCCAAAAAAGTTAGACAAGATTAGACAACATTGTGGCACATAAAACAAGGTCCAAATGGTATACATGACATGGTTTTAAACAATGGTTTTGGTATAAGTCAAATGAATTTTGAAACAATTTGAGTAGCATAATAGTGTTAGTATTTTGTAATGATGTTATCAATGTTGCGATTTAAAGACTCAAAGGCAAAATGGTTTGACATGTTTTGGGCAGCATAATGCTACCCTCCTCAACTCAAATGGCACACATACAAACAAGTTTAATAAAAATTTCAAGGCACAAGTGTGGTACAAAACATATATCATAATGCCTCTTTAAGCAAAAGAGTGGCATATAAATAAATTGGTTTTCACATGGTTTATAAACAAACACATTAGTTTTAGTCTTAAAACACCAAGCAAGAAAATGACAAAATACAAGTATATCATCCAAATTCCTATTAAGGGTGTGCCAAAGTGGGGTTGACTAAAACTAATTATTTTTTGAACATTCTAATAGATCAATTACATAACATTTTCACATCCAATAGGAAAAATAAGCTCACATCATTTGGGTCTATAGCACTTGGATTATTGTATAAAGCTCTTGCCCTTTTTACAACTAGTACATCCATCACTCGCTTAGTGTAGTGCGATGTCTAATGTGTTCAAACATCTTGGGCTTAGCTCTAGAAATAAGAGATGGTTTAACCACTCAAACCACTATCCTAGTGGGGTGATCCAAATTTATATACCACCCATGGAGAGGGATTAAAGACAATTTTGGGAGGTGAATTCTTGGGTCAAGGCTTCCCTAAAGAAATCATGGGATGTATTGAAGTCCCCTTCACAAACCAAGATTCTTGAAAAGTAAAATACAAGTAAAAATACTTTATGGTCACTTTTAGATCACCTAATACTATGCAAGCTTGGGTAGAGCTTAGGTGATGTTATTTTTATGCCTTGGACTAGGATCAAATGAAATGAAAAATCACTCTTGATCACCAAAGTTCCATAGAGGGGATGGGGGAGAGCATACACTCATTTCTCTTTTCACAAAAACAAGGAATAAAAAAAAAGGTGTGATAAATGAATGTTTTCAAACGTAATGAAACTACATGATGTTATGTTCATTTTAAGACACCAAACAAAATGTGGTGTGAATGTTGGCCTCTTTGGCATTGATTGAACTTCTAAAAACTTGATAAACATCCATGGTATAAAAAATGAACTAGGTTATTTTTAGACACTAAATAGACAAAACAAGACACCTTTTAAACATTTTAAGACTTGATTAGGTTTGTTGTTTAGACACCAATTGAAATGTTTAGATTATGTTCATGGCCCCTTGAAAAATTTGAAAGATCATGGATAAGCAAAATAAGACATAACATAACCATGTTTATTTTAAACATAAAGGTCCAAATGTGTATGTTTTAACATGTTTGTTTTAATCCCAAAATAAAGTGTGCAAGATTGGACGTATTCATTTTAAACCCAAATTGAAATGTTTGTTAGTAAAAAAAATCAAATTGGTTTCTAAACCAACCTTTTAACCTGCAAAAACAAGATTATGACTGCCTACTTAGAATCTATTTTGTGGATTGGCAAATAACTTTGAAAAGTAAACACCTATAGACCCAAAGGCTAAATCTCAAGAAATAAATGTGTTAGATTAGACTTGGTTAGCAACTTGATTTTGTTAAAAACTATGAAAATTTAAGGTAAACTGATAGAATATTCTAAAAATTTAGAAAAAATTATGTGGTTTTAAAAAATAAATCATCAAAAGTAGAGTTCATATTACCCCAAAATAAGCTCTAAAAGATGGCTTATCAGCTTGTTGCCCTGCATAGTGATCACCAATTGTTATACATGATCATTGATGGTGTTATCTGACTATCAGTGGTTGAAAATGACTATTGATGATTACACTGATCATCGACAATTACTGTTGTAAACCTGTGAAAAATAAAAATGGTAAAATAAAGTTAGAAAATCAAATTTAAAGATTTTTAAGCATCTAAATGAAGATCTAAAAGTTGCATAATGATTTTCTTGATATGTGGGATGCATCAATCTCATCGAGTGTGCCATTATGTAGACTAAGAATTTGACTAAAGAGAGGATGTTTAGTATCATGTTAGTTCTAAAATGAAAATAAAATGAAAGAAACACACTAACTATAATAATATCTCTAGGCCTAGTTACTAGGGGGAGCTTAGTGAGGAAAACCCATTTGAAAACACAACTAGAAATGGAAATAAATGAGAAACGTGAACACAAAACACAAACTTCTTACAACATCCCTGATTTCTCCAAAATGCTTTCTCTTTGGCATGCTCAACTTGTGATTTAAGGGATCTTCATCAATGGAGTGTGACTACCTTCATTTCCTCTTGGCATCTTTGGCTTGTGGCTTTTGGATTGACTCAATAATTTGGAATTATAACTCTAAATTGAAATGGCATTGTAATGATTTAATCATTATAACTTTACACTATCCAAGCTTAAAATTTAATAGGTAAGGCCTACTATTTATAGATTTTGTAAAATGATCATAATGAACCTAAACTATCCATCTCAAGATGAAGATGTGTGGCCAAGAATCCATTCAATTTTGAAGTCTAAAATCTATAAATTCCCTCATAAATATTTGGGATAGAGAGGAATTAAAGAGGCATAAGAGGGCATAATTAGATATTTTATGCATTTATAGCCTAGGGATGTCTTCCCAAGAAATGATGTCACTTGATGCATTTATTCAATATCAATTTCCAAAAATAAATATTCAACAAGTTACATGGAAAATTAACTTAAGCTCTTGATTCAAATTGATTAGCCTTAAACATGATTAGCCTCTTTTGGTACAAATCTTGGCAATTGGTGCTCCAATTAATTAAATTGGTCAAACTATCGTATTATTGACTTGAAATTTGACTGGATTGGAATTAGGATGTGATGTTCGATGCATTAGATATATTATCCCGTTTGGGATGTTTATAACACAAAATAACAAAGGCACATGCCTTATGTAATAAATTTGGTAGAAAAGATCAATCCAAAGCACCCAGGTACAAAAATGTCATTTTGACTTGAAATGATCTTATCAAAGTTAGCTACCTCATAAATTGCATTGCCTCATTTAGTGATACTCTAGCCAAAATTGGAACTTGTATATAACAAACTCAACTCATTTAATGTGTTTTAGTGTTTTTAGCCCAAATTGTGCATTTTGATAAGAATTGGTCAAAATCCCGGTTGGAGGTTATTGGAGGCCAATTTTAGGTGTCTACAATGTACATCCAATAAAAGTAAATTATGGATGGGTTTAGTGGGTAAATTCTCATGTACAACTATTACAAGTAAAATATGGTTAAATATAGTAATCTAAATGTTGTTGTACGTCCAATATAAGTAACTATGGCTAGGAATAATAATTAAATGCTCATGTACAATGATTAAAATTATAATGTGGTTGAATATAGGCATCTAAATGTTCATTTATAATTCATATATGTAGACTATGATTGGGTTTAGTGGTTAAATTCTCATATACAACCATTAGAAGTAAAATATGGATGAATATAGTCATTTAAATGTTCATGTGTAGCCAATAGAAGTAAACTATGGTTGGTTTTAATGGTTAAATGCTCATGTACAACCATTAAAAGTAAAATATGGATGAATATATCCATCTAAATGTTCATTTATAACTAATATACATAAAATTTTGTTGTCTTTAGTAGTGAATTTTTCATGTACAACCATTATAGGTAAAATATGACTAAATATAGTCATCTAAATGTTCATGTATAACCCATCAAAGTAATTATATGTAAATAAACTTATTACTTTTAGTTGAAGCATTAAAATTGCATAATGCATAAAAAATGATCAGGAATAAAACTAAACATCACTCCTACATTCTTTCCGAATGGGACTCCATATCAATTTATAGCTATTCTGAGAAAGAAAAATCTAACTTTGAGCATGCTGAAATTCCCAACTATGCACCATAGTACATTTAGGCATTTTTGTCAAATATATTTCATGCATCCTCCATTAAGTGTTTTTTCAAACATATCTCTTGCATCCTCTACTGAGGATTTTTTCCAAATAATTTACATGCATCCTCCTTTGACTAAATTTGTCAAACAAATTACATGCATCCTTCACTAAGGCATTTTGTCAAAGAGTTCTGATGACTTTTTAAGACTCCTTATTTATTTATTTATTTATTTTACCTAATACATGTATATAGGTCTCCACTGTTATGTTAGATGGAATTATAGAGCTTCATATATTTGTTCAAGAATGTAAAAAATCATTTATGGTACCCCATTCTAAAATAAATAACTTCTAATCAAAGGACAACCATGGGTGCCATAGGGTAGTTTGACCCAAATGAAAAATTGTTTCCATCTTAAACAAAAGGACAAAAAAACATCCACATGGATTCAACTAAGATTTATTTGATTAAGTCTAATTAAAACATCAGTTCTATGTCATTTTCCATACATGCATTTTGTCAAAAATTATGCATACAATCACCTATATGATAGGTTTTGCCTATCAAGGCCATTAAACTATGTAAATAATGATTTCTTGGAATTATCAAAATGAATTAGAATCTCTAATATCTATTGATACATACAAAAATTCCCAAAAAGAGGTGCTTATACCTACTACAAATGGGATGGTAATAAAAATATACATATTACGCTAAAGATCACACACAGGGTTATATAATATAGATTTATTTATTTATGCCTAGGAAAAACATAATTTCAACTTATTAATGTTATTTAAGAAGGTAATTAGCTCAAAAAAATAACACAACCAAAATGATAGCATGTACAAATAAAAGGATTAACCAAATCCATTCATAGCCATGTCTTATTTATTTTATCTATACCCCAACAAAAATATGAAGAATACCACTTGCCTATACATTATTTTTCCTTCCTCTTCATTGTTTTGAGAAATTCTCCTAGCATTCACATCTCTCCTTAAACCTTCCATACTTTGGCTAACCTTTTTAATAAGCAAGTCAGCTTTATGCCCCATGGCAGAATGGAGAGGCCAAGATAACATGCCTCCATGTCGTATTGGCATATAACATGGAATAAAATGTGTATTCCACCAAGAGAGAGGAAATAAATAATTGAGATTCATTTTCATTATGATATTTATAAAATTTTTCTATGCAAAATAGAATATTTTTCATGCCATACTTATTTCCTGATCTTTTAATTTTTTGACAAGATAATTCTATCTATATGTGGTAGTTAAAATGGTAAATATATATATTTTTTATAAAAGATAAAATTAAATCTTAGTGAAAGATATATTATATAAAAATATTAAAATCCTTCCATAATAATAAACCTCATATAGTTTAATCAATAATAATCATATAATTATCTTAATATTCATGAAATAGAAAAATTGTAAGTTTCATAATTTCAAGGTGGAAGCTGTTTCTAGATGTGTTTATATACTAAAGCATAAATGTGTTTCATACCAAAACTAAGGCATAATTGACCTATTCCAATAATTGGCTTATAAAATAGTGAAGTCGTATGATTATCCTAATAAAAACAATTCTTCATATTCACAAAGATTCTTAAATCATTATGGCCATAGTTTTGGTCTTAGTCATTAGCCTTGACTAGGAGATTTTATTTTTAATTCATGATACATATTAATCCAAAAAAAATACATAATACCATGGAATAAACTCCCAATTAATATTTTAACCAAGGTAATAATAATTTCAACCAAATTTTGACATAAAAAAATGGTATGTTACAGGATATGAGGGTGGGTGTATACCCACAAGATGAGACCATGGTCAGTGCATACCCACAAGAGGAGACAAAGATTGGATAAAACCTAAAAAAATGAGATGAGGGTTTGTATAGACCCATAATAAGATAGAAGGGTGGGTATAAATTCACAAGAGTGATAAAAGGTGGATGTATACTCATAAGGATAGGTAAAATGGAAGTGTGAGTGGGAAAATTGTTGTGTAATGTACACATGATAAGTGCTGAAAACACTTGTCAAAGGTGGATGCAAAGGAGTGGGAACAAACCCATAAGAAAATTTAGAGGTGGATGTAAAACCATATATGAATATAAGGGTAAATTAAAGAGGAAAATATGAGGCATTAGAGCTAGGAGCATGAGGTTGGCACATGGTCTAAGGAGTGTATTGGGAAGAAGTTTAGAGTAAGTCTGCTTTGGTGGCACACTAGGTGGAATGAAACATCATGGCCTTGGAAGATATCCTAAATATTAAATCTATCACTAAAACCCTAATTTTAATAAGGATATTACATATTATTTACCATGAAAGCATGATGTAGAATATTCCTACAAAAATTATTAATCTATATCACCCAAAAAAATAAAGTTAGCCAATAGAGGAATAAACCAACTTTGGTGATGCATGGTTATATGATACAATGTGTTTGAAAGGTTATTATAAATTTCATAGAGTCCACTTTCTCATAATTAATGTGGTTGAGATGTGTATGGGAGTTGTAAAATAAATATTTTACATATTATTTCCAAGGAATGTAACTTACACATAGCTACAATGCACATATGGACATACTGAGCAACATGAAACAAAGTGTAAAAGTAAGAACTCATGTAGCAACACACAAAGAGAAAAATAATTGAAGAGTGAAAATTAACATGGCATATAAGAATTTTTTTGCCTAAGGTGTGTTTTATGATAACAAGGAATGTTTCAAATAAATCTAAGTTTGAAAATACATAGATAATTCACAAAAGGTTAAGCTTACCCAAGAAGCACAATATAGCAATATGTAGTTATAGTTTAAGGATGAAAAAAATTGTAAAAATAAGGTAATCAACCAAAAAATAATATCTAAGGCACAAAATGACAAATTATGATGGCCCCTTAAAACATGAAGATAATTATGCATGATAATACACAACAAGTTAGGCATAAAACATTGGACACAAAACCTTAGGAAGTAGAGAGGGGAAATAAAATTATCCATTAACTATAAGATAATTCGATTCCATAGGTGACATGAAAACATAAGAAAAACAAGATAATATATCATGTACATAGATGCAATATGAGAATAGTCGTAGTTAATTGGGTTTAATTTTATAAAAATCTACACTACCTCTCGAGTAGGCTTGCATATTAAGTAGATCCTAAAAATTCACATATATCCAAATTGAATATAGTTAAAAAATAGTGTGTGGTAATTTTAAGAAGGAAACCAAAGATCAATAAATATAAATAAGGGTCCTTGTCCAATATTCACAATGCTCTAAACCCAATGATGAGACTCTATTAGTTTGTAGAGATATCCCATGGAGGAACAAGGAAACTATGTTTGAAGAAAGATAGAGATAAAGATAAATTTACACAAGAGATGAAGGCCCATGATCTTGAATACATGGAAGTATGATAATGGAATGAGAGAGTGAGAGAGATAAAATCTCCATTATGAATATGAGAATCTAAAAATATCTTATAACCATGGCTTATTAGTAAATAGTAGGTGGATACCTATTGTGTGTAACTTTAAGGGTTGTGTGGTTAAGACCTCCCTTCACTGAGACCCATGACCATGACTATAAAAAATTTTATATGTGGATTATATATCTAACACACAAACATGATACCAATAGAGTCAATCCAATCATTAGGATAGTGACACATATTAATCAAGTAATTATAAAACTTCAAGGATGGTCTTATGAAAACACTTTTGAAATTGGGAAGTACCATCAAATGTTATAATCTACTAAGGATAAATCTAAGGAGGAGTCTAATATATATATATATATATATATATATATATATATATATATATATATATATATATATATATATATATATGTGATTAAAACCCCATAGATAAAATGATGTTAGGTTTTACTCACTTATTTTTGAATCAGCACTTGAAAGTTTCAAAGAAATGTTGAATGTAAATGCTACATTGGAGAGCTTCATTTTGAAATTTTTATTCGATTAAATTTTCATAAAATATAAAAGAGAAAATGAGGATAGTTTTTTTATTTGATTCTAATTTATAGATATCTTTTCCAACATACTCATAAAAAAAAAAAAAAATTCATGATATTTCTTCTTTCCAACTATAATTTTGCATACAACTTGATAAAGCATATATGCTTCCTTTTGATTTTAAATTCAGTTCTTGAATAATCACATCTCCTAATTTTGTAATTGAAAATCATCGCTCCTACTTTACATCAATAGGATGTTCTTCCATGTTCCTATCACAAAAGAGAAATTATAGCCTTAAAAATTCAAGTCATAGTTTAATGCCTTATTAGTTTTGGTAAAAGCTTTTGAAAAGTGGCTAAGATAAAAAAAAATGTTAGTGGAGATCATATACCATTTAATCACTATCATATCAATAACATGAGGTATTTTAAAAATAAATAAATGATGTCATCAAGAAAAAAACCTCATGCCATCAGATTGACTTTCCAACATAGATCTCTATCCATTTATTTTGAAACTTATATAAAATATTTTTCCTTGGCCAATTCTTCAATGTGTTTATATATAAAATCATCACAGTGGGGAACTCAAGTCATATGATATACTCAAGATAAATGATAAGATATTTTAGATTAGGAGAGTAAAATTAACATTCAAAAGTGCCTCACACTATCATATTTACATTAAAATTCTCGATTATTCTAATCTTACTTTACTTAAAAGTAAATATACAACTTAAAGTTTTGCATTGTGCGGTCGATAAATAAAATTAAAAATTGAAAACAAGATACATAGAATTTGTGAGGTGTATAATAAAGACATTAATCACCAATATCCATCCATTATATTTTTAAAATATTAGTGATGTTAGATATTTCTTAGCAAATATGATGACCCACAAAAAGGACAAATAGCTCACACTATTGGATCAACCTTACAACACTGATCTCTAACCATATGATTATCAAAACAAAGAACTTATAGAATAGTGAATCTAAAATAGTGGAAGCATATAATTTAAGCTATAAAATGAGGATAATTAAGTGTAGGAATAATAAAAATCAACTATATGGATTGATCACCATAAAATATCTTCCTAGATTCATTCTCCAAAGCAAATGCAGTAATTGAAATAATTCTGAATGGAAAATTAAGCTACAATTTTTAGAAAGTTTTTAGCCTTGTATTTAAATATATTTAGGTTAACATGGGTTTATCTATTAAAAATATTCAAGTATTAAAGTGTATTAACTTATAAATAATAAATACCATGATAATTAATTAATTAATTAAACATGTTTTCATTGAGCTGCCTTATTAAATTCATCATAGCTATAGATTCATAATCCAATAATTGTAGAGGGAAGTGTATAAGACAATATTTTCCTCTACTCTTGTCCTTGGTAGATAAGATTTTTTAATTCCTATTTGTATCTTCTCTTGTATAAATTTTAATATGATATTATAATAAAATATTTTATTCCTTAGATGAGATAAATACATGATTTATTATAACTTAGTATCTAAGCCTTATATATTTCTATGTGATAATTTATGTGAGCCCCTTAATGATACAACCACTATTTTGTGATTAGTATTATAATTGATAAAATATACTATGGTTTTTATTTTTTAACCCTATATATTTGTCTTACTTATCTAATCTCATTCTCATATTCATATTAGATCTCATATTTTTTTAAATTTATATTAGATCTCATATGCATATTTAAGTTCCTTTATGTTTATAAAAATAGAGAATCAGTCCAAATCACTATGGAATATAACCTATTTTATTCTTTTTATTGTTATTCATTGGGATTTTTGTCGACATGATACATTTTTTTTTCGTGAACCTGCCCAATCCTTAATTATCACTACATTATCAAATCATGCAAATTAATTGTGTGCTCACGTAAGGAAAATGAGGAGTACTATGTCAAAATTATGTTGATTATGTAATGGTGTCATAATATAAATCTAATTTATTGTGTAATAATAGAATAAGGCTATACTTGTTCAATTACAACATACATAAGTCTATCATTATTCCATCAATATTTATAGCTAAGCTCAAAGTAATATAGGTGTGTTATAGTTAATGGAAAAATACCATTATTAACTATAACTAAGATGACACAAACACCATAGTTACTAATAAACCAAGGACACAATGATTACCATTTAAACATATTTATCTCACTTCATTAAATTTCAAAAATTATGTGTATAAAATTTGTCTCTTCATAATGTAACTCAAAGGTTCAATACAATATATCATAAGAAATAGAAACAATAATCTATGTAACAACGATTAAAAAATTATCAACATAATGATGTCTAATTCTCTTAGTTTTTATTCAAATATATCAAGGTTGTTTTTATATTTTCAAGAAAACACCTTGCATATGTGTGGGCTAGGATGATAAATGACTATTTTCTTTATATTAATAAACTTGGATACAAACAAGGTCATAAAGATAAATAATGTATATAATTGGATTAATGAGTAATGACTTAGAATAGGCTTATACCTAGGAAAGGGTTATCCAAAATCAAATGTCAAGAGAATAGGTTTCCAAAGCCTATGACTATGATATAAGCATGGTTCTTGTTGATGATTAAAATTGTGTTGTTTCTAACACCAACAATGGGAAGTTTCAAGAATGTGGGACTTGCAACCTGAAACAACCTCTAGATTTTAAAAAAGGTGGCTCTTCTTTTTATCAAGTGTATAAGGGGAAAAGGGATAGGAATTAAACAGAAACACAAGTGAAATGAAAGCAAAACTAACTATGGTGATGCACCTGAATTTATTTCAACCCTTAATTCTAAACACAGTGAAGCTATATGTAAGATTCAATTACATTAAAGAGCGAACAAGGCATGATCAATGTAAAGGATGAAAATAATAGAAACAGAGGCTCATAACTTAGACTACTTTTCTAGTGACACAAAAAAATATCAACAAAGGCACATAACTCGATCTTCTTATGAATTCTCTAGTCACATAAAAGGCACAAAAACATGCACAGTTACATAAACTTTTTAACTCAAGAAAATAGAACAAAGGCAAATGATATCCCTGATCACAGCTAAAAAAGTCTAAAAAGCTCTTGACAATAATCTCTTGTAGAAAATTATCTCTATCTTTTGATGATGATTATGGTGATCTCTGCAACCTTATTTATAGCATTGGATTAGCTCTAGATTATCTACACATTCCCAATCCAATGGCCTAACTGAACTCTAACGAAACTGGAAGTGTCTAACATAGGATATTTCTTGGATCTAAAATGTTCTATCTTCCTACAAGTTCATTGGCTCAAATAGATACCCAAGATGCTTCCCAATTTCAAACAAGAGAGGACACTTTGTTGATTCCTTTACTCTACTTGAAAACATTCTTATTATTCAGGAGGCACCAAAAAATGACACTTGGCATTTTCTGCAGCACTTACTGAAGACACATGACACTTTTTGCGTAACCTATACTCTTTACTATGTCTTCACTTAGGAGTGTTTCATCCTTGACATCTATCACCATTTGTTTCTCCAAAACTTTAACAACTTATAGAAAATGGGACCCACAACACTTCTCCACCCAAGCAATTTCAAAAAGGGAATAGGGATAGGTGGCACTTTCCATGCATTTTAATAAGTTACATGTGGCAATCTCTACTACTTTTAGCTATCTTTTGAGAATCCTATAGAAGGTGACACTTATTGGTCTCCATGTCACTTTGTCTATACTATAGAAACATTCAGGCCTCATTTCATAGATACATAGATAGTGACACTTGGTAGCTTTTGCTTGCCTCAGAAACAAAACTTGGGACCCACCATAATTTTTACTTATCGATGAAACAAAGTGAAGATATTTTAGATGTTGACACATGATGACTTCCACTTTCTTCAACTAGAGATACGTGGTGGCTTCCATTACTTTTAGAAAAGCATATTGAAACCTTCTACAGTTGCCACTTGGCACCTTCCACTTGATCTTGATAAAAGCCTATTGAAAAGAAGCTTTCAAAATGTATAAGAAACATGAGATGCGGATGCCGACACTTATTGCACTCCACCAAGTTAATATGGGACATGTGGCATGTTTTGACCAACTTATAGAAATTATGAAATGTGCCTTAGCCGATGACACTTGGTAGCTTTCACTTGATATTGACACTTAGACAAAATTGAGGTGAAAAGAAATTTGAGCCTATGCTCTGAGTCAAAACTTCACTATCTTGAACCAAAGAGTGCAGGGACAAAAATTTGGATCACACAACTAAAAATTAAAATAAAACGTAGAGTATTTTTTACTCTACAGTTATTGGTGACCCCAAGGACTTTTGAGCCTGCTCAAAAAAGAATCCACAACTCCTGCATGATCAAAATGACAAAAAATCATAGCTTCAATAAGGTTGTCTGATAAGTAGACCACTCATCATCAGATAATCCCTGCTTATTTTGCAATTTGTGAAAGGCTAAATCAAGATTGATAATATCTTTGTGTGAAAATTTTTGCAAAATTTGAACTATAGACTTTAATATAAATTCAAGCTGGGAAACATGAATCAAAATAGCTTCTACTTCAGGCACTAATGAATCATCCCTGAAACCCTAAAAAACTACCTGATCATTCTGCTTGGCTAACAACAAAGGTTTAATTTCATCAATCATCAACACAGTTTTGTTATTAGGAAAAGGGGAAGGAAGACCTAATTACACCAGATCTTTGATGTATTATTTCATGTCTTTGATTCCTTCTTTCGTCACATCTAGAATCTCTCTAAAATTGATTGCTATGGAGTTGCAATTAGGAACTTCATTCACTCTTTTAGTAGCAATCATTCTGTCATTAATCCCTATTGCTGACAATGTTCCATCAGTTGTATCATATAGCTTTTATAGCAGCATTTGATAGTCAAACACTCTCACATAGATATTAGACAGAGTGTCTTCTACTGATGTCTCCACCTTTTTGCATAATTTTTGTGCATTTAATAGAAAGGTTAGAGAAGTTCTGAGCTAAATAATCTCCTGAGAGATTCTTTTCCATATTGATTCATAAAGCTGCACCAGATTCAACACCCCTACATTCTTTGGCATATTAGCCAACTCAAGTGTCAATTGTTCTACACTTTGTCACTTAGCTTGAAGTTGGGCCTGTATAGTCACGATATTATTCTACTCATTCAACAGCTTCTATTGAAGTTGAGTAACTTGTAACAGGATTTCCTCACATTTTTCTTGAAATGCTACCTTTTCCCACCTTAAGGTTGTCATTGCATCCTTCACCTACATTAGCCTTGCCTTCAAAGAATCATTTTGGGCCTAGATAGCCTGGTGAGTCTGAAGAGAAATAGTATTTTGCAACTATTTATTAAGACTCTATTTCAATATTCTTAGTATTGATCTCTATGGTCAAACTGCTACAGTTTGGCTTCTCTTTGGCTAGATTAGCCTCCATCTTCTATAGCTTCTTTGATATTTTAAAATAATCTTTGGCTACTATAGAAGTAGATTCATTTAGCAGCTTGACCCTATCTTGTGGTCTAAAAAGGGACATGTCTATAGCCACTGCATTCATTATGTAATCTTTTGGTTGCATCTGCTCATTTGGCTTGACTATATTTGGTGACAAATAGGTCACCATTAGTTGCTATTAGATTGGGTAAAATTGTGACCTTAGATGTAGTGTAGCTAGGGCTTTATTATCTTTGATTCTCTTTTTCTCCATTCAGGCTTCCCTTGCCTTCATAGCAGTGTCTGCTTGAGTTTGGAAGGTAAAAGAAGAGGCAATGTGCCCATCCACAAAAGGATAACCTTGTGGCAAGCCATATGGAATAGCTAAATGTTGGCTATGGGAAATCTTAGGAGGTACTTTCTTGGGAATAGAGGGGGAAAAGTGAGGTAATGATATAGCTTGAGTATAGATAGATGGGGTAAAATGAGAAATGGGCACATCAGAGGTGGCAAGGGACATTATTTGGCCTGATGGAATCATCACCCCTATAGGAGAAGAAAGAAATTGAGAAGGAGGAGGAGAAATGATACTTACCGAAGGAGCAACCAATGTACTCTATGATTGGTGTTGTGAGGGTTCTTCTCTCTCCTCTGAATCAAGTTGGAACCTTAGCCTCTTATGTTTCCTTGGTGTTTCTTATTTTGGTTGTGCTCCCTTCTCTTCAACATTTATAACTACTACTAGTGGTGCTTGTGTAGAATTGGGAACCTCAAGGACTGATGCTGATGGAGAATATTTTGGTGGTGAAATACCAAACTATTTTTTTTAATGATACTAATATATTGGGGCCAAACCATTACAGTGATTACCATTGAAGTTTACACTAGGGCCTATGATGTTTGACTAGATTCTGCTCTGGCTTCTATCTCTCCACCCTGTGTTTGCAAATTTCTTGTATCAAGACTAGACATAGGAGATAGATGAAATTCATCCCAGAGTTCTTCCTCTTTCTCATATGAATCCACATTTCCAAAAGAGTGGGTTGTCTCACAAATCTCTTGCCTATATTTCTAATAGGCTTCAATTTTTTTAGCATTTTAGTCTTTATTCTTTAATGCTCTTCTTAAAGCAGAAGTCATTTTGATTTTGGGGTCAAAATCCATTCACTTAACATAAAAAGTTTCCCATGGTCTATCTTATTGAAGAGGCAAATCTATCAATTCAATATAAAACTCAGGAATATCTTCCCTAGGATTTTTCCTATTTTCTCAAAAGGGGTGGCCCTCATGTGCACTTTTGGCAGCAACCCTATTAGTCTTGATCCATGAAATTATGAAACCATTTGGGTCATATACCCATTTATCTTTAATTAAAAAGAAACTCAGGAAGGCTAGCTTTCTAAGCAACATGATCTCAGTATCTCTAGCCTCTAGTGCCATGTTGTTTGTCACCCATGGAACATCATACATTTTCCTCTTCTTCTTCCCAGAGCCATATTCATTATCTACCATAGACACCTACCTAGTGACCTCTAAGAATGCTAACCTAAGGGTCAAAATCTTAGGTAGCAACCTTGGTTCCCCACTAAAACCATGGACTCTAATAATAGTATGATGGGATCCAAAAAATTAATCACAAGGAATAGTGCAATTGGTCATAAGGCTTGAGACACTTAGAAACAGTCTATTTACAACTAGTTTTGGGCTCAGATGATAAAAATTAGGGGCAACAAAAAGTTCACAAAATTTGTATGGGTCACTAGTTTTGGACAAGATATGTGTCCATGTAGACATAGGAGTGGTCCTATGTAGACCGAAGCTTGGGTCATACATGTTTAGATGCATGTATTGGAAAAAGATGCTAGAATTTTGATATAACATAAGGTGAAACAAATAAGAGGAATACCTAAAAATCCCTTTAGATTTGAACTAGGTGAGTTGTTCAGCCATTGAATATGTAATCTATTCAGAGAAATCAAGCTAATACTTCTGAGTCTTGTCAACAGTTTTCAATCTAAAGAGGATAGCCATTTGTTCTTCATAGACGGTTATATCATCTTTCATTTCAAAAATGAAAGCCATCATGGAAAGTGCATCTTGACTAGCTTGTGCAAATTATGCTCTTGTTGTTGGTAGTGTCGGCATAGTTGTATCATCATCACCTAATTACAGCTCTAATTTTAGAAACCTCAATTGAGTATTGACGTTTGCCCATGTTTTTTGCATCTTGGCAATGTTGGGAAACGTTGTTGTCTTGTGATGGTATAGGGCCAACATGTCTCTGATAACCTTTGGTGTAATTTGCACTATGAATGGACCCTATTATATGGTATTTTAAGGCACATGAAACAATCTGGTGCATATTTCAACCAAGTCAGGGCATGGATGCACACCTAGGACAATGAATTGTGCTAGTTGGGAAGTCCATAGCCTCATTGCGAATGTCTTGTATTGTCCCACCTTGGCCCTCTAAAGACACCTTTGATGTGCCCCTTCTCTACGAGTTTTGCTACTAGTTCTTTAAAGAATTAGGTTTATGATTCCATATGCATAATCTTTTACCTTTGTTGGGTCGTTTGCTTGACCAACTTCAGGGACTCTAGTCAATGGGTAGGTCTTTAATGGTTGTGTAGGGGCTGAAGCATATGACTTGCTTGTAAAAAACTTATCAAGGGATTTGTAAATCCTAGACCCTTGTTGTGAAGACTGTGTTCCCTCTATATCTATATCTATTCTTGAAAATAGTGGACTATGGTAATAGGTATGAAGCTTTTGCAATAGGGAAGGCACTTTTCATTTAAATAGGTTTGCTATGAGCTGAAAATGCAAGTAGCAGAGGTTTTCTAGTAGACACAAGAATGTTTGAGACACTGTAAGCTTTAAATTCTTGTTATGAGGTATTTATTAACCCATAAAGTCTCAAAATGGCATTAAACTTAGATAACCATTAGCAAATCTTACTAAATCTTCATGGGACAATGAGTTGACACATCATGAAAGTGGTTGCGCAAGGTACCTTGGGAAATTTAAAGATTTGGGAGATATTTAATGTGTCAATAGTTTTGAAAATTTTGAAGAAGGCTCTAAGCTACAGCTACGTGTTTAAAGAACACTTATTTAAAAGAAAAAGTGAGAAAGAAAATGGGAAAACAAAGCAACTAGGAAAGGGAAACTATCTAACTATAATACATTAGAGACATAGCTTAACTAAAATGTTTCAAGTAGATCCCATTCACAAGAATCTCTTTAGGTTTGCCTTCCATTGCTTCTTACTCAAACAAATTCTTCTATTTACATGCATGAATTTTATAGGGGCCAGTCTATAATGCTTCAAATTTAGTATGTTAACCTGGCTTGGCAGAGCTTGCATCCCATTTCAAAACAATTGAGCCTACTTCAAAATGGAGATTTGAAGTCCTTTTATCAAAGTAGTCTTTAATTATTTTCTAATGCTTTATTAATGAATCATGTGCCACATCCCTCCTTTCTTGAACTTCTAAAAGTTTAGCAAGTCTAACCTGCATGGGACCATTTTCCTCAATTTCAATCTATTTTATCAGTTGGAGAGTAGGAATTTCCAAGCTTAGAGGTATTACAGTAGGCTTGCCATATACTAATTCATATGGGGACATTTTTGTCACATGCTTAGGTGTAATTTTATCAGCCCACAGTGCTATATTCAGTACTTTATGCCACTCTTTGTGATGATCAGCCCCTATTCTCTTGATAAGTCTAATCATGTTCTTATTAGTTGATTCTGCCAAACCATTACCCTGAGGGTAATAATTAGAAGAAGTTTTTAGATATATTCCATGCTTTAATGTAAAGTTAGATACTTTGGACCCTAAAAATGCTTTAGCATTATCTAAAATTATGGTGTGAGGAGCCCTAAAGTGAGTAGTGATACTCCTTAGAAAGTCTAGGATCACATTTTTTATTGCTTCTTTAAGTGGCACTGCCTCAGTCCATCTAGTAAAATAATTTGTGGCAGTTAAAATCCATTTGTGACCCATACTTCACACTAGATTTATCATTCCAATGAAGTCAAGACCCCATTGAGTAAAAGGTTCATCAACAATTATAGGACTAAGAGGCACTACTGCATTCCTTCTCATCCCCACATAATATTGACAAGATTGACGTTTTTTAACCAGTTGATAACAATCTATAAATAAAGTAGGCTAGAAATAACCTGCCTCACTTACCTTTATAGCTATGGTTTTCATAGAAAAATGTCCACCTGAGACTCCATGATGCATTTCATGCAGTATTTTCTTAGCCTCATCCTTCTCTACACATCTTAAAAGTTTTCCATTAGAATTTCTTCTGAAAAGAACTTGTTTAATTAAAATAAAATGGACTCCTTGCATCCTATAGTATCTCTTCTTGTTTTAAGGGATTCCTCTTGGGTAAATCCCATATTTCATAAAATGAATCTTATTTGTGACCTAGGAGTTCTGATCAACCTCTTGTATCCTCAATATAGTTTCCTTTTCTATTTCTGAATCTGTTTCTTCAGGTATCATCTTTTCAAGCTCTTGAGTCATGTATTGCCACAACCCTCTACCTCTGACTAACTTAGTGGGTTTGACCTCTACATCATATTCAAGGATTTTTGTTATATAGTTTTCTCTTTTTTCTATAATTTCACCCTCCATAATGTATTCTCTGACACTTGGGTGTGCCACAAGTATCAAAATCTTACATCTTGATACTATATGCCTGAATTTCTTGAGGGCTTTTACCATAGCATATGCTTTTTTTTCCACAAAGTTG
Source organism: Torreya grandis (assembly GCA_037957365.1). Taxonomy (NCBI): domain Eukaryota; kingdom Viridiplantae; phylum Streptophyta; class Pinopsida; order Cupressales; family Taxaceae; genus Torreya; species Torreya grandis. The sequence goes on from JARHVA010004303.1 coordinate 1,237,945, forward strand.
TATCTAGTTTCATATTCCCTAAGGGTCTTTGAGAAAAATGATATTAGATGCTCTCCCTCATGTCTATCATCCTTCTGTGTTAGGACAATAGCAATACTGAGCTCTCCTCCATAGACATACATTACAAAAGGCTTAGAAAAATCTAGGTTTCTAAGTATTGGGGCTGTTGAGATAGCTTTCTTGACCTCTTTAAAGGCTTGCCTTCCTTCCATAGTCCACTTGAAAATTAGGTCTTTCTTCAACAAGAGTGTTACTAGTCTTACTAATCCTGTAAAGTTAGATATGAACCTACTGACAAAATTAATCTTCCCCAAAAAAGATTGAACTATTTTTTTATTTACTGGAAGAGGTAAGTTCATTATAGCTACAACTCTCTCTGGATCTATCAAGACTCCTTATTTAGATACTATATGTCCCGATAATTTACCTTGAGGTACAACAAAGATACATTTCTTAGGATGCAGTGATATTCTAAATTCTTGACATTTCTTAAAAATAGATTCTAAATGATCAAAATGATCAACATCATTCTTGGAAAAAATAGTAAGATCATCAAGATAAATTAGGATGATTTTATTTATAAGTTCCCCAAATGCTACATCCATAGCTCTTTTAAAATTGGCTCCTGCATTTGATAGGCCAAATGGCATCTTAGCATATGCAAATGTTCCCCATTTGGTAGTAAAAGCAGTCTTGTATTGGTCTTCATCAGCCAACCAAATTTGATTATATCAAGAGAAACCATCTAGCAAATAAAATCTCTCTGATCTACCCACAGTCTGTAAAATTTGTTCCATGGATGGCAAGGGATAATGATCTTTCAGAGATGCTCTATTCAAGTCTCTAAAATCTACATAGAGTCTTATGTCACCATTCTTTTTCTTGACTAGTACTAGATTTGATACCTAGGTTGAGTGTTTGATTGGAAAAATTATTTTGAAATCTAAAAGTTTTTGAAACTCATCTACCATTAGAGATTCAATCCTTGGATTTACTAGCCTCTGCTTTTGTCTGACTGGCTTAGATCCTTTAGTCAGCTCTATTGTGTGCTGAATGATATCTCTATTCTATCCATGAAGGTCTTCATAGCTCCAGGCTATGACTCTGTCATATCTTTTCACCAGTCAATTAGTCTTTCCCTCTCCTCTTGAGTTGCAGAATTTCCAATTTTTAATTTTCTTCCTTCACTCACCTCTATTTCAGAATAATCTGCTTTATTTACTTGGAACCTTTTCTTCTCTAGGCCTACATCTTCTGGATCAAGAAGGTTTTCCAAAGTGATCAAGCCTTTGGGAAGCTTATTATTCTTTAATTGTATAACTTGGTCTCCATATGCTTCTTCAATTTTTGGTTGCAATTGATCAGCAAATTCCCTTGATTGTTGCAAGAATGAGAGTACCTGAGAATCATTTTCAAATTCTTGCCAATTCTCATCATTGTTTGGGATAGTTGGCCTTACTATAACTTTTATTAACTCATTGTTAACTAATAGGCCAGTTGCTAGATCAAACTATGAGCCAATCTATGCCATCCTATTAGCTTTAGAATTTTAGGTTCTAGGAACTACTTCAATATTGAAAGCTTCAAAATCTTCTATTAAGTCCCAAATTTTGTGTCTTTAGGATCTCATCCTTACATTTTTGGCTATTGCTTTTTCCTTAATTTGCTTCACCACTAATTCTAAATCTCCTTTTACTATTAAATTCTTTATTCCCTTTTTCTTGGCTAAAATGAGCCCATGTACTAAGGATTCATATTCAGCATCATTATTAGTACAAGCAAATTGGAAATGAATAGCTCTCAAAATTTTCTTCCCATTTAGAGCAACAAGACAAATTCCTGCTCCAGCACCACTTTTACTTTTAGCTCCATCAAAATTTAAGGTCCAAATTTCTAAATCTTTTTCAAATTATTGAGTAGTTGTTTCTTCCCTTAAAACATTTGGGATTTCATGATCTTCATAAAAAATGACATAAGTGCCCAGACCAATAGAGTCATAATTTCCATATGGATCACTATGCATCATAGCTAACAAATGGTTATTTTCCTCTTCTTGGTCATGTTCAGTCTAGTCACCCAACTCTACAACAAAAACTCTTTCTTCTTTATTTAACATAGCATGATCTACCTCTAATTTTGATGTTGATTCATTGGTGATGTGAACCTTTGATAGTGGTTCAGATAGAATTTTCATCTTTGAGCCATATTTGGTCTTAGGATGAGGTGAGACCAATCAAGGGACATATATCCTCCTATTTTGGTTGTAAAGTCTCTAGATAAACATAAACCAAAAATAAGAGGTATATCTATGACTATTACATCGTGATTGACAATTATATTAGGACAAGTATATAATTGCAATGGGAGTTGTTTAATTCTCCCTATTGTTTGTACTGATTTGCCATCTAGCTGCATAACTCCTTTAGTAAGCGGTTCATACTTTATTTTTAAAGCATCAACTATTTGCTTAGGCATTACTATAATACTAGCCCCTGAATCTATCAACACATTATGCAAGAGTTTATTTCCAACTATCAGAGTCAAATAGAAAGGCTCTGGTTTGGATTTACTTACCTTTTTTACATTGTTCAAAAAGGTTGTTGTCTTCAGAGGAACTGTATCCTTGAGCTTTTCTTTATCAGCAAGTCCTTCTTTGGTTCCATTATGTTTAGGCACTACTTGGCCTTGTAGAGCTTCTTGTAATAATGTCTTTTGTTCAGGAATAGCTAATATGTCCCATATTGATACTTGTGTTGGAGTCCTTTTCAGCTGTTCCACCACATTCCTTGGTCCTAATGCTTGAGTTCTTGGAAAATAAGGATACCTTATTTTTTCTTGAACTTGTATAGGAATCACTTGGTTATGCACTGGCTAAAGCATTTCTTATCTAACAGTTGTGTTTCTTTGACCTTGAAATGGAGGATTCTCCATAACTTGATTATTTGCAACTTCAGGCTATTCCATCATTCTTCTCTTTGATCTAGTATAGTAGTATGATTGCACTATAGGTTTCTTAGAAGCAAAAGATTCATTTAAGAATACTAATTATTCATCTTCAACTCATGAAAACAAAGCATGTTTAGGGGCTATTTCTTCTTGTTGTTGTAAATACATCCCTTGCATCTAAGCCATTAAGACTGAATTTTGCATACCAAGAGACTGATAAGTTTGTGCATCTAAAGTACTTGCAAATTTTCCATCCATTCTTCTTTGCTCTGCTACCTTTTGTTGTAGATTACCCATGGGATAATCCCTAGGTTTATGAGCATTATTACAAGGGAAACACCAGGCATTGGTGATATCTACATAATTATTTTGCCCTTGAACAATCTCCTTATTTGGATGAGGGGGAACAGTCTGTGAGGGTGTAGAGACTGCAACTAATTGGTTTGTTGGCTAAAGGTTATTTTGCCTTTGAGGACCCTAATATTGGTTTGGATATGATGGAAATCTATTTCCTTGATAGCCTTGATATTGGGGTCTAGGTTAATGATTCTATTGTCTCTTTATGTTAATTAACTCATTAAAAAATGTCCTTAAGATGTTCTTGATATCATCCATCTCAGATGAATGGGCAAGGACAAGTTCTTTAGTAGGTGGTTGAGGATATTTATACATCTACATAGGTGGGGCTATGGAATTAGGGGCTTCTTGAGGCAATGGCAAGGTAATCTCTGGAAACATGGGCATGGAAAACCTTGGGGACAATTTTCCAGCATCTATTAAATTATTTTTAGCTCTGACTGCATAGTCATAAGCCTCTAGTAGAATTTGACCTCCAAGTGACTAAATCATGACTGATATATTTGAATTTAAAGCTTTAAGATAAAACACTATAGCCATACCTGGTAAAGGTCTTGTTGTAGCTGGGATTCTTTCCCAAGTCCTTTGAAATCTTGAATTGAAGTCAGTCATTGCTTCTTATGGTGCCCTTTTTATAGTGATCAATTATTGCAATAGAGAATATTTATCACCTTTTTCCTCAAATCTTTCAAAGAAAAGATCTCCAAGTTGATCCCATGTATATATTTTATTTGGGGTCAAAGATCTATACCATTCTAGAGCCTTTCCTTTAAAAGAAGCTACTAACAATCTTATGGCAACATTCTGCTATGTGACCACATGTATAACACATACATTAGAAACATCTTGAATATGTTATTTAGGTGCTTTGAAATCTTGCCCACTGAATTTGGGTAGAGCCTTTAAGGCATTTACTGGAATAGGGTCCCAAGTGGCTAGTGGTATTGGGAGGATCAAAGGACTGCCAGTGTTCCAACTTGCATAATTTATTAGGGGTATAGGAGCTCCCATATTTACTCTTGGTATTGGTATAAACTAATTGACTCTTTGTCTCATACTAGTTATCAAAGGTGGAAAAAGAATACCTAGATTTATAGCAGATTGAGATCTTTTCACTGGTCCACAACTCTGACTCCTTTTAGCTCTCTGGTTCATACAGTCTTGAAAGAAACTTCAAGATGGTGTCCCACTGGGTGTGCTAAAAACTATTGATGATTAAAATTGCATTGTTTCTAACACCAACAATGGGAAATTTTAGGAATGTCGAACTTGTAACCTGACACAACCTCTAAATTTTAAAGAAGCTGGCTCTTCTTTATATCAAGTGTATAAGGGGAAAACGGATAGGAATTAAATAGAAACACAAGTGCAATGAAATCAAAACTAACTATGACAATGTACCTAAATTTAATTCAACCCTTAATTATGATCACAGTAAAGCTATATGTAAGATTCAATTACATTAAAGAGTGAATAAGGCATGATCAATGTAAAGGATGAAAATAATAGAAACAGAGGCTCATAACTTAGACTACTTTTGCAGTGACACAGAAAATATCAATAAAGGCATATAACTTGATCTTCTTATTAATTCTCCAATCACATAAAAGGCACAAAAACATGCACAGTTACATAAACTTTTTAACTCAAGAAAATAGAACAAAGGCAAATGATAGCCCTGATCATAGCTTAAAAAGTCTAAAAAACTCTTGATAATAATCTCTTACAAAAAATTCTCTCTATCTTCTGATGATGATTTTGGTGATCTATATACCCCTATTTATAGCATTGGATTAGCTCTAGATTGTCTGCACATTCCTAATCCAATGGCCTAACTAAACTCTAACTGAACTGGAAGTGTCTAACATAGGATATTTCTTGGATCTAAAACATTCTATCTTCCTGCAAGTTCATTGGCCAAAATAGATACCCAAGATACTTCCCACTTTCAAATGGGAGAGGATACTTGGCTGATTCCTTTACTCTACTTGAAAACCTTCTTATTATTCAGGAGGCACCAGAAAATGACACTTGGCATTTTCTGTAGCACTTACTGAAGACACACGTCACTTTCCACATAACCTATACTCTTTACTGTGTCTTCACTTAGGAGTGTTCCATCCTTAACATTTGTCACCATCTGCTTCTCCAAAACTTTAAAAACTTATAGAAAATGGGACCCATAGCACTTCTCCACCTGAGCAACTTCAAAAAGGGAACAAGGACAGGTGGCACTTTCTGTGCATTTTAACAAGGGACATGTGGTAGTCTCTACTACTTTTAGCTATCTTTTGAGAATCCTACAAAAGGTGACACTTGTTGGTCTCCATGTCACTCTGTCTATACTATAGAAACATTCAAGCCTCATTTCATATTTACATGGATGGTGACACTTGGCAGTTTTTGCTTGCCTCAAAAACAAAACCTGGGACCCACCATAGTTTTTACTTATCAATGAAACAAAGTGAAGATATTTCAGATGTTGACACATGATGGCTTCCACTTTCTTCAGCTAGGGATATTTGGTGGCTTCCATTGATTTTAGAAAATCATATTGAAACCTTCCGCAGTTTCCATTTGTCACCTTCCACTTGATCTTGATAAAAGCTTATTGAAAAGAAGCTTTCAAAATGTATAAGAAACATGAGATGCAGATGTTGACACTTTTTGTGCTCAACTGAGTTACTATGGGACGCGTGGCATGTTCTGACCAACTTATAGAAATTATGAAATGTGCCTCAGCTAGTGACACTTGATATCTTCCACTTGATTTTGACACTTAGAGAAAATTGAGGTGAAAATAAATTTGAGCCCGTGCTCTGAGTCAAAACTTCATTGTCTCAAACCAAAGTGTGCAGGGACAAAAATTTGGATCGCGCAATTGAAAATCAAAATAAAATGTAGAGTATTTTTTACTCTATAGTTCTCAGTAGGATTCAAGATGTAATAATGGTAACTGAGGGGTATCCAAGGATATAATTAGGATATTGCATGTAAGGAACTAAAAAACAAGGGTACCCTAGGTCCAAAATATTTTTAACATATTAAAGTAATAAAAAAGTAAATGATGTAATGGACAACAAATGGGTGTTATATGTCACATCTCAATTCCTCTCTAAGAAAAATTATTTGATTAACCATGGATATTTATAATTTCTAAATTTGATTTGACTAAGATTTGAGATATATGTTGTTATGGGACAATTCAATATTGCTTAGGTTACATGATACATTGTTATGAGTTAGTTGTAGTGTAAATATTTACATTAAAAACATGTTGATTTATTATTTTAGTTACATTTTATGATGCATGTGTATCATGATGTTATGATATAACTACCTATTTATTGTGAGGTTGATGCAGAGTAACTTATCCCTCATAGCATGATAGAGGGAGAGCATCATCAGAGAGGGTGATGTAGATGGAGATATTGGAGGATAATAGAGAGACTAGTTAGAACCTTGCACACACCATAATATCTAGCACATATTATAATGCATAATAAAATGTTTAGCATCATGTGTTTTGTTGTTGTTTGAATTAAATAGTTAAACATGGTTGCTAACATAGTTTAAATCATTATTCATATTGTGTGACATGTGTATGTCCATTAAAATTTTAGAGATTTATGTAATTAGACTAATGTCAAATTTTTTGGTTGATTTATCATTAAGGAATTATGGACTTATGAGATGCTACTTTAATTAGTGTTAAAATAAATAAAATTTAGTAATTTCCAATAAAGTGGAAAAAATGGGAAAATAAATAAAATTAAAAACAATAAAATAATAAAAGAGAAATAGAATGGTCTAAATTTAAGAAAAAAACTAAGAAATTAATAAAAGAAAATAAAATAAAAATGCCATGCCATGATTTATGAGAAGAGCTTTAGAAAATAAATGGGAATAATATATATAACCAAGAAAATGGGGAGTGAGGCACAACACACAAAGAAAACAGAAGAAGGCAGTAGAACATGGGAAGAGGATATAGAAGAGAAGAAAGATCGAGTAAAACAAGGAAAGGATTAACAAGTGTTATTTCCAGGTAGGTGATGCAATTAGATTCTTGTGTGTGTTTAATTTTGGTTAAAATATGTTTATAGGTATATATATAATGAATTGTACAAATAAATACATAAGAAACCAATGTATATATATACATGAAACCAAATACAAATATAGGTCAAACTAAATACTAGTAGATACATAGATTTATACAACATTCTAATGTGAGTAGAAAATTGAATTTATGTGTATAGGGTGATTTATACATATATACTCATATTGATAATATAAGTAATTCTAGATTGTGGCATTTTAGATGCACCTATGTATAAACTATGGTGGACTATAAATCTAAGAATTTTTGAATTTATATGATAGAAATGATAGCTTTACTTAATTTTTTGATGTTTGAAAATATAATATTTAATGAATCTAACATTGAGACCAATTTACTCACAAAGGAAAGTATGATGATAAAAAAATATACCAATCTACCTATCTACTCACCAAGGAATATACATAGGACCATGTTAGTTTGTATGCATAGTAATTCACGATAATAATCGATTTGGATCGTAATTTAGGATAATTTTGATAATTATAAGTATTGAATTATTTTTAATCAGTGTTTAGTATAATTGAGGTGATTTTCAAAGTAATATATTCAAATAATTATATTATAATTAATGGTAATTTGATTACATAAAAAATGCATTAAATAAATCAAACACAAATATTAATTTGATCATCATATAGATTTGAGTATATTGCTTGACTATTAAATTAATCATACTAATTTACATAGATTATTAAATACTGTTATAATTAAATTTATGTTATTCAGACTATAATAATATATAACTTCTATAATAATATGTTATTCTAGTACCTTATATCACACCATAATAATATGTTCATCTAGCACTATTTGGGTACTAGATTATTATTAAATACTGTAATATGAACATTTCAAGTAGTATTTCATACATAATAGTCTATAATAATATGTTAAGTCTTAGGAGGGCAATTTTCACCCAATCCAAACTAGAATATGGTGATCTGAGTATACTTCTTGAGAAGACAATAGGGGTTCAAATTACAGACACCTAAAAATGGCCACCAATAACCTCTAATCAGGCTTTTAGCCAATTTCCACACAAAATGCACAATTTGGCTTAAAAACACAAAAACATGAAAAATGATGTGAAGATAACATATTCAAATTCCAATTTTGGCTAAGGTATCCCTAAATGGGGCAATGTAATTTACGGGCCAGCTAACTTTGATCAAATCAGTTTGAGTTAAAATGGCAATTTTGCACTTGGGTGCTCTAAATTGCTCTTTCCTATCAAATATCTTATACAAGATGTGTGCCTTTATTATTTTTTGTTGATAACATCCTAAATGGGATAATAGTTCCAACACATCTGACATGTACTTCCAATTCTAATTTAATCAAAATTTGGACCAATAACAAGACATTCTGATCAATTTGAGTAATTTGTGCACAAAGTGCTTAATCATGCTTAAGAGATAATTAACCCAAATAAAGTACTAATCAATAATTCCATGTAAACTTGTTAAAAAATTATTTTTGGAAATGAATATTGATTATCTACATCATCAGGCGACCTCATTTCTTGGTAAGACATCCCTAGGCCATAAATGCCACAAATATCAAGATTCATGCCTCCCATGCCTCATCAAAGCCCTCGACGCCTCTTAATTTCCAATTTTTCCAATTTCATGATGAGGATAATTATAAACTTAATTCCAAAAATTGAATTAATCCTCAACCACATATCTCAATCTCAAGATGGATGGTTCGGGCTGATTTTAGACATTACCAAAATCTATAAATAGAGAGGCCATGAACATCATTTCTAAGCTATTTTGGTGCAAAGTTATTATGCTCAAATATCTTAAAAAAACTTGAGAACTCAAATTTATAATGCATAATTGATTATAAAGCTTTAAGCAATTAGTGTTACCATGCCAAATTGATTCCAAGCCAAGCCAAGCCATAAGCCAAAGGTGCCAAGGAGAGATGAAGGTAGCCAAGCTTCCATTGTCAAAGACTTCATGAGCACAAGCCAAGTAATCCACTACTACAAATTCATTTGGATCATCCAAGGAAGGTGAAGTAATTCTTGGGTTTTATTCCTTACTTTTCAGTTGTGTTTGCCATTTATTCTTGTTACCAAGCTCTCCTTAGTATCTAGGCCTAGAATGTCATGTTATTAGTGTGTTTCTTTCATTTTGTTTTTATTTTGGAACTAACACCATACTAACCATCCTCTCTTGATTCAAATTCTTAGATCACATAATGGCATGCCCCGTGGGGACTAGATACATCTCACACCTAAAGAAGATCGTTTTGAAACTCTAAAATATTTATTTGGACCTTTAAAACTCACAAATTAATTTTCTAACTTTACTTTACCATTTTTGGTTGCCATGGTTTTACATAGTAATTGAAATCAGCAAGTAATACCAACATTAGGTACATGGCTTAACTGATGTTGGTTATTAAAACTAACATCGGTTAGATTTCAGTTAGCTAAGGTAACCATCGTCAATTGCAATAACCAATGTCATTCACTGTGTTTTTTCAAAAATATAGACCTGAGAGCTATTTTTCCAAAGTTTATTGTTTCAATCTAAAAAGAGATTTAAAGCTAAAAGACATGCTAAAATTTTTGCTATAGGACCAAGCTTGATATTTGTTCAAAACATGTTTAAATCACCTTTGCATGCTTAAAAATCAATTAGGAACCTTGTTTTAGTGTTTAACAAAGGACTTAGATGTTTTGGTGAATGTTTTCAAAGTTTGTAACTAAGACCAAGGGATCAATTGAACACCACCAAATCTTTCATTTTGGGTTTAAAATTGAACACACTTGTCAATTCTTATTTTCAATAGTTGTTTAATCAAATTTTTGTTGGGTAAAAAGCAGAATGTTGCATGTATCTCTTCCATGTGTCCCCTATAGGGAACCCTTGGAATTAAAAGTGCCATTCCTATTGCAAATAGCCTATTCCAAGGCTTAGAAAGACCCTAAAGTATTTTAGATGACCTTGAAAATGACCCTAAAGTATTTATATTTTCATGATTTTTTTAATTTTTTATGCATCTTGGCTTGCAAAGGGGACTTCATCACCTCCTACAAGTTCTTTAGGAAAGCTTTTACTTGAGGTTTCATCTCCTAGAATTGACTTCATTTGGATCCTTTGGAGTTACACATGAGATGTAGTGGCACTTTGGACATCACACTACACTGAGCAAACAATAGGATGTAGTGGTTGAAAAAAGGACTAGACGGTTTTGCAACAATTCAAGTGATATGGACCCAAAATCTATGCTTTTCTTTTTCATTATTTGGCCTAAAAGTCATTGTGCAATTGATTCCCCTAGATCATTCAAAACTTGATAGTTTAGTCAACCCCACATGCCATACCCTTGCTAGGATTTGGATGGTTATACTTAGAGTATTTTGATTATTTTATCATTTGGTATGTTTTTGAGACTAAAATGTATTCATTTGTGTATAATCCATGTCAAAACTAGTTTTTCTGTGTCACTCTTTTATCTAAAGAGGCATTATGCTGGCTATTTTACACCACACTTATGCCTTGAAAATTTTAAAACTTGTTTGTGTGTGTCCCATTTGAGTTGAGGAGGGTAGTTTTATGCTGCCCAAATCATGTCAAAACATTTTTGAGCTTTTTGAGTCTTTTTCAAACATAACATTGACCACATAATTTTAGCATGCTTACATCATTAGGGTACTCAATTTATTTAAAGACCACTTTACCTTATGCCAAAAACCATTTGTTTCAAGCCATGTCATGCATACCATTTGGACCATTGTCTTGTGCTGTCGTGCTATCCAATCTTGTCTAAATTGTTTGGTAAAATCCTAGTTTTCAAAAGTGATTTTTCAATTACCCTTATTATGTTTAGATTCAAACATTGATTGATTTTTGTTTAGGCCTTAATTCATGATGTTGATACATAGATATTTCTCTTTTGGGTTTTATAACTTCAGTTAATTGATTACCCAAATTTGAAAACTATTTATGGATTGCTTGTTTAAAGCTTATCCTCATCATTGTTTGTGCCTTTATTTTAGAGAACATAGTCTTTCTCAAAGAGCCTTTTGTCTTATACCTTATGCCAACTGATCATGTTCATGTTTGATTCCATGTGTCAGGTCTATGTCAAAGTTATTTCCAAACTTGTTAGATTAAATCAAATCACATAATGCCTATTTGTTTGAGCCTATATTTTGACTCCCTATTTGGATAAAAGACGTAGCAAATCAAATTTTCCCTTTCCTAGTTTAGACCTTGTTTAGAACACTTTGACATAAACCTTTGACATGTTAGTTTTTATTTAGATGTTTAACCTTTTGTGTGCATGACATTTGACATTAGACTATTTTATGCCAAATCTTAACACAAACCATTTTGGAGATATATCTCTACCCCTTCGACTAAGTTGGACCAAGTTTGAAGCATTTGTCCTTTGGATCATTTTTTACAGTTTGGAAAACTCTAAGCCTTTTTGTTTTTATAGCTTTCATCATTTACACTGATATGTCTCACTAAAATTATAGTAGAGTCACTTAAAATCTAAATTATGATACAATGGATACACAAAATGACTTTTATGGCTTTAATCAAGACCCCAATGATGCTAATATAGTTTATGATATAGATTTCTATCCACCTCATATTAATCATTCATGGGAACAAAGTCATGAAATAACTTACGATCTAAATTGAGATGTTGATTGGTATGAATAGGCTTATGAGGAAGAATTTGAAGACCCAACTATATATAATGTTGTTTGGGATACAAATCCATACACTCTTTTCAATAATTAGTACATGGAACATAGTCAAGTCCAACTTATGAGCCAAATCATGACTAGGATGATATGGTTTATGAGGAAGACTTGGATGCTTTTGCTTGTGCAAGTAATCAAGCTCCACCACATCCTACCATTTCTATTCTAGGACCATAATTTCACACCATTCCCATAACAAGACCTCATCCTTTGGTTTGTGTGATCAACCAAGCTCCACAATGCCCAACCATTTCTATACTAGGACCTCATCCTTTAGTTTGTGTGAGTAATCAAGATCCACAATGCCCCTTCATCATTCTGAGACCTAGTCCTTTGGCTTATGTGATTAATCAAGCCCCATAATGCCCTACCATTACCATCTCAATACTTTGTCCTTTGGCTCATGTGAGTAATCATACTCCCCAAGGCCCTACCATTATCCAACTACAAGTCATTCCTCATCTAGTACCAATCCCAACCAAACCTCAACCAATCTAATCATTTTAAAACCAAACTATGTTCAAAACTGGTATTTTCCAACTCATTAGAAACCAAGGCCAAGACAATCAACCAATATGAGATGTTTCTATTAAATCAACCATTTGTGATAAGTCATCTTATGATAAATTACCTATTGATCCTATACTAGTTATCGCAGAGTCTCACTCTTATGAGATAGTTTTTACTGAGTCACTTCTTGATAATTATAACTACCTTTGGGAAAATCATTACTTTGACCATGTGCCCATTTTTCAAGAGCCTCTTATTGACAAGCCATTTTTTGAGGAGTTATCTCTTGACCTTTTTCCCATTATAGAGGAGTCTCACTTTGACAAACTAGTCTTTATGGAGCCCATCATGTCATTACAAGTTGTTACTTATCCAATACCAAATATTCAATAAGACATCATTATAATAGAGTACCCATCAGATGAAGAATCAAAGTTAGAGTCAAGTTTTATTCTTAGATTGACATCATATTTAACATCAGAATTAGAATCTGAATCAACATCAATCTCAAAATTGGATTCAGAGTCCCTTGAGTTAGAATCAAATTCAGATGAAGAATATATTCATGGCTATTACAACATTAGTTATGCATGCCTTGAAAATCAATTTGAATACATTTGTGATCTTTTTATGTTTTTTAAGCATGAGTACTTTAGCTTTGACACAAGTTATCCTAGTATCTTCTATGAGGATTGTACAACCTCTCTCCATTTCATTACCATTCCATAGGCCATTACCATCAACCAAAATAGCCGTATTATTGAAATTTCATCTCCCACAAGTGTCAATTGAGACTAATATAATCACACTTTGTTGAAATGCATCCATGATGACATAGCAGTTGAATAAGACCAAGGAGGCCAAGCCAACATTTATGTAGTAGAAGAACACTCTCCTAGTGAAACCTTTTCAAAGGCGTTAGGGGACAATCGAAGTCAGAACTTAGTATCTTTAGTGAAACTTTTTCAAAAGTGTTAGAAGACAATCAAAGTCAAATTTCAACATTCCTTAGTGAAACCTTCTCGAAGGTGTTATGGGACAATCAAGATAACTTCATTGGTGAAAACTTCATTGAGGCACCAATAGCTAAGCACAAAAGTTCTTCAATGCTTGATGAAAACAAAGTCATAAATCAAATCAAAATAGATTCCAATATATAGCCTAATCAGATGGTAACTAATCTCAAGATCAAACAACAAAAAAATATGGTGGTCCTCTTGAGAGAACAAGTCTTCAGCCCCATCACAACCAAAGTTATGTTCAAATCTGGCATCAACAACATTACGTGTGACTAAACGTCCTGATCTTCATTTGTTTCCCCACCATTCCACATTATATTATCATCTACCATTCAATTTCATATTCAAACCTACCATCCATTATTTGTCCTTGTTTACCATCCATGGATACACTTTCCTTTGTAAAGGCTACAAAGATACCTTCTCTCTATGCTTGAAAGAATTAGAATCAATGACCAATGAAGATCATAAAATAATTCTTGACAACCAAATCTATAGGTAGTTATTGATGGAACAACTATTTAGATGAGGTATGGGTAGTAATTAACATGATCAAGTATTATGTTTTTATTATTTGTTGATTAGGACGTCCATCTCCCCATCAGTAGGAACAACAAAATCAAAAACCACACCCAAGCCAAAAACATGTACCATGTCATTTCACATTGCCATGCCATTGTCAATGTTACATATCCATTTTCCATTATTTCATATCCTTCCATTCACCCTATTACTTAAAGGCAAGCCCTCTTACCATTTTTATACATCCTATCATTCTATTCCTATCTAGACTAAGGCCTATTTTTAGTCATCCTACCCAATCCTATTTTGATCTTGGTTTATTTGGTTCTTCCTAGATTTTTTATGAGGGGATTCTGATCAAGTTTCAATAATAAATCCAATCTATGTTTACAATGAAAGTCTATAAAAGTAGTGTGATAGTTGATCTGGAAAGGTATCTTTCATTTTCTATCATGTATCATGTTTGTTTATGTGAACTTGATTATAACCACCTATGGGCAAATCAATGTTTCACTAGTCTTACTACTAATTATAACAACCTATGGGAAAATTAATATCATTGACCTATGCCATTATATCCTAGTTATAACCACCTATGAGAAAACTAGGGGAAACACTTTTTTATCATGCATTGTTGCATCACTTTTCCATCATTTTTTTCGTTTGACTAGCCATTTGCCAGATTTGAGAACTTGTTAAGACCTAGTTGGTTTTTCCTCACCTTTTGTGTGGATGGAATTACTATGACTTGAGGTCATTTCAAGACTATGTGGGTCATGATCAATTCATGTTGAGGTCACCTCAGTCCCCTTTTCCATATACTCTAATCATTTTACAAGCAAACCTAAGCCAAACACTCTCACTATTTTGTGAGCAGGTATCTTGTCATTCTCTAATGAGTTAAAATACCTCAAAATGCCAAAAACATTCATAATATTTAAAAATCTAAAAATATTTGTCCTATTTAAGGTTAGTCAATTATCCTTGATCCACCTTACTGGGGCATTATCATTTTTAAGATGCTTTCTTTTGCTTTTGTTTTTAGGCATTCTATTTGTTTGTTTATTTCAAGTTTTTTTGTTTTTTTGTTTATTCACTTGTATATTTGTTTTCTTTCACCATTGTTGCCTTGACTCAATATATATGTGTTCATTGGGTGATTCCTCAAGTAAATTATTCTTGAGTCCATCCATATTTCATTAATTAACATTATCATCATGGTTTTTATCATTGGTGCATTATTTTTTGAGTGTTTATTGGATCGAGAGTCTATCCTCATACATATTTCAACCAAGTCCTCATGATGTTATATCATTATGCCTACCAACATGTGCTATAATAAGCCTCAGCTTTAATAAGTCTATTTAGCAATGGTAGTATCTCTTTAGTATCAATATCTTGATTCCATCCCAATCATATCCCAAATAGAGTAATTAACCATGAATGAATGTTAACCTTTATTAGTTTAGATGAGCATCTCCCTACTAGTAAGTTTTTATAATTCATCATTACCCTTTGTGTTAAGTTATCAAAATCCTCAGCCAAGTTTATCTTGTTTTCCATAATCATGGTCTAATGATTATAACCACTTATGGGCAAATCATTGTACACTATCTCACCTGTATTTATCAATGATTAGAACTGCCTTTGGGAAATTCATTGTGTTGTTACCACTTTACTTTTTTGCTTATACAAGGGCATGTTATCTTGTTTTTCTATCCTAACTGGGGTAGCTCCATCTTCTCAATGATTATAACCACCTTTGGGAAAATCATTGTGTTATCATACCACATTGCCACTATCAGGGTATAATGTTTATAACTACCTTTGGGAAATTAATTTCACACCATCCCAATTGTATTCTCAATGATTTTGACTACTTTTTAAATTTCATTGTGTTTTTCACCCTATCATCTTTCCTTTCTTTGGTCCCCTCACTTCACTTCTTTCTTTTCGAGGGACCGTTTACTAACCTCCTTATGCCAACCATTCCCTTGAAGAAGAATCATCCATTTAGTTTATCATCATTGTATATGTAGGCATACAAGACCTTTTTATTCTTTGAGAATACATTTCTATGATTATATTTGGTAATGCCTTCCCAAATAGGGGCAAATTGTAGACACATAAATTTTGGAAATATTGTCATTGATGTCAAAGGTCTAGCATTATTGGTGATAAAGCCCCCATTGCATTTAATGTTGTTTATAATAAATATATCTTGGTTAATATGAGTTAATATTTATTTAATATTAATGAATATATTTTTGGTTGCCTATGAGACAAAAGAAGGGCCCATGGAGAAGTCGAAGAGCCACGGGGTAAAGACAAAAGAAGGATGGGACGCATTCTCCCATGAAGAGTCATCTTGGGGAATACCAAGAGTAACCAAGTGAAGATAAAAGAGTAAGGGCACAATTTATCATGAAGGGACACTTTGAGGAATATGAAAAGTCACCAAAGATAAGGACAAAAGTGGGAAGGATGTTTTTGGTCATGAAGGATCACCACATGACTTTTCAAAGGCTTGAATATGAAGGGTCATATAAGTTTGGTGCCATTTTCCATGAGGATTGAAGGGTCACAAAGGGGGAAGGCCAAAGGTCATTTGGAAAGCTCTAAATAAAAGCTTGAGAAGCCATTTGTAATATGAGAAAGAGAGGTTGATTTGATATTGTAATATCTAGCTTAGAAGAGCAATTGTGAGAGATGAATATGATTTGTATTTGTTATATCTATATTAGAATAGCAAAGGTGAGAGAGAAGAAGGAGATGTTGTATTGATCTATCATTTGTTGAGATATCAAAATTGAGAGATAGGTGTGTGGTATACACAAAGGGGTTGGTTCTCCTATGGGTTGGTGCTCAGCAAAGGGGTTTGTGCTCCTATGGGTTGGTGCTCATGAATAGTAGCTGGGTTGGTGCTCAGCAAAGGGGTGTGGTGCTCTTATGGGTTGGTGCTCATGAATAGTAATTGGGTTGGTGCTCAAAAAATGGGTATGGTGCTCCTACAAGCTTGGCTTTCAAATATTGTCTGGGTTTGTGCTCATTCATATACTTGAGATTATTCTCCATGGTTTTTCCCACATTGGGTTTCCATGTTATATTTGGTGTCTCTCTCTATCTTGTGTGGTGTTTATTGTTTGAATTTTATTGCATATCTTGAATGTTTGATTAAGTGAAATTTGGTCAAAGGAAAGTTTTATAAGATATATGATATACTGATTCACCCCCCCTCTCAATATATCTTATACTTAACACTAAAATTGGCCATTGATAACCTCCAATCATGCTTTTGGCTAATTTCCACTCAAAATGCACAATTTGGATTAAAAATAATAAAACACACTAAACAATGTGAAACTAAATTATTTAAATGCTAATTTTGGCTAGGGTATCCTTAAATGGGGCAATGCAATTTATGGGCTAGCTAACTTTGATCAGATTAGTTTGAGTCAAAGTGTTAATTTTACACCTAGGTACTCTAGATTGCTCTTTCCTATCAAATCTCTTGCATAAGATACATGCATTTGTTATTTTATATTGGTAACATCCTAAATGGGATAATGATTCCAACACATCTAACATGGACTTCCAATTCTAATCTAGTCAAATTTTAGACCAATAACTAGGCATTCTGATCAATTTGAGTAATTTATGCACAAAGTGTTTAATCACGCTTAAGAGATAATTAACCAAAATCAAGTCCTTATCAATAATTCCATGGAAACTTGTTGAAAACTTATTTTTGGAAATAAATATTGATTATTTGCATCATCAAGTGACCTCATTTCTTGGGAAAACATATCTAGGCCATAAATGCCACAAATATCATGATTCATGCCTCCCATGCCTCATCAAATACCTCCATGCCTCTTAATTTCCCTTTTTTACAATGTCATGATGAGGATGATTATAAACTTAATTCCAAAAATTCATTTCATCCTCAACCACACATCTCAATCTTGGGATGGATGGTTCAGGTTGATTCTAGATATTTACAAAAATCTATAAATAGAGAGGCCATGAACATCATTTCTAAGATATTTTGGTGAAAATTTTATTATGCTCAAATATTTTCAAAAAAATTGAGAATGTAAATTTATAATTCATAATTGATTACAAAGCCTCAAGAAATTAGTTTTAACATGCCAAATTGATTCTAAGCCAAGCCAAGACACAAGCCAAAGGTGCCAAGGAGAGATGGAGGTATACAATATTTCATTGACAAATACTTCATGAGCACAATCTGAGTAATCCACTACTACAAAGGCATTTGGAGCATCCAAGGAAGGTCAAGGAATTCTTGGGTTTTATTCCTTACTTTTTAGTTGTGTTTGTCATTTGTTTTTGTTACCAAGCTCTCCCTAGTGTCTAAGACTAGAGATGTTATTGTATTAGTGTGTTTATTTCATTTTTTTTTTCATTTTAGAACTAACACCATACTAACCATCCTCTCTTAAGTTGAATTATAAGATCACACAAATTAATGTAATAAACTCAGTTATGGTTTTATCATAGCATGCCCAAGTCCATGTATATGTGCTTGTATAATTTGATGATCGATATAACTATATAGAATCATTTTATATTCTATATTTTCATAGTATATTAATAAATTTTCTTTATGAGTTAAATATTTAATTGTGATACACACACATATACATAGAGATACATGGTTACAAGTCATGGTTAAATACTTACCAAGCCATAGATTTATGAATATGTGACAATATGTGTATATAAATATATCATATCTTAAGATGCATATGTTTATATTACAATGGTTTATTATATGGCATAGTACACCCTAGATTTTCATTTATATACCTCTGTTATGATATATTGTCAACTCTTTTATAATATGCTATGAATTTTTGTATATGTATCTCCTTATTGTGATAGGAATGATTAATAGTTAGATGTATGTAATATGTGTGGGTATTATTGATTATTGGCATTTATGTTTGTCCAAAGTCTCCTCTCACTTTATTGTTAAACTCTTCCTCTTTGTGATCTTCTAATTGGCTACTTATAAAATAGTTTGATTCACCATATATAGCATACCCTTCTTTATCCCAAGTAAAACAATGGCATTGTCTATCTTTACTTGTTTAAAAGGGTTATGGATATTTATGTTTAAACTTTTATTTTCATGTATATATTTAATTTTTCCTTATTATTGCATAAATATCGATATGTTAGTGATAGCTTGTCAATAAGGTTATATTGACCAAGTAATTGACTGAGGATCATAAAATATTATTGATATCATTTATATTGTTGAACATATTTATGTATAAAATAAATATACCTATATGAGGATTTAGGAGTCATTTTAAGAGTTTAACGTATATTGGGTATACTGGGTTGTATACCTCTAAGTTGTTGACAAATATAAAATAATTGGTCATAGGACTTTGAGAGTTGAGAAACTATGTCAACATAAATATAAACTCCTAACCAAACGTAAAAATGGAAGGTCATGTTAAAAAAAACATAGGAATTTTGATTATTAAAATTAAAACAAAGGCTATAATGGAATATTTTATGTTCATGTGAACTAAGACTTTCTTTGTCATATCTATTTGTTTGAATAGAAGCCTGTGTTTCCATTGATTTATACTAATTTATTAAGACTGGTTGTGTTAATTATTAGTTATGATTAAGAACATTATACTATGATAATATGGGTTATCATAGAGTGTAGTATATTGGGAAACTATTTTTGATAATGAGAATTTGAGATTATTATAGAAGATTATAGTATTTCTATATTATTAAGTACATATATGTGATACATAGTGTAAATAAAATTAATATTTACAAGTGTGTATGTATGATTATTTAAAAACATACACTCAAATCACAAATATTCATATGAATTTAAGTATGTAATATAAATACATAATATAAATGGGTGTGTTGGGTCATATGCCTAAGCTTATAGCTAGATGTATGGTTTTATTAAGTCATAAGGTGATCGAGGGACTGAAACTATAGCCATATGAAAGTAGTCCCTAGAAATAGAATTAAGTTATTTAAATGAAACATTATGGTATAACATAGGTTGTGAGTTATTTGATGCTTCATAAATATCATGATAGATTATTGTTATATATATGAATATAGTAATGAAAAATAGCGAGTGGTACATATTGTGAGTAGACTAAAATGTATAAGTGTTTAGACATACATATCATATATTAGTGAATCATGATGTGTGCCTATAAATTATATTTCCTATAATTGCTATTATGCATTTTAGACATACTATATACTCTATTGGTATAAACTATACTTGTTTCCTATTGTTAGGATTAAAGGACATTGATTTTTTAATTGTGAGACTAGTTGTTCATGATTGAGTAGTGTGATTATGTAGAATTAACTATGATATTATAAGATGCCATAGAGTGTATTATGTTTGAAAACTACCATCTAAATGTATGTTATACTTGGATGGTATAGACTATAATTAATATTTCTCAATTCATTCATACGTTTGATATACTAAATGTATGGATGTTGGAAATTTCTATGGATAGCATGTTTTATGATAGTTAGTAGCATGTATTGTATTGTGCCTACTTAAAAAAAAATAGAATGTGCATCCTAATATATATTATACTTTGGTGGTATAATATAAAATATTTTGCTTATTATTTTTATTGTGGGATAGATTTAATGTGCGATTCATTCATACATTTGATGGGATAAATGTATTCTTTTTTATTGTTCCTATGTTTATCATGTTGTGTGATATGATTTCTAGTAGGTTGTAATATATATTAATATATTAGTTATATTATGTTAACCCCATCTCGCATTGGTGGTATTGAGTAAGTAGTGAGACATACTTCACTAGCTTACTAACATCACAATGTTAGACGAAGGTAATTCGATCAAGTGGTGTGTATGAAACTAACTGATGCTTAAATCATTATTTATTATTAAAAACCTCATCCAATTAGTTTTTAGTGAGACATTGTCATTTCATGAGTATGATTTACATGTTTGTGTGATATCTTGAAATAATGGGTTTCTATAATACACCACATGTTTAGTTTAGAAATTATATAGCACATGGGTATTAGCTTGTCTCATTGGATTCCCACACCATCACTATCTACTCATCTATGAAGAGATGACCATTTCATGATGGGATTAGTGTGGGGGATCATTGGTCTATGGTTTATATGGAAAACCACTTGGATGATGCTCTCCATCCCCATAATATTACTATTTTTGAGATGACACTTGAGATTACCATACATACTAGAGTCTGAGGAACTTATGCTCTATGGAGCCATGTATCTTATATGTGTACATTGTATTTTATTTTATTGTATTATTGAAATATTATCATGCTGAGTTTTAATTACTTATTCACTGCACATTGATATCAATGGTTATAGGCATTCATCAACAATGGTTGGTTAATTGTAATTACTTTCTATATTTGTCTTATGATGCATTTTTTTTATGATTTTAGTGATCAATTTTGTATGATGTAGTATACTTAATTTATAGTTATCACACTTAGAGTATTTTATATGAACACTAGCTAGACTCTTATGGTGTAATATATTTATAGTGTATGTGTCTAATAAAAGTAAAAATTTCACATATTTCTAGGTAAGATCCAACAAGGTTGTTATAGTATATACAACATAAGGTGAGAATGACAACTCTAAGAAATGTTATAGTTATACCAAATAATTTGGTATGAGGATCATAGGTAAGGATTAAAAAAACATATCTATTATAGAACTATGGAAAGAACATTTATCTACTAAGTAAATAAATGAAAGATGATAAGGAAAGAGATGGTTACCTTGTGGTTGACTTGTTGGCACACAATATCCCCCTTTGGTTCGACTAGTACTTTGTAAGATATGTTCTAGATTAAAGACATCAAATGTATAGAAGGCATATTTATCCTAAGTTGGGGACTCTAAATAATGTGACTCCCCCTCAATATGACTCCTATTAAGCTTATAATACCTTTAAGTAATACTAGATATGAAATAATAATAATTTAAGCCTTTAAATCCTCATTTTAATACATAAGGGAATAAATGAGAGATCAATAAAAGTAGATGAGTGTGTTATATTTTTTTGAGTGATAATATGAACTCTATATATACATCTAGAAACCCATAATTAAACTTGAAATTTAAACCAATGGTATCAATCAGGTCAATACAATAATAAATGATGCCACCTGGTACAAAAATGTATTAGATAATATGATATAATACAAGTTATATGGTCAAGCCTCATAATTATGTCATAAAATTTGATACAATATATGGAAAGATAAGTTGGAAATGGATTGTATCAGCTAGGTTGATATAATATAAATATTAAGTGGAAAATAAGACTGAACATAAATTAGATGGAGAGGTAATACATAAATATTATTAGAGGATATGAGAATGATACTAATGAAGGTATGATATAATATTATGCAAAAAGCTCTAAACATTTACCATCAGTTTGTCCTAGCCCATTGATAATGCATCTTTAAGACATACACTCAAGTATATTGATGTGCTAACAATCAATTTTAAGGTAAACCATTAATAAAGTGATAAATTTCAAAAATATTAGGTGTATTAATATGACCCACCTAAATCTCATCATCTATCACAATACATGGGATGGTTCTTTGAGAAACATACATAACAACAAAAAAATAGAACTACAAAGAAATGTTGATAAATGAATAAATGAAAGTAACATATACATACATGTAAATACCATAGCTTCAATTTTGGTAGGCCTAAAAATTGAATTTGGAAACATTAAAGATATAAGGATAGATTTGGAATAAGATAAATGTGCACGTATATAGGATAATCAATAAATGTATCTAAATAAAAAACTATAAAAAAATGATTGAAAATTTTGGAAAACTTATCTAGATAAGATCAATAATGATAGATAAGAACCAAAATATCCAAGTGAAAAACAATAAGGAAAACTTGATTAGCCATCAATCTAGGGATACTATATGACTGAAAAACATAGAACAAATAATTTATAAGAAAAAATAGTATTTACATTAAGCTAGGGATACTATAGGACTAAATAATTTGATAAAGTAATAAAATTAGAAATAGGACAAAATTACCCACAAAAAGGGTGAAACACGAAAAGGAGAAATGATATTGAATTCCCCACAAATATGAGAATATAAAACTCAAGGTCTCAAAAATAATTAAGAGAACTCCTAAAAAGATGAGATAATGACCAAGAGAGCATCTTGCAATAATTCAAAGATGTATCTTATAGTCTAACATAGAAAATGCTAAAGTTATAAAAACTGCAAACATGTATAAAATATATGCTAAATAGGAAATAAATAACATAGAAGAGATTTATAAAAAAATATTCATGTCAAGGGTTAAAAATTGTGGGAGGTAAAATAATGAATCACCAAGGTGAACACATAATTTACCAAAAATAATACACTCTAATCATGTTATAAATAATGAGAATTTTTGACATTAAATATCCTGGAGAAACCTTCCTATAAAACATAAGCATAGTCTGACTAATGAAGTATAATTATCATCCCATGAAATCCATCTACATGAAATATATAAGGTATTTTACCTCCCAAGATGTGTTTTGTACTCCTTATAACCCATTATAGATCCATTGGTCTGGTGTGAATATTGAGTACTTGCATGATAAATAAGATGGTGTAATATAAAAAGATTATATATATATATATATATATATATATATATATATATAAACCTAACATACCCTCCAATTGAGATAAAAAGAGACAAATCACCTTACCTTCACTTGCCAATTTGGAAACTCTCCTTTGTTGATGTGGACTATCTCACAACTAATCAATTTATGATTGCTCAAAACATTTCTATGTAATAATTATAGAAACATGTGCCTTTGATTGTTTGATTTGGTGGTGAAAAGATTTATTTAGATTTTTCATATTAAAAGAGATGATAATTGATTCATGAGATGTTAATAGTTTAGGGGTGTATTTTTTCTATGTCACTCCTTCATTTTTGCTTGCACTTTCCTTTTATGTAACAAATAAAACTTGCACTACTATTAAAACTCAACTCAACACTAAAATGGATTCAAGTTTAATCAACCCACTAAATCCATTTAACTATAATGAATGTAAAATTAAGATGATAATCATTCTAAGTAAGGGTTTATATAGGATAACCATGGGTGATGAAACTAAACCTAGCATACATGCATAAATAATTAAGTGGTATAAATATAGTGATGAATCCTATGGGCTATTATGTCTTTTTTGTATCACCTAATATCCTATTTCACTTAGAGATTTTCAAATCACCCCATGATGTATGGACCATTTTAGGAAAGCTATTTTGGGGGAAAGATGTGATGAGAAGTCATGAGCTTAAGAATGAACTCAGTAGTCTAGGTTCTTGTAACTTTGACACCCTTCAACATTTCTTCACTAATTTCAAGTTCTTAAGATTTTAGTTTAAAGAATATGGGATAAATAAATAAGATTGCCAACTTGTTTTCTATATACTCCTTAAACTAGGTCCTGACTATTCATTATTTGTCTCTACTTTACATGCCACTAAAAGTGCTATAGACACTGCATGGAAAATTTTCTCTTTAGATGCTTTCATTATCAACTTAACTAGGGAGCAAGACAAGTTGATCTAGATGGGCACATTGAATTCCACAAAACCTCAATCCCTAGTATTTGGGAATAGGAAAGTAAAGACTTAAAACAAAGAGGAGAAGAATAACAGGGATCAAAAGAAGAATAAAGAATCAACCTCTTCGAAAACCAACATTGAATCCTCCTCTTCCAATGACAAACCTAGGAAAGGGAAGGTTAAGTGTGCCTACTATAATAAAAATGGCCATGATGAACACAAGTGCATAAAGAAGCAAATATATCACATAACTCATCTCCTAGATAAGAAATAGGTTTTATTGAGTCCATCAAGAAAATTTCATCTACCTAAGATTATACTAAGGTAAAGGGCAAGGAGAAAGATAAATAAAATGGAAAGGCTCTTGTATCAATTTATCTTAAACATCTTCATGTTTCATTGAATCAAATGATTCTCACCACATGGGTTCTTCACTATTTGAGTTTTATTCCTTAAAGCCATGTATCATGTTTTTAATTAGTTTGGATGATGACACTTTTGTACCAGTTGTAGGGTGAGGGTTTGTTGAAATAGAAGGAGGAACATTCAATAATGTTCTAAGTGTTCCTTATCTTTCAACCAATCTCATATCCATGTATCAAATCACTCACATCAGTAAAGGCATGAGGTTTGATTTTCTATCAGATTTGGTTATCATCGAAGAGTTGCACAATGATTCTATAGTATTAGTGGGTAGGGAAGATCACCAAGATAGGTTATACACCTTCTCACATTTTGCACCTGATTCTTTTTTGACTACATTTTTGACTCATTTAGATGGAGTTATCAAATTATGAGATGAGTGGTTTGGACACCTTAACTACTACTACTTTGAGTAACTTAGAAAAAAAAACATGTTCATGGGATTTAATTGAGTCTATTTACCTAAAGTATTTTGTGCGGGTTGATGTCTTAGAAAGCACCCCTAAGAAAATTTTGATAAAGACAAAGCTTGGAGGGATTCACAAGCATTGGAGTTAGTAAACAGTGATGTACTTGGGCCTTTTCCTTGTCTATCTTTTACAAGGTCTAAGTAAATTATCACTTTCATTAATGATTTATTGATATATACATGGGTCTAATTTATTCATCAAAAGTCTGAAGTGTTTGAATATTTTCAAGACTTCAAGGCAATTGTTGAGAAAAAATCTAAAAAATCTATCAAGATTCTTTGAACTAACAATGGAGGTGAATATATCAACATTATATTTGATAAATTTTTCACCATAGAGAGGATTGATTTGTAGTAGATAGTTACTTATAGTCCTTCATAGAATTGATTTGCATAACACAAGAACAGATCCTTGAAAGAGATTTATGATTCACTCTAAGTCCTTAGCACCTTAATATTAGGCCAAAGCCATTAATTGTACTTTTTATATTCAAAATAGGGTTCCTCACAAAGATTTGAAATGCATAACTCCCTTTGAAGCTTGGCATGAAAATATCCTAAATTAAAGCACTTTAGTATTTTTAGATCTCTAGCTATGACACATATACTAAAGAAGATATGCAAAACTATGGAACCTCGATCTAAGACTTACATCATTGTAGGTTATCTAGATGGTATCAATGGGTACCACATTATACATGTGACCACACATGATTTTTTCATATAGATAAGTGTTTAGTTTCAGGAGAGTCCCAAAGACTCAACACTTGACACTTATTTTCTTTCATTAGATTCAATTAGCCTTGATGATTCTTCTTTTGACTAGGATCATCCAAAGTAGGTTCTTGAGCTAATATCCTCCTCTTCTTATTCTATTTTTGACATTGAGGATAGTGATGAGGAGTCTTATGCATCCACCTCTAATCATGTTTTAGAGGATGAGCAGTCAACACTTGACTCACCCACTTCTAGACCTCTTTGGGATACGTAAACACTTCAAAGTGTAGGCACTTGGGTAGGGGATCTAGAAAATTATATATATATATATATATATATATATATTTGAGTAGATTATTAGAGTGGTGAAATTTTTTTATTTACTTCAATTTTGGATCCATAGACATTCTGAGAGGCTTCATGCATGCCTAAGTGGGATAATGCTATGAAATAATAATATTCTTCCTTGATAAAAAAACACACTTGGGATTTGACTTCACTTCTTAAGGGAAGGAATATGATTTGATGTAGGTGGATATATCAGACTAAGTTTATAAGATATGGGTTGGTTAATAATTACAAGACATGATTAGTCACCAAGGGTTTTCATAGGTAATCGATATCGACTACTTAGAGACCTTTGCACCTATTATAAGGATGACTTTCATCTAAACCACACTAGATATAGCCACATCACATGGTTGGGATGTGCATTAGATGGATGTGAAGAGTACCTTTCTTCATAGAGACCTTGAGGAGGATATATACATAGAGAAACCACCTAGGTTTGTTTAGGATCCATCCTTAGTTTATAGGCTTAAGAAATCAATCTATGGCCTTAAATAGGCCCATTGGGCTTGGTACACCAAGATGGATTCCTTCTTCCTTACTTTAGGTTTCACCAAGTGTCATTTATACCCAAATGTATACTTCTTATGATAGGAGGATTCTTTATTGATATTGGTCCTTTATGTTGATGATATTTTGATCACTGAGAGTTCTTCATTGTCTATTATAGTGGTGAAGATGACTCTATAGAATAGACTTGGGTCTTTTGTACTACTTCCTCAGAATCAATATTTCATAGTCTAATTCAAGGATTTCACTTGCACAAACCAAGCATGCTCTCAATATTTTGGCTCAGTTTCACATGGATGATTATAAGCCATCTCCAACTCCCTTTATATTAGGAGTCAATCTTGAGGTTAACTATTATACACCTTTTATCGATGCCACTCAGTATAGATAACATGTTGACATCCTCATATATCTAACTCATACCAGGCTTAACACTTCATATGCAGTGGGACATATCTCCAAATTCATGCAAGAACCCCATGAATACACTAGAAAGTAGCTGAGAGGATCTTACACTACATTTAGGGTTCTTATAGATTCAGGATTTAATATAGATTTGGCATAGAAGTTGACTTGGTTAGCTTTATAGATTTAGACTGGGTTGGTGATGTTTAGAATCACAAGTCCACTTCATGTTATATTTTTTCCTTGGGTTTTGGTCTAATCAATTGATCTATCAAGAAGCAAAATTCTATTACGATAACATCCATAGAGGTAGAGTATAGGGGATTTATTGACATAGCTACTGAGGCTATTTAGCTTTAGGAAATTCTTTCTAAGTTTGGATTTCCTCTCAAACATCCCACCATCATCTATTATGACAACTAGAATACCATAAATATATGTAAGAATCCATTTCAACACTAGTGGACCAAACACATTGAGATTCACATGTATTTTGTCTAGGAGCTTATTCATGGTCAAGTCATCGACTTGAGTTTTTACCAATCTTTAGAGTAGTTTATATATATATATATATATATATATATGAAACCCTTCACTGAGAGTAAGTTCATTCATCTATGATCTCTTATTGGGGTATGGTGTAGATCAACAACAACATCATCTTTAGGGGGCTTCTAGCCTCTTCTCTTCTTTTGTGTCTATCTTTTAAGGGGGGATTGTTTTCCCACTAGGTTTTCTTCTTTTATTTCCTTTTAGTGAGGGCTTGATTTATACCTGGGGACATAATCAAGTCTTTTATTTGGGACCCAATTCTACTACCCACCTAAGGTATGCTTAAGGTGGGTTATTAGTGTAGATTTTTCATCTTACTTAGGTTTTTAATACACTTATATTATTCAATGTGCTTAGGTGGATACTTGGTTATTTAGGGTGATTTATGAGGTCATTTAGTTGTACACCCACATTTGTAAATTTTTTTCAAAAGGGTTGTTAAGTATGCCTTGTCATTCACCAACCAATGTTGACTTACTCTAGCACGTGGGTTTACTATTCATTTGGCAACTGACCTATGTTAACATTTCCAAATAGATGTGGCTTCATGCCTCTTCTTAGCCTATTTAATGGCTTATTCTCTTTTGTATTTGGTGAGATGTGAGATCTATTACTCTTGTGTGAATTAATGTAATTTTGGATTTTTGGATCGTATCTCTCTTGTAAAATATTCTCACTTGTGTATTTCATTTGGATTTAGCTATTTTGTGTTATGCACTTGCTTGGATCATGTGTTCACTCTACTCATACATTCAAATTATCTATATCTTGGACTCAGCTCTAATATATACATCTATATCCAAATATTTTATCCTTAAATATACTTCATCTCAAGAATGGAAGCCAAGAAAAGATACATATACAAGTAGTGATTCAAAAAGTGTACATAAGGTTAATAATAATTGAATTGAGATTCTAATGGAAATGCTTGAAAAAAGTTTATCACATTAAGTCTTATGCATCCTATAATGAAATAAAAATACTATTATGCATATCATATAAAAAAAATAGACATCATACGAATAATTTTTAGGCTTTGAATATAAAAATATAAAGTATCATTGATAGTGATGAACCTATACTATATAAATCAAGCAAACCACCATTTGTCTCAAGAATAAATTCTACAATTATTAAACCTACTCACACTATGATATCATCTCCTAAAAACACATGTAAAGAGAAAAAAAGTAACAACTAGAACAAAAAAAAGTTACAAAAGGAAAAATTAGAGCACAAAAGGTTAAAAAAGGAAAACACAAAAAAAGGGAGGTTAAAAATTAAACAATTAGAGTAAGTGGAACAACTAGAGCAAGAAATTTATAAAAGGAAAAAGTATAGAAATACAAGTACAAAAGTGGCAATAAATGTTACAAAAAGAAAAAGGATGGAAATATGGGTTATAAAGAGAACAAATAGAACAATAAAAGGTATAAAAATAAAAAATGGAATAAGGGAGGTTTAAAAAGGAAACATTAAAATAAGGTTACAAATGGAATATCTACACAAGAAAAGGTTACATAGGAAATCAAATTGAAAAAAAAAATTACATCAAGAGAAGATAATAAAATAGAAGATGCAAAAACAAGTTCAAGATAAGAAATAAAACATCCTCAAAAAAGGATTTCTCATGAAGTAAAATCAAAAGAAATGTATTCTTTAAAATGGTAATGCCATAAGTGTGGTTTTAAAGGATGGAAACACAAGTCCTTCATCATATCAAGAACATTTCACTATCACCAATCACATATATGAAAATCAATATACCAATATCAAGGTTATGATCTACAAAAAAAATATTTTTTTGTAAAACACTATTTTATTATATCCCTTATATATCACCTTACACACATAGATCAGAATATTGCATCTCTAAAATATGTGGGAAAAATTAAGTTAACTATGATTTTTGATTCAAAATTGGGTCATATTACATTCAAAGTTATTCATAATATAGTCCCATACAATGTGGTGCTTATAGGATCATATTTAAATTCAATAGGGGCACTAATTAATAAAATCAAATGTTATAATACATTTGATCACAAAAGTATGGTTAACTCAATTTTAAGAGAGGGAAAATATTTATTATAATAAAATGAGAGTGAATATGTTTATTCAAGTACTAATCATGATATAAATGATGATACAACTAATTAAAAAATTCCAAGATGTGATATAATTGCTTAAACATATTGTGTGAAAGATATCAAATGTAATGTCAATCATGTTAGTGTGAGTGTTCTTAATAGTATAATATCCCATGTGCAAGATCAAAATTCATTTACTCATGACAATCTATATTGTGAACATTTATTATTTCAAAATGGTTGGAGTGATTCCTTGGATTATTCCAAATAATATCCTATTGTACATAGCTTATTTATTACATACTTACCCTATACTTATATTTTGACATACATGTGCTCTTATGCTCTTGCATTGACCATTATTTTATCCCTTGCCTTTTTTTCACTTGGCGTTTAATCCTTTATTGTTACCTACTGCAAACATCCATGACACTTATAATATGATGATTCTAGTGTACATACTTTGAGACATTATACATGATCACTCTTAAATATTGACTAATTATACATCCTTTGTGGCCTCCATTGATCTTACATGATCATATAAAAATATATACACATATTAAATGAGCACACATTGATTATTTCCCACTAGGATCATGATGATTATTATTGCCACATATGACCCTAATCTACATTATTTTGATTCACATATATAGTGGGGACATTTTTATTGCTTTCACATTCTTCATATAGCCATGTTATCACATCTAGTGCACACTATGCCTTGACACATGTTGTGAATTTTTAATATTCCTCCCATTCCTTTACTTTAAAAACCATTCAAACTTGGATTAATTTTTCCAAATCTAATTATTCCAAAAATACAAAAAAGAATTTAAAAAAAAAAAATTCAAAATATTTAAAAAATTAAAATCAAGACCTAAATATGCCATGATTTCTAGATTACACTATTTACATGTGTTATTTATCACATGTTTGGTAAATGTAATTTTATTTACATAAAAACTTGTATTTCATAATATCTGATTGCTATGTATTATATACATGTCACACATGGGCATACATATGATGATTTTACCTATACATAGTGGTTATGCCAACACTAAGAGCATCTTGTTCCATGTGTTTCATTATTTTAAGCTAAATATTTCCACTACCTTTTTACTATGTTTATCTACCTATATTTATCACATATGCCTCACTAATTAGATATATATTTAGAGGGGTATATGATACATTTTACTAGGACATGACATAGATACATATGGATGATGTAGACTAGTTCCTTGTTCTTAATATCCATTTATGTTTTTACTCATTTTCATGATAGGATACTTTATTTTTGACTATTTTTTGTTGTCCCTATGGCCTTGTTTGATGTGTCGCATTTTATGTACCTTATTTGTGACACTTCCATCTCCTCATAGTGTGTGTCCCTTGGCCTTGTTTGTATCAAAAAATTATGTTTCTTGTATATAGGCCTTGGAATTATGTGTGACACTAAAAATTTCACTTGTTAATTTCATTGGCATTGCATGGTACCATGATATATATCATGTTATTTTAATACATAATATTATTTGCATGTTCTTATACTATGTGCTTCATTAATAATTTTTTATAAACATGGCACTCATATGTCTTGCATTACATATATTACATGCATGCATTGGTTGATATAGACATCACTATGAGGACATATTATACATATATTCACATGATATTACATTATGTTATCTTTATACATGACACTGTACAATTAAATCTTATTGTGAGATGAGTGACTTATAGGATACATATTTCATATCAAAAGGGAGGCATTACATTGGGATTAAAATATATACATAAGTCCTCATGAGCATAAAATCAGATCAAAGTAAAAAATTTATAGATCTAGAATGGTTCATATATCATATGGTTTATATATATTATAGATATTGATACACTTATATAGATTACATTGGCATATGACATGCATATGAATTTACTCTAAAAACACTTAAGCACAGATTCATAAACACTTGGGTGCATATGCATGGGTATATGGTCATTTATAATTTACAATGACAAATTATAGCTCTAAATATACACATAAATTAAATATATAGGTTTTCAAATTTATCATATAGATTTACAACATTTTATATCAATTTGTAAAAATTCAATGGGCATGATACTAATTCATGCACATACACAAGTGGCATAGTTTATAGTTGAATGAAAAATTATTTTCATTATAATTCAAACTTATCATATATGTGTTCATGATGGGGGAATGAACATTTTTAATTATTTTTTGATCATGCATTTTCTATTTTCCATTATTATAAACTACACAATCAAACATATGTTGATGATGGAGGCATGAAAAATATTCATTCCTTTTTTATCATGTTTTATGTTTACATGGAGAAAAATTGATATAACTATAAAAAATTAAATATATAATCCATCTATAGTGGTTGATTTATTTTATTTGAGTGAACATGGCCTATTGACTCTCTCATTTACCTCTATAGTTATTTATTTAAGTGAACTTAGATTGACAGTTATCTCTTTTACATCTACAGTAATTTGGGTTATTACATTTAAATATTACCCCCACATTCATGAGTATTTGGATACAAAATTCCTCAACATAATGTCCTACATAGTTACACAATTTTTAGGCACACATACTCAAACTCGCTATATGATTCAACAATGAATCACAAGTTTATCCAATGCTTCAATAGGGAAGCATCATCTGCAACATGTTGTAAGGGCAACATGGTTTTCATTAAAACATTAGTGTATTCTAACCCTTGTTCTTTCTAAATTTCAAAAATTTAGTTTAAGATTAAAATATTCATTCTATAGACATTAACTACACATGATTGTAGGTTTTTCTATTGATTGGACTACATAATTGGAGTTTATTAACAAACACAAGGTGTGTTGTACAGATTTAGGTATATTTTATGCTTTCTATATAAATATCATTACTAGAATAAAAGGGGAAATTTTTTGGATACTAAATTTGGTCTTTGGTACTTAATAATGACAAGATTGACACACATTCGCCAATGACTTGAGTGCTCAATAAATGTCCTAATCAACCATTTTCTCACACTTGGATGATATCCTATGATTAAACCCATTTTTATGGTATTACATACTTAAATGAACATCACTATTTATTTAAAACCTATCAAATATCTTTCAAAAACATATCTAGAATCCTTTTTTGGTTTTCTTATATATAGGTTAGCTCTACCAAACTTTGTCAATACCACTAATTGATACTAGCCAATCTAGTTATAATTTACTATGCCCTACAATGACTGTTTTATAAAATAAAACCATCCTTAGGGTCAAACCATTTTTATATCATGTTAGTGGAATGATAAATTATTCAATTCAATCCATATAAAAAATTCAATATCCCATTCAAAAGGGACTTGACACTTATCTAATATACATATTTACACTATTGTAAACTAATCAAAAATACTGTATTATTCCAAATTTACTAACATGTCACTAGGCATAGTCACAACCCAAGTTTGAATCACACTAAATTCAATTCGATTCAAAAAATTTAAATTATCAAATAGAATAATTAACTTTATACATATTATAAATGATCACAATTACACAATCATACAAGGTGGGAGAACTACATGTGGATAGATTTACCTTATTGGAGTGTTGTATATGTAGGCTTTTATGATGTTGTAGTGCATCCAAAATGGAGTCAACGTCTAGTTTTTTGATGTCCTGAAGAGGTGGTGTGGTGCAGGGATGCAAAAATAAAGGTGTCTCACCATGATAACAGAATATGTGGTCTTATGTGGGCTTAGCTAAGCCTATTTACCACATGTCAACCTCTACTTGAATCTCATCTTGAAGTCCATTGATGAAGTAACAAAAAAATAATGTAGTAGAGATGTCATTGGTGAATGTTTCAAAATCTATTTGATATTAACTAATAGTACAATTTTGTTTAAGTTAAGTCAATGCATAAATAAGATTACCACTAGGTAAAATGGGAAGCCCCATGAGAACCAGAGAGTGGATGTTAGTTTCAATTGAAAATGTGTCTCATATAAAATGACCAATATTTTGATTTTTTTTACATAATATAAGCAAAAACTAAAACTATGATAACTTTTATAATACTCAACAAAATTTAAAACTTGAAAATGTTCTAGAAAGATGAGATAGAGACACACAAAACCCAGTTGACATGATTCATTAGTATGTAGAAGAAAAGTCTAGTTGTTTTGAGATAAAATGGAAATCTACACTTTAAATTAGTAGATTTAAGATTTATATAACCAAATGGATCTTCAAATTTTTGACAAATACAATTATCCAATATATCCAAAAAATTCCCTTCAAAAATGTCTCTCTAAAATCTCCTACATAAAACTAAATGACTAAAAACTATCTCACTAATCTCAATTTATCTTGCAATAGAAAAAATAAAATTGGCCTGATAAAGTGCTCTAATACCAATGATAGGAACCTAGAGCTCAAATTCACACAATGACAATCCAAACTACATATATTGAACTCAAAATTATGATTACACACAATTCCTTGTATAGAAGGAATAAAGTTGAATCTGGTCTACTTTAAGGGGGATATCAAGGCTCACTTACAAATAACTTCTTTCATTCTAACATTAACCTATACCCTTTATTTATACTAATTCCCATCTACCCAAATCCTCCTTCTTATGCATGTGGTACTAAACCATTATTCATTATTCTAATATTCTACTATTATACCCCTATCTAGGTACATTACATAGGTAGTGGCAAATCATCATACATGGGTGATTTAGGTTAGCTCAATACACTATAATTTCCTCCATTTTTTAGGTTTTTATTGATCATAAGTACACATAGGGTTTTAAGGCTCATGAGACTAATTTCTAGAGATGCATGTGCCATTAGGGTTTAATATCTAAAAAATAGATCAATAAAATACAATCATAGGTTAATATAGAGTAATTTTCACTAATTGAGTGTGGGTTATTATTAATTAATGATACTAACCCAAATGTAAAAAACAAACCTAGGATAGACAATAAATTAGTTTCATAATTAAATAAACCACATGATGTTTATCCTTGATTTGTGCATCACGTGTATAGTCAAAATCAAATAGTCATACTTATTTAATTTATATATTTGCCATATGACACTTTTCAAATCATAAGAATCAATCTTGGTATTTTTCATTCATATATAGGCTTGAATTTTATATATATATATATATATATATATATATATATATATATATATATATATATATATTAATATGAATCTTATTAAAAAATATATCTTAGTTAGATAATATTACCCATTAATCTAGATTAAGGTCAAATGAATCAAATTCATGTGGATGTCATAGCATCACAAGGATAATATGAAACACTTCATATCTAAAGGATGAAAAAAATACTCCATATGCAATTATCCTCACATTTTCATTATTTTACGCCAACATACAAAATAAAACACTTCAAGCTAACGCTTTATAGCTTGAAATCCTCTTTATATCATAAAGCTTCACAAGAAATTACAAATGGACCCATAACATGTGAATCATCAAATTATTTTCAAAACATTACAAACAATTGGTGCATTCACAAATGTATCATAAAACAACACAAATAAACATGTGATCAACTTCGGACTTGAGGAACTGTAAAAAAAGCTTATTTTTGGCTAAGTGTTAGGCTAAGTGTTTTTGGTTGATGTAGGATTATAAGTGAATTTAAATGTTTCCAAATCATCATACCAACATTTATACATCAAAATAATGTGTTACTCCTAAACTATCTCAGTCACTCTAAGCCTTCATATAATTTTTAAACTCCTCATTTAAATTTTTATCTTATAATTTTACTTAAATTATCTTCAAAAAGTGTCTTAAATGAATCTATTACATAGATGAGAATAGTGGAATTAATTATTTAACATATATAGCATACTAAATATTAAATTTATGTTAAAAGGCTTTTCTTATATTAATGTAATCAAATAGATTACAATAGTTCCCTAAGGTGTGAGCTATAAGTTGCACTATTACCTTGAGCTTCTAAGCTTACAAAAAGGAGTCACTATAGGCTTCCTTACTCACTCTCTAATACTCAGTTCCTTTTTTAATTTTATGTGAATAAGACTTATTTAAACATTATGTATTTTTTTGAAACACCTAATTCTAAAACATACATCCATTCTTTGATCTTTTACTTGATAATATATTTTATAGGCTTCCTTCCAATGTTATGTGTCAATTCATAATCATGTAATTTTACATTTATTTACATGTATCCAAAAAAACATTCATGCTTCCCAATCAAGTTAAGGCACATGGCATGTGTCCAAGATCCATCTCCAACTACTTAGGAGTCAATAGCCAAATAAATTCATCCAAATGTCAATACTTCCTAAGTGTTTATGCATCTAATACCCCATGTAGTGGTCTCTTTCTCTCACTTGTGTAAATATTGCATTTAGCCATGTTTGCATACCTTGCATGATAACCTTATTTTATCTAGACAATATTAAGTTGTCATTTACTAACCCACACACTAATAAACATGTGTAGTATTTCAAAATATGTTTTTTATGTATGATTCACACCAAGGTGGGGAATTTATTCTAAAATAAAAACTCTATTTTTTGGTGTAAAATATTTCACTAAGCTAGGGTTACTCTTACCTCAAAATTGAATGTAAGGAAAGTATAAAATAATAGCCTTTTAATAAAACATGATTCTTAATATAGTGTAAATGAGTAATATTCTAGGAAACATGAACCTAAGTAGAATACATATGAATAAATATCAGAACTAAATAAATCTCAAGGAAATATAATTTTAAGTGTTGTAAATACTACAAAGAGTAAAGGATTGGTTGTTTCATACTGATAAATTCAAGCCCTTAAGGATATAATTTAAGAATTGGTGAAAATCATAGTTGATTGGATGCTTTAGCTAGAGCAACAAAATAAGAAGAAATAAATAACTATTCATAAACTCAACCTATTCATATATATCCATGTATACAATTATTGATGAAGATTACCTCGTAACCATTGACCCTAAAACCACAAATTCCATAATTGTTATGAATAGGGGAGCTCCTAAACCTTTGGATGTAAGAACATAAATTCCTCTAGGTGTAGATGAAATTATTACTCTAGTATAAATAACTCAACCCCATGTGTATGGCATTAATATATTTGAGATTAAAATTATATTTAAGGATCTAAGAGGAGAGTGGTGTATCTTATAACAAAAAAATGTAGGAAATAACTCATAAGCTTGTTAAGGAAAAGAGGGGTTTCAAAGGTAACTAATAGATAAATAAGATGAACTTGAAAAGAAGTATGTGGTTATTTCATGTCTAAAAGTATAAATTATAAGTATTTAATATTTTCAATGAGTACATTGAACTATAATTAACCTTAAAAGGTCTATGATATATAAATGAAGGATTAATTTATACAATTCCAAATTGGTAGGTTAGCCTTGATATTTATTAATATAATAGGTATTCTTGCTTCTTTTTGTGATGTATTTTCTCAAGTTAAATTTAAATATATAAAAAACATTCTATGAGATTTACCAGCATGATTATTTTTCCATATTTTATAATATATGGAACCCAAACCCATCGGTTGGAGGTTTAATGGTAAGGTCCTTTTCTTACTTGTGAATTTATTCAAGAAGAAAGAGAGGGTTATTGACATATCAAGAAGAAGAGAACCTATGTCGTTAGTAATCAAAGCAAAATATGAGATATTTTGATAATTCATTACTTACTATAAATATTTTATTATAAATTAATTGATAGCTATGAGAATTATAAATCATTATCATGAAGTTCTTTCTCGTTATGTGTATCATTCTAATGAAATTAGTATGAAATCTTTTGAATGTTTTTTGAGACAGATGGAAGGAACTTAGTTTCTATTTATAATAGAAAGAACCATAATATTTTTATCACTATAGAGTTTTAAATATGAGGACCAAATTTTATGCTAATGGATTGAGAATGTATGGTCTATATTGATTGGTATGATATTTCAATTGCCCCTATTTTGGCAACTAAACCTTGAATGGATAGGGATAATTGATCCAAAGATAAGATTTGAGGATAGGTGGAGGAGGATTAAAAGGAATATGGATTATATTAATAAACTAAATGATGTTTAAATATAATATTGTGACTATATAAGTTTTTGTGTCTTTTTCATGTCTTGTTACTCTTGAGAGAGCTAACGATATTGCATAGGAACATGGAATAAGCAAAGTTAACAGGTAATGTAAAGGCTTATAAATGTCACCCATCCTAATATATATTAAAATAAAACCCATTTAATCTTTATATATTATAAAATTATTGTATCCTTCCATATATATTTTATATCACAATAGTATACATTATATATGTTTTATATATTTTTTATTTTGGTTTCCAAGATTATGGTTTATGGATATAATATTATGATTTATGATTTTATTATATTGGTATGGTAATGGTTTAAAAGAGTAATTGTAGACACTAAAATATGATATTAGACATTTTTAAATTTTAGTCTTGACCTATTCTTACCTCACATGACTTGTGTGTACACATGTGGATCTTGCACACTCGTATTTCCTAACCACTTGCCTTTTATGGGTTTGACCTTCTTGATTTTCTATGAGTGACCTACATGAATTTTATAGTATATGAATAACCTACCTAATATCATACTAAAATTATTTCATGATAATAAAATATTTGTTCTTATTTTATAGACACTACCAATCATACTTAGACACCTCTATATTTATAAATCCATCCACCTTTACTAGACTTTTTCATACATAATCAATAATCATTTTACAAATTAAATTTATATTTGTGGGTCATCCCACATGTTTTATATGTTCATGACATGATAATTTACCCAAAAAGTCACCTATTATACAAAATAGTTCTAAGCATATTTCAAAATCTATCACTTATCAAGAACATATATATTATACATTTTCACAATGAGATGAACTTCCCCAAATATTCTAAGTTGTAAATTACTCATAAGATGTAGGCCCTAGCCAACTTTGAATAACCCAATCCAAGTAAATTTTATTCATTTTCAAGTTTTGAAAGATTAATTATAGGTCTAATTCATAAAAGGATAACTATTTCACACATACACTTAAAGAGAATAATTACATCTAGTATGATTTCCATCTTTAGAGTATTGGATACTGAAGGAATGATAAACCATTAATTGGAGAGTGGTTTGGGTTAGATCAACCCATCAATATTATCCATTTTTATAGGTTAACCTAATGTTGAAAGTGAAACTAGAATTTTGAAGTCAAACAAAAAATAATCTAGATATTGTGCACATAGACAGCTATTGGTATTGTATAAAAAGATGTTTTAAAGGATGTCATAATGACCTGTGATAAAATAATGAGGCACAATTTTTAGGGATGAATATAATATAAGGTATATAATTACATTTGGTGTAGGCATCCGTATCTTGATGAAATTATCTAGGGAAATATAGACATCCAAATTCCTGGTCCATTTCTACTTATCCCTAACTCTTCCACCTAGTATCAGATGACAAAATAATATTAAAAAGCTAAGTACCCTAGTCCTCATATTGTTTCCTATGAATAATAAATTTAAATATTTTAATCATACTTTATTATAGCATTCAAGACTACCTTAATTTATAAATTGTGTAAAATTTTTGAATTATCAAAAATTTATATCTTATTAGATCACATTATTCAAAATAACGTAAAATATATTGGGAAACACACTTTTTGTATAGAATATAGAAACCCCATGTTCCTTGGGTTTTCATCCTTATTTTTAGGTTTTCAAATTTATGTATTTAAATTTGACTTTTAGACATGATTTATGGTTTTCTCTCATTCACAAAATACTCATTGCCATAATAGGTATCCATATTTTTAATCCTAATGTAGATACTCAAAATCTACCCCATTTTTTATGTTGAAACACCCTTGAACCCTTATCCCACATTAGAGATATTTAACCACCTAGTTAACCTAGCTCAATTTTTACCTTGCTAACTTAACATTTTTAACATACTTCTTTTTAACCACTTTTCACCCATTTTCCTATCAAACCTCAACCATCAATGGTTAGGGTAACTATCGATGGTTAGTCTAACCATCAATGGTTAATCCTAATCATCGATGGTTAGGTTGTCTAGCCTATATCAAAGCCATTTCCAGGTTGAGTGTGAGATTAACTTCACACTCAATTTAGAAAATTTCTTTTTGGTGATAAAAGTAGCTTTGTTGTGCCCAACTTAACATCTTTTTCCCTTACCTATTTAGCAATTTCTTCCACTCTATTTGGCAAATTCTTCTTATAAATATAGAGCTATAGGGAGGAAGGGGGATGAAAATATATAAGTACATGCTACTAAAATCTTCTTGCAGGTATCCATCGTTACCAAAATGCTACCCAAATTATTCTCAGAGGGTACAACATTGTTATACTAATGAGCTTCCTTTAGGTCTCCTCTACCTTTTCTCCATTGCTATTGATAACATGTATCCTTCTCTTTTGTTTTTAGTTCTATTATTTATTTTATAAGTTTAATACCTTAATCATATTTTATTTTTATTCTATTATTATTACCTAAAACTCGTATTAGACTTCTGCCTAACCTAATCCATATTTAGACCCTAGATTAATCTTTTACCCAACCTACATTTCATTTTCTATGTTTCTTAGAATTTGATAGGCAACCACTGATAGTTTCCATAATCACTGATGGTTACCTCAACCATTGATGGTTACCCTTCTCCACCAAACTAGAAACTTTTTACCTATTGACCTAACCTTTGACCAAAGTCATAGACCAAACCAGATGAGATCAGACCTGAACATCTCTTTTAATAATTATCATTTACCTTAATGTTAAATCATTAATTTAGGCATTTCATTTGAAAGTATTTATTTATTACTTTCATGTTATACAACTTTTTTAATTTTATTTATACCAAACCTTTTATCAGAAAGGGTATTGATAACCATCCAAAGTAAGCCATCACATTCTTGGATCTAGAATATGCT
Organism: Torreya grandis; assembly: GCA_037957365.1. Lineage (NCBI taxonomy): Eukaryota > Viridiplantae > Streptophyta > Pinopsida > Cupressales > Taxaceae > Torreya > Torreya grandis. The sequence goes on from JARHVA010004303.1 coordinate 1,279,451, forward strand.
AGGAAATCCCTGATCTTATTGTCTAATCCATAAGTCTCTTTTAGTGCTTTCTTATTTGTAGATATTCTTCCCTAGCTAAAGAGGAGCTCTCACTTAATCTAGATATCAATGCATGCACACTTTCAACCAGGTACCCTTACACACCCCTTTCTTTCAGTTTTACTTCTACTTTCATAAACTAAGAAATGAGGAAATTTTTTGAGTAAAACACTCTGGCACGCCTGGTGGGACCCACCACCTTTTATTTTATTAATTATAATTTTACATGCTCTCATCCTCTATTATTTACTCGTTTAACGAAATATAATTTTTTTTTGGGCTTAAAATAAACCTTGCATCCATTGTTTGTTTCCTACTTTTGTTTACCTAGTAATTTAAAAGGCAAGTAATCTATCATAGATTCACTTTCTCATCACACACAAAACCTAAACCACATAATCAATTAACAAATTGAAACATACCTAAAATAAGGCCTGACTAGGATTTCACCACCTAATGGATAACTTTACCCTACCTGGTAATCCCACTTGGAGGTCATTTCGAAGGGGAAATCCCACTCAATTTTTTGGTTGTGTATAAGCCCTAGATAGATGGTATATCTTGGCTAAGTAACCTGGCTTGGCTTCAAGATCATGAAGTGCAAGGAGAAAGCCACCAATACTAGGCCATGTACCTAGTCTAGTATAAATTTTCTTGAGCACCACAACTAAACTTGAAACCATCCTTATATTTCCTATGTAGTACCCTATTTGTAATCTAAACTACCCTCACGCATTTTTAACTAAGGCATAATCCAACATGAGATAAAATTTATCCTAAGACATAATGCACTTAGTGTATGAATTACTTTCTAGACTTTTTTTTTGTTTTCTCTTTGTTCAATTTGTGAGGAATCAACCTTCTACCATCAACCTTCCATCATTTTGACCTATTTACCCTCATCTCCATTACCTTTTTTAATGGAGAGCCCTTCTATAACCTTTTCTAGAGATCCTAGCTTTTCTAGAATCTTAGACTAAAACCCTCTTACATCTAAGCATTACTTAGCATCTAGAACTTTTTATGCTCCTTACCTTACCTACCATCAACCCAACTCTACATTTCACCCATAAAAATTCAACCATAATCAACCCCAAACTATCAACTACCACCTAAATTGGTTACAATGTTAATGGACTGGATAGGCAAGGTAGAGTTACCTACTTCTGATACCCATGACCAATCAACCCATACCTATGACCAGTTAAATTTAAATTTAAACCAGCCAAAAACCTATCAACAATACTTTAACCATTATCTTACCTAACCAATAACCTATCAACATCTACCACATCCATCACCCCAACCATGTCAAAACTTGGGCCATTTACCCCACCCCTCATATCAATTACCTCAACCCACCTTATTCACCTACTCGCCAACCTATCAACCTATCAACCCAACCTATCAACCAACCTATCAACCTATTAATCTAACAAATAAGCAACATACCAACATATTGATCTGACCAAACCAATCAAACTAACCCACCTCATCAACCTTATCCATCTTATCAACCCAACCATTATATCAATTACCTTTACCAAACTTATCAACCCAAACCTATCAACCAACCCATAAAAAAACATATCAACCCATTTATCCATTAACTTATCATCCCAACTGATCTATCAATCATTCAATCTATCCAAATCAATAAATCCAACCCACCTTATCAACCTTGCCAACCTTGCCCAACTTATCCACCTTATCAAGTCCAACCAAAAACTACCCATCAAACCTACCTGACATATCAAACCTATCAAACTCACCAAAACAAACCATCTCATCAAACGTATAAAATCCATCAAATTGAAAAAACTCATCAAATCTACCATTTAGATCACCAACTCAAGAACCATTGATACACTCTCTTCATAGGCAATACACCTCATTGGGGGAATCATATGCCTCAATTCTTTATAAATACTTGGAGGCCTCTATCATTAACCTTCCTCCAATCAGATCCATCATTAATTCTCTTCTAAAACCAATTTGCTTCATATAAGATGAATTTTGTGCCTATCATCACACTAATGAACATGGGATAGACATATGTGGCTCTTTTAAGATGATCATCTAAAACCTTATCAATCAAAAGGAGGTTTCAAAAGAAATTATTTGGGTTCCCTCCAACCTAGCCTTAAATATAATTAAAAAATCAATCATGAAACCTCTTCCTTCACTCATTATTGATGAAACTATGGTCTAAACCTCAACTGAACCACTTGTTAACCAAGTGGACTCTTTTCAACTTTCCTTCAAAAATTCATTCAAGGTACTAACCAACCAAACTATTCCACTTACCTTTTTGGAACTAACCAACCAAAAATTTCCACTCACCCATGTGGATTCAACCAACCAACCTTTTCCACTCAACCATGTGGAACCAACTAGCCTAACTTTTCCACTTACTAATTCTATGGAACCTATTAACCCAACCTTAATGACCATCAACCAAACCAAACATACCATTAACCCAACCTTACCTATAACCATTCACCGAACCTTACCTTGCCAACCAAACCAAATGATTAAACCAATCAAACCAAAAAACCAACTCAACCATTTATCTTACCTCTCTCAATTAGTCAAACCAACCTCTGTACCTCACCAATCAACCATATTCAACCTACCTTTCCACTTTAACATAACCAACTTGCCTAACCATCCAAACCAAAATCTACCCTTCAAACCTATCAATCCTACCCTATCCTACCTAAATCAAACTTAACTACCTTTTCCTAGCCTTGGTACACTAGAGGAAATCCCACTAGAATCACCACCTATGAAATTGACCTACTAACCACTAAACACTAATAAATAAAAACCCTTGGGGAGGTGGGTGAAGTCATATTCACCCCTCTAAAAACCTTATTACTAACCATCACCTCACCTTAGGATCATTTTCCCCTCTTTTGAACATCTATCAAAAAAGCAAACTAGGGGACCTTCCCCTCCATAGGGATTTGACCATTTAAGAAAACAAACCCACCTTATCAACTCTACCCAAGAAATAAACCCCACGTAACCCAAAACAACCAAATAAATCTATCAACTAACCAATCTTGAACTCTTGGGGATTAGCTTTATCCTTCACCCAACCAAAATAATTGTATAATCACTTCTCCTCCCCCAACCAAACCTATTTGGAGATTACCCTTCTCTACCAACCTATCTATTATGTATTACCATTATCCACCCACTAACCAACCAAATAATTTTAACCTTATCCATTCTTGACTACTTTTTACACATTTCTCTTTTTTAACTATCTTCTTCCATTAAACTCTCATCTAACCAACCTCACCTTTTTGTCAACCCATACCTTTTCCCCATCTTGTAAGGATCCTACTGATCCACTAAGAGCACACATGATTACCTTTGTATAAGAAACTAAGCACATAATTTAACTAGAATGATAAGTAACTAGAAATATGAAACAACACAAAATATGAGAGACAATACCCAATTATATTAATACTCATCCAGAAGGAAATATAATAAAGAAGATGCCACACTTCTTCCCACACCTCTAGATCTCCCACACTTTTAGGGCTCACCAATAATTCTCCTTCAATAGTTCACTCTCTTAATTATGATCACAATAATCAACTCAAACATAGAGTTGTTGTTCACCTCCACTAGTCAGTAACAACGTTGCCAGTACACTAAGTACACAATCATACTCCAAGTAGATCTCCCTACTCTTGCAACAAACTACAAATCACCATACCTTACTTACCATGTAGATGTCTCTACACCTTGAATAACCCTTGTCCTTGCCTCACTAAGTCCTTATGATTCTTCAACCAGTACCCCGGTGGATCTTCTACCAGAACTTGCACACCCTACAACTCTACCTGATCATACATACTTGGTACCCCTTTGAAACTAGGAGGAGTTAATCCCTACTCTCTTCTACAAGCCCTCTTGGCTATCTAGCACTCTTTCTCTCTCTCTTTTGAAGGAGCTAATCTTTGCTCTCTCACTCTAGTACAATTTTACAACACAGCCCATGAGTCTATTATATAGATCTCATGCAAACAATAATTAGACTTTCTTAATTACAATAATTAGAAACATAGCTCCAAGACTAAAATAAGTCTTTACATGCAAACTGACTGTCCAAAAATAGACTAGTTCTCAAGCCACATGGAAGTGCATGCACACACAGGTTGCCGATGTTGGTTCCTGTCTAACCAATGTCGATCGACCCATAACTGACGTTGGTTGCTCTGCACTATAATATGACCAACATCAGTTGATTAGACCAAGATCGGTTGCCCTGCAACTTGTTCTGCAACTTAGCAACCTTATCAAGCTCAACAACCTCCTCTATGTTTGCATCAGTGAAACTTTTAGCTCCACAACCTAACAATCTCCCATTTCGAGATAAACAACTGCACCTATACCTGTACTTATACCTGTACACCATCTAATTTGTTTCCTAGCTTGTATCCCTCTTCAAGCTCAATCTTAAAGACCAACTACCACACAACTTGTGGTGCACCTCCTGTCATCCAAGTAACCTACCACATCCGAACATACAAACCCATGTAGTGAAGTCCCTGACCCTACATAGCATGTTAACCTACTTTTAGTCCCTCTCAGATACCTAAGAATCCACCTTCTTGAATTGGCTCCAAACTCTCTGACTACTCCCACTACTTGGGAAAACTCAGGTCTACACTAGACCTCATGTGATTTTAAACACTATTTTAAGCTCAGCTTGAAGTATCTAGCCCTTGGTGTGCTTACCAGTTCTACATCCTGCATATTGAACCCCACCAACACCTTCTTCACATCAGCTCCCACTAGAGATAAAATCAACCTGTGATCTTCCATGTCTCTCATGCCAAATAATTTCACTACTCCCAAATTCTTCATGACATACCTCTGAACTAACTTTACCTTTAGCTCAGAAAACTCCCTGCATGTGTAACCCTGCAATAAGCAACCACACAACATAAAGTAATAGGATAATGTTGTAATCATCATCCAACCCAGTAAAGAAAACATAATGGGAACATTGATCTTGACTAAATCCATGTCAGACTTGTACCACTGTCTTGCAGCTTCCTCAAGACCATATACCCTAGCCTTCTATCTCATGTATCCATCCACTCTCTTCTTTAACCTGGGAATCCATTCATCTTTTAGTGCTTTCATCCTGGTTGGCAACTTTACCAAATCTCCCACTTGGTTCTCTTCTGAAGAATTCATGCCATGCTCCCACTATTTCTTGGACTCTACCTGCATTACCTCTTCACATCTTCCTGGTTCTTGACCATTGATGAGCAAAAAGTAGTATAAAGAAGGTGAATAATGAATATGAGGCTTACTTACCCTTTCAATCCTCCACATGGGTGTTTGAGACCCCTTGACAGCTTGTTGTCCACCCAACATCCATTCCAATGATTGATCTCGGCCATCTCCCAATCTGCACCCAACTGACGTCAGTTCCTTGTGACTAACCCATTTGCCGACGTCAGTTCCTACCTGATCGACGTCAGTCTCCACCTGCCCGACACCACTGACTCTATAGATCTGCACATGATCAAGGTTGGTACCTGTCTGTTTGATGTCAGTTTCCCATGACCGACACTAGTAACTATGTTTTCCTGTGAGTGATGACTTTTTACCTGCGAGCTCACCTTGGATCAAAAACCCTATCCAAATTAACACAACCCTGCTCAGAATAATTCAATCCCCTCAGTTGATCTTTGTCCATCATCTCCTCCATGAACACCAAGGCTTTCTAGTTCTTAAGTTTATCAAAGATATCTATCTTCCACTTAAGAACATGCATTCCCTTCTTACATATGTGACCAAGCCTATAAAGCCACATCTCTACAACAGAAGGTGAATCAGTAATATAAGTAGATAGATAAAGGATACCTACTTTCTTACCAGCATCTAATTCAAGTGCATCCACTGTGAGAGTCAATATGCATCTCTCATCACCCAACTTTCTTGAAGAAATTAGACTCATCTCTAAGACTAGTACCTACATGACCTCATTCAACACCCGTGTGTTACCTATCTACAATTTTAGCTTCACTTCCCCTTTGCCAACAATTTGACAAGGCTCACCAGCCCCTAAATAAATCTCTCCAAAGTCTCCCAAAATATCCCAAGAAAATTGCAATTAGTTTTCATCAGTAGACTTCTATTATCAATTAGTCTACACCTAGCATATGACATAGAATTATCTATCATGGTTCTTAGGTCACCTAAAAAAGAGAAAGCCCTCCCCACTAGAAGGTTTACATACCTATCACCCACTACCTATAATCCATTTCCCCTTTTGTCCTTTACAAATCAAGGGATATTGATCTTATTTGATACTATGTGATCAAGTTACCTTTTTTAACCATCAAACTAACAATACATCAAAGATGTGACAAGGGTTTTATGTTCATCAACCCACCCATATTAACATCATTGTATTTGTCAATTAGAGCATTTAACCTTCCCCTTATACTTTCATGATCACTTGGGAAGACATGTCTTCTTCCTTTGAGTCACTAAAACCAAAACATCACTTAATCGACCAAACCACCCAAACCAAATTCAACCCATTAAACCTATAAAACAAACCTTATTTATCTTATCCAATCAAACCAATAAATACCACCCAAACTAGAAACTACCAATCACATTCACCCAACCCATCCAATCAACTTAACATAGCAAACTAACCAACCAATGAAGCAACTTGAATTTTTTTCATTGGGAGTCACCTTCTCCCTAAACCTTGGAGGTTACCTTTCTTCATAATCATAGCAAACTAAAACCAAACCAAAACTAACCTTTGGAGGATACTTTTCTCCAATACCCTCACCCACACAACCAATAACCCATCAACACCAACTTAACAATTAATTTTACCAATCTCAATTTCAACCTATCCAACCTCATTAGCCATTGGGTTATCCATCCCCAACCACCATCCTAACCTACCTTTTCAACTTTACCTAACTATCCTAATATATCAACACAACTAACCTTATCAACCTTATCAAACCAATAACCATCACCGTAGCTTATCGATCTACCAAACCTACCTAAGATATTCAACCAACATTATCAAACTAAACCCTTACCTACCAGTCAAACTTATTAAACCTTAACTACCATGATTAAAACACCTGTCTACACAACCACCTATCAACAAGCCTTATCCACTCAACTTAACCTATCAAATTGAACTTTACCTATCTTATCAACCCTATCAACCCAAACCAAACCAAGTGGTACACCCAAGTGGTGAAACCTATTTGGATGTCCACCAACTTATTTGGGAGTGACCCTCTCCCTCAAACTATGGAGCTTACCCTTCTCCACTAACTTATTTGGGATTCACCTTCTCCATTAAATTTTGAAGATTACCCTTCTCTACCCAGCCATTCAACCATGTCCACCTCAACATTGGCCCCTTTTGATCCAACCTATCACATGTTTTGTGATGACATTGTCTTGGTCCTTTTGATTGTACATATTAATTTTTCCATGATTAAACATTTAAATTTTCACCACCTCATGCACAACTAGACCATTTGTGTTTTTCTCAAGAACACTTCATACCTTGGATACCTGAGTAAACACTGACCCTATCTAGGAGACTTGGCAAGACTAACCCAATCAGCTATGACCAACACTAGGGACTAATTACCTTGTCATTTATCCTATAACCTAACCTTATTATTACCAACATGGCAATCTTCATCTTTGCATTATTTTTACTATCACACTTCATTACATTTTGTGAATATAATTTCATCTCAAGTGACCAAAATCACCTTTTTATCACCCACGTCATGATTTATAATTTATCAAACATCAACTCAATTCGACCTTATCTCCTTGACTCCTAGTTTGAGGTGGAATACCCTCCTCCCATGCTCGAGGTAATCAAACCTTTTGGAGATGATCCTTCTCTGTAAACCTTCACCCAAACCAAATTATGTGATTCTTTAATTTGGGGCAACCCAGTTGAATATCACTACCTTAACCTTAGAGCACACCTATTCTCCACAACCTACCCATGAACCATTTAATAGCTAAATTTGGCTTGAATTCCTTTTTAGATATTATGTCTATGGAACTATGTAGGCAACATTCACTTTCCTAGTGCTTCTGGAGTTAGCTCAGCCATTTCCCATCACCCATCCCACTCTATTTTTATTTTATAGCTTATTGACCTAAAGCCTCACAACAGAAAAGGGTAAAATTCAAACACTAAAAAACTACCCCATTTTTGTTGTTAAAACACCCTTAAACCCTTATCCCATATTGGAACTAGTTAACCACATAGTTAACCTAGCCCAATTTTCACCTTTCTAACTTAACCATTTTAACATACTTCTTTTTAACCACTTTTCACCCATTTTCCTCTCATACCTTGACCACCAATGGTTATGATAACCATTGATGATTATTCTAACCATGATGGTTAGGTTCCCTAGCTTATATCAAAGAAATTTCTAGATTGAGTGTGAGATTAACTTCACACTCAATTTAGAAACTTTATATTTGGTAACAAAAAGTAGATTTGTTACACCCAACTTAGAATATTTATCTCTTAACTATTTAGCAAATTCTTCCACTCTATTTGGCAACTTCTTCCTATAAATACAAAGCTATAGTAAAGAGGAAGAGGGATAAAAATATTTAAGTACATGTTGACAAAATCTTCTTTTAGGTATACACCCTTATCAAAATGCCACCTAAATTATTGTCAGAGGTTAGAGTATTATTATGCTAACGAACTTCTTTCAGGTCTCCTCTACCCTTTCTCCATTGCTCTTGATAACAGGTATCCTTCTCTTTTGTTTTTAGTTCTATTATTTCTTTTCTAAGTTTAATACCTTGATAAAATTTTGTTTGTATTCTATTCTTATTACCTAAAACCCATATCAAAATTCTACCTGACCTAATCCCATATTTAGACCTTGGATTGATCTTTTACCCAACCTGTATTTCATTTTTTATGTTTCTCAAAAATTGATAGGCAACTACATATGGTTACCTTAACTGCCAATGGTTGCCTTAACCAGTAATAGTTACATTAACCACCGATGGTTACCCTTCTCTACCAAATCAATAAATTTTTATCTATTAACCTAAAATTTGACCAAACTCTATTTTATACCTTCTATCATAGACTAGACCTGACCTGACCTGACCTAAACATATTTTTTAATAATTAACATTTACCTTAATGTTAACTTGTTAATTTATGCATTTCATTTGAAATTATTTATTTTGTTAGATTTATTAATTAATGCTATGGAACTTATTTTATTTTATTTATACCAAACCTTTTATCAAAAGGGGATTGATAGCCATCCAAAGTAAGTTGTCACTTTCTTGGATCTAGCATATGTTAGGCAATCTCCCCATCTTGTTGTCCAATCAACAAGTTTCTTTTAGTGCTTTCTTATTTTTAGGTATTCTTCCCTAGCCAAAGAGGAGATCTCAATTGATCTGGATATCAATGTGCACACACTTTTAACCATGTACCCTTACACACCCCTTTCTTTCATTTTTACTTCTACTTTCATAAACTAAGAAATGAGGAGAAATTTTGAGTAAAAATCTTGATTTTAGATTTGCAGGGTATAAGGTTAAGAATATAGAAGTAGTTTTACCACAAGGGTGATAAAATAATCCATGATAGGCCACTTAATAGAAAATTTAGATAAACAATAATCTAAATTTATACCAATGGGATTGCTAAAAATAGTAAAGTACAACTATTGAAAGAGATTTTAATAAATAAGAAATAATGGTACTTATCTAGATTATTGTGTGTAGAAAAATATAGATTGGAAATAGGTGTAAACTATGTAAGATCAATATTCGAGATCAGTCACAAGATTATAGAAATTGTAATTTTATGTCCATAGACACTACTGTCAGATATGGACACTACCATCAACATTAGTGTCTGATTATGATGTAGTTGTCTAGTAAAGATTAATGATTGAATTTATATGTGACCTAATTCATTGCTATATTTTTATATATCCTTTCTATTGGTGTATTCAAATCTAGAATACAATCTATCACTCTCTATTGATTGATGAAACCCTAACTTTTACCCTTCTTCATCTTTGGAATGAGTTTGTTGAAAATAGGTTAGTGGGATCACAATGTCGATATGCCCTAAAGACCCCTTTGGAAATGGGCACTACCTACATAGCCAATACTCCAAGGATGGCCTCATACTTATGTATTTTTCCCCTATGTGTGGAAAAGTGTGTGAACAAGGGTGAAATATACTATGTGAAGATGCATTCAGTGATTTAGATTATATTTTTAAAAATATCACTCATGGGCTATGATTTGAGTGATTTAGACCTATAATATGAAGATCATATGTTTGATATGAAAATAAGGATGAATATGTAGAATAGAGTGCTTGTATAATTGATTTATTTAGATTTTATATGTATTTACTTGGTATTTGATAGATGAATAATGAGAAGGCTTAGGCTTGTATTTATACCACACCTTTTGAAAATAGATCATGGTAGGTTTCAATAAGATAATTAGTCTAGCCCATGGTCTTTGATCATTTTGTAATTTAGATGACTTTTGGCTACTAGATAATAGATAAGGATCTAGTTATTATCATTAGTGATAGTGTCCTTCTATGGTTGGTAGTGTCTAGAAAGATAGAAAATAGGTATGGATCCAAAACTTATAATTAAGGATGTTTATCAATATTTAATATTTATGTGAATTACATGATACCTAGGTCACTAGAATAATATGGATTAGATTAAGAGATAAGTAATTTAGATTATTGAGATGGTGAATGTGAACCTTTCAACATTAAGGATGTCTATAACTAAAGGGTAGATCTGTAATTTATATTAGTTAAATGTAAAATATTGAGATGCTATAAATATTCATATTTAGTATCTACATTCCCCACCTATTTAATCTATTAATTAATAAGGATGATATTACTATCTTAAAAGAAATAAATATGTATGTAGGTATGTATATTACACCTTGCCATTGATTGAGCCCACTTTGAGAGATTTTATGGTGTATGACCCATAACCAAGATAATTTTATACTATAAATAAATTTATATAATATCAAAATTTAAATAATTCAAATTATTGAAAATAAATGGATCAAGGAATGAGTACACATGTGTGTTGATGAAACCATGTCACCTCTTAAAGTTTTGACCTGGTAAATGTGATTTCTTGTGAATCATTGGAGTTGAATAAGGTTCAAACTTGAACATTAGAGATTTGAATAGGGATATTGGAAGGTATTATGCCCCAAATTTGGTGTAAGGGTGAGTTATGACAAGTCTCAATTATCTTAATCACACAACTCAAGTGCCAATATATAATGTGATGAAGGTGAGTTATTTAATAAATTGATCTTATCAATATAGTGAGATTGGATGATTTAATTACTCCAATATATAAATATGGAGATCTTGAATTATTTAATCACTTCAACCTAAAATTAACTTATTGTTATAATAAAAAAGGCTCAATAATAGTACATCCTAGTATTGTCAGTGTGTCTTGGTAAGTAGTATAATTGGTAAGTTTCACAGTTTTTGAAATATCATGGAATATGGACCTATAATATGTGTGAGTTTGTTTATATATGATATAGATCATAATAAATCTATTTTGAATATATGAAAAAATTGGTGCAATGTATAGGATTCTGACCTGAGTTTATATTTAAATCATGGAAATGAACTAGATATTGTGCAAGTGTGGAGGTCATGTACTTATGACATGATCCCACTAAAATTTTAAGATATTAAGTGTATAATTGTGGAATTCATGTTTTTTTAACATGCCCCCACTAAAATATAGAAACTAAGAATATGTATAAGTGTGGATGTCATGTTTTTATGACATGTCTCCACTAAAACTTGAAAATGTGAAAAATGTTGAGGTCATGATTTTATGACATGTGCCCACTAATATGTTGGGTTTGAAGCCACTTTTCATAAGTCACTATTCATGATCACTATTCATAGTCACTATTTATGGTGACATGGCATGCAAATATGCATATGATTTGGCATGTAGGTGATGTGGCAGGATGGTAATGTAATGTGGGCCCATGGTGGGTCCCAAGATGTGATAAAGTTGATGTGATACATGTGGGGCATAATACTCCACTAGAGGTCATGGGTTTTGTTCTTAGTGAGTCACATGTGGGCTATCACATGGTGCAAAAGACAAAGGGTCATACATGGGTTAAATTTGTATGGGGACCTATGACTCACATGTGTAAATAAATTCAAAAGGTGATTTCAACACATTTTGGAATTGTGTGGTCACATGTGTAGATCAAGAATGTATACACACAATATATTCAAACTTTATCAATTACTAATGTTTTCTATCATGTAAAGACCCATCAAGTCTCAAACTCTCTGAGTGCACACCTTAAGAGGTACATCAAGAAAGGGGTGGGAAGACCATTGGTGCTTTGAAATATTTGTATCCCTATACTACCACTTCTTATCAATCTAACTAGCTCCTAAAAACATTCCCCTAAGCTTTACCTCCTATTTTTCACCCTCATATAGTCATTTTCAACCTTCATTAGTCCTTCCCTAACCTAAAACCCTTTTTGATAGTTTACATTACACTGTTGGCCCCATCAACCTTATACTATAATTGATAAAACTTATTAGGGTCTAGGTAGGCCCTAAGAATACCTAGTCCATGATCTAATTTGTTTTTATCAATATGATACTAGGTCAACTCGGTCGACCTTGTCAACCTAGAATTTTAGAAAGGATTAAGGTTAGATCCACTTATATAAACACATCCATTTTTCCATTCTTAGAGAAATAATAGGATTTAATTAGTTATTTAAACTTATTTATGATGTGATCTTCTACCATTCTACTTTAGGATTCATACCATAGGTTTTCTACTTGGAGAAGAATCTTGTGTTGTGAATAAGTCTTGGATGCTTTGGCCTTTCTTAGTGATCCTTTAAAACCATAACAGCCTCTTAAAAAACACCTTTAGTCAAGGGAAATATTGAGTCTTGATGGGTTTGTATTCAAGGTAAGTATCTCTAACTTTTCTTCTCTTTTTAATAAATATAAGTAACATAAGTAATGGCTTTTGATTATATTGCTCTCTCCATGCATTAGGGTATTACATATATAGAGCTTAATTAGGATTCTCTTATGCAGATTTAATTTTATGTTTACTAACCCCCAATTTGAGTGACAAGATTTGATGAGCACTATATTATACTTTAATTTACTTTTTATTAGTTTAGTGAATATGAAAACATAAGACCTAGTTTGGGTTATTGCATAGTTTTGCTTGACTAGAGGTTTTGGAACCCTCCCTAGTGATATTATTGAGGTAAGATATCCCTTGGATATGATTTGTGGATCTATATTGGTCATGACACTGAATATATAATGTATCAACAATTGAAAATGTAAGTAGGATTTATCTTCTCTGAGCTAGTATTGATTTATAGATCTGTTACATTTCCCATCGCATACATTTTGGTGAACTCGGCATGAATTTAACCCTTGCATTTTTTATTTCATGTTATCATTTTTATCATATTATTATATTTTTTCCATATTTAAAATACTATATCAAATCAGTCGGTGTAGTTCTAAATTTGTGTGTAAGTTTAACACATAATTGCATCAAAATGATTTTGTTATATCTTTTTAGGTCTTTTTTAGATACATGTTATTGGATCAAAAATGTTAACATAATACTCTTTTCTAGTTTAAAATAAGTATACAAAGTCAAATACATCAACTTTATCATCTTATTCTCTCTACCAACATATAGGTCAACAAACACTATCAAATAGGTCAACTTTGTCATCTTATTCTTCTTCAACACATAGGGTTTTGTAGAATTTTATAGAACCAATCAACTTAGTTTTCAAAATTTAAAAGAAATAATTAATATAATTTAGCATAAAATTTACAATCTTAACCATATTAAATCCCACCAAGGTTCCTCTTTTTCCCTTATTTGTCATTTTATTACTTTTTCTAATTTTGTTTTGTACAAGTTAGCAATCTTCAAAACTACAGCCCTATAATCAACTAGGTTGATCTAGTCAACTTGGTTCTATAGTTTATCTTCTATCTGAGAGACTTAGTTAACCCTTTTGACTCTGTTCTTAAAGACATTACTTATAAAAAATAGTAACAACCTAGTTGACTCTATTTTATATTATTTTTATACAATGTCACTTGAACTAAATATACAATATTAGTCATCAAGGAATTAACAACTATTTTTTAGTAATTAATTTACATTTTTTTTAGGTTTTTACATGCTTATAGTAACTCACATAGTATAAATAGGTGGCTTTTCAATTTACCATTTAGTTACATTATTTTATTCTTTTGTACACATTACCAAATCACATAATATTCAAAATGCATTTAAATACTTGTCTTCCCAAGGGCTACCTACATGGACTTCATCACCAAGGGAGAATTTAAATTTATTTTTTGGCCAAGTATAAATATGTGGTTATTGGTATATATTGGCAAAGCACCCAATGTCTTTATTACTACAAGATTCGAAAGTGAGGGGTAGGAGCCAATACCAAGCTAGTACCATTACCAACACATATCCCTTTCATTTCAAATATATTGAAACCTTCCATATATTAATTCTCTAGTTCCCTACATTAGCTAAATTCTCCTATCACACTTAAATTAATACTTTCTGATAACCTAATAACACTCAGGATGATTACTTAGTTAGCATTTACTTTTTAGTTTATGACTTTCTCACTAATCATTGCATGTTGTATTGAAAAAATTTACATTATCCAGTGTTCATGTAAGGTTTTGTATTGTGTTCCCCAATCAAATCACTCACATTGATCTAATTATTTCTATGTTTTCTTTAATTTTTGCTTCACTTATATTTCAAAAAAAATCTTTGTTTCAAAACACTTTCATTTTGATCGATACAGTCTCTTATAGAATGTATATTTCTTCTTGCCTATAGTACAAATTCGATCTACATAACTATGTCTCTTATATTTTTATTATTCCCTCTATCTAGTAGTACACATTTAACCTAGTTGACTTTATACTCTTCTCAACCTCTATCCAATAGTGCATAGTTGACCAAATTAGCTCTATACTATTGTCAACCTCTATCAAATAGTACTTTGTCGACCCAATCGACTTTGTACCTATTGATATAATTGATTCTCTATTTGATTGACTTAGTTATCTATCCCTGATTTCTATTTATTTTTATTAACATCTTATTTTCTTTCATAAAGCATCATGAAATCTCGTATCAAAATCTTTTTGTATAACCTAAATCCATTTAGACACTATTAGGGTATTATTTTCTCCCTTTCTTTACCTCCCAAAATATCCAGCACTCTTGGATCACTTATTCCCCTCCATCTCTTAATTATAACGTGGTTCAAATCATGCCTTAGTATGAAGTAGGTGTATCTGATCCTTTTTATACCTATCAAGACAATTCCCATCTTCAAGAATTTCAACACAATATGTGAGTAGTTGACACAAGTCTATCTAATAATACCATTGGTAATCTACCTCCCAATAACCCTCCCCTAATACCAATTTGTAGAGTTCTCTTACAAATACCAACCCACCAATTGATATAACCCAACTTCTTGCACAATGCATGTAACAAATGAACATAATACAAACATCTAACACTCCCAAATGATGTAATTATAATGTCATTTTATCAATATGGATAATCAACCTTTGGTTCTAATTCCTCAAACTAATTAAAATTTTATTCCTCCACCTATTAGAGATGACTTAGGAAATATTATTCCCAAACCTATCACAAATAACAAGATGATTCAAAACATCCAAAATGAGTTGTTAGATCCTTTCATAGTTTCCATTGATTTTGGTAACATCTCTCCAACTGTCAAGTATGATGGGACTAAAGGCTCTGCATCCTTTATTAAATAATTTGGCAATATTTATAAAGAGTGGATCCAAACTAATACTTTTTCCACCACCAAAATCCTCATTAAAACCTTCATTAATGATGTATTGGAATGGTAGAACCAACTTCCCCAACATTCCATATGGAAACTAGAGGACTTATTCAATCATCTAGTTAAAGAATTTCAACACAATGACCTTCCCAAAAACTTCCTTAGCCATTTCATCAATGCGAATTAATCTTCCACTAAATCAGCTCATAATGTTATCAAATAATGGAAATATTTATCCCACAAGGTTGACCATAACATGACTAATGATAATCTATATAAACTCTTTATAAATTATTTAACTCCTTATCTTCAATTTAAGGTTCAAACCTTTTCCCCTCAAACTCTTAACAAATCTCTTGACCAAGCCAAATCTCAATACTTATTAATGAAGCAATTAGACTTAATACTAAATTCATTAAGGGATGTTTTCAAACTTATACCAATTCCATCACTAGAAATATTCCTCAAACCAAACCAAGAGTTGCCAAGGCTGATAATCCACCATCTTCTCACATACCAATAATAGTGCAACAAATGAAACATTCTTACCACCTTTAAACCCTTTACTTATCCAAATAATCCTCCTAAATGGTATGACCCTAATTAATTTTATTGGTTCTATGTTGATAGTGGGCATTTCCATAAAACTTATAAAGGGATTACCAAATTTTTTGTCTCTTAGATGCATAGTGACTCCTTCAATCATGAAGCCATGATCCAACTCCATCATCCAGAATAACACACTACTTCTTCAAAATGACAAGGTCCCAAAGCTTCCTCTTTTAATAACCAAAAATATTTCCCCACATATACCACTCAAAAAAATATCAAGGATGTTTGTACCATTCATGCCAACTATGACCAATATTACAAATCTAAATATTTCAACATAACTAAGGTTAATTATCATCACAAACCAACTCACAAAGATCTCATCACCAAACCTAAAAATCCCTCTTTAGAAGAAAAATTTATCAAAGACACTATAAACAATTATCTAGCTTTGAAATCTAAAGAGGAACCATCTCCTTCTCTTGAACCCCCAACCACTTCCATTCCTTCAAAATATAACTTAACTTCTAAACCTCACATTGGTTCTTCTTCTAAATCCCATTGGAACTTTCTAGAAGAACTCAAATACATACCTTAAAAAATCACCCTTATGGAGTTAGTTCATAACTCCCCTTATCATCACAATTTCCTCATGAAATAGTTGAAAGAAATTGAGTATCCATCTTATATAGATGAAGAACCACCCTATCTTGAACCTCAACCTACCAATGGTGCATACCATTAAATCCATTTGTCCTTACTCCAAACCATCCATTCAAATTCTTGAAGAAGACATGATTGATGATGAGATACCTTTTTTCATCGATGATTCACCCATAATAATTAAAATAGCCATTAATACTACCCTTATTCATAAATTTTTAGTTGACCAAGGGTTAAATATTAATGTGGCATATTTGTGGCTCATCTAACAACTTGGATATAATAAGGATCATCTCAAGGAAACTCACCTAACCTATCATGGATTTTATAAAACTAATCAAAATACACTTGGTTGTATTAGGCTCCCCCTTAAAATCAAGCTAAGACTTTTCAAACTAAGGTTATGGTCCTTCATTTTTCCTTATCTTAAAACATACTCCTAAGACACCCATGGAATCATACAATGTGGGATATTGCCTCTTCCAATAGCCAATGCATCAAGTTCCTACATAATGGGAAAATATATAAGCATGATGTTGATCCCAACCCTTAGAGTGTTCAACTTCCCAATCCTAAATATCAATATCACATTCCTACCATTTCAAAAATCAACAATGCTCCCTTACCTAAATTTATCAATATTAATACAGACTTACATGTCACTCTTGCTAATTTAGATGATGATGACCATAATGACTTGAAACATACTTGTAACACTACTAAGATACTCCTTGCATCTCAAAGTGGATTCCTCCTTATTTATTACCTTGTGATATCACTATCCCTCTCATTGATGAGATCACTAATTTACTCCTCCATGTAATGCTTAAGACACTTCTTGCCCAAATGATGCCTTCACATGAAATTATTATAGAGTGGCCAAATTATTCCAATATCCTTCAATCATGTCTCCATAAAAATTTAGTGATTTAAGAATCTCCCCTTCTGAAACTCCTCTTGAATCTAAAACATGTATAGTTTATTCAACCTGTGATGATAATTACAATATGGCTCAAGATCAATCTTGAAGCATGGATGTTCAACATTATTAGAAAACATTAGCCCAAATACATGATTTTAACCATGATATTCATACATTTCTTTCTAATTTTGAAATAACTCTTGAAGATCATGTAACTCCCATTAATTCTATACTTATTGATACTCCTTAGTTGGTAGAACAAATCCTACCTTCCAAACCTCCATCACTTCCTACATATTATATACCACCTACATATTACATCCTATCATCCAATTCTTCCACCATCAATGAAATTAATGACAAACCAATCACATCTATTCAACTATCTCCCCTTGCTCCTAAGATTAAATGACATTCCAAGGCCACATATATACACCAAATACATTTTGAATATGATCACCATGATAATCAAACTCTCAATCTCAAAGTAGATATAGATTATTATGGTCCTCTTCTCACATTACCCATTGATTAAGACATTCTTAAATTAATTCATGCCCAAGAACCTCAACTCCATCAACAATATCACAAACTAAAGAATTTCAAAAATAATGCCCCTATTTCAAAAATTTCATCTCTAGTATCAATCATAAAGAAAATCCCATTTCCTCTTTACCTAATGCACCATATAGTTTTCAAGATGTTAATTCTATGATTATCAAAGAAAATAATCAAATTGAATATGGTACCTCATCATACCCTTGACCCATTATAGTCTCTCATGAACTCACATCAAATGAGATAATTTTATCTTATTATTTGATAAATATCATGAGAATTTTTATTTTTCCTGTGAATACATGCTTATTATTTACCCTAGAATCATGGTGTACAATATTATCACTTCCCCTAAAGCCAAACCCATGTGACAAAAGTAATGGAAATTTCCACCAAAAGTTTCCACTTTATGTCATAAAGAAATTATCAAGCTTCTTGATGCTAAGTTTATCAAGCCCATGGACTATTTTGAATGGGTTTCTAGCATAGTCCTTGTTTGGAAAAATGTCACCATGGTTATTCACATTTGCTTTGATTTTTGTAATCTTAATCTTACTTGTCCTAAATAAAATTCTCCTATCCTTTCCATTGATACCATCATCGATTTTACTACTAGTTATTAAATGTTGTCTCTTATGGATAGTTTATTAGGTTATACTCAAATTCACATTATCCCTAAAGACCAACATAAGACAACTTTCATCATAGAGTAGGGCACCGATTGTTATGTTAAAATGCCCTTCGACCTCAAAAAATTTGGAACTACCTATCAATGGATGATGACTCACATATTTTACAATATTGTAGAGACCTATATGGATGACCACATTACTAAATCCATAAGACTCATCACTCTAATCTTGATATAATATTTTATTACCTATTTAAATATATAGTTAGACCAAATCCCTACAAATGTGTTTTTAGTGTTACATCTAACAAACTATTAAGATCCTTAATATATCCTTGTGTCATTGATGTAAAATTTGAAAAGATAAAATCTATCATCAACATGCCCATCCCTCAATCCATTCCATATATTCACACTTACCTATTATTATGATAAAATTTTGTTTAGCCTAAAAAATGTTGGAGTTATATATCAACAGATGACGACTCACATCTTTCATGATCTAATTCACAAGATAGTAGAGACCTGTGTGGATGACCTCATTACCAAATCCAAAATCCAAAATATGCATCTCTCTGATCTTACTATCATATTTGATCACCTCTTTAAATATAATGTCAGACTAAATCCATACAAATGTGTTTTTGGTGTTACATTTGGAAAACTGTTAGGATTCATAGTCTCTCTTTGAAGTATTGATGTCGACCCTACCAAGATCAAATGTATCATCAACATGCCCATACCTTGATCCTTTCCATATATTTATTTCTCTCTAATCATTGAATTTTGTATTGAAAAAACTTACATTAGCTAGTGTTATTGTAAGGTTTTATGTTATGTGCCCCAATTGGATCACTCACATTGATCTAGTTATTTGTATGTTTGTTTTCATTTTTTATTTACTCGTATTTTAATTGTTTTCCTTATTTTAAAACACTATCATTTTAATCAATATAATCTCTTATAGACTATATCTTACTTCCTTCTTATAGTACATAGTAGACCAATATGGTTTTGTCTCTTATATTTTTGTTATTCCCTCTATCTAGTAGTGCACATTTGACCTAATCAACTCTATACTCTTTTCAACCTATATCTAATAGCACACACTTGACCAAGTCAATGTTGTACTCTTCTCAGCCTTTATCTAGTAGTATTTTATCTACCTAGTGAACTCTATACCTATTTACATACTTCATTCTCTATCTGAAGGACTTAGTTATATATCCCTAATCTCTCTCTTTTTTCTTAACATCCTATTTTCATTCATTAATCATCATGAAATCACCTATCAAAATCTTCCTGGATAACCTGAGTCCATTTACACAATATATGGGATATTATTTTCTCCCTTTCTTTACCTCCCAAGAGAACTACCACTCTTAGAGAACTTATTCCCCTCCATATATCGATTGTGACATGGTTCAAATCATGCCTCAAGATGAAGTAGGTGGATTTGATCCTTTTTATACCTATCAAGAAAATTCCCATCTTCATGTTTTTCAACATAATGTGGGAGTGATTGACACAAGTCTATCCAATAATCCCATTGGTAATCCACCTCCTAATAACCCTCCCCTAATAGAAATTCATGGAGTTCTATAAACACCAACACACTAATTGATATAACCCAACTTCTTGAAAAATTCATGCAATAAATGAACATAATGCAAACATATTATACCTCCCAAATGATGCAATTACAACATTATTTGATCAATATGGCTAATCAACCTTTAGTTCTAATACCTCAAACTAATCAAAATTTTATTCTACCACCTCTTATAAATACCTCAATAAATGTTACTCCCCAACCTATCATGAATAAAAATATTCTTCAAAACATCCAAAATGAGCCTTTAGCTCCTTTCATTATTTCTACTAATATTGGTAACATCTCTCCAACTATCAAGTATGATGGGATAAAAGATCCTACATCTTTTCTTAGAACATTTGTAAATATTTATAAATAGTGGATCCAAATTAATACTTTCACCACCACCAAACTCCTCATTAAAACCTTCATTAGTGATGTATTGGAATGGTACAACTAACTTCCCTAACATTCCATCTAGAAACTAGAGGATTTAGTCAATCTTATAGTTAAATAATTTCAACGTAATGACCTTACCAAAATTTTCCTTAGACATTTCATCATTACTAAGCAATCTTATACTGAATCTATTCATGATTTTATCAAACAATGGAAATGTTTAACCCACAAGGCTAACCATAACATAACTAATGTTATTCTATGTAAGCTCTTTATAAATGCTAAAACTTCTCTTTAGTATAAGGTTCAAACCTTTGCACCTCAAATACTTTACAAAGCTTTTGACCAATACAAACATTAAGACTTCTTAATGAAGCAATTTGAACCTAATAACAAATTACTTAAGGGATATTTTCAAATTTTTACCAATGCCATCATTGGTAATACTTTGCAAACCAAACCAAGAGTTGACAAGGCTAACAATCCCCCATCTTCCCACATACCATTAACTGTGAAACAAATGAAACAATTCTTATCAACCTCTAAACACTTTACTTATCCTAATAATCCTCATAAATGGTGTGACCATAATTAATTTTGTTGGTTCCACTCTGACATTGGTCATTCCCATTAAACTTGTAGATGGCTTACCAAATTTTTTTATCTCCTATATGCTTTATGACTCCTTCAACACACCACTTCTCAAAAATGACAAGCTCCCAAATATTCCTCTTATAATAACCAAACATCTTTCCCAACATATACCACTCAAAAAACTACCAAGGATGTTTGTGCCATTGATGCCAACTATGACCAATATTAAAATAATGCTTAATATCTTAACATAGTTGTTGTGCAGACTAATTACCTATTAAATACTATATTCTTAAGTTTGATTAACATTAATTATCAACCCAAGGTGCATACACTTTTCAAGGATGTCATCACTATATATGTATTATTTATTCTCAAATCAACTTATTTTACTAGTTGCAGTATAATGAACTTATATTAAATTCACCAGATTGTTATACTTTAAAAGCTTATGAAAATAGAAATACAAAAATAATTCACATGGATGAATCATACATGCATCATACTTACATAATCAAACTAATAATAAAATCAACTTACACAATACACTAAAGCTAACGAGGGTCAGGATCTTCATAGTAACTCCTTTTGAGGGTTCCCTTCCTTGTTCAGACTTGAGTTCTAATCCTTCTCTAATAGAATTCACAAACTTCTTACAAAATCAACCTTATCATCACTCAATTATATAGAAACTAAAGATTGCAATAAGAAGTTACAATATTCAGAGTGCAATGTTAAAATTTTAATACTTTTGTTATTATCTATTCAAATTAACTAACACCTAATCTAATCTAGGTTATACCATTAAATATGGAATGTAGTTTATTAACTTTTAACCAAAGACACCAAACTAGGACAAAAACACATATACTTAGAAACTACCCCAGTCAACCTTTGAGTAGTAAGTAACTGAAGTTACTTATTTTAGGCTTGACTGGGTTAAAGACAAGGCATACTATTTTGTTATTTTTTTTCTTTCTATATGTTTCTCATTATCCTTATCTTTCTCATCTTTGGTAGCACATCTAATATTTCATTTCATGTAAGGGAATCTATACAACAATTATGATTCTTTCCAATCATCTGTTTAGTTCCCAAGATAGTTGGATATGTCGTTAATATCTCCTTAATAATATCTATGTTTTGCATAGTAGCTATAGGCAACATGTAGGTGAAACAAGCACTCTATAGTGGCTATAAGAAACCTATTGGTGAAACCTATAGTTTCTATGGGCACTCTACAATGGCTATGGGAAACTAGTAGGTGAAGCCTATAATTGTTGTCAAAACTCTATAGTGGCTATGTGAAACCTATAGGTGAATCATATAGTTGTTATGATCACTCTATAGTGGCTACAAGCAACCTATAGGTGAATCCTATAGTCACTATAGGTACTTGCAGTGGTTGTAGCCTATCAAGATTTTATAGCTTTACATGACCCTTCAAATGCTTATTAAATAAAGTCACACAAATATAATTCAATCAAGGAAAAAGCATCAATAATTCATAACATATATATATATATATATATATATATATATATATATATCAATGTACATAAAAAATCATAACTTTATTCATTCATTTGCATAATACACTGATAGTTATAGGATTTACATGAAAAAATACATATAGTAAGTATAGATGAGGCTATAAAATGAATCAATTGGTGGCCTTATCACACCCCCCTACTTAGCCTATTTCTAGGCCTCGAGCAAGCCTTGGTTACATTCTAAACCCACAAAATTTTCTAAAGTCTAAGACCTCAAGGTAGCCTAACCCTTCAAACATGTTGAAACCTTTAGCATTCTCAATGTCTCCCCATCTTTTCTTTTCTTTCTCTCTATCAGCTGGAACATTTCCCTCCCAATCAGGAATTAGGAACTAGAATGTTGAAAGCACCAACACTAAGAGTGGGGTGAATTAGTGTGAAATTATTTAATTTCAATTCCATTCAATATTAATTATCCATTCAATCATACCTCACTTGATCTATCAACAACTTCATGAAATCACATACATAGAAAGCATGAATCAAAAGAACACATCACATGTACATAATATATATATGGGAAACCCTCATGCAGGAGAAATTACACTAAAAAAATATTTGGAATATTGTCTTATAAATTATTACATTAATTTAAACTAGCACTAATTGATAAATGAGCATCCACCCCATAAATTAGATAAGCACCCACTTACCCTTTAGCTAGCACCAACTAACAAGGAGTCTACAACCCCCTAGGTGATCAAGCACCAACTTAACCACCTCAGATATGATGTCCACATTTTAACTAATGTCTTCAACACCTAATTATTTATATTATAATATTATAAACTTTATTCACTTTTATATACTCATACAAACCCTCAACACCAAGCTTTGCACTTAATACATGCAAAACCAACCCTTCATCAAAATTGACCTGTCCTCACAAAAAAGCCTCTAAAAATTATGAAATCACTTACAATCACATACAAAAAATATATTGATCTTATTGGTACCTTCCAAAACTCCAACCCCCATACAAAAATCTCTAACCAAACCCTCTTCTACTTCATCCCAAATCTGCAATTAATTCACATATGCAACCCTATATAAAATAATTCATATACACATGCATATGAGCTTGAATCAACTCAAAATACACTCATTACCTTCAATATGAATGTAGGACCTAAAAAAAATCATTCTCTAATTTTCATCTTTTCATGCCCTTTTTCATCTCTACAAATCACTCTTTAATTTTTCCCAATCTTCAATTGTACACCCACAACAACATGGGCCTAAATTGCCTTTTTATAAGCTTGTCACAAGCTTACACTCAAGCTATGTTAGTCAATACCTCTTTTCTTTACATGATTAAACTCAAAATATAACTATGGAAAAAAAATATAGTCCATAATCATTTATAAGGTTGACCATGCTTCCAATGTCACAAATCCCACTTACATGGCTTAAGGAAATAGCCCCCATTTAATCATAAGTTACATTAAAACACTTTTACAATACAATAACTCTTCTTCATGATACACAACCTTTCATGGAAGACCAAAACACTTTTACCCACACATGAAAAATATCAAAACCACCTACATATGTTGGCCATATCATCCATAGGTCTCACTTAAGCCATCTCCCATTCTCTTTAAGCTTACGTGCCCTTTATAGGCCCCATAGAGATCCACTTCACCTTTTATCACTCGACCAAGCAAAGTAGAAACACAACACAACTATTAGGCTTATGTAATTCAACCAGATAACCTATATTACCTTATAAATACATAAAAAAGTATTACAACACCTCTTTAAACCTTTATTACACTCGCAACACTTCATTTGGCCTTAAAGTTCCATTAGGCTTAAATAACCAAAAAGCACTATCTTCACTAAAAAGACCATAAATCACTGAATATAGACTTTCTATGAAATATCCACATATGTATGGAAATATTAAGACCTAAAAAACATCATATAATCAATGAGACACCTTAATTCATCATCTTAAAGCTCATAAATTTAGACACCCAAAACTGATCATCAATAACCTCCAATCAAGCTTTTGGCTAGTTTCCATCTAAAATGCACAATTTGGCCTAAAAACACTAAAACAAGAAATATGATGTGAAAATGATATATTCAAGTGCTGATTTTGGCTAGGGTATCACTAAATGGGGTAATACAATTTATAGGCTATCTAACTTTGATCATTCCATTTCGAGTCAAAATGCCAAATTTGCACCTGCATGCTCTAGAGTGCTCTTTCCTATCAAATCTTTTACATAAGACTCATGCCTTTGTTATTTGTTGTTGGAAACATTCTAAATGGTAACATGCATCCAATGCATCTGACATGTTTCCAATTCCAATCCAGTCAAATTTAGGACCAATAATAAGGCATTCTAATCAATTTGAGTAATTTGTCCATAATGTGCTTAATCATGTTTAAGAACTAATTAACCCAAATCAAGGCCTAATTAATAATTCCATGGAAAATTGTTGAATAATTTGTTTTGGAAATGATTATTGAATATCTACATCATCAAGTGACCTAATTTCTTGGGACGACATCCCTAGGCCATAAATTCCACAAATATCAAGATTCATACCTCCCATGCCTCATCAATGCCTCCAATGATACCCTCCATGCCTCTTAATTGCACCTTCTTCCAATGCCATGATGAGGATAATTACAAACTTAATTATAAAAATTAAATTAATCCTCAACCACATATCTAAATATTGAGATGGATGGTTGAGGTTAATTTTGATCAAATCCAAAAATCTATAAATAAGAGGCCTCACAACATCATTTCTAAGCTTAATTTGTGTAAAGCTATAATGCAGGATTGGTTCCAAAAGATTCAAGCAACTAGTGTTACCATGCCAAATTTATTTCAATCCAAGCCAAGCCACAAACTAAAGGCACCAAGAGGAGATAAAGGTTGCACACTCCATTGAAGAAGACCTCTTAAAGCACAAGCCGAGCAAGCCACCATTACAAAGGCATTTGGAGCATCCAAGGAAGGTGAAAGGAATTCTTTTGTTTTCATTCCTTAATTTTTAGTTGTGCTTATCATTTTATTTTTTTAACTAAGCTCTCCCTAATGTCTAGGCCTAAAGATGTTATGTTATTAGTGTGTTTATTTCACTTTTTTTTCATTTTAGAACTAACACCATACTAACCATCCTCTCTTGAGTCAAATTCCTAGATTACATAATTGCTCTCCCCAATAACTTGTTAAAGTTTGGGTGACCTTAAAAATGACCCTAAATTCTTTCTATTTTCATGATTTATTTATTTATTTATACATCTTGGCTTGTGAGAGGGACTTCATCACCTCCCACAAGTTCTTTAGGGAATCTTTTACTTGGGGTTTCATCTCATGGAATTGACTTGATTTGCCTCCTTTGGAGTTACACATGGGATGTAGTGGCACTTTGGACATCACACTACACTGAACGAATAGTAAGATGTAGTGGTTACAAAAAGGACTAGACCTTTTTACAACAAGATGAGTGATTTGGACCCAAAATCCATGCTTTTCTTTTGCATTTTTTGGCATGAAATTCATTGTGTAATTGATTCCCCTAGATCATTCAAAATCTTTTTAAAATTTATACAAATCCCCACTTGTTGTGGAAATATTGTTGGCGCAAAGTGTGCCTCAATGTCCATGTCATAGTACTATCATTTGAGAGAAGGTGGGTATAAAAACCCTACTATATAATGCACATTTACTTTTGGATGAACACTTAAAATTCTCTAAAATGATGTATATTGATGGATTCCAATAGTACCAAGCAACCTTGTCAGTTTAGGATCTTAGGGTGATTAATTAGTTGGTCTTATATTAAAATCTTGTTTGGATTCAAAACTTGGTGTAAACAAATAATCCCAAACCAAAAATATGGTCCTCATTTTTATTTGAACAAAGAGGCATTGTGTTGCCCATGTGAGATCATCAATTTTCCTTATTTAAAAGTTTAGCAAAATATTGAGAGTCATATCATCCATTTTGGTGTAGTTATGTTACCCAATTGAGTCTAGACCTTGACCAAATTTATTTAAGTCCTTAAATTATAATCTAAATTTATAATTACACCTTTACAAGTTCATAGGGTTGATGTGTTAAGTGGGTTTTCCATTTACACTAAACTCGAGGGAACTTAGGTTTAATTTCTAGTTTTGGTTGAAGGCCAGTTAAGAATCATAATCATTGTCCTCACTTGATAGACTTAAACCATTTTGTGCTAAACACTAACACTTTAATTCTATAAACCACAACATTTTGAGTCAAGAAAGGTAGTTTTATGCTATCAAAATTGTGGAAAAATGTCTTTGTCTTAGAGATTCTTTGAAACAAACGTTTTTATCATACCTTTTGGGTAGTATAGCATCATTCAACTACCCAAATAATTTCAAACTTTGTTTTATAGCCCCTTTTTCATATAGTTTCAAATTTATTCCTACATATTTAGACTGATCCAAGTGTACTTTTGATCCTTTGTCAAAGCACAATTATACTATTCACCTTTGTCTAGCTTGTTTGTAAAAAGGAACCAAGTTTTATACAATTATTTATGAGAAAATAAACTATTTCTAAAGTGTCTTTTGTTTCATACCTTATACCTAGTTGACCAAGTTCATGTCCGAGAATCAAATGCCTAATGTTTATTACAAGTGTTTCAAATCCATTAGATTAAAACTTTCATCTATTTTCAAAGTCTAGCTTTTGATGCCTTTTGGCAAGGAGTCTTAGCACATGCCTTGTTTGATCTTAGCTTTTGACGCCACATTGGGCCAAAAGACCTAGCAACTTTTAATATCCTAGATTATACTAATTTGAAACACTTTGACCTTAGAGTTTGGCATTTTGACTTTTTGGTCCATTTACTTACTCATCTTTGTGTGAATATTGAAATGTTAGATATTTTACGCTAGCTTGTTTCCTCACAAATATTTTCATAAACCTTTTGATCCTTTTTACAAATATAGACTGAGTTGAAGGCATCATTTATTTTAGATTCTATCCTTTTTATATTTTGTATAACTCTTTGACATTTTATTGCCAAGCATTGACTATGGATCCCAACATGTATTCCTACACTCGTATTAGACTCATGTACAATCTAGGGATTAGTAATGTAGTTGCATAGAAAGAAATGGTACAAGACCGCTATGCAGATAACATTGCTTATGAAATGGATTATTATCCCTCTTATAATACTCAATCAAGGGCACAAATCCAAGATCCATTGGCTAATTATTTGATTAACACACCACCTTACATATAATATGATTAAGAACAAATTTCATAATACTTAGCTATAATACCCATGGTGGATGAGCCAATACTTCAACAGTTATATTCTACTAATTTGGCTTCCATGTATGATCCATTTTTTTGAGTGACATTTGTTAGAAAACAAAGATGATATTTTGGTTAGGGCCATATAAGTAGGGGCTAAATTTCTAGTAGAATTCCCCCATGAAAATTTACCAAGTCTAGTAAGAGTGCCCCATAATATAATTTACAATCAACATGATTCTTTTATCAATCCTATGGCTCTAGTCCAAATAATGTACCAAGACCCTAGTATATCCAATCGAGGCAAAAACATCATGGAAGATCACTTTAATCAAATACAAATAGCATACCAAACATACCTAAATTTAGCATGTGATTTCAATTAGACGAACATGGTGAGTAATCCCCTCATTGACCTACTACCTTCAGTAGGAGTGTTGATGGAATTAATTAGACAAAGAGAATCTGAGTTCCAACCTATTTATAAAAAGCACTTTGATAGATAACTTGATAAATATGCCAGTTAATAAAGAAGTGTCTTTGGATTCTACACTAAATTGTGAGCCAAATATAATAGGCAATGTGTAAATAATTTCCAATCTTGATCTAAGTGGTATTAATGCACAAACAACTAGCCAATAATGTGGGCCTAGAGTTAATCCCATGAGTAGATCATCATACCAAGGAATAAGAGTTTTTGTACCCCAACCTCAACCAACCACTTCCTCAAGTGTACAACCTATAGGATTATATAATAAAACAATGGCTAATATTACACCTCAATGATAAAATGTGATGAATCCTACTCCTCTTCAACAAGTAATAAGTAGTATTCCATAATAGAAAACATAGTCTAGTGTATCAATGTAACAAATGATGAATGCATTACCACCTCAATCAAGGGAAACTAATGTAGCACCTCATTAGGTAATGAAGAACATACCTCTTCAGTCATAGACTAATATGGAAATTAAAAACCATGCAATGACTAATCAATAACATGAAAATATTGGTTAGTGATAGATGCTTAATCTACAACATGCTTTCATTTCTTCATAGGGATTCATGAAATAAGGAGGTCCTCATGTTTCTCAAGTACCTAGTAAAAAACTATTAGTTCAAAATGTGCCACAAATCTAGAAATAGGGTCATGGTCTACAATTTCCCACTCAATAAAAAGGTTTGATTAGTCGACATGTCCCTTTTCAACCACAATAGGCATAGTATTATTATATCCCTTCATCCCAGCCACAAAATCCTCCAAGTCAAACCTTTATTACCAACCCAAACTAGAATATCATGCAGCCAAATGTGCAATTTCAAATACATCCTAATCCACGTATGCATATTCTTGGTCCATTCCCCAACCAAGCCAATGTACCCCAATAGGTGTCTCTATCATACCTTGGTCAAATTGTTCCACTTGTGACCTCTCAACCATTTACCCAAACCAACATTCTTCCTCCAACCAATATCCCTTCTAGTTTCTTATCCCAAGAATTGTAATATATGAAGGATGAAATTTTTGTTATTTAGGTAGGGAAGTAAACTAAAAAGTTTAAATTAGATGATGTATGTTCCTATCTATTCAACATGGAGTATTTGTAGATACCATTTCCTCCAAGATACGAACCACTCAAATTTGATAATTGCAAAGGGAAAGGTGACCCTAAGGCCCATTCAACTAAATTATTTGTCACATGTCAACTAGTGGCATATAGTGACAAATACATTTTGTTATTGTTTCTAAAGATCCTATCTAGACAATCCTTAGAGTGATTTTTAAATTTGTCCAAAATTTAGTAATAGACTTTGATGATCTTTTTGATAAATTTGTGCAACACTTTTCCTATAATATCAAACATGATATTTCATTAGTGGATCTAACACAAGTAAA
Organism: Torreya grandis; assembly: GCA_037957365.1. Lineage (NCBI taxonomy): Eukaryota > Viridiplantae > Streptophyta > Pinopsida > Cupressales > Taxaceae > Torreya > Torreya grandis. The sequence goes on from JARHVA010004303.1 coordinate 1,310,134, forward strand.
GAAAAAATTTGGGGAGAGTTTTGCAAGTTATTTATAGTGACGGAGAGCCCTTGCAAGCCATTTCACCCATAGTTTACTAGATAAATAGTTAGCTGCTATGTTTACTAAAAATTTGCACAATAAGATAACCTATCATTTGGAACTACAATGTGCACATACATTCAAAGAGATCAATGATAAAAGTTTTTTGATCAAGTGAATTCTCATTAATAAAGGAGTCATCAAACTTAATTCTACCAATTAGGGAAATATCCAACAACAACATCATAATCAAGCACAAGCATCACAACTAGCACAAGCCATTAATCACAAGAGACTGAAGTAATTCAACCATAATAAGAATGTTGTGGGAAATGTAGTACCCAAATCTCATCATGTACATACTATGTAGAAATCATATGCACTACCTTTTCAACTTATTCCTACCCACTAACCTCTCTAACCAATGCCACAAGTGCAATAACCAAGACATGCATAATAAATATAATATCCTCTACCATTGCAAACCCCTCTTCTTAGGAGAATCATGCCTACACATCATGTCTTTAGTGACCTAGGAGAACCTATTAAATTTGTATTTTTCAAACTTGGTACTGCTAATCTAATTAGTTAGCCCATACCAAAACATTGTACGTAAGGCATTCCTTACCTTGATTGGTATTGTGAAAATGAATTTTGTGACTATCATTGGATCAATGGGCATAATCTATGGAGATGTGTCCAAATTAATAATTTAATCAAGGATATGTTGGAGAATGGGGAGACAAAATTGGATAATAGTGATTTAACTTATAATCAAATTTTTGAGATCTATGAAAACCCCTTTCTCTAACATAAAAATCAGCAACAACCGAATATTCAACAACAACAACAATAATGGCTAGTGTAGTAGCAAAATCAATAGTATCATAATCAAAGGCTGAACCAATAGAACCAACAAAATTAGCAACAAAACCCACAATGATAAAATAATGGACAAAACCAAGGTTATAATGGTTACAACCAACAAACCTACCATGCAGTTTCACATGACTACAATAGGGTTTTAGGTCATATTATAGGGGGTAGAATTAATACCATCTCCATTAATCCTAGACCAAGCACTAATTAGCCTAGACCATTGATAAACAAAAATATTTAGCAAATCACATAGATAATCCTTATTTTACCTAGGAGTTCATATAAGAAAACCAACAAACTAGGGCTTCCACTTTTGGATCTTATAGCAACAACACATTCTTGCCACATGACCACATATATGTGCATCAGCAACCACGACTTATCATGTCTGGTCCCACACCATTTCCAACATTAGTTAGTAATAATGGTCCAATATTTAATCCTAATTATGTAATCATAACTCAGAGTTAAAATATTACTATCTTAAGCCCACAACCATCCACCACTTTGCCTATCATCTAACTAACCATTTAACCTTGGAATAAACCATTCACTATTACCCAAGACAATAAGTTTGATATTGTGGACCAATTATAAAAGACACCTGCACAAATTTGTATTTTAGATTTGCTACAGATATTAACAATCCACAAAAACATCTTGAATGAATTTTTGACCCAATCCACTATTGTTATTGGCATATCCCCTGATAACTTTCAAGCTTTATTTGGACATCTAGCTCTAGTCCAACAAGTCACATTCAACCAAAGTGATATGTCTTCACTTGGCCTAATCCATATTAACACATTTTACATAGAAGTTTGTATCAAATAGCATAAAGTGAAACATGTCCTTATAGACAATGGATCCAGCCTCAACATAGTATCCCTCAAGCTCATCAAGCTTCTTAGGTACACAATGATAGATCTCTAGCCAAAAATAATAACAATCAAATATTATGATAATCAAGAAAGAGAATCATAAGGCACCATTAGTTTGTTAGTTATCATTGGGCCTTTAACCCATGATACACTTTTCCATGTGCTGGATCTTGATTTATCATACAACATGCTTTTAGGTAGGCCTTAGTTACATGAGATTCATGCAGTCCTGTCAACACTACACCATTGTATCAAGTTTTCTCACTCAAGGATAGAAGTGAATATTCCAAGATATTTACATCTATATGAGCACTGCAAGCATCTTGAGGCTAAATTTCAAATCTATAATTATCAATATGGTGTGAATCCTAGTTCTAAGTAGGATAAATTAAAAGCTATATTTATTGATTCTTCACTAGATAATTGCATATATCATAATACCTTAGATTCCCTTTCCCACATGCCACCTCTTGAATATTCTAACCATTTCACCATTTGAGATAATGGACTAGGAGAATATGTGACCCATGACGCATTTCACATTGCCAATTTTCCTCAAAATTCAAAAACATTTAGGCAACCTAAGGTCATCCCACATATGCATTAGCAATGAAAGAATAAAGATAAGGGACCTATCACATTTGTACCAACATCTAGCCTAGGACCTAACCCTCTTAAAGGGAATGAATCATGGTTATACAATGATGACCAAGATGATTGTTATAAAAATGAAAAGTATCCTATTCTTAATAGGATCATAAAGAATCACAATTATGAAGGAAGAGGCCTCAGACCAAATCAGTAAGGAACCATCAATCTAATTTCCATGACTAAGTATGAAAGACCTTATGGACTTAGATTTAAACTTCTTATGGGTGACCCCACATATTTTATTCAAAATCCATCACCAATGACTAATGATGATGATTTTGATAGTGAAATAAATTTTGATCATTGCCTTACCTTTGATAACCTAGCTGAAACCAACCTATGTGATAATAATGCCATTTGTACCCTTACCCAAGCTATTCATCACAATCCATTACCATTATATTATCCCCAACTGATAGATTAGGACCAACAAGAATCTAGTCTGTCAATTGATGAGTTTCAAAATGATGAGGCATTTTATTATTTCTTAGGCCTTAGAGACAATGTTTTATTGGAAGATCACAAATTAGGATTCTCAATCACATTAGATCTTGTAGCCTATTTTGGAGAGTGAGTGAACACCCTTAACTAAAAATAAATAAATAAAAGATTGAGTTCCCAAAGTGAAAACCTCTTTAAGGCACCTTTTGACTAGGGAAAAAGTAAAGATAAAATCTAGTCTAGTGGTGAAAACCTATTTCAAGAACCATTAGATGGGGGTGTTCATTATTCTTCAAATTTAGACCAAGAGACCACTAATGATGAACTTGCCTATGGATCTAAGTTTAGTTTTGAGAAATAATTATTTGATCAAATTCTCCAAGAATTTTTGACTATTCTTGTTACATGGCTAAATCTCCCATTAAGAGACTCAGATTCATCATGCCCATGAGCAGTTGAAGAGTAAGTCCTAACAGAGGACCCTAACATAGTCCAATAGTTCAAGTCACTACCTACTATCCTATAAGATGATTCAACCCTTCTAGTTGAAGATATGGTGGAGGTAAATATTGAGACTTCATTAGACCTAAAATGGATAAAATTAGGTGCATATCTCACTAAGGAAGAATGTGACATTTTTATAGCTCTATTGAGAGAGTTTGTGGATATATTTGCATGGGCCTATTATGACATGTTAGGATTAGAACCCACCTTGGTTCTACACCACCTTGTGGTTAATCTTGATGCCAAACTAATAAAATAAAATCTATGTAAGATACATCCTAGCATTATTATATTGGTAAAGAAAGAGTTGGTAAACTCTTAGAAGTAGGATGTATCCGATCCTTTGACTACTTAGAATGGATCTCTAATGTAGTACCTATTAGTAAAAATCTTGAAGGAATCAAAATTTGTACTAATTTTTGATACATCAACAAAGCTTGTCCTAAATATGATTTTCCATTGCCTAATATCGACATGATCATCAACTACATGCTAAGTTATGAAATTCTTTCACTCATGGATGGATTTTTAAGATATAATTAGATCATAATAATGCTAAAATATCAACATAAAAGAATGTTCACCACTCCATGGGAAACATTTTTCTATTAGGTAATGCCATTTGGCCTTAAGAATGTGGGAGCTACATATCAAAGAGCCATGACTATCATATTTCATGATATGATGCATGATATTATTGAAGACTATGTCGATGACATATTAGGAAAATCCAAGACCAAGGCTGACCATCTAGTAGTGTTGCATAAGATATTTTAAAAACTATGAGAGTGCAAAGTTAAACTCAATCCAAAGAAATGTGTGTTTGGTGTAACTTTAGGCAAACTACTTGGCTTCATCGTGTCTCATAGAGGAATTGAAGCTGATCTAGTTAAATTCCATGCTATAACTGAGATGCCATCACCAACCAATTTGAAGCAACTTCATATTTTTCAAGGTAAGATCTAGTCCATTTGACGCTTCATCTCTTAGTTAGTAGAAAAGTGCCATCCATTCACACACCTTTTGAAGAAAGGAGTTGCATTTCACTAGGATGATCACTTCCAAATAGCTTTTCAATAGATCAAAGATTATCTTATCAATTTGCCTTTTTTATTACCTCATATGCCAGGAAATCCAATTTTTGTTATACCTATTACCTACTGATCATGTCCTGAGGAGCACTCTTAGATAAACATGTGACAATGGAAAGGAGCATGTTGTATACTACTTAAGCCATACCTTGGTTACATATGAACATAACTATGCACCTATTAAAAAAACTTACCTAGCCATGGTTTTCATAGCTTATAAAATACATCATTACATGTTGAATAATAAAACCATGGTCATTTCAAAGGTAGATATGCTCAAGTATCTACTATCTAGAATAGCTTTACAAGGAAAAGTGGCTAAATGGATCATGCATCATAGTTAGTTTGACATAAAGTATTTTAATTAGAAAGCAATCAAGGGATAAGTTCTTATAGATCAACTTGTTGAAGCACCTCTCACAGACACACAACCACTCAAGTTTCCATTTCTTAATGAATCCATCATGACCATCATGGGCACACCCCTTGAGGAATAGTCTTGGAAACTATATTTTGATGGTTCATTCACTACACATGGATCGAGGGTAGGCCTATTATTTATAACACCATAGGGGGATCTAGTCCCTAAATCATTCAAAATCATCTTTCCTTATACAAACAACATGGCTAAGTATGAAGCACTTGTTGCAGAACTTTGACAAGCAGTGCATTGGAATATATCTCATCTTCAACTTTATGGTGATTTTCAGTTAATCATCAATTAGGTCACAAATTATTTTTAGACTAAAGATGACAAGTTGGTTCCATATAAATCCATAGTTGACATGCTTAAATAGTAAATTGCCAAGATTTAGTTTGAGCATATACTGAGGGCTAGTAATATAACTAAAGATGCCATGGCTATTATTGGTTCTCTGATTCAACAAATAGATAAAGCTAAAGAGTATCAATTCTTCATCAAGAATTTGTCAGCACTAGCTCATGAACCTTTAACCATTGCCATGATTTATGATATTTTTGGTCCTAATTCTATCTAGTACTCAGACCTTTATAAATACCTTCATGACCTAGTTTTTCCACCTAACCTATCTCAAAAATAAACTAGAGCCTTCATTCATCATTCCACTAATTATACTTTACTTGGATCTACTCTTTACCATCATAGTTTTGATGGAACTCTACTTCATTAGTTAAATTTGATAGATTCTACATTAGCATCAAGAGATGTTCACAAAGGAGTATGTGGATCCCATTTTAGTAGGGTATTTCTATCCAAAAATATCTTTCATATTGGTTATTATTGGCCCACAATGGATGTAGATGCCACTATATATGTAAAGAAATGTGACAAGTGTCAATAGCATGCTAATTTGATTCATGCCCCAACAAAAACTCTAAAACTAATTTTGACACCATGGCCATTTTCTACATGAGGACTTGACCTCATTAGGAAGATTAACCCCACTTCATGTGATGGCCATAAACATATCCTTACCAACACCAAATATTTCACCGAGTAGGTTGAAGCTATACCCCTCACTTATATGATTGGAAAGAAAATTTCCAAATTCATCTTCAACCATCTCATTTGCCGTTATGGTATCCCCTCTGACATTATATCTAATAATGGAGGATCATTAAATAACAATTTTTTAGACCAGTTATGTATTGAATACAACATCAGCTAACATTTTTTACAGCATATTACCCTCAAGATAATGACCAGGTTGAGGCATCTAACAAAACCATTGTCAACATTCTCAAAAATATTATCAATTATGATAGTTGTGATTGGCACCTCTAGATATTCCCTACCCTTTGTCCATACCATACCAATCATCATACCCTCACAAGATCCACTCCATACTCATTTATGGTATTGAATCCAACCTTCCTATTGAGGTCAAATTGCCTTCACTGTGCATCTCTTTCAAGCATGTCCTGGATGATCATGACTATCAAGTAGCTCACTTGCAAGAGCTAAATCTACTTGATGAAAAATGCACAGTTGTGCTCAATAATCTTCAAGCACATTAGAATTGACTCAAAGGCCACTATAGTCAACATGTGAAGTATAGAACATTTGAACATGGTGATCTTGTTCTTAAAGAGAACCAAAATAATACCATAGACAAGAAGAAACATAAAGGGAAATTCAAACCAATTTGGATAGGGCCTTTTGTCATCACTGTAGATTATGGATCAAGAGCATACAGGATTTCCATGCTAGATAGTGATGAACTTCCAGAGCCAATGACTATTATTCATCTCAAGCAGTATTATTCTTAAATTCTAAGGTGTATTGTCTATAAGGACCATTTTAGTTATGTCATTTTATCGCTATTATTCTTTATACACATACCACCCTTATTCATCCTCTTTCCCATATTTACTTTCCATTTTTGACCTATCGACCCAACATGTTCTAAAACCTAACCCATTTGACCTTGGTTTTTGTCATTTGTTACATAGTTTCAACATCAAGGTATCTGATCAGTTTATTAGTTTGTTCAATTACTTTAGACAGAGATCATATTTTGGGACTGTGTGATAGAATTTTTGATAGTTGCATCCTTTGTTTGTTAGTCCTTTCTTACCATCAGTCTTGCTACTAATTATAATCACCTTTGGGAAAATTAATACTATTGATCTATGCTATTATGTCCTAGTTATAACCACCTATGGGAAAAATAGGGGCAACACTAAATGTTACTGTACCAACTTACCACTTCATATGCCATATTATGTCTTTTTACAAAATGTGCTTATTTTGTTTGAATTGACTGCTACACTAGTCAAATTCCTCTGTAGTAAAGGTATAACTATAATGACTTGAGGTCCTACTCTGGGACTATGTAGGCAATGCTCAATACTTGTTGAGGTCATCTCATTCACCCCTTTTACCCATGCTCTCACCATTTTTTGAGCAACTTAAGCCATGTTCTCACCATTTTGTGAGAAACCTAAGCCACACTCTCACCATTTTGTGAGCAACCTCAATTTGAAAGATCTCACCATTTTGAAATCTTGAACCATTTAGTGTTTCATCATTCTCAATTGAGTTGAAATACTTCAAATAATTCCAAAAAAAATTCAAAAAATCATTAGAAAAGAACAAAAACATTGACCACTTCTTTGCCTTAAGGATTCTAGGAACCCTTAATAAGTTAAAATCAAATCACTTGTCATTTAGTTTCCCCATCCTTTTTGGCCCTTTTCTCTCATGCACTTGTCATTTTTCAAGACCATTTCTATTCTTCTATCACATCTATTCTATTTGTTTTCCTCAGTTATCACATTCTTCCCAATCCCTAGGAGAAATACATTTGGCCTAAAGTTTTTAATTAGATATTACATCCATGAAGCTATGTAGGTAGTGTTCATTTGCTAGTGCATATGGAGATAGCTCAGCCACCCCCTTCCTTTCCTTCTATTCCCCCATTTATTTCATTTGTTAAGTTGTTGCCTATTTTCTAGGGGCAATGTTTGTAGAGTTTTTATTGCTTTGTTTGTTTCTTTGTTTCTGCTTATTTTATTTATTTGTTTGTCTATCTGTTTGTTTGATTTCAACATTATTTCCTTGATTCAATTTATGTGTGTTCATTATGTGATTCCTTGTCCACACTTACACTTGAATCCATCCCTATTCATATGTTTACATTTTCATCATGGTTTTTATCATTGGTGCATTATTTTCTATTAAGTATTAGATTATAGGAATGAGTCCTTATGCATATTTTGGCCAAGTCTTTATGGTTTTATATCATAAAACCTACCATCACAAGCTATAAAAAACCTTAGCTTCAAAAATTCTTTTCATCAATGGTGATATCTCTTCAGCATCAACATCCTAATTCACTCCCAATCATATCCCAAACAGAATAATTAACCACAAATTAATTTCAACCTTTATTAGTTTAGATGAGCATCTCCCTACTAGTAGGTTATTCCAATTCATAATTACCCTTTGTGTTAAGTCATCATCATCCTCAACCAATTTTATCATGTTTTCCATAATCAGGGTCCAATGCTTATAACCGCCTATGGGCAAATCATTACACATCATCCCACCTACATTTCTCAATGATTATAACCACCTTTGGGAAAATCATTATGTTTTCACCTCTTTACATTTTATACCCATATAGGGGCATGTTATTATCTTGTTTGTTTATTCTAATTGGGGCAGCTCCATCTTCTCAATGATTATAATTGCCTTTGGGCAAATTGTTGTGTTATCATACCATGTTTCCACTATCGAGGTATAATGCTTATAACCACCTTTGGGTAAACCATTGTGCACCATCCAACTTACATTATCAATTATTTTGAATAATTTTTTAATATCATTATGTTTTCACCCCATCATCTTTCCTTTATTTAGTCCCCTTGTTTCACTTCTTTCTTTTCAAAGGATTGTTTGCCAACCTACTTGTGTTAACCATTCCATTGAGGGGGCATCATACAGTTAGTTTATTATCATTGTAGTTTTAGGCATACATGACCTTTTAATTATTTGAGAGGATGTTAATATGATTATAGCTTGCAATGCCTTCCAAAATATGGGTAAAATGTAGACACCTAAAACTGGTCACCAATAACCTCCAATCAGTCTTTTGGCTAGTTTCCATCTAGAATGCATAATTTGGCCAAAAACACTAAAACATGAAAAATGATGTGAAAATGATATATTCAAGTGCTGATTTTGGCTAGGGTATCACTAAATGGAGTAATGCAATTTATGGGCTAGCTAACTTTGATCAATCCATTTCAAGTGAAAATTCCAAATTTACACCTATGTGCTCTGGACTACTCTTTCCTATCAAATATTTTACACAAGATTCATGCCTTTGTTATTTTTTGTTGGCATCATTCTAAATGGTAACATGCATCCAACGCATCTGATGTGGACATATAATTCTAATTTATTCAAATTTAGGACCAATAACAAGGCATTCTGATCAATTTGAGTAATTTGTACATAAAGTTATTAATCATTTTTAAGAGAAAATTAACCCAAATTAAGGCCTAATTCAGAATTTCATGAAATTTTTTTGAATAATTTGTTTTAGAAATGAATATTTAATATTTGCATCATCAAGTGACCTCATTTCTTGGGAAGACATCCCTAGGCCATAAATGCCACAAATATCAAGATTCATGCCTACCATTCCTCATCAATGCCTTCCATGATATCCTCCATGCCTCTTAATTTCCCCTTATTCCAATGCCATGATGAGGATAATTACAAACTTAATTCTAAAAATTAAAGTAATCCTCAACCACACATCTCAATCTTGAGATGGATGGTTGAGGTTGATTCTAATCAAATCCAAAAATATATAAATAAGATGCCCCAAAACATAATTTCTAAGCATAATTTGTGTAAATTTATAATGTAGGATTGGTTCCAAAAGCTTCAAGCAACTAGTGTTACCATGCCAAATTGATTTCAAGCCAAGCCAAGCCACAAGACAAAGGTGCCAAGAGGATATGAAGCTAGCCACACTCCATTCAATAATACCTCTTGAATCACAAGCCAATCAAGCCACCATTACAAAGGAATTTAGAGAATCTAAGGAAGGTGAAAGGATTTTTTGTGTTTTCATTGTTTGTTTTTTAGTTGTGCTTACCATTCGCTTTTATTAACTAAGATGTCCTTAGTGTCTAGGCCTAGAGATGTTATGATATTAGTGTGTTTATTTAACTTTATTTTTATTTTGTAACTAATACCATACTAACCATCCTCTCTTGAGTCAAATTCCTAGATCACAATAAACACATCTTTAAGAAGCTCACTCAAATCTACAATAAATATAGTCAACAATAGTCAAATTTTACCTAAAATATATTCACTTGTATGAAATTTCAAGACACCAAAAATTTTTAGGATGATATATATGGATTATAATCCATATTTTTTTATACCAACAATATTTTATCTATACATTGTCTTCTAAAATCAATGCTTTGCAATCTGCTTTATTTAAAAGGCACAGTCAACCATAGTCAACTTTCTCAAGAAATAAATGCAACTATACTAACTATCAATACCTATATAAAAAATTATTTGATAAAAGTCCTCTACCAGTTTTATTTTCACTTCACCTTCTAATTCAACCTTCATAAAAATATATGATCAAAACACTACTGATTGGTTCACTAGAAAAAATACAGTCAACCATAGTCAACTTGATCAAGCAATAAGTGAAAATATACTATCTATCAAGACCTATACAAAAATTATTGGATTAAAAATGAATTCCTATACCACTTTTATTTTTACTTCACCTTAAAATTCAACTTTCATCAAAATATATGATCAAAACACTACTGATTGGTTGATTAGATCATGCAAATTTGGCTAAGTATAAAAATAACAAAATTTGCCCGAGAGACCAACTTTGCACTACCACATATTTTTAATAAAATAAAATAAATATTTGAAACATATAACATAGAAACTAGGAACAATTTTGAACACACCCATATTACCAAATTTATATTTCTCATCCACATGTACCAATATTGATGTCACCAATATGCCCACTCAAATGTTTTTTGCCACAAGACCACTTATGCCTAGATAAACACAATGAAGTACCATATGAATTCCACCCATGGATACTATAATATAAATCATGTAATACCTATTATATGACAAATAAAACATTTTAAATACCTTAGAATTCATCCCTAAACATCCATAAACATGCCAAAATTGAGCCATAAGAAGGAACACTCCAAGCACCCCAAGGCACACATATTACACACTTTGTCATTGACTCACTTTGACGCTTGAGCACACAAGACACCTTGTCCACTTCACATGGACACTTCCATGACATCACTAAAAATTATCCAATAATCTCTCCATTTTTAATTTATGTCAACACCTCAACAAACAACTCAAACTTCTTTCTCCTCAAGAACCTTTTCACAACAAGAACCTTTTCCCCCTTTGACACAATGACAAAGTGGAAAAAACTGATCCTAATGACCTAAAAATAAAAACACATGGATAATATTATACAAACTCCCCCTCACCTTTAACTCACCTATTCTTTCCTTGCTAATATACATTTGAACCAAACTAGTACTTTCCTTAAACCAAACATGCAACCATTAAAACAAAGATACACCATAGCACAAAAAACTCATGGAATTCACCTAAAATATTATAATAATGACTCCCCTTAAGATCATTCACATTTATGATCTAAACGTGTACTCAATCATACCTACTCCTTGGAATTGAAGAGAACATACCTCAACCTGAATGGCTCCTTAAAGCTTAGCATATAGAAAGCATGACCAAAATTCACATAATTCTTAATAGACTTGAGTTATCTCCCCCTAACTCCATATTCCATCTGAACAAAACCAAAATATTTCAAACATAAGCAAGTAAACACTCTTACAAGAACATACCTTGAAAGAAACCACCTCCATGTACACAAAGGCTCACCATAACTATCCAAAAATTATTCATGAGATAATTTAATCAAATCCTGATCTTCTTAGACCCAAAATACCTCCAAAAATAGTCTAAAAACCTTTTTATTCTCAATAAAAAAACATAACTTATTTTTACAAAAGGAACATGCCCAAAGCAATAAGCTTACCTCAAAACAAGCATGTTTGACACCCTATTTTTATTTACTTGTATTAAACAAAAAAAATTATAAAAAATACTATTAAAACATTATATAAATAACCAAAATATCATTCTCTTATTCCTCACACATTTATTCCCTTACACACTTCCACCAAGCATGCTCAAAGATCACCCATCCTTCGCTCATTTTTCCAATATTCTCATAAGATCAAAAATGGCAAAAATGCAAAAAACATGAATAAGCTTCCTCATTAGAAAAATTTATGAATGAAATATGATTTCACTCATACATTCCTTCTTATAAAAACAAAAAATACCTTCACATACTGAACCCTTCAAAAATCTCTATCTTTCTCGAGAAAGATACTCCACTCCTAGGCCACTTCAAAGAGAAACTTTGTAAACAAGAATACATTCCATTGAAAGATTAATACCTATGCATCAAGGGGATGCCTAAATAATATAAAAAACTCATTTAATACATTAAAATATCATATAATCTTTCTCACCAAGAATGAAGACCCAACTCATAGCACAAATTTAATATACACCACGACAATTCTTCTTTCACTAGGACCCTTCATGCAAACCAAGGACTCTCAAAGAGAGAACATATTCCACAAAAAATTATAGGCCTTCAAGTAACTTATAAGATATTTTTAAATATTATATACAAATTTTACAAGCTTTAAATCAAATTAAACAATCCATACTCAAAAATATGCATCTCAAAGCAAAGAACATACCTTAGCCTAAAGAACTAGTCTTCCCTTCTCAATCTTACAACATCACACCATGATGCTTAAAAATAATGAGTAATGATTGTATGAATCCTAATAGAGAAACCTCACATTCCAAGGAACTAAAACACCCAAAACTCAAGATATTCCCAAATCTCCATACTCTTACTAGATTGCTTTTCTTTCCCAAATTCCTCATAGGTTTGATTGGCTCATCCATATCTACATTTATGAAAGTGGTTACACACATCTCTTACTTATAGATCTCTTCCATAATTTAAACATCTTCAACCATAGAAAACATATTATCTTGACTTATATTCTCATAAATCAAATCATCCTTGGTCTCACTTTGATCTTTCTTAATAGTTGTAGGTCTCCATAGCCATGTATGACCTCTTCCTTACACACTAGAAGCTCCTTACACCTTGTTTTGCCTTTAGAACTCATTCAACCTATTTTTACAATATTTTTCAATATAAAAAACTCTATGAAATTTGAAACAAACAACATCATTCATACCTTTTTCTTGATTATTGTGATGATGATCTCCTTTTGACAAGTTACCTCTCCTTTTACAATCCCTTTCCATGTGACCAAAAAGATGACAACCATAACAATGACCATGAAATAATCTATCATACCTTGTATTGTTTGGTTGTGTAACTTATTTTATTTTGTATACATTCATGTTACCATCCTATTTGACTATTTTTGATTTATTTTGACCTTATTCAAGCTCACATATCTTGAAAGTGACCTTTTCTTCCTTAACCTTGCTCATTTTGACCCACTACCTTCTCATGCTCAACCTTTAAGTAGTCTAGATTGGTTTTCAATTGATCATTCTCATCCTCCTTTGTATTCAAACTTGAATTTTCAGCCTCTATCTAATTTTTAAAATTATGATCCAAAACCTCATATTCTACAATCACCATGGATTCACATTCTTCAAGCTTAGACTTATACATATTGCACTCTTCTTGCATTAACCTTTGATTTGTACATGAAACCTCTAGCTTATCCTTTAGATTCTAAATAACCACTTTTTATTATTTTATTTTATAAAGTATCTTAATATTTAAATCACATACCTTTTTCTCAAGAGCTTTGACTATAGCCTTCAAATCTTTATTCTCTCTTTTCAACTATTTAGACATTTTCTGCTTCTTAGAACCACCTTCAAGCTATGAAGCCTTCATAAAAGGACTTGCTCTAATACAAAATGTTGGAAGCAAAAAAAATAAGAGAGGGTGGGGGGGGGTGTTAATTAGTGTGAAAAAATTTACTTTCAATTCCATTTACCAATCATTATCCATTCAATCATACATCACTTGATCTAACAAAAACTTCATGAAAACACATAAATAGAAAGCATGAATCAAAATAACACATCATATGAATATAAGATCTATGTGGTAAACCCTCATGGGGGAGAAAACCTAGTGAAATAGTATTTATACTTATATACTATAAAGGATTAATTCAATTTATACCAGCACCAACTAATCAAAGAACATCCACCCCTTAAATTAGACAAGCACCTACTTTCCCTTTAGCTAGCACCAACTAGCAAGGAGGCTACAACCCAGTAGGTGATTAAGCACCAACTTAACCACATCATATCTGAATTCCACCTTTGAATTGATGTATTAAATACCTTGTTATGAATATTATGATATTATAAACCCCCTTCACTTTTTCATACTCATACAAACCCTCAACACCAAGCTTTACACTTAATACATGCAAACATAACCCTTTACCAAAGTTTGCCTATCCTCACAAAACCACTTGAAATCACATAAATAAAATATACTAATATTATTGGTACCTATCTCAGCTCTAAAATTCATACAAAAATTTCTCACCAAACCCTCTTCTACTTCATCCCAAATCTGCAATTAATTCACATATGGAACCCTATATAAAATAATTCATATACACATGCATATGAGCTTGAAACAACTCAAAATACAATCATTACATTTAGTATTAATTTACGACCTAAAAAAACATTTTCATTATCTAATTATTATCCTCTTCATTCCATTTTTCATCTCTATAAATCACTCTTTAATTCATCCCCATCTTCAATTACACACCCACACCAACATGGGCCTAAATTGCCTTTTTATAAGCTTGTCACAAGATTACGCTCAAGATATGTCAATTAATACCTCATTTTTTTACATTAATAAAATTAAAATATCATTATGTACATGAACCATAAAATCCATAATAATTCATAATGTGGGCCATGCTTCCAATGGCACAAATACCACTCACAAGGTTTAAGGAAATAGCCCCCATTTAAGTACAAGTTACATTAAATCACTTTTACAAAACAATAACTCTTCTTCATGATAGACAACCTTTAATGGAAGACCAAAACACTTTTCCCCACACATTTAAAATATTAAAAACACCTACATATTTTTACCATATCATCCATAGGTCTCACTTAAGCCATCTCCCATTTCTCTTTAAGTTTAAGTGCCCTTTATAGGCCCCATAGAGATCCACTTCACCTTTTAGCACTCCAAAAAGCATATTCAAAACACAACACAACTATTAGGATTTTTTTAATTTAACCACATAACCCATATTACCTTATAAATACATAAAAAAATATTACAACACCTCTTTGAACCTTTATTACACTCACAACATTTCATTTGGCCTTAAAGGTCCATTAGGCTTAAATAACCAAAAAACATTGCCTTCACTAAAAAGAACATAACTTACTAAATATATACTTTATATGAAATATAACACCTTATTAAAATCATAATATTATTATACACCTTCATTCAGCCTTTTAAGGATCATAAACACCTTTGCAAGAAGCTCACTTAGATCTGTAATAAATATAGTCAACAATAGTCAATTTTTACCTAAAATATCTTCACTTTTATTAACTTTCAAGACATAAAAACACTTTTATGGTGATATATATGATTATAATTCATAATTTTTTTTATAAAAACAATATTTTATCATTACATTATCTTCTACAATCAATTCTTTGCACTCTACTTTATTTAGAAAAGGCATAGTCTACCATAGTCAACTTGCTCAAGCAATAAATGCAATTTTAATAATTATAAAGACCTATAATAAATTTTATTGGATGTAAATTTAAGTCCTCTAACACCTTTATTTTTTTCACATTCAAATTCAACCTTCATAAAAATATATGACCATAACATTGTTGATTGGTTCACTAGAAAACATATAGTCAACTTGATCAAACAATAAATGCAATTGTACTAACTATCAAGACCTCAAAAAAAAATTCCTAGATAAAAAATGAAGTCCCATACCACTTTTATTTTTTCTTTACCTTAAAATTCAACCTTAATCTGATCAAAACACTGATGACTAGTTCACTAGATCATGAAAATTTGGCTAAGTATAAAAATAATAAAATATGTCTAAAATTTGCACTGCCATATATTTTGACTCACAAATCCTCAAGATTTGAGACCTATACCATATAAAATAGTTAAAATTATTAACACACCCATATTACCAAATTTATCTGAATCATATACATGTGCCAATACTGATGTCACCAATATGCCCACTTAGATTTTTCTACCACAAGACCACTTATGCCTAGATGAACACAATGAAGCACCATATGAATTACACCAATGCACACTCTTATCCAAAGCATGTAATACCTAGTATATCACCCATAACACATGATAAATACCTTATATTCATCCCTAAATAACCATAATCATGCCAAAATTGAGCCACAAGAAGGCACACTCCAATCACCCTAAGACACACATATTGTACACTTTGTCATTGATTCACTTTGACCATTGGGCACACAAGACACCTTGTATAATTCACATGGAAACTTCCATGACATCACTAAAAATTATCCAGCATAGCATAAATGGGTTTGAAACATCAATCCCAACCATTGTATCCTCCACTTTCTAACAAGTTTAATATACAAGTATACTCTATGGATGGACTCCCTAAGGTTTTGAGGGGAGTATGGTTCATTTATTTTTAAGGCATCCAAGATTTCTTCCCATTTATGAGATTAATGAACAAAATATTTCTTTCCATCCCTTTTCATAAGACTCAAATAGTGATTTTCAACTTTTACCTACTTTCTGACAACCCATTCCTATGGAGTGTCTATGTTCATAAAGGAGATCCATTCATCTATTATTGTATCTCTATCTCTTGATTCAATATTGATCATCAAGGTAGCTTATTTTTATTTTTATTGATATTATTCAATTTTTTTCCTTCTTCCTATTTCATTCAAAACATATGAATCAAATGCATTTAGCAAGACATCCCCTAAATACATGTTTGGATTCCATTCTGTATCACTAGGTATAACATATTGGTGGATGTAGAACTTGCTTAGTTGAGCTTTTAGATCAGGATCAACATGTCTATATTATTGAAATAAATATTTTGGGTCATAAACCATGTAATATTTATCATTATAAACCTTATCATACTTGAATTTAAGCCATTTTTCTTCCAATTACACAACATACACCCTAGAAGGTGGTCTATACTCCATCAATAGTTCACTAGTTTCATGCATTTTACCAATTCTAATATTTCTTTTAATTCATCATGTTTTTATTTTGATTCAATATATCCCTTTAATCTCTACACTAATTCTTTAAGGTAGGCTTCATTATTACTAATTTTTTCATTCAAAAAAATCAAAATATCATCAGTCTCCATTGGCATCGTGGCTAAGAAATCCACATCAATAACCTCTTCTATTGTAGGTGTTGGTGTAGTGGGCAATGGAGGAGGAAATATATGATATAAGGGTACTACAGCTAGATTATAATCTATTTCAAGTACTTTTATGGCCAAGGTAGATAAATTTTCTACATGTTCCTCTAACACTTTTTCTCTATCCATAGAAGGTTCTACAAACTCTGCTACTCCTAGAAGTGTTTCAATGCCTCTTTTTCCTTTCAATTATGTTATCTAATTCCTCAATCTATATATTTCCTGTAAATCTTGTTCCAATGTCTAAAACTCCTAGGTATGAGGAAGTATTTATTGTTCTACTTCTTTTTCCATAGTCTCTCTTTCAACCAATTCTTATTCTATTGTATGTTGATTTGTCATTCTCAATTCCTCTTGTGTATACCCAATGTCTCTGAGGATATCAATATCCTCCTTAGTGAATCTAGATGGTTAAAGTGACTATTCTTATTTTACCTTGATATATTCCTCATCAATAGACCATACTTCAATTTCAAACCCGTTAGGGATCTTCATAACCCCAGGATCCTTCTTTGGTTTTTCATCACACTAATATCTATGGTTAGGGAAGTTGTAGTGGTCTTTTGTTTCTTCACTCTTTAAGATCTCCTAGGAGTATGTCTCCTTATTTTTGATACCATGGGTTTCTTTCCTTTGGTTTTCATTTTTCTTTTAGGAGGGGTGACTAATGGAATTTTTTTTCTTATGTAGCAGTTGACAGGAGAACTTCTTTTTTCTAGAAAGAGACAATGTGAAGGAATCAATCTATGATGAGGAAATAATGGGAGGAGAAATATGTTGTTTTGGATTTTCCTCCTCTATGTCAGAAGGAGGTAGGACTATCTTCTTTCTCTTTTTATTTCCCATAGTAGTCCTAGATGGACTCTCAATAGCTATAGGATGGCCAATAGCACTAATGCCCCATACATCTTCTTGTATAGTTTGTTGGGCCTACTCCTCAGGGGATTCCTTCTCATCAATGCCCTCTTCTTATTGAGGTTCATTATCTTCTAGGGCTAAAAATTATCCCCAACTTAGGTCAAGTCTGATAGAGTTTAATCCTTGTTTAGTTATTATCTATATTAGGTAGTGATAGGATATGGCTATTGTAATACCCTTCTAATACTCTTTAGACATCATTTTTAAAATATTCCATAAAAATTTTAGAACATTAATGGCTCTGTTATGCCTTAAGTGATTTAAAAACTTAAATTGAAGATTGTAAATGAGGGAATACCTTACTTAATAGGTCATGTAATTGGTGATATATGATGTTATCTCCTTCTATGTTGTAGGTAAACTAAGTCTCTCTACACCTCTTTTATTTAATACCAGTCTTTCGTTGTCCTGGCAAAATTATTGTCTAGCTTCTTGGCCATTAGGTTTATCTTGCTAGTTTTCTCCCTTACTTGGCAGCCCAATTACTTGGCTCACCAAGTTTTCAGTGACTAAGAATGTGATTCCATGCACAATGTATTGGTTTTCATCAAAGGAACTTGAAAATGATCTAGCAAGAGGCTCTAAGAAATGGTACAACTTCTCAAAATGAATGGTCCAACTAGCTCTATTGAAGACATCTCAACTGACTTGGTCTCCTTGAAGTTGCCTATGACTTGTGGGTTCTCTCCTTACAACTGATCCTCCCATCTTCTGAAGTTTAACTTCTCTATCAATCCTTTCAACCAATAAATGGTAACACACTTTGTTTGGCCTATGTAAGTTTACTTATAGAAAAACAAGGGTTTTTTTCAAATGTGAGGTTACAGGTTAAAGGGTTTCAAGTTATGAAATGTTGAAATTTTGTGGAAATGATTATACTTGTAAGGGGAAAGAAATTAAATGATTACTTTTCCTATAAGATATTATGGAATCTAATCTTGCACACATAGGGTTCTTGTAGTGCATGGGATTCTAACCCATAGCATCCTCCCACCACTTGAGCTATCACATGTCCTCAAGTGACATGGAGTGAATAGGAGAGAAGGGATAGAATGGGGTCATAATTAGGAGTATAAATATAGGTTAGAGAGGCACCGAGTAGGTTTATAAGTGATGTGATGGATATTAAATGAATGATGTAATTGATGATTTGATATGCTTATTAATATCATACATGTTATATTGAAATAATGAATACTTTTCAATGATTAAAATATATGGCATACCTTTTTGTTAACAATGTATTAGGGTTGATGTTGAGAGCTTGCATGTGTGTTTTCATGTAAGTGTTTACATGTGAATGATTGATGGGATGTAATTACTAGGCTGGTAGTTTTAACTAGACCGAAGTGGACCCCTTGTGGAGTGATTAAGAGATCACTAGTGGTTTGGCTTTAATGATACCCATAGCTCATGTACATGTGATCCATGATAGCCTTCATGGATAGGGGTCTAAAACTTAGATGAGATATGATGGATTTCCTACTACTAGGTGATTATTTAAGATTTGAGTGATCCAAGTGATGAGCTAGATGAACATGAAAGTAGGTGGCTAAGGGTGTTGCTACTTTGTGACCTTCATTTACATGAACTAGTTGATAATTGTATTTGTGATATCTTATTCCTTGTAGGTTATGTTCCTTGTGGACTTAAATTTATTAATTAACATAGTGTTCAAAAATGGGACCTATATGCCAAATGAATCTAAGATCTCACTATTCAACATAGTGAAATCATCTCTATGAAATAACTAGAAACTAAAAATGAATCATGGGTGTCTTGGTAGGCATAAATTTTGGTCTACAACACTTCCAAATAGAGAGGGAAATTTTATGATTCATTGTGGCTCTATAGCTTGGTATTCAAGGGTAGTTCTAAGCAATAACTATGACATTTACTACTCTAATTCTCCTTTATTCTTCCACAAGGTTGTTTGATGACTTTCATGCAGTACCCAAAAACCAATAACTAAGCCATAGGTGAGAGTTGTAAGAGGATCTATCTTGAATGCTCTATAGAAAGTTGAGAATGGTCATGAAGAGGTACCTACATTAGCTACAAGTGAATCCCATATCAAGTTATAAAGTGATGCCCAATTATGTATAAGATGCCCATGGTAGCTATAGAATTGTCTGTAGCAACTGGAGTAAAACCTTTAGTGGAAAAGGTTCCTATAGAAATTGTATAAAACTTGTGGTGACATGAACAATTGTGCTCTAAATGATTGCCATTTTTTAAATTTCTTTCTCACTTTTTTTTACCCCTAAATAGTCAATAACCTAGTTTTCTACTTAGGCCCATTTTATAGATCTGGGTAGCCAGCAAGATATTTTTATACCCAAAAGATACCAACAATACCCAAAGAATGGTTTTTCATTATTGGGTTTTTATTTTTATTTTTACTCTAACTATTGTTTTTAGTAGAATGTTTATTCAAGGTCCCTTCCAAGTCACCTGGAAGGGTGACTAGTTAAGGACCAAGTGAAGGTCTCATTCATTATACCAGAGGAGGGATAAGATGTCCTCCTCTACTTCTTCATCTAAGTGTGGAATAGTGCTCCCTTTGTTTGGTGAGGTAACATGCCTATCCAGTACATCATTGTATCCATCTTGTAATTACTTAAATATGTGTTTGGTAAACTCCTCTAGAGTGAATGTATTTTTTTATAGCTTGATTCTATGGCCATTAACTAATAGACAAAATCTTACTAAATCAATGGTTTAGAGTTACACTACTTCATTGTCATAAATATTTTCAATCTCAAAAGGACCAAGCCATCTATTTTATAGTTTTCCCTTATGATCCTTATATTTTGAGTCAAAAAGAATGGCCCAATCTCATATATGGAACTTTATAGTCTTAATGTACCTATCATACCATCTAATTTGCTACTGATGTACAAGCTTTATGTTCTATAATTCTTGTTGTCTATATTCATTTAAGGCATTCAACTATAGGAGCCTTTCCTTATATGCTTTATATATATCCATCCCAAGTTCTAGTGATGTCCATAAGGTCTTATGCTCAAATTCAATTAACAAGATAGGTTTCTTTCCATAGACCAAATCATATGGAATTAAGCCTATAGTGGTCTTCCATGTGATTTTGTAAGCCCACATAGCTTTAATAAGCATAGACTCCCAATCCTTATGAAACATACTAATAGTCTTTTTCAAAATATTTTCTAACTCTTGTTGGTGACTTCTACCTACCCATTGGACTATAGATGATATTGAGTTGATTTCTTATGACTAGTCTTGTATTGTTGGACTAAAGTAGTAATTAAGTTAGCAGTGAATTTAGGTCCTTAATAAATGACTATTTCTTATGGCACACCATATCTTGCAAATATTTATTCATATAGGAAAGCTACCACCTTCTCATCCTTGGTGTGTGTAAGAGCCTTTACTTCCACCCATTTAGTGACATAGTCAATACATACAAGGATGTACTATTTATTATTGGATTTTGGATTAAAAAGTCCTACAAAGTTTAGGCCCCATTTTTTGAATGGTTCAGGCACCATTTGAGGTTGTAAAGGCATTTCATTTGAACATGTGGGTCTCCCCATATGTTGACATCTATCACAATGAGCAGTATACCTTATTATATCTTTAAAGAATGAGGGCCAACATTATCTTGTATTCAAAATTTTGAGTTTTATACACTTGACTACAAAGTGTCCTCCACATAGTTCATCATGGCAATATTTGAGGATATATATAACTCCATCTTCTTTGTTACATATTTTTATGATGTAGTCAATCCCAGTATAGAAAATAAATCTTGATAGCCATGAATATCTAGCACTTTTTTGATCAAATCTCTCTTTTATTTAGGGATGAAGTGTTGTGGAAGTAACCCTGTTACAAGGTAGTTAGCAATATCAACATACCAAGGTGTGGTAAGGGTGAGATAGCATAGGTTCGCATATATAAATGAGTCATCCACTATGGTATCTTCTTTAGGGGATTCTAAATGTGATAAGAAGTTAGCCACCACATTGTCCCTACAAGACTTGTCTACAATAGTGATATCAAATTCTTATAATAAGAGCAACCATCTTATCACTCTAGCTGGAACACCATGTTTTTTTATAAGGTATTGAATGGCTATATGATCTATATGAACAAAGACTTGATACCCTGTGATGTAGTGATAGAACTTGTTGATAGCATAGACTACTAATTATAACTCTTTTTTAGTAACTATGTAATTTAATTTTGTTACGTGTAGGTTTTTACTTACAAAATATATGGTATAATTGAGTGCTTCCTATTTTTGGCTAGCTCCTAGGGTAGTATCTAAAACATCTACATGAATATGGAAGGGAAGCTTCTAATCAAGACCATGTAGAACAAGGGTGGAGGTCAATAATTCCTTCAATTATTTGAAGGTTATATCATAGGCAGGAGTCTAGAGAAATTTAGAATCTTTAGTCAGAAGGGTGAATAATAGTGCTACTACTTTGTTGAAATTGTTGATGAATCTCTTGTAGTAACTAGCATGTCCCAAAAAATCCTAACATCTTTCTATTTTCGAGGAACAGGTAGATTTTTTATGTTGTTGATTTTTGTAAGGTCAACAATAATTCCTTCAGCAGATACGTGGTGGTTTAAGAAAATACCTTATGTCATAAGCATGTATCATTTCTTGTGGCTAAGAGTTAGATGGTTCTCCTAAAACATTACATCACTTTTTTTAGGTTTTTGAGGTACTCATCAAATGTCTCTCTATAGATAGTGAATTTATCCATATAGATTTCTACATATTTATTGGCCATATCTACAAAAATACTCAGGATAACCCTTTGAAATATTGCAGGAGTGTTACATAGCTCAAAGAGTAATACAACATAATCATAAGTACCCTAGGGACACATAAATGTGGTCTTTTCTTGATCTTTAGGAGAAATTCTAATCTAGTTGTAACCACAAAAGCCATCTAGAAAGGAAAATAAAATTCTTCCTTGCTAGTGTGTCCAACACTTGGTCAATGAAGGGTAGAGGAAAGTGATCCTTCTTGGTTGTTGTGTTGAGTTCCCTATAATGTATGCATATACATGAATCTCCATTTTTTGGTAAAACTACCAAGGGTTAAACCCATTCACTATCTGAGATGGGATATATAAATCTAGCAATCAAGAGTTTTTGTATTTCTACTTTGACTATTTCTTGAAGAGTTGGATTCATCCTACGTTGTGACTATCAAACTGGTTGGAACTCTTCTTTGATGTAGATATGATTTGTGCATATTTCTAGTTTGATTCCTTATATATCCTCATAATCCCATGTAAAAGTATGTTACTTTGTGTGCAACATGTTGACTAGGTACTTTTCCTCATTTAAGTCCAACTTGCTATTAATAAGCAATGTTTTTCCTAAGGAGCTTTTAATTTATTATGAGAGTGATTTCATCATTTATATATTTCTAATGGATCTAGTTTGGATATAGCTATGAGATAGTAGCTGATAGAATATTTACTTTATAAATGCATCAAAATTATCTGATTCTCAGAGGCTGGAAAATGGACACTCAACACATTGCAAGTGGTTGAGATCTATAGGAGTTTGATAATTATTTTGAAGAACATTGGAGAGAATTACATCTTCCTCTTGATAAACTAATGTGCATATATGGTCTATGGTAAATAAAAAAATAAAATAAGACTAATCTAACTCATCTTCTTCAGCCCATAATGTATGTTCTAGTGTAAAAACTAGCTATGTTGGGGGATAAAAGACCAACTTCTTAGTGTGGTTACCATTAGATATAATCATGTTACCTGATCTATAGCTAATGAAGGTGTAAGTTGTGGCAAGCCAAGGTCATCCTAGGATAAGAGGGTATCCACCTAAATTAGACTTAGGCTGTAGCACAATGAAATTTGTAGGGTACTCCCAAGAATCTATAGTAATGATAAGGTCTTCAATGATTCCCTCTAGTCTAACTATAGACTTTTGAATTGTTTTCACCATTATATATGTGGGATGAATATTATTCAAATTTAGTTTGTGCATAGTTTTAGTTGTCATTACATTTATTACAAATCCTAGGTTTATCAATTTATTAGATAACTACTAGTCATGCATCTAAATATTTCTTTGGTAGGGTGTGCCCCAGCATGATGTCTACTAACTAGCTAATCACATGCACAGTATTGGTATGTTTTCTTTCCTTCTAGGTTTTCATAGACAGAGTTCTCTAACAACTTTGAAATATATGGGTACATCTTTAATGGCCTATAATAGAGGAATTTTGACACAAAGATTCTTGAGCTATCCCATGAAATCAAACTCACGTTTAATTATATGGTGTTAAAAGTTGAGACATTCTAGAAATGGTGGGATTATTTCATCCAAAAATTTATTTGTAGGTTCAAAGAGTTATTATGGTGATGCAGGTGGGTCAGTATGATCTTCTGAGGTTTTATCATTTGACTCCATTATTATGGATGGTGTTGGGGGTGGTATGACTTCACTGAATGGATGTGAACTTCATTAGTGTTCACCATGTATGCCAGGTACTAAACAATTTTATTATTAAATGTGGGTTATAAAAACTTATTTACAAGATTATGCATGGGTTAGATAGGTAACTAGTTATGCTTAGGTGTAGCTTGTGTATTGGGCATAAGAGTAGGAGGTTGTTGTTGTTTTTGTGGACAAAATCCTTCTAGAGAGTTTCCCCATGGCTGATTAGGTCTCTAGGGCTATTGCCACTAGTTTGTGAATGGTGGGCCTTAGGGTGGTTACCAATCTTGTATCCAAGGTGGGGATACATTTTATGGAGCCTATCAAGAGGTGGTGGGGTATCCTAATTGAGGTGGTTACTAGCTACAATTATGAGGTGGAACATTCATCTAAGGACTAGCCTAATTGGGAGTAGTATTTACAAATTGTGAATTAAAGGAGGTAGAATTTACAAAAGGTGTATTTTGTCTCATACCTTTATAAGATGGTCATTGAACCCATGGCCTTCTTTGTGAAACATATAAAAACTAGTCACCATCTCCTCCTATAGCATGTAGATCTACTATTTATGGTTCTTCAATTGTGATGTGAGATACTTTAGTCCAAACTTTGTGACATCTACACTGCCCTTTTCTTCTTACACTCTGGATAGTAAATGGTCAAGGTTTGATCCAAAGATGCTTTATTTTTTCTTGAGTGTAGGTTATCCAATTGGGTGGCCAAATTACTAATGATATCAGGTTTCATGTATTGTAATAAGTCACTAACTTTAATTTTTGACAATCCATTTGCAGTTTCCAATGGGAGCTTGTTGCCCTTGACTTTATTTATGGTAGATCTAGAATAATTCTTGCTCAGCTCTTTGATATTTGAGAATGGTAGGTGGGAAATATCCCCTCCACTCATTAGGTCTAGGGCTTCTAGACAATCTTCTTTGACTCCTTTCAGGAAGATGAGTTTTAAAGGTTCTTCTCCAATTGCACTTTACTTGAATTTTTGTACATTGAACATGAACCGTGTAACATAGTCTTCTAAGGATTCATCCCCTTCCTTAGTCATCCTGAAGATGTCATTTATTCTATATATTTTCCCTCTTCCATATTCTTGATACTTGGCCAAAAATTTATTTTTCATGTCCTCTCAAGTGTGGATCAAATTACTACCCAATCCCATGAACCGACAAAGTGTTGAGTCTTTCAGAGTAGTTGGAAAAAGTTTAATTTTTATGCATCCTTCTTATAGTCATAACTTATAAAGAGGATATACAATTCGAATAAGAATGTGTATGGTTCCTTTGATAATATACCTCTAAAATTGGGTAAGACTGAGGGCATAATGTTTTTTATTTGTGTTATGTCTATTGCGTTTGGAATAGGAAATTTAAAAGTAACTAAGTCTAGAGTCCCATTGTCATCCACAGAGTCTCCTTGTCTACTCATGATGTATTTTATTATGATATAGACACCAAAGGTACTTAGGATCTCATCCTTAAATTCTATATCAATCCCTTAGTCAGCATGATAATAAATGTTTATCCACTAATCCTCAATCTTTTTAATGGATGAAGGGTCTAAATATTCTCTTGAGCTTCCTTTGATTTGACCAAGAAATCTTTGCTAAAATGTTGTAAATATGTTACTCTCTAGATTTTTTGGTTCATGTAGTTCCTCTCTTTCATTTCTTCTTACAATCTTAGTTAATGGTTTCTTTACTTTGATTTCCTTTTCGTAGAGCCAATAATGCTTCTTCTGCAAGTTGCCTCCTTCTATTTGTAGTGTTCTCTTCTTGAAGAGCCTTTCAGCTTATGGTATATTCTTCAACATGATTCTTAGTTACTTTAGGTATTTTTGGTTTTTTACCAACAATAACTTATGGTTTATTTGGTAGGAATCTCCCTCAAGAATCTCTTTCTCTCTGCATAAATGTTATACCACTCCTTTAGTTATCTTATCCCTTCCTACATAGGGTTAGTATTTTTTTAATTTTTTGTGTGTCTAGGGGGTTGTTTTAGGCTAATTAAAAATAATGTGGAGATAAAGGAGTGCATAAATCAAAATAATAGAAATTGAAATTATACTTCTATAAAGTAGCAAAAATTATCTACTGAAAGCAAAAAATATATTCTAGAAAGCAAAAAATGAAAGTAGCAAAATTATCCTAAAAAGTAGGAAAATTATCCTATAAAGTAGGAAATAAAAGCATAAAAATTAAAAGTACACTTTGTAAAAAATAAATCACTTTTATAGGAAATAAATTCTAGAAACATTAACTAAGTAACTTATGCATCATTTACTTCTAGAAACTTAGACATCTAGTATAAGACACCATAGTACCCTCACTCGACTCCCTCGACTAGAACTATATATCCAAGAACTTAGACATCTAGCATAAGACACCATAGTTTCCTCACTCAACTTGCCCAGTTAGATAGAACAGTGCATTAACATTTTTTTTTTAAATAATGATTGATTTTAGAAACACTAATTGACACCTTCCCTGGAAACAACGCCAAAATGTTGTGTAGACTAATTACCCAGTGAATACTAGATTATTAACTCTAATTAACATTAATTATCAACCTAGGGTGCATACATTTTTTAAGGATGTCATCACTATATATGCATTATTGATTCCCAAATCAACTTGTTTTACTAGTTGTAGTACAATGAACTTATGTTGAATTCATTAGATAGTTATACTTTAAAAGATTATGAAAATAGAAATACAAAAATACTTCACATGGATGAATCAAATATGCATCATACTTATATAATCAAACTAATAATAAAATCAACTTACATAATAAAATAAATCTAAGGAGGGTCGGGATCTTCACTACAACTCCTTCCGAGGGGGGCCTTCCTTGTTCAAACTTGAGTTTCAATCCTTCTCTAAGAGAATTCACAAACTTTTTTCAAAATCAACCTTATCATTAATCAATTCTATAAAAAATAAATATTTTTACATGAAGTTACAATATTTAAAGTGTAATGCTAAAATTTTAATTCTTCTACTATTATCTATTCAAATTAACTAACTCCTAATCTAATATAGGTTCTACCATTAAATATATAAGATAGTTTATTAAATTTTAACCAAAGACACCAAACTAGGAAAAAAATACAAATACTTATAAACTACCCTAGTAAACCTTCAAGTGGTTAGTAACCAAAGTTACTTGTTTTAGACTTGACTAGGTTAATGACAAGGCACATTGTTTTGTTATTTTATTTATTTTTTTCTTTTTCTCATTATCCTTGTCTTTTTTATTTTTGGCAGGACATCTAATATTTCCTTTCATATAGAGAATTAATACAACTATGATTCTATCCAATCATCCATTTGGTTTCCAAATCAATTGGATGTGTCTTTAATATCTCCTTAACAATATCTCTATTTCTCATAGTGGTTATGGAGAACCTATAGGTGAAGCCTATAGTTACTATGGGCACTTTATGATGGATATGGATAACCTATAGGTGAAGTCTACAATTATTACCGACACTCTACAGTGGTTGTGGGAAACTAGTAGGTGAATCCTACAGTTGCTATAGGCACTTTGTAGTGGCTATAGATAAATTGTAGGTGAAACATAAAATTGATATAGGCACACAACCTATAGGTGAAGCCTATAGTTTTTATAAACACTCTACAATGGCTGCAACCTAGAAATATTCTATAGCCTTACATGACCCTTCAAATATTCATTAAATAAAGTCACACAAATATAATTCAATCAAGGATAAAACATCAATAATTCATAACATAACATATATATATCAATGTACATACAAAATCATAACTTCATTCATTAATTAATTTGCATAAGTCATGGATAGTTATGGGATTTACATGAAAAAAACATATACTAAATATGGATGAGGCTATAAAATGAAGAAATTCATGGCCTCATCAATAGCTAAGGTTAATTATCATCATAAATCAGATCACAAAGATCCTGTCACCAAACCTAAAGTGTCCTCTTTAGAAGAGCAAATTATCATAGACACTAAAACTAATCATCTAGATTTGAAAGCTAATGAAGAACCATCTCTTTCTTTTGAACCCCTAACCACTTCCATTCCTTTAAAATCTTCCTTACCTTCTAAAACTCACATTAGTTCTTCTAAATCACATTATAACTTCATAGAATAAATCAACTTCATGCCTTGAAAAATCCCCCTTATGGATTTAGTTCATATCTCCCTTTATCATCACAAGTTCCTCATGCAACAATTACAAGAAATTAAAGATACATATTCTATAGATGAAGATCCACCCTCTCTTGAACCTCAACCCACCAACATGAATACCATTGAATCCATTTTTCCTTATTCCAAACCATCTATTGAATTTATTGAAGAAGACATGATTAATGACAAGATCCTTTTTTACACCAATGATCCACCCTTATTCATTAAAATAACCATTAATAATACCCTTATTCATAAATTTTTAGTTGATGAAGGGTCTGATATTAATGTGACATCTTTGTGGCTCATCTAATATCTTGGCTATAATAAGAATAATCTCAAGGAAACCCACTTAACCTATTGTGCATTTGATAAAACTAATCAAAATCCACTTGGTTGTATTTAGATCCCCCTTACAATCAGGCTTAAGATTGTTCAAACCAAGATCATGGTCATTTATTATCCCTTATCTTACAATATACTCTTAAGACACCCATGGACTCATAGAATGTCAGATATTGCCTCTCCCAGTATCTAATGCATCAAGTTCCAACATAATGGTAAAAGGTATAAGCATGATGTTGATCCCAACCCTTGGAGTGTTCAGCTTCTCAATCTTAAATCTCAATATCACATTAATATGATTCCAAAAATCAATAGTGATCCTTTAACTAAATTTATTAACACTAATCTAGACTTACATGTCATCTTACTGATTTAGATTATGACGAACCTAATGACTTGTAACATACTTGAAACACTACTAAAATACTTCCTTACATCTCAGAGTGGCTTCTATATACACATAATATTTTCAAAAAAAATTATTACTAACACTTTGTCTCTTGTAGGAACCTATTGAGTCTCAATCTCTCTTAGTTCATACCTTAAGGGGTAAACTAGGAAAGGGGTGAGTAGACCATCAGTGATCCATAAGATTGTTATTCCTTTTTCTACTTGCCATCCACACACTTGCCTCCTAAAACTAGTGATCTCAAGCTTATTCTTCTTAGTTCTATCTATTCCTATCACTTACTATGTTTTATCCTTCATTCCTTGCCTTAGCACCCTTTTGACATATTAGTTGTGCTAGGTTGACTAGGTCAGCCTAGTATAGTTTAGGGACTTCTTCTCTTTTTTGGTTTGTTGACCTCTCAATTGACCTATCACAAACATAGTGAGTTAGACCTAAAAACATGCTAGGTTGACCAAGTCGACCTAGTACAACCAACATTCTTGAAATGATTTTAGGTTAAGATACTACTATATATACAAGGTCATTTACCACCATTTGTAAGAGCAAATAATAAAGCAAAAAATTGTGAATGGGTATCTGCCTATTGACCATTCTACTTGGGTAATAAAGCTTTAGGTTTTAATACTTTATTTGGAGCTTTGATCTCATCTTGTGGATAAGTCTTTTGGATGATTAGGTAGGTTGTGTATCTTAGATCTAATTTATCTTAGGTGTCCTTACATAACATGACAATATCTTACAAAGCACCTTTACTAAGAGGGAGATTGAGGATTGGAAAGTTCATCTTCAAAGGTAAGTATTCTTAACTTTATTCCTCCTTTGCAAGAGTAGATAAATAGTGAATTTGTATTCTTCTCTTTCATGTATTAGGATTTCATATACATTTATGTGTGTATATGTATCCTATGCATGTTTAGTTTAGTTTTTTATTTGTTTTGTTTCTAACCCCCACATTGTGCCACAAAATTTGGTATGCACTATATTAGATTTACTTTTCTTGTTAGTAGATTAGTAAAAATTTAAATCATAGAACTCTTTTAGGGTTGTTGTGGGATTATGTTAGACTATAAGCTTTGGAACCCTACCTCACATGGTGTGTTGTGATAAGTGATCTCTTAATCAGGTCTAATGGATCTTCACATTGGTCATGCTCTCACATTAAATTATATGCTCCCTAATTGGAAATGTAGGTGTGCTCTATCCTATCCGATATAAGATTGAGTTATGGAGATGATGAATTTCTAATTACATACATTTTAGTGAACCTAACATGAATCAAAACCTTACAATATTTCTCACTTATTTCATTTCTATTCATCATTATTTTTATCATATCTTTAATGTGCTATATCAACCCTATCAACTCATTATTTATCTCTGTGTATAGGTTTGTAGGAGTAGGTAACTGACTCGACCAACTCAACCCAATATAGGTTTCTAAAACTTGTTGATTTCTATTCAACCAACTAGATCAACTAGCTTGACCTAGTACAAGTTTTTTAGGTTTTTAGAGTTCCAATCTAGTCTACTAGGTCAACCAGGTCAACCTAGTGCATCTTCAACACTTTTTAGTAGGTTTTTGTATAACTTGGTCAACCAATTTGACCTAGTTTACAAGTTTTGTACTAGTTTTATCCAAGGTCTCAAATTAATAATCTTATCCTTTTCATCTCTAGACCATTTAGGTTAGTTTATATTTATTTATATCTTTTTTTACTTTCCTTTTAAGTTTTTAGTCTTTAAAACTATCTCTGCATAGTCAACTAGGTCAACCCTATGGACCTAGTTCTATGTTCTATGTTTTTTGAAATAACTAAGTCAACCTGACCAACCTAGTTCACTTTCAAACTTTGCTTCCATAGTATAGGTTTAACCCTATTTACCCTATTTCTATATTATTTTCCATATAATTTCTCAACTATACCTTATTTCGTAGTTGGAATGAACCATATATGTCAATCACATATTTATTTTAAGTAGTTTACATGATTAGAATAGTTCACATAGTCTAATTAGGGGATTTTTAATTAATCACTTAGTTGCACTATTTCTATTCTTTTTCACACATGGACAAACCACATAAACATCAACAAGCATTTAAACATTTGACTACCTAGGTCTACCTACTTGGATTTCATCACCAAGGGGTAAGTTGACTTGATGTTCTAGTCAATTATAAAGGATGGTTGATGGTATATTTTATCTAATCACCCATTACCCTTATTTTTGTGGTGTGTGAAGTGAGGGGATAGGCCCCAATACCAATCTTGTATCATTACCACTATAGTCCCTTTCATCTTAAACTTACTTGAAACTATCCATTAATTGTTATCTAGTACCTTACTTATAGCCAATCTCCCTTTACATTGAAAATAATTCTTAATAATCTAATTAACATTCTAGGTTAACCAAGTAGCTATCTTTACTTTCAAGTTTTTTGATTGCTCTTTTATTAGTTGTGTGTGCAAAAACTTACATTAGCTAGTGTTAGTACAAGATTTTACTTTATGTGCATCAATTGGATTGGCCAGCATAAATTCAATTGACTATTTATTTCCCTTCCATTACTTACTAATTTCTTACATTACTTGAAATTATCTTGCTTTAATTCATAGCTTTTTATCAGCTTTATTTTCTTCCCTGTCTACTATACTAGGTTGACCTTATCAACCCTGTATCTTTTTTAGCCCTTGTACACTGTGCTAGGTCAACCTAGTCAACCTAGTACTATTTAAAACATCTTTACTTTTTTTTACTAATCACTCTTCACTAAACTAGGCTGACCATGTTGACCCTATATAGTTTTACAATCCTTGTTTTACACCAGGTTAACCAAGTCAACCTAGTAATATTTTAGTCAATTTTTGATTCTTTACTTTCTCATCTTTTCTCTTTTCCTTTCATCATGGAATTTCTATTTAGTGAGCACATTGAATTTAAGTCAACAAACATGATATAATTCAACAATCCTAATAGTGTCTCCCATAGACAAAGTAGGGCTTCTTTTATGAATTCTAGTAATGTTCATATTACAACATGCATGATGAATTATGGGACACCTCCTCATACCCATTTTCAACAAAACCCTCCTCTTCTCTTAGAGGATTAGATTGAGTTAGAGTGTACTCCTAAAATTCTCTTATTTATCATGGAATTCCCTCAACATAGATGGAAGGATCCTTCCACAATCTATAACCTCATAATTAGCCATCAAGTTAAAGAGCCTCATTCTCCTACTCCCACATTCTCAACTAGATTTAGGGGTAATAATTTATTTGATTCTCAACCTCTTCCTTTAATATTTAATCCTTCTTATGTCATGGCATCTTCTTCTTTAACTTCTTCCACCTCCATGCCTACTATCTCAACTAACATGGTATGTTCTACATCTAGTGGGCCTCTCATAAGATCCACTATCCCTAATCCTTCCAATAGTTCATTGTTTGCTACCTGAGGCACTCATGCTTCTAGTGCTTCTTTCTCTCAAAAATTTACTACTCCATATTTTGCTTCACAAGAAAATTTTACCACTAGTGCTTCAAATTCTCATAACTCTTCTCAAGCTCATATCAACATTAATAGTGGTACCCAAGCCACTAACTCTAACACAAACAACAATACTACTTCTTATAATAAATCTAATAAAATTCATCAACTATTGTTGTAAAATCTCAATAAAATGAATAAATTCTAAGCTCATAATATGAATCAAATGAAGTAAATGCAAAACCACCTTCTTAATCTTCAGTATAATCCTTAACTAATGACTTAGGGCACACATAATCAAAGTTTTCTTCTTCTAAGTAATCTCATTCCTCAACCTCCATCGATCAATAAAGTCATAAAACATTTAAAAAAATGAACCTCTTACACCTAAATTACTAACATTGACATTAGATGTATAACACCTATAATTTATTACCATGGATTAACCTATTATACTCTTCTCCTCAAGACATTTGAAAATAGTTACAAGGATTGGGTCAAGTTAAATACCTTTATTTCTACCAAACTCTTAGCCAAAACCCTTATGAGTGATGACTTGGATTGGTATAATAAACTTATAACACACTCTATCACTAGTTTGGAGTATTTAGTAAATGCTTTAGTACATGAATTTCAAACTATTGATCTTCTAGAGAACACTTTGGACATTTCATCAATTGCAAACAAAATGAAAATGAAACTATCCAAGACTTTATCAAGAGATGGAAGACTTTATCTAATAAATGTGAACATAACATGGTAGGTGATAATCTCTTTTATCTCTTTACAAATTCTTTATTTCCTAAATTACAATATTGAGCTCATACCCTTTCTCTATGTACCTTAGAGGAAACTATCGATCAAGCCAAAATATAAGATTTCCTAATGTGTCAATTTGAGTTACCCCAACCTTTTGTAGGCCCTCGCCTATTAGTAAAGAAAAAAAACTATAATAATACCAATGATGGTGTCACTGATTCATTTTACATCATTCATAATGTGTAATATATCATTCTTACCCCTTCTTTAAAACTAGCTCCTTCTCAATAATTGACTAATCCTCATTTCTCAACAAATAACATTAATTTCCATAAACCTTTATCCTTGGTTGAATTACTTAAACATTTGCCCAAGCCTCTTCCTCAAGAGCTTGACCCTACTCGACCTATTAAATGATGGTATAATCTTAATAAGTTTTGTTGGTTTCATGCTAGATGGGGTCACTCTCATGAGACTTGTAGACATCTTCACAATTTATCTATGGACTTTATTCTTGGCCCAAATTTTGATCATGATTCCATTATTCACAAGTGTCAACAAGCCTATGAGATTGATTTCAAAGACTATAAATCAC
Organism: Torreya grandis; assembly: GCA_037957365.1. Taxonomy (NCBI): domain Eukaryota; kingdom Viridiplantae; phylum Streptophyta; class Pinopsida; order Cupressales; family Taxaceae; genus Torreya; species Torreya grandis. Next base: position 1,344,894 of record JARHVA010004303.1, read on the forward strand.
ATGATAAAAATCAAGCATTAAATCAAGGAAATGTTCATTTAGCTATCTATAAAGATCTCTTTCCTAATCATCAACCAATCCAAGAATGTCAAGATAAACCCACTTCTTCCACCAATAATGTAGAAAGTCTTGTTGAACCAAATTCTAAAGAGAATGTGGTTAGCATGACCAATAGGTGAAGAGTGGTGGATTTCATTTATTCATAACCTATCTACACTCATCCTTCCCATAAGACATATCATGTTATCTAAGATTATTATCCAACTCATTTAAATGAGTTGGGTCAAGAAGATCTCATCTCTTTTGATGATCCAATTTATGATTCTCCCTTGGATAACACATCCCATGCTATTGCTACTTCTCTCCCATCATCTTCTAATACTAATAACAATCCAATTTCTACCAAGACTTCTTCTAAACTTTAAGATCAATCTAAACCAATTACTTCATCACCAAATTATTTATAACCTTCTTCTCAACCTTCTCATTCTTATCAACATAAGTTTCAATATTTTTCGAATCCACCTTCCAAAGATCCTCTTAATCATTACACACCTATATCTAACAATATACTTATGGGTTATGATGAGTGGGATCCCATTACAAAACTTACTATTCTTCCATCTCAAATACATTTCCTTAAACTCATGACGACATCTCCACATCATAGAAACTACCTCATGCAACTCTTATTCGAGATGAATATCCCTCACCCTCCTCTAACAGGATGGAAAGCTAATTTATCTAAATTTGAGGATAGTATCTTACATCAATGTGAAGAGATGTCTATTAACATTGATAAAACTATAGACACTTCTCTTTATTTATGACTTCCTATTGCATCTATGATTCTAGATGAGATTATGCTTCATGCAGATGATCCTCCATGATTTATGTGGTCACTGGTGCTCCTTCTATGGGTAACCCAAGGATGGCATGGAAATACTCTAGTGTAATACCCACATCTATCACATCCCCTTCCACCTCCCATCTGAAAGTTTTAGTCAATCATTCCCAGTATCCCAAGACATGACTAATAGGTTAGCATTGAGGGGGTTCCTACACATATCAGATATGCCCCCTAAACCGATTGCTACCGGTCTAGATTGATATCCATCTAATAATATAACTAATAAATCCAACAACCAAGATACATTCACCAACCTCTAAAATCTTGGTCATTTCTACAACTGAGAAAAAACAAAGGATGTATTAGCTCTTCCATGTCATGTATAATCACAATATATTATTTACACATCATTTTTTAAATTTTAATTAAAAACAAGCCTAAATTTCTTTTAAATTTTTAATTGTATACTTATTTTATCTTAATTTATCCCTTTTCCCCTCCTTTGGTCATTTTAGGTCTTTCTATCCCTCTTTTGGCTTTTTACATGCTTTTCTATGTTTATTTTGGTTCCCTAGTCAACCTAGTTTGACCAAAATTTCCCTATTTTTATCCTAGTTTACTTCAAATTCCAATTCAACCCTCTTATCTTCCCCTCCCTAGTATTGAGTTTTCTTTATGGCCCTTATAGACTAGTTACTCACTCCATTCTAGTTTTTCATCTTGTAAATTACACTAGGTCGACCATATAGATTCTACTCTATTTCATCCTACTAGGTTGACTTGGTTGACCTAGTACATTTTTTCAAAAGTGTGAATATCAATCACTTTCTTCCTAAACTCATCAAACCTATTTCCTATCTTCCTATTTTATACCTTTAGAATCTAAATTTTCCCAATTTTGACATATATAAATGCTTAAATTTAAATTTTATAAAAAATTTACTTAATTCAATATAAATTCCAAATTTTGGTTTGAGATCTGTAGTTGCATACTTATAGTGCACCTACTAATGCCTCTAGGTGTCCTCCTCATCTAACATGTCATTCCCTCACCATCCTAACCTTGTTTAGTCTTAGATCTCTATTTTTTTCTCTTTCACAATTCAAAATGTCAAATGACTTCTCTTTTTTTTCATTTAAAAACACTTTTTAACAACTCAATTCTTTCATTTATTTTTTGATGTATTCCTTATTTAGTCTCTATCTTTGTTTCTGCTCATCTATTTTACAAACCATAAAATGTTTTAGAATCATGATGATGTAGAGATTATTTTCCACTATCATATGTCTATCTTCTAAAAATTTCATTTTTTGGCTATTTTTTACACTAACTTCTACAAGTTCACCTAGTGTAATCTATATTGGACACCTTCACATTTCTTGCATTCTAATTATTTATCTACAACACTAAGATAAGTTAAAGGTATGTGTTTTTCAATAAAGTTTTTTCATTTATCTTATTTGTTGCTTACTGCACCATACTTAGCATTAGTTTTATGTATTATCATATTTTATTTTGAAGCACCATCCCATGTTGCACTTATGTGACATGTGATGAGCTTCGGTTAGGGATTATATATACACATAATATTTTAAAACTTTTTTTATTACTAACACTTTATATCTTGTATGAACCGATCAAGTCTCAATATCTCTAAGTGCATGCCTTAAGGGGTGTGTTGGGAAAGGAGTGGGTAGACCATTGGTGCTTCAAAATATTGTTGTTCTTTTTGCCACTTTCCATCCACACACTAGCCTCTTAAAGAAATTAAACCCAAGATTATTATTCTTAGTTCTACCTCTCCATATCACTTACTATGTTTGATCCTTCATTTATTACATTAGCATCCTTTTGACCTATCAATTATGCTAGGTTAACTAGGTTAACCTAGCATAGTTTAGGGAATTTTCTCTCTTTTGGTTTGTTGGCCTCTTGACCAACCTATCACAAACCTAATGAGTTAGACCCAAAAACATGCTAGGTTGATCAAGTCAACCTAGCATAGTCTACATTCTTGAGATAATTTTAGGGTGAGATACTACTATAGATACAAGGTCATTTACCACCATTTGTAAGAGTGAAGAATTAAGAAAATAAGTGAAAATGAACATCTACCTACTGATAATTATACTTGGGAAATAAATCTTTATGATTCAATACTTTCTTTGGAGCTCTGATCTCATCTTGTAGATAAGTCTTTTATATGCTTAGGTAGGTTATGTATCATAGAGCTGATTTATCTTAGTTATTCTTACATAACATGATAATATCTTGCAAAACACCTTTTCCAAGGGAGGGATTGAGGCTTGGTGGGTTCATATTCAAATGTAAGTATTCCTAACTTTATTCCTCCTTTGTAAGAGTATATAAATAGTGCATTTGTATTCTTATCTTTCATGTATTAGGATTATGTATACATTGATGTGAGTATATGTATCCTATGTATGTTTATTTTAGTTATTTATTTATTTTATTTATAACACCCACTTTATGACATAAACTTTAGTGTGCACTAGATTATATTTAATTTTTATTATATTAGTGAAATATGAAATCATAAGACTCTTTTAGAGTTGTGTGATTGTGTTAGATTGTAGGCTTTGGAACCCTACCTCACACGGTGTGTTGTGACAAGTGATCCCCTAATCAGGTCTAATATATCCTCACATTGGTCATGATCCTACTTAACAATTATATGCTCCCCAATTAGAAGTGTAGGTGTGCTCTATCCCATTTAATCCAAGATTGATTTATGGACATGATATATTTATGATTGCATATGGATTTTTATTTATTTATTCCTCATGATCTCACTATCCCTCTCATTGATGAGATCACTAATTTCCCCCCTCCATGTAATGCTCAAGACACTTCTTACCTAGATGATGCCTTCACATGTAATGATTATGGACTGGCCAAATTATTCCAAGATCTTTTAATCATGTCTCTATATAAATTTATTGATCTAGGTATCTCCATTTCTAAAACTCCTCCTAAATCTCAAGCATGTAAAATTTATCTAATTTATGATGATAATTACATCATGGCCCAAGATTAATCTTGAAAATTGGATATTTAACATTATCAAAAAACTTTGGCCCAAATACATGATTTTAACTATGATCTTAAACAATTTTTTATGATTTTGATTTAACTCTTGAAGTTCATGTATATCTCATTAATTCTCCATGATGATAGAAAAAATCCTTCCTTTTGAACCTCCAACACTTCCTACACCTTTTATACCACCTATAGATTCCATCCTATCATCCAATTCTTCCCCCATCGATGAAATTAATGGCAAACCAATCACATCCAATCAATTGTCTCCCCCTACTCATGAGATTACCTAAGATGCCAAGGCCACAAATGTACATCAAATACATTTTGAATATGATGTCCATGGTAATAATATTCTCGATCTAAAAGTAGATGATAATTATTATGGTCCTCTTCCCACTTTACCTAGTGATGAAGCCATTCTTGAATTACTTCATCTTGAATAACCTCAACTCCATTGACAAAATCACAAACTCAATAATTTCAAAAATAAAACCCCTTTTTAAAAAAACATCATCACTAGAATTTACCCTAAAGCAAATTCCATTTCCTCTTTACCTAATGTACCATGTCATCTCCAAGATGGTAATTCTATGCCTATCAAATAACTACTCAAATCTAATATGATACCCTATCATGTCCCTGACCCATTACAATCTATTGTGAACTCACACCAACTGAATATGATAATTTTAGCTTATTCTTTATGTTATCCTTGAATTTAGTAGGTTCAATTCATGGCATAACTCCTATGAAACTTGTTTGTTTCATAGCCCATGATCTCTAAGCATGCAAAATGAGGCTAATCATTGCCTCTTTATGTTTTTTTCCTTTTAAAAAGTTAGTTTTTGAGGGAATTTTCTTTTTCATGCATTTTAGAGAATTTTCTTTGATCTACACTTTTTCTAGTTTGGTGTAAATTAGAGAATTTTTTTAAACTGCACCATTGTGTGCACTAGCAAAGAAATTCTCTAATGTTACACTTAGTATAATTTTTCACGTGCAAGAGTGTTATTGTTATTTCAATTTTCACATAAAAATTGAGACTTTTTCTCTATTCCTACACATAGGCCCACCACTATGTCGATAATTAATTTCACATTAATTACCCCTCTTATATATATTTTAACCCATGTAAATTCATTTTTACCATTTGTCTTCACCATTTTCAAGCATGAATACATCCTTTGCCACCATTTTCAAGCTTAATTACACTTCTCATTATCCTTGATTTGTCATTTTCATTGATTCTTAATGCCCTAGGGTTCTTTATTATCATCCATTTTCATGGCATCTCAGGTAAATTTTTGTTTTTCTTATTGTTTTTGTTAATTTTTGTTCCTCTTTCTTTCCTCTTTCTTTATGGATTCTTTCAAGATTTTCATTTTTTCCTCAAAAACCCTAACTATCTCTGTTCATTTCAAAGAATTTTATCTGAAAGGCACCAAGGGATGTTTTTCGTAACCTTTCATCTTCAGGTGCACTTCAGAGAAAATTATTTAAAGTGCACATTTCTTCATCCAATGCACTTCAAAGAAAATTATCCAAAGTGCATAGATTGTCATCTTGGTGTACCTCAAAGATTTTTTTTGAATTACATGGTTATTCACCTTTTCATTGCACTTCAGATAATTTTCTCTGAAGTGCATGTAGTATGGTGCACTTCAGAGAAAATTCTTTGAAGTACATATTACACACCTTCTGGTGCACTTAAGAGGATTTTCTCTGAAGTGCACTTCATTTGGTGTAGTCTAGATAAAATTCTCTGAGGTGCATGTTATCCCCATTTTTGGTGTAGTTCAAAGAATTTTATTTGAACTACACCAAAACCAACACCCAATGCAGTTTAGAGAATTTTTTTTGAACTACACTTTTTACCATAAATGAGAAAAAGTGCTAACTTTGGAGAATTCAAAATTCTCTTTTGTAGATACTTGATCAATGTCAAAAAATTCCCCAGCTAAGAGGATAATGAATTATAAATTTCAAGGTGTATTTTTAGCATCTATAGTAGATTCTAATGTAGATCAAATTGGAGATACAAAGATTGGGCATGTTATTATGGCTAAATTCTTATAAAGGTTGGGTAGAGACCCCATTTCCCCATATATGCAGCCTATTCTTAATAGTGAGATACATCTAGCAACTACATTTCTTATGTTAGCTCAAGATCTAGATTTCATCTTAACAACTACTACTCACTTTGACAAGGAAACTAGATCGGTCAAGGATGCTAGTGGAAAAGAAGTAATTAGATTGGATGTAAAACTTTTTGATAACTTTTTTCATCTTTCAGACATTAAGGAATATTTAGATATAAGTGTGACATTAGCCCAAGAATAATATGATAAGAATCTTGAGAAATGTAAGAAGCACATTAATGCCAATTGGCTGAGGACACCAAGGCATACAATTCCAAGATGGCCAAAGAGCTTTTACCAAAGTGAATTTATGGAAGAAATAGGAGATTTAATCACTCTCCTAATTAGGTTCAAATGTCTTCCTACATCTAATATCTTTCAAGAATGGATGTATCACTACATTTATATCATTAAGAATAATAAGTAGAATATTTATTAGGGAAGTCAGATAAGTGATGCTATATGTCACCAGCTTTCTGAAGTAGGTTCTTCTCTTAAATTCTATATGACTCCCTATCTGGTATATGTCATATCTTGCATGAGGGTATTTCTAGGATTGACGAGTGTTGGTGAATGAAATAAAGTTCCTATTTATGAATATTATCCATAGTTTACCCTCAAAGAATGTATCAAAATTTTTAAAAGAGTTAATGATGCATTCTTCTACTAATTCATTTGTAATTTTTAATAAGAATTAGAGAAGAAAAGGGTTTTAGATCAGGCATGGGCAATAGTGAACAAGATTGGTTGCATTTTCCTTCAGTTCCCAACATTCACCTATATTAGGGTAGGTGGATTTAATGAACAAACTTACATGCTACCTAAATACCCAAGTGATAAATTTATTTTAATGGAGATGTGTAGACAAATTATGACTGTACATAAAAAGTAATCAGATGCACATAAAAGATGATTCAAGTTTCCTAGAAGCATTGGTTGGTACACCATTTCAATTACTCCCAAAGCTAAGATAATAGAAACTAAGATGTAATTGATCACCCTTAAAATGTATAAAAGTATAAAATATTTTGATTATAGAATGATGAAGGAAAAGATAAAAGGTAGTTATGTTCATGTGCACAAAATTGAGGATATTTGGGTAGAATGTAGAATTGAAGAAGATGTAAGGAGACTTGATTATATTCATCTTACTATTGATTAAATTCAAGAGCTATAACTAGTCAACATTCTAGCTAACCTCTCTGATGATGAGAATATATTGGATCCTTCTTATGAAGGAAATCAAGTTTATTCTATAAATAATGCACATCTATCAGAGAGAGAATTCAACCCATCCTTTCAATAACTAATGCCTAGATGGAATCTAAGGGTATTAAATTGAAATATGTCAAAATAGAGTTAGAAGAAGATTATGATGAAGATACTACAAAGAAACATGAGGAATTAAGGATGAAAAATAAAGAAGAGGCCTTAACATCCACTTAGAAACAAAGATTTGTATTCGTAAGTAAAGGAAAGAAGAAAAAAGAAGCTACTATTAAAAAAAGTGTGCAAATAGAGACACAAGAAAAAATAAGTGTGAGTGAGGTACCTCCTAAATCAATAGATGTGTAACCTCTAGCTCAAAATGCTCCATAAGTTGAGTCCACACAATCAGGAGTTCCTATAGTCGAGGTCTCTCAACCAACAATTTCCTAAGTGGCATTCTCTATAATTCCTTCTATTAGTACATCTTTACCTATTGTCTCTATTTCACTCAAACTATTCTCTTGTATCTACCTTCTCCTAGTGCCACACTTTTTCAAGTCATTTCCCAAGGTACTCTGGATCAAGTTTTTGATTCTTTGTCTAATTTACCTAGTCCTAAAAAATCACTAGGATCTCTTATCAATCTATATTTCACTCAACAAGATATGGACAAATTCATGTCCACATCTTCTATTAATGACTCAAGCTCATGTCACCCCAGTGTCCAAAAAAATGTTAAAACTGAAAGCAACTTTCATGCCAACCCAAACCCCACCAATAATAACCACTATTCCATCAATGTCAACTCCACTATCAAATACCTCTACCATTTGACTTACTTCACAAACCATTGTCCCTCCCCAAACATCACAATTTTTGGTTTCTTCTACTCAAGGAGATTCATCTCTGCTTCCCACATGGTTAATTTACCAAACACCTAAAATTAAGAAAAAGGCTATTTCACCTAATGATTTTGACCTTAGTCAACTCATCCTAGTAAATCTCAAGATGACAAAGAAGGCTAGAAATATGTCAAGGATAATTTTTGAGTCTGGGCATAAGTATGTTGCAATTACAGTTCCTCCTGAACATAGGAACATCAAAGATATTCAAGCATCTAAATATGTAGTAGGATGCATAGATCTCAAGAACAAACTCATGAAGGTGTAAATGAATATTTACAAGAAGTAATGCCTTCTTTGATTGAAAGATATGAAAAAGATAAGAAAATCAAGATCAACTCAAGATACAAGTGGAACAACTGATTTCTATTTTACTACAAATTACTCAATCTTATGAATCCTCTGATATTGTTATGCATGAAAATACTAAAAGATCTATTCAACTTACAAAAAAAAAAGGGTCTTAGGGTCATGTATTTAATGTTTAGGTTGAAAGGTTAAAACACAAGGTACTCAAATGTTGCATTCTACTATTAATTTTTTTAAGAACTTGAGAGAAATAAAAATATAAATTCATCAAATAATTAAGGTACTCACTCAATATTTGGAGTTGACCAAAAAATATATTGATACATGGACTCAACTTCACCAATTCAAACTAGAGCTATTGGTTGAGCAGAAGATCATTTCAAATAGGAAAATGTTTATTGAATACAAGGAGGCCATGAAGAATAGAAGAAAGTTTCTTGAGAATTTGATTAAAGATCTAGAAGAGGCTAAATATATGTGTGATAATAAGATATTAGATGTTATAGAGAGAGTTGGAAAACTCCCCTGTCAAGTTAGATATAATTCTCAAGAAATTCTTCCTATGGAGGTTATTACTCAATAATTTACATCATTGCTCCAAGCAAAGGCTAAGATAGGTACTTTCATGTTGGAATCCATCAATGAATTGATTGAATTTTATGTCATCTTCAATAAAATACAAATAATCATGGACAAGAGTAACGATCTCTCAATTAACTTAGAAGATTTAGTTACAAGGGTACTTACCATATCCAAGAGCATATCTAGCCTAGATAACAATGAAATCCAAGCTATATTGAAGAAATATGAGGATTTTTTAGAGAAGAATAAAAAGGAAGAAATTCCTGTGTCTAAGGACACTTAGTTTATTTTTGTAACTTTTCATGTGTAGTTTTGTTTGGTGCATTTTTCACGTAGGAAAAGTACATAGTCCTAAGTCAAATAGGACTATGTCAATGTATTTATGTATTTCCTTTTTTTTTTAATAGCTCCTCTCTATAAATAGGAGGATGATCTTTGTAAAAAGGATCACCAATTTCTATATAAGTGAAGTGCTACCAAAATTGATAAGAAATATTGAAACTTTGAATTCAAATTGTAAATATTTTATCAATCAATCTATGAGAAAGCAAGTGAGCTTTCAATCTTTGAGTTGAAATAAATTTGTGTTGTATTGGAGATGTTCTTATGTCTTTTCCATTACATTTTCTTGTGTAATTAATTAAAATGTGATGTAAATTTTTATAAATTGAAAGGTGCTAGGAATCTGATTTTGAAGTCTTTGAGCTGCAATATCATTACTAGGTTTATGCTCATCAGTGAAAATGAATTACCGAGAAGACTTTGGGCTGCTAGTTATTATTCATTAATAATTTTAATCTTTATTATAAATAAGGTGAATACTTTGGTCTACACTTTAATCTATCTTTTAATTTTACTCTATTGGTATTATTCTTGTTACTCCTTTGGCTAACAAATTTGAATATCGGTTATATTTGGTTCATCAAGTGATCTTAGATTTTCAAAGTATATCACAAAGAGTAGAAGAAATTTTGTGATTAAACATCAATTTTTAAAAAAGAGAATTGGATGATATGATAACACCCACTATGATAAAATTATTATAAATAAATGTAAATAATTAAGTGTTGTGTTAGTTAACAATAAAATGGATCCTCCCCTTAGAGGAGAGATTTATCTCATCATACTATGGCTGAAATCAGCATTTTGATATCATTCTATTGTTAACAAAATATTCACCCAATAGTTTTTGGTGACTCTACTGGGGAAACAAACATTTGATTGAGTTTTACACTTACTTGGTTCATATAATACTAGCACCTTATTATTTACTACTATTTTGTTGTAGTTAATCTCTTTTCTTTTTGAGTACTTTCACATTCTAGTGGAACAAAGCTACACTCATGGTAGAAGGGTAGCGAGACTCATTGATCTAACATTTGCATTATTGTAATAAAATAGCTTTGATATTTTCTCAGCATGTGCAAGGTCACCTCTTTAGCGTACAAGAAGTTTTCCACCTATAAATAAAATATCTCCTATACTAGGAGAAGCTTCCAATATTCATAGAGATTTGCCTATTTTGCCTTTGTAAAAGTTTGTAATACCTTCATATAATCCACAAAGGATGGGAGTTCAAGGCCCATGGAGTAATGCTTTTGGTCCATTGAATTTGGCACCACCATCACATGAACTACTTTGTCACTCACAAATTTATTTTCTAAGTTTTATGGTGATGGAAAGAAACATCTAGATGAACATATTGCTACATTCTACATTTCATGTGGAGTTCTTAGAGTGGAACATGAAGATGTTTATGTAAGGTTATTTGTAGAAACACTCCAAGGCATTGTTGTTGATTGGTTATATCATCTTGTAACTGGTGTTATCACAAATTTGGATATGCTCAAGACAAAATTTGAACCAAGATTTAAGGCCACAGAAGATGTTCATTCCTTATTGGCTCAACTTACATAAATGAAAAAGGAAGCACATGAGCCTATGCATGAATTAATGGAAAAGTTTAATAAGTTGAGGAGTAGGATTATAATGGTTTCTCAACCTACACCTTAGAATTTGAAGTGCTTCTTCATCTATTCTCAACTACCAAAAGTGAGTTTTCTTTTACAAAGAACAAATCTAGCTAACCTTGATGCTACTCAAAGTTTAGCCACCAAAGTAGAAAATGATTTAATCCTAGTAGGAAAGATGAGAAATAATTTAAGCAAACCTAGAGGACAGCCTTCCCCCAATTTAACTTCTACTAACACCACTAATCCCATGATTTAAAAGATAAAAAATGAATTGATTGCACTTTAAAAAAATGTCTCAAAGCATGTCTTTTCCTTCATACAAATATGTTCCTAGGAGAACATATCCAAATTATTATAACAATGTTGATAAGAATCAAAATCTGAATAAGCTTCCTCTAACACAAGCAAGTGTTGCATTAGAGGCACCTTTGGATGATGTAGTATTCAATTGGTTAGAACCTAAAAATGATCATGTTCTAGAATTGGAATACATTATAAAAGAAGATGCTACTCCTTTCACCATAAATGAAGAAGGAGAAGTTGGTAACTTTAATATCAGGTTTCTAAACTTTGAAGAATTTAAAAAGAGGAAGATACACATGGTGAGTCTTATGCCATTTTCACCCATTCTCAAAGTCAACCGAATCAACAAAAAAATGTTGATAAAACAAAATCCAATGATAAACCATGAAAGGAGGTTACAATTGCCAAAGAGGAACTCCTTTTCCAATTCAACCAAAGGATAGGGTGGTAGATAAACAAGTAAGTACTCCTTATAATTCTACCTCTTATCCTTTGATGTTTAGACCTAGTGCCCAAAACTTGAAACCTAAAAATGAAAATGTATTATCTTTCTCAGCTACCCCATACCTATACTTTGATATTATTGATCATGACAAGAAGACTAAAATCCAAATGTCAGAAGTAGAATACCTCTAATCAAACCCTGATCAATTTGAAAGATTGACAAAAATTTTAAAAAGCAAGGGGATCAATTCTGATCAAACTTTAGCTAAGAGTGTATCGATTAACCCTAAGCTAAAATCAAAGCAAAATAACTTGGTTGTAACTCCTACACCTAATTCTAAGAAAATAGAACCTTTCTATATTTCCTTATTTGTCAATGGTTATAAGCTCAGTAATTGTGTTATTAATTTGGGTGCTTCTAATAATGTGATGCTTGCCAAGATGGCTACTACCTTGGGGTTAACCTTGACAATTAATTTTTGTCATTGCTTCTCAATGGAAACCAAACAAGTTCCTATTATAGGCCAAATGAAGGATGCATAATTTGCATTTGATATGTTTCTAGAGAAAAATATCAAAATAATAGGTCTATTGGCTAATGTTCTAGCCTCATATGGAGTTCTATTGGGACGTAACTTTTGAAAAGATGTTACAGGAGAAATAAATATGGATTGGTTCAAAGCTAGGATATCTATTAAGGGTGATATGTAGAAACTTCACCCAGAAAAGCAAGCAAAGTACACTGTAACAAAGACAGAAGACCTAAAAGTTCAGATCTTATTTGAGACCTCTAGAATGGGCACATATTTCTTGACTATAGATGAAGATCTAATATCTTCAAATGATATTTTAGAAAAAAGATAAAAAAAAAATAGAAGAGTTTCCCTCTTCAAATGAGGAGATTTTGAATTTTGACACTATTAAGGTTGAGAGTTTAAATGATGTTTGGACTTTGGAATTCAATGGTAGTTGTTTATCAATTGGATCTAGAGACAGAATAGTTCTCATATCCCCAAAAGGAAAAAATTTTCCTTTCTCTTTAAAATTGCAATTTGATAATAATAATAATAATAATAATAATAATAATAATAATAATAATAATAATAATAATAATAATAATAATAATAATAAGGCTTTATTGTTAGGAATGGAAGTTGCACAAAAGAAAGGAATAAAAATTCTTCATGCCCAAGGTGATGTTGAGATAATTATTTATCAAGTTAGGAACTTATATCAAACAAAGAATGAAAGACTAAGGCATTACCGCAATCGGTTTGGGATTGCATGTAAATTTTTGATTCATTCAATATATCAGCAATTCTAAGAGAATATAATGATAGAGTTGATTCATTGGTCATTTCAGCCACCCTATTGATTCCTCACAAAGATTTTCAAGGAAACAAGTATACCATTGAGTTGGTTTTTTGACCCAGTGTTCTCAAAAATGTTAATCATTGGTAGGTTTTAAATAATGATGAGTAAGTCATCTCATTCTTGGAGAAGGTGGAAAATTTTAGTGAGTTGTATTTTGAAGGAAGTAATAAAGTTAATGAGGAAACTAGCAAAGAATTCTTGCAGCTAATAGGGAATAAGATTCTTAAAGGGTTGGTATCTTTTGAAAGACATTTTGATAAGCATGATCAATTCATCAAATGTCAACAATCAAATCTGATTCATCTACAAAAATTGAGTAAGTTAATATATGAACATAAAATGACCCCAAAATGATAAATATTAGGAAATGCTACTCATTAGAGGAAAGAGAAAAGTTGGTGACTCTTTTACATCAGTAAATTGATGTATTATCATATTCATATGATGATCTAAAATATTTTTTACCTAAGGAAGTACAACATGACATTTGTCTCAATCCAAGATCTCAACCTCATAAGCAAAAATAGTGGAAGTATAATCCCAAAATATCAAGTACTATCCTCATTGAAATTCAAAAGATGTTGAATGCTCACATTATCTTTCCCATAAATCATTCCACATGGATAGAAAATATTTTTCCTATAAGGAAAAATAATGGAGAGATTTGAATTTGTGTTGACTTCCAAAATTTGAATCAATTATCACTTAAGGATAATTACCCACTCCCAATAATGGATCAAGTATTTCAAACTATGACTACTTCAGAGATGTTGTCTATGCTAGACAATTTCTCAAGATATAATCAAGTGGAGGTTTGTGATGATAATCAACACAAAACAACCTTCACTACTCCATGGGGTACTTTTATGTATCACATAATACCTTTTGGGGTACATAATACTCCATGGGGTGCTACTTTCTAGAGGGCTATGGATTTGGATTTTTGAGATATAATCAATAAGTTCATTTTATTCTACCTTGATGATCTAACCATTTTCTCAAAAAAACATCAAGATCATTACGACCATTTATAATGAGTACTTAAAAGATGCCATGAACATGGGATATCTCTTAAACCCAAGAAGTACATATTTAGAGTTACAGAAGGAAAGCTTCTTAGACATATTATATCCAAGGAAGGAATCAAAATTGATCTAGATCAGGTTAAATCAATTCAAAATTTTACTTTGCCATCAAGTAAGAAAGGAGTGCATTCTTTCTTTGGGAAGGTTAATTTTTTGTGAATATTTGTTCCTAACTTTGTTGAAAAGACTCGCCACATTACTGATATGATAAAAGGAAAATCAAATTTTTGTTAGAATGCAGAAGAATGAAATGCTTTTCATGAGATAAAGGAATCCATTTCACTTGCTTTAATCCTAGTTTGCCTTGATTATACCAAGAACTTCATTATGTATAGTTATGTTTCTAATCATACTTTATCCATAATCTTGGTACAACCAAATGAAGAGGGTATTAAATCTCCTATAGCATTCATGAGTTACCCTTTAAAGGAAAATGAGCCTAAGTACTCATCCATGGAAAAACATACATATATGGTGGTGAAAGAAGTCAAGCATTTCAGGTGCTATATCCTCAATTCTCATACCATTACATTAGTACCAGATTATACTGTTAAATATATTTTGACTCAATAAGAGTTTAGAGATAAAAGAGGTAATTAGATTTATCAAATATAAGAACATGATATGGAGATAAAGCTTACCAAAATTGTGCATGGAAAAGGTTTGTGTCAATTCATGGCAAAGACCAATTCAGAAGAAATACCCATCAATGAAAGAGATATAGAAGAACTACCCACAGTCTTACTTGTAAGTACTATGGATGAATGATATCCTAATATTGCTTAATTCCTCATGTATGGAGAGTGTCCATCACATTTTTCTTGTAAAGAAAAGAAGACAGTCAAACTCAATTCTAAAAATTTCATTCTTTGGGCTAACAGTTTGTATAAGTGGAACATTGATGGAATATTTATAAGATGTGTAGACAAGGCACAACAAGGAAATTTATTGAAATATTTTCATGATTTAGCATGTGGAAGAAATTTTTTAGCCCCTGTCACAGCTCATAAGCTCTTATAAGATAGATATTATTGGCCAACACTTTTTTAGGATGCATACGCATGAGTGCATAAATGCAAGAAGTGCCAATAGTTTATGGGGAAACCTAAGTTAACATCCTTGTCTCTCAAGCCAATAGTTATTGAAGAACCTTTTCAGCAATGAGGTATTAATTTTATTCGTGCAGTGAATCCAGTGGCAAAAGCAAGTCATAGTTATGTTCTCATAGCTGTAGATTACTTCACCAAGTGGGTGGAAGCAATTCCAACCAAACATGCCACTTCAAAGGTTGTTTGCAATTTCCTTAAAGAGAATATCATTACAAGGTTTGGTGTGCCAAATAAAGTTATAACTAATAATATTTATTATTTCACATCCCATTAGATTACTCAATTTTTCTTTGAATATGGGATTATTTTGTCTCATTATTTTGACTATTTTCCTCAAAGGAATGGTCAAGTCAAGTCGAGTAATAATAATTTGGTAACTATCACCAGGAACTTGGTAGAAGATAATTAGAGGACATGGCATAAATCATTTTATGATTCATTATGGGATGATCATATTAATCCCAAGCGAGTGATTGGTATGTGTCCTTTTCAACTTTTGTATGGGTTGAATGTAGAAATACAAATGAAATTAGAGTTACCCACTCTTAAATTGGATAAGGCAATTTAAGATGAAACATTTGAAAGCTCCTTAGATAAGTGTATTATGTACCTTACTGAGATAAAGGAGCAATAAATAAAGTTATCAAACCATATTTTAGAGCATCAAGGTCATGTAAAGGGACTTTTCAAAAATAAAGCTAAATCATTAGAATTTTGAGTTGGGGATCTAGTACTTTTGCGGGACAAATGAAAAGATCCCAAAGGAATGCATGGGAAATTTGATTCTCTATGGAAATTTTCTTTTCTCATTCAACAACTAAGTGGAGAACATAGTTTCTTCTTGGCATATTTGAAGCTTTTCACTCAGTGAAGTTTTAGATAATTTTGTACATTTTGTAAATATTTGTATATTCTTATTTATTTTTATGTTAGTATTAAATTTTACTTGACTCCATGTCCCAATTAAAAAAGGCACTTAGAGTTCTAGGATTATCTTTCCATCAAATGTTTCAAATAATGTGTTAAGGAAATTCCCTAGTTGGAGCCAAATGTTATCTTTGAATTTAGCAGGTTCAATTCATGGGATAATTCCTATGAAACTTGTCCATTTCATAGCCCATGAGCTCTAAGCATGAAAAATGAGGATACTAATTGCCCCTTTATTTTTTTCCTTTAAAAAAGTTATTTTTTGAGGGAAGTTTCTTTTTGGTGCAGTTTGGAGAATTTTCTCCAAACTACACTTTTTCCAATTTGGTGCAAATCAAATAATTTTTTCTGAACTGCACTATTGTGTGCACTAGCAGAGAAATTATTTGATGTTGCACTTAGTCTAATTTTTCACATTTAGGAGCACTATTTTTATTCAACTTTTCACGTGCAAATTTGGAGTTTTTATCGGCTCTTGCACTCAGGTCCACCACTATGTTAGTAATTAATTTTGCATTAATTACCCCTCTTATATATATTTTAACCCATGTACATTCATTTTTACCATTTGTCTTCACCATTTTCAAGCATTAATACATCCTTTGCCACCATTTTTGAGCTTAATTTTACTTCTTTTGATTATCCTTGATTTGTTGTTTTCGTCGATTCTTCGTGCCCTAGGGTTCTTTGTTATCATCCATTTTCTTGGCATCTCAAGTAAATTTTTTTTCTTGTTAATTTGTGTCTCTTTTTTCCTCTTTCTTCATGGCTTATTTTAAGATTTTTGTTTTTTCCTCAAAAACCCTAACTCTCTCAATCCATTTCAAATAATTTTCTCTAAAAGACACCAAGGGACATTTTTTGTAACCTTTTGTCTTTAGGTATACTTCGAAGAAAATTCTCTAAAGTTCACATTTCTTCATCCAATGCACTTCAAATAAAATTATCTGAAGTGCATAGATCATCATCTTGTAATAAATTACATAAAATTCTCTAAATTGCATGATTGTTCACCTTTTGGTGCACTTCAGAGAATTTTCTTTGAAGTGCATATTACACACCTTTTGGTGCACTTCAAAGAATTTTCTCTGAAGATCACTTCATTTAGTGAAGTTCAGAGAAAATTCTCCAAAGTGCATTTTATCCCCATTTTTGGTGCCAGTTCAAATAATTTTCTTTGAACTTCACCAAAACCAACACCCGATGCAGTTCAGAGAATTTTCTCCAAACTACACTTTTTACCAAAAATGAGAAAAAATACTAACTTTGGAGAAATAAAAATTCTCTTTTGTAGATACTTGATCATTGTTAGAAGATTCCCCAGATAAGAAGATAATGAAGTATAAATTTCAAGGTGTATTTCTAGCATCTGCAGTAGATTATAATGTAGATCAAATTGGAGATATAGAGATTGGGTATGTTGACATGGTTGAATTCTTACAAAGGTTAGCTAGAGACCCCATTGCCCCACAGATGTAGCCTATTGTTAATAGTGAGATACATCTAGTAGTTTTATTTTTTATGTTAGCTCAAGATATAGATTTTCTCTTAACAACTACTGCTCATTTTGACAAGGAAACAAGATCAGTCAAGGATGTTAGTGGAAAAGTAGTAATTAGACAAGATGTAGAATATTTTGATAAATTTTTTCATCTTTTAGACATTGAGAAATAATCAGATATAAGTGTGACAACAACCCAAGAATACTATGAAAAGAATCTTGAGAAATTTAAGAGGTACATTAATTCCAATTGGCTAAGGACACCAAAGTATACAATTGCAAGATGGCCAAAGAGCTATTACTGAAGTGAATTTATGGAGGAAATAAGAGATTTAATCACCCTCCTAAGTAGGGTCAAAGGTCTTCCTACATCCAATATATTTCAAGAATGGATTTATTGCTACATTTTTATCATCAAGAAGAATAAGCAGAGGATTTATTGGGGAAGTCAGATAAGTGATGCCATTTGTCACTAGCTTTCTGAAGTAGGTTCTTCTATTAAATTCTATATGACTTCCTATTTGGTATATGCCACAACTTGCATGAGGGTATTTCCAGGATTGACCACTATTAGTGAATCAAATAAAGTGCATGTTTATGAATATTATCCATAGTTGACCCTCAAAGAAGGTATCAAACATTTCATAAGAGTTGATGATGCATTCTTCTACCATTTCATTTTTATTTTTGAATAAGAATTAGTGAAGAAAAGGGGTTTATATCAGGCATGGGCAACATTGAATAGGATTGGTTACATTTTCCTTCAATTCCCAAATTTCACCTACATCAAAGTAGGTGGATTTAATGAACAAAATTACATGCTACCTAAATACCCAGGTGATAAATTGATTTTAAGGGAGATGTGTACACAAATGATGATCATACACTAAAAGCAATTAGATGCACATAAAAGACAATTCAAGTTTCCTATAAGCATTGGTTGGTATATCATTTCAACTACTCCCAAGGCTAAGACAATGGAAATTGAGATGTAATGGATCACCCTTAAAATGTATAAAAGTAGAAAACATTTTGAATATATAATGATGAAGGAAAAAATGAAAGGAAATTATGTTCATGTGCACAAGATTGAGGATATGTGAGTAGAATATAAAACTAAAGAAGATGTAAGGATATTTGATTATAGTCATCTTACTACTGATCAAATTTAAGAGCTATAATTAGCCAACATTCTAGTTGACCTCTCTAATGATGAGAATATATTGGATCCTTCATATGAAGGAAATCAAGTTGTTTCTACTCCTATTCCTTCAATTCAATGGTATATAAAAGAATGCACATCTATCAGAGAGAGATTTCAACCCATCCTTACAAGAACTAATGCCTGGTTGGAATCTAAGGGTATTAAATTAAAATATTTCAAAGCAGGGTCAGAAGAAGAATATGATGAAGATACTACAAGGAAAAATGAGGAATTAAGGATGAAAAATAAATAAGAGGCCTCAACGTCCACTCAAAAACTAAGATTTGTATTTGTAAGTAAAGGAAAGAAGAAATAAGAAGTTAGTGTTGAAAATAGTGTGCAAATAGAGACACAATAAAAACCAAGTGTGAGTGAGGTACCTCCTTAATCAATAGTTATGTAACTTCTGGCTCAGTAGTCTCCACAAGTTGAGTCCACACAATTAGAAGTTCCTATAGTCAAAGTCTCTCAACTATCAGTTTCCCAAGTGGCATTCTCTGTAATTCCTTCTATCAGTACACATGTACCAATTATCTCTATTTCATCTCAAACTATTCTCTCAACTCTACCTTCTCCTCCTAGTACCATGATTTTTCAAGTCCCTTCCGAAGGTACTTTGGATCAAGTTTTTGATTCTTTGTCTAATTTACCTAGTCCTAAAAATCATTAGTATCCCTAACAAATCTATACTTCACTCAACAAAATATGGACAAATTCATGTACACATCTTCTATTAATGTGACAACTCAAGCTCCTATCACCCCAATGTCCAAAAAATTATCAAACTTGAAAGTAACTTTCATGCTAACCCAAACCCCACCAATAATAGCTACTATTACATCAGTGTCAACTCCACTATCAGATACCTCTATCATTCCACTTTCCATTCCACTTACTTCACAAACTAGTGTCCCTCCACAAACATCATAATCTTTGGCTTCTTTTATGCAAGGAGATTCATCTCCTCTTCCCCCATGGTTAATTTCCCAAATACTTAAAAGGAAAAAATATGCTAATTCACCTAATGATTTTGACCTTAGTCAACTCATCCCAGTAAATCCCAAGATGACAAAGAAGGCCAAAACTATGTCAAGGATAATTTTTGAGTCTGGTCATAAGTATGATGAAGTTACATTTCCTCTTAAAGATAGGAACATTCAAGATATTCAAGCATTTGAATATGTATTAGGATGCATAGATTTTGAGAAACACACTCATGAAGGTGCAAAGGAAGATTTTCAAGTGGTGATGGCTTCTTTGATTGAAAGATATGATAAAGATAAGAAAATCAAAGATCAACTCAAGATATAAGTGGAATAGATTACTTCTATTTTACTAAAAATAACTCAACCTTTTGAATCCATTGATCTTGTTGTACATGAAAATACTAAAAGAGCTATTCAACTTGTATAAAAAATTAGGCCTCAAGGTCATGCAATTAATGCTTAGGTTGAAAGGTAAAAAACACAAGGTCTTCAAATGTTGCATTCTACTATTAAATTTTTGAAGAACTTGAGTGAATTAAAAACAAAAGTTCAGCAAATAATTAAGGAACTCACTCAAGATTTTGAGTTGACTTAAAAAGATATTGATACATGGACTCAACTTCACCCATTCAAACTGGAGCTATTGGTTGAGCAGAAGATAATTCCAAATAGGAAAATGTTTATTGAATGTAGGGAGGCCATGAAGAATAGAATAAAGGTTCTTGAGAATTTGATTAAGGATCTAGAAGAGGATGAAGATATGTGTGATAATAAGATATTAGATCTTATAGAGAGAGTTGGAAAAATCCCTTGTCAAGTCAGGAATGATTCTCATGAAATTATTCATGTGGAGGTTGTTACTAAACTCTAAGAAAAAGCTAAGATAGGTACTTTCACATTGGACTCCATCGATGAATTGATTGAATTTTAGGTCATCTTCAATTAACTACAAAGAATCATTGACAAGAGCAAGGATCTCTCAGTTAACTTAGAATATTCAGTTACAAGGGTACTTGTCATATCTAAGAGTACATCTAGCCTATATAACAATGAAGTCTATGATATCTTGAAGAAATATGAGGATTTTTTAGAGAATAATAAAAAATAATAAATTCCTATGTGTAAGGACACTTAGTTTATTTTTGTAACTTTTCATGTGTAATTTTGTGTGATGCATTTTGCATGTAGGAAAAGTACATAGTCCTAAGTCAAATAGGACAATGTCAATGAATAAGTCAATGAATTTATTTATTTCCTATTTTTGTTCATATCTCCTCTCTATAAATAGGAGGATGCTCTTTGTAAAAAGGATCACGGATTGCTATAGAAGTGAATTGCTACCAAAATTGATAAGCAATATTGAAATTTTGAATTCAAATTGTAAATCTTTTTTCAATCAATATATGAGAAAGCAAGTGAAATTTAAATATTTGAGTTGAAATAAATTTGTGTTGTATTGGAGATGTTCTTATGTTTTTTCCATTATATTTTCTTGTGTAATTAATTGAAATGTAGTGTGAAATTCTATAAATTGAAAGGTGCTAGGAAGCTGATTTTGAAGCTTTGAGCTACAATATCATTATTGGGTCTATGTTCATCATTGAAAGTGAATTACTGAGAAGACTTTAGGATTTCAATTATTCTTCATTGACAATTTTAATGTTTCTTATAAATAAGGTGAATACTTTGGGCTGCACTTTATTCTATCTTTTAAGTTTACTCTGTTGGTATTATTCTTATTACTCCCTTGGCTAACAAATCTGAATGTCGGTTATATTTGGTTCATCAAGTGATCTTAGATTTTTAAAGTATATCACAAAGAATGGAAGAAATTTTATGATTAAACATCATTCTAAAAAAATATAATTGGATGATATGATAACACCCACTATGATAAAATTATTGTAAATAACTGTAAATAATTAAGTGTTGTGTTATTTAACAATAAAAGGGAGCCTCCCCTTGCTTAGAGGAGAGATTTATCTCATCATACTGTGACTGAAATCACCATTTTTTTATCATTATATTGTTGAAAAAATATTAACCCCATACTTAGATAAATATAATTAGAATTTTACTTGGTCCTATGAATACATTCCTAGTGTTGAGCATAGCATCATGGTGCACAATATTTTCACCTACCTTGATGCCAAACCCATGTGACAAAAGAAACAAAAATTTACACCAAAAGTTTCCATTTTATGTCATAAATAGATTATCAATCTTCTTGATTCCATGTTTATCAATCCCATGGACTATTTTGAATGGGTCTGTAACATATTCCCTATTTGGAAAAATATTACCATGGTCATTCACATTTGCATTTATTTTCATAATCTTAATCTTGTTTATCCCATATATAATTTCCCTCTACCTTTTATCAATTACGTCATTGATTCCACTGTTTGTTATGATATTTTGTCTCTTATAGATGGTTTATTAGGTTATAGCCAAATTCACATTACCCCCAAAGACCAATATAAGATAACTTTCACCATAGACTAGGGAACATATTATTATGCTCAGCTTCAAAAATGTTGGAGCTACCTATCAATGGATGATGAATCACATATTTCATAATCTTATTCACAAGATTATAGATACCTATGTAGATGACATAATTACCAAATCTAAAAGCCACAAGACTCATCTCTCTAATCTTGTTATCATCTTCAATCACCTCCTTAAATATAAAGTTCAACTAAATCCCAACAAATGTGTTTTTGATGTTAAGTCTAATGAAATATTAAGATTCCTAATCTCTCTTTGTGGCATTGGTGTCAACCCTACCAAGATTAAATCTATCATCAACATGCCCATACCTTGATCCATTCCATATATTCATACTTACCTCAGTAAGCTTGAAGAAATTGGATAGTGCATCCCTGAAATGGCTTACCTATCTATTTTATCAATTCTCTTCTTAAGAAAGGTCATGCCATAGAATGGATAGATTCCTATCAAAAAACATTTGATAATATGAAAGAATCATTTCTTCACCCACCTACTCTTCATCCACATTCAAATGATTGATTGTTAATCTTGTATACCTCTTCCACACCCATATAAGCTGGGGCAATGCTTACCCAATAAGATGATACTAAAATGGGATATGTTATCTACTATATCATATGAGGCCTCATTGATTATGATAAATTTTATACAAAAGATGAATGTTATTACCTCACCATATATTTTGTTGATGAAAATCTTTGACATTATGTGCTTTATCAAACCAATTACATTATTGTTCATTTTGATCCCCTTCTCAACTTTTTATCCAAAGCCTTTCTTCCTAGAGATAGAATTGGAAAGTGGATGGTCATTCTCTTGGAATTTTATCTTTGAATTATTACATAAAAATTTATTAATGGATAAATCATTGCTAATCAACTTATTGTAGCTCCCATCCCAGCTACTGACCATCTTCAAGATAGTCTTCTGAAGGATAATATTCTCTATATTAAAGGTCTCAACCAAGCCATATCTCTTACACATTAATTCCATAACTTCATTTTTGACCTTTAAACAAGTAATTTTTAAGATTCCTCTATCCTCCCCAACACTTTAAAACAAAAATAGTTATTAAAGAACTTCTTAAAATTAAGTCAATTTAAACAAAGATACTTGGACCCTTCATTTTGATGGAACTAAATGTCTTCAAGGAGTTGGGGAAATTTGTATCCTTATGATATCTCTTGGAAAAAATATCCCATTAGATTTTCACATCACATTTGATTTCACTAACAACATGGTAGAATATGAATCTTTAATACTAGGCATGAAATCAACCCTTGATCTATATATCATATATCTACATGTTTTAGGTGATTCACAACTCATTTGTCATGAATTCAATGGTGATTATTAATATAAAATAAATAATATCATGTCTTAACATCAAATTGAAACTAATCTCACTAAATATTTTGCTTCTTTTACCATCAAGCCTATCCCTCAAGTTCAAAATTCTATTGCCAATTCTCTTGCTTCTTCAGCATCTCTTTTTTACCCTCATCAAGTTCTTATTGATCCCACTTTTTTATCCAAATAAAAAATACCCATCCTCTATTAAACCACATGATTCACTTATCTTACACATTTAGACCATTACCATTCACCAAAGTTCATGGTACAAATATATTATTTAATTTTTTAAACCCCAAACTTATCCTCCAAACCTTGATTCCCATGAAAATACTTGCATTCACAAACAAGATTTTAAGTATGTATTTCGATATAAAATCCTATATTATGATAATGTTGAGGGTACCTTTCTCCATTATGTCATGAAATAAAAAATTCCTCCTCTTCTCTAATAATAACGTGAGGGCATCTATGGTGGCCATTGTAGTTAATATGATACAGCCTATAAATGCTTATGTATGGGATACTTTTGGCCCACTCTTGAAAAGGATGTCATAAAATTTAATAAAAAGTGTAATCCTTACCAACTTCATTATGATATAATTCATGCACCTCTAACTAATCTTCAAACCATAGAATCTCCCTATTTATTCTCAATGTGGGGATTAGATCCCATAGGCAAATTATCAAAATCTCAAGATGGGTATGTATTTATAATCACAACCACAAAATATGTTACCAAATGGGTTGAGCCTATGCCCCTCATCAATGCCACTAGTACCACCATATCCAAATTCATTCTTAATAAAATCATCTACCACTTTGGTGTCCCTCATATTATCATTTTAAATAATGGTGGTAACTTGAAAAATAAAGATGTCAAATAACTCTATGTTAAGGTTAAAATCAATCACAAATTTTCCACACCCTACCATCCATAATGTAATGGCCAAGTTGAGGCCACAAAAAAAATTATTAATTAAATTCTCTAAAAGATAATTCATGATACCTACATGGATTGACATCTTCATCTCTATCTTTCTTTTTGGGCCTATCACACTAGTATATACACCATCACTGGAGCAACACCATTTTCTCTAGTCTATGGTTCTAAATTAGTCCTCCCATTAGAATTTGAGCTTCCCTCTCTCCATATATATCTTCATGTTATCATACCCAATGATTAATTACGTGAATCTCACTTTCATGCTATTGATCTCCTGGATGAACATTGTCTTTATACTTTACAACATAATCACCAATACAAGGCCCGTATTGCTAAACAACATAATAAATGAGTTAAAGTTTGCACTTTTAATATTGGTGATAGTGTCCTTAAATTAGACTACACTCATGAAAAATAAGGTGAATACACCATAAAATGGTGTGCCATTATTTAGTCAAAGATATTCTTGGTCTAAGTACCTATCACCTTCAAACTAATCAAGGCCATATTTTCAAAGAGCCCACCAATGCAAAATTCTTAAAAATGTATTTTACCTAAATCCTTCCCTTCTTTTCATACTTTTTATATATTATCTATCTCACACTTTTTGTAGGATACTTACATGGATCTCACCCTCTGCAGTATTTCTCTCTTTTCACAAACCTTAGTCCTTCCTTTTGGTCCTTTGGTTTCCCCTTTATCAAGTATTGCATTATAAAACCATAGATATAACCTAGTCTTCCTCATGATTTCCTTTTTTTCATAAATTTTGAACACTTTTTGACATCCTTTTGGGTTTCTCTTTTATGATTTATAGTGTAAGACCATGAATAAGACATGGCCTTCCTCATAAAATTTCCATCTTTCAATTAGTGTTCCTTTTCTATAATGTGTTTGCCATTGTCATGAGTTTGTGATCTTTGTTATCAACTTTATCTTTTATTTTTTTTGCGAATATAATTTCTATAAAAAACTATGTTAACATGTTTTCCTACAATTTTCTCATTCTTATGATAAGGAATCACATTTTTACTATCATTGTATCCCTTTTCACCCTTTGTCACTTTTTTTGTGATTTGAAGTAATTCAAATTTTTTTGAGTTTCATTCCGCTTGATTTAATTTCCATTCACTCCACATTGGATAAAACAAGGTTGAAGTCATGACATCACTTTTATTTTCCTTAAATTTGTGAGACTCTTCGACACCATTCTCTCTAAGATCTTTCTCTCAATAACCAAGTCCCAAGTATTCAAATGAAAGTCATATTTAGCACCCATGTTTGGTTTTCCAAATACATATGGAAATGGAATAGAAAAATCCATCAATAAAGTTAAAATATAAATAATTTAAAACAAAAGGCAATGATATACAAAAGGAAACATACAAACTTTAAAAGCTAAAATCACACCAAAAGACATGATTAAAATCACATCTCCTATCTCTAATTGAAGCTCAAAATCCACAGTTGGCTTCATAATAGCGTTAATGTCCATTGGGGTGTGGTAGGCTTGTAGATTGGAATAGGAGAATTTAACAAACTCTATGGTGCTACCTACTTTCTCATACAAGTACCCAATATTCAAAATAGACTAGCAACTCTATTAAGGGTCTCGAGGAATGAGAAACACATTGTGGGAAGGTAGGTCCATTTTTAATTTTCATGTATATAGACTTCATTGAATTATCTACATAATTCATTCTTTAACTAAGAATGGCATGGTTAAGAGAAGTTTTTTAGATCCTTTAATGTTGAAAGTCTTTTTATTTTGACAAACTTAATTTTTGTGTCTTGACTTCGATAAAGATTTCCTTTACCTTCATTATTCCTTCATTCTCCCATCCACCCATTTCATTTCCCCCCTTGATAGGATGGTGTGATTCTAAATATGTTTTCCATTCTTTTATACTTCCATCTTACTCACATCTTAAAAACATACTAGCACTCCTTTATTTCAATTCTATCTATCTTTAGAACAAAATAACATGTTTGAGTGATTGTGGTTCATTCTCATTACACCATTGCTCTACATTTATAGACATACTTTGCCTTTTTTTACCATTTTTTATTGTCCTAATACCCCTTTTTTATGGACACCTAAGTCCATTTCCACTTTCATACACTTTTTCCATTATTCCATAATGTTGACTTGTTACTTCTAACTAACCAATTTTGTTTTCCCTTTTGTGAACTTTTTCCATTGATCATTGAGTAAGGATTTTTCCTAATCACTCACCAATGTTGTTTTACCATTTTCCTTATCCATATTTGTTTAAGTAAGGATTGTTGTTGCATTTCACATTAGTGTTGATTACCATACTTTTTGACATGTATCATTAGTTTGAATTGGTGAGTTTGCCTTTCTTACCTAAGGTTTACTTATTTGAGTTTTTTTAGTGTTTAGTAGCCTTGGCTTTCTAGTTACCTATTTTACTCTAAATTTTTACTTGGTCATTTTTTATAACATAGCACTTGTCACCCCAACTTACCAAATTTTGAAGTACATCTAATCCACATAGCATCAATTATCTTGTATTTTATGTGTTTGTTTATTTATTCTCTTTAGTTTTGTATCCTTAGGTTTGTCCAAATTAGTCTCTATGCCCTCCATGATGAAAAATACAAACACAACAAACAACCATCCAATGACAAAGGTAAGTCAAGGTACACATACATTTACTTTTTTAATTATTTTCATTTTATTCATTTACTGTTAGTTATTTTTTGCTTAAAAATAATGCAACTTTTTTTTAGTTTCATCATTGTGTGTGTTGTTATGTTCTTTCTCAAAACACCATACCCTATTACATCAGGGTGACACATGATGAGTTTTGAGTGGGGAATATGTATACACATAATATTTTAAAACTTTATAATTGTTAATGCTTTATATCTTTTAGGAACACATCAAGTCTCAATCTCTTTAAGTGAATACCATAAGGGTTCGCCAAGAAATGGGTGGACAGACCATTAGTGCTTCACAAGATTTTTTTTCTTGTGCTACCACTTGTTATCAATCTAACCAACTCCTGAAAACATTCCCCTAACATTTACATCCTATTTTTCACCCTCCTCTAGTCATTTTACACCTTCATTAGCCCTTTCCTAACACAAAACCATTTTTGATGGTTTACATTACATTATCATCCCCATTGACCTTGTACTCTAATTGATAAAGCTTATTAGGGTCTAGGTTAGCCCTAATCCCACCTATTTCATGACCTCATTTTTTTAAATCAATAATGATACTAGGTCAACTAGGTCAACCTTATTAGTCTAAACTTTTTAAAATGATTAGGGTTAGATCCACCTATATAAACATATCCATTTTGCCATTCTTATAGAGATGGTAAGAGTTAATTACTCATTTACAATTATTTACAATCTACTCTTCCACCATTAAACTTGAAGATTCTTAGCTTAAGGTTTCTACTTGGAGAAGAATCTTATATTGTGGAGAAGTCTTGGATGTTTTGGAATTTCTTAGTGATCCTTACAAACCAAAAAAACCTCTTGTGAACCACCTTTGTCCAAGTGAGAGACTGAATCTTGATGAGTTCATCTTCAAGGTAATTATCTATAACTTTGCTCCTCTCTTGAATAGTTAAAAGTAGCATAAGTAATGGCTTTTGAATATATATATATATATATATATATATATATATATATATATATATATATATATATATATATATGAGTCCTAATTAAGCTACGCATAGGTAAAAACCTAATACATAAATATATATATATATATATATATATCCATGTATTAGGGTTTTACCTATGTGTAGCTTAATTAGGACTCTCTTATGTATGTTTAATTTTATGTTTACTAACCCCAACTTTATGTCATAATCTATGGTGAACACTATATTAGACTTTGTTTTACTTTTTATTAGTTTAGTGATTATGAAAACATAAGACCTAATTAGGGTTATTGTGTAGTTTTGCTTGAATGGAGGCTTGGGAACCCTTCCTAGGGATATTATTGTGGTAATATACCCTTGGTTAGGTCTAGTGGATACATGTTGGTCATGAACCTAAACATCTAATGTATCAACAATCATAAGTGTAAGTAGGATTTATCTTCTCTGAGCTAAGATTGATTTATAGATCTATTGTATTTCCCATTACATAAAAAGATAAGAATGCACTATTGATGATTTCCCTCACATGTGTGTGTGGGAATGATCCTAGGAGTCACATGGAGTGTCTTATATCTTGTATAAATTATAGAATATACTTTATTGAACCTTAGAGATGAAGATAAGAAGAAGACTATTGAGTGTATAGACTCACTTGTGTAAGTGGGGAGAAAGTTTTGGAGCCACATAGAGGTGGTACATGTTCTTATCTAAATTGATGATTGGAATAATTTTTCACATGGTGAAAAACATTATGAAGATCACATGACACCCCACTCATGTGTGGGTCAAATTTATAAGGGGCCACTATGCATTTCTCCCTCCCTCTCTCTCATGTAAAATGATATAAAGCATTGATTTCTCTTTATATTTTTTGAGAAGCAAATTAAGGGATATCCACTCTTGGATCATTGTTATAGATTGGATATTAGAATACATGGAACCATTCATGCTTATGTGGTTAGAGCCTAGAAGTCTTGAATGAGAGTAAGGATCATCTAGTTTGTTGGAATCATGGAGATCTTTGAGGTTAGAGGTTATATCCTAAAAGGCTATGTTAGCTTGGCTCACTTGATCGGAGCTTAGAGGATTATTATCTTTGTTCATATAAATGGAGATTGATGTTTTGGAGCTCATTTTGGATGCTATGTTGTTAGCATCATGATGGAGTTGTATGTTGTATCTTGGAGGTTGGATCTTGTAAGGCTTGGTTGCAAGCTTGGTTCACTTGAGTGTTTATAAGCAATAGAAAGGAGTTGTTGAGAGGAGATTATGTTGTAGAGATTTTTTATAATGAATATGAAGTCTAGATGCTAATTTTTCCTTATGGATTTTCCCTAACTACTTTAACAAGGTTTTCACATATAAATTGTGTAATGTGTTCTCTCCTATTTTGTGTTTTATGTAGCTTGTTTTATTTTTGAAATTTATTTACTTAAACATGTAGGATGTTTTTTCCCTTAAAAGTGGTATCATATCCATGGGTTTTTTCTATTTTTTATAAGAGGGGGCTATAGATGGAGAGAGCAAGATATGAAACAAAAATAAAATGAATAAAGTTTGCATGGTAAGTATTTCTCTCTTGGTAGAAGATGGAGACTAGAAAAGTAAAAAAATCTTTACTAGATGGATCAACACCAATATAGTGTTCCTAATTAAGAAGAAATTGTATATCTTATGAAAGATAAATCTAGTCTCCATTAGTGTAGATGGAGGACAAGATAAGGCATGTACCTTGTTATGTTCTTAGTTAGTGAAGGAATACAAGTTATGGGATCCTACTACCACAATGTGAGTCTAGATGATGTTGAAATTGCATGTAGTGGAGGAGGTGTAAGAAAATTGATATTGTACCTAGTGGATAGAGAATAAAAAGATACCTGAGGTTTTATGGAAGGATAAGGTCATGTGTTAGAATGCAATAGAGCAAGATGCAACTTGAATGTATCTTTAGGGCTTAAAAACTCAATAAGTGCAGTGATGCACTAAGTAGCATAATTACTTCCTAATAACTATAGATAAGTACCATGTTGATCATGGTGGGTAGTTGTATGCTATATATGGAGGAGTCATGTGATTGGCATGTATGGGTTTTTCTCTCCTATTGATAACTACTCTCAAGAGTTTGATGTGTACTTGTTGTTAAAACATCTGGATGTGAAAGAATAATTCTTACATGGTGATCTCATGATGAGATGGAGTAGTTATGAGGGTATGAGGATGAGGAAAAGAGTTGATGGTTTGTAGAATTTAAGAACGTATGTGTTCCACTAGGCATGTTGATGTGGTACAAGAATACCTTTATGGAGAGCCAAGGTTTATAAGAGGTTATTTATATGTATAGATGACATGTGGGTTTTAGGCCCCAACATGATCAATGGAGAGATAGATTGAGTGATTAGGATGAGATGAAGGATAAAACCAAGAATGGAGATGTATAGTGGACATGAAAGTAAGAAAGTCAAGTATCCCACTTCTTATAGTATATTCTGAGTTGTCTTCTAGAGTGTCCGAGAACAAAGGAGGAAAAAACATAGTTGTCTTATGTACTATATTAATTGGTAGTAGGAAAGCCTCAAGAATGCCATGGTATGTATTAAACTAGATACTTCCAAGTAGTGGGAGTTATGATTAGTTCATGACAGAATCATGAACAAGGATTGGTATGTGGTGAATTGGGAGTCACTTCAAGTTGATCTAAATCTTCTATGGAGAAACATATGTTGAAAAATCCAGACACAATATATAAGTTTTAGTAGTGCAAAAAATTTATACCGGTCTTGTGTATGAGTAGCAGTGGGCATTAGTGATAGCTAAATGGTAGCAAGTTGGCAGAAGACATAGGTGTGTTAAATTTTTGTGTATATGACTTCAAGTGGGAAATTGTTGGGTGTGTAGCCACTATTCACAAGTCACTATTAATGATCACTATTCATAGTCGTTATTCATGGTGACATGACATGTAAGTGATGTGGCATGTAGGTGATGTCATAGGATGGTGATGCAGTGTGGGCCTATGGTGGGTCCCAAGATGTTACCAAGTTAATGTTATAGGTGTGGGGTATAGTACTCCACTAGAGGAAATGGTTTTTATCCTTATTGAGTCACATGTGGGTTGTCATATGGTTTAAAATACAAAGGGTCATTCATGGGTCAAATTGTTAATGGGACCCATGATTCAAATGTGTAGAGAAAGCCAAAAGGTGATTGTAACACCTTTTTAGACTTGTGTTTTCACATGTGAAGATGAAGAGAATAATTCATTATTATTGATTATCCTAAAATATGTGAGTGGGGAAAAATTATAGGAGTCACATGGCATGGATTGGATCTTGTCTAAAGTAGAGCATCTACTTTATTAACCCTTGGAGATGAAGACAATAATAAAATTATTAAGTGTTTGGACTCACTTGTGGAAATGGGGAGTAACTTTTAGATCCACATGGAGGTGGCACATGTTATTGTTTAAATTGAAGATTCCTTGAAGAATTTTTCATATGTTGGAAAACATTATGGAGATAACATAACATGCCACTTATGTGTGGTTCAAATTTCTAAGGGGCCACTAAGCATTCCTCCCTCTCTCTCTCTCTCTCTCTCTCTCTCTCTCTCTCTCTCTCTCTCTCTCTCTCTCTCTCTCTCTCTCTCTCTCTCTCTCTCTCTCTCTCTCTCTCTCTCTCTCTCTCTCTCTCTCTCTCTCTCTCTCTCATGTAAAATGATATAAAGCATTGATTTCTCTTTGTATTTTGTGATAAGCACATTGGGGTATATCCACTCTTGGATCATTGTTTTAGGTTAGATCATGGAAGACATGGAAGCTTATATCACCTATATGTTTGGGTTGTAATCATTATTCATGCTTATGTGGTTAGATCCTATAAGGCTTAGATGAGATCAAGGTTCACCTAGTTTATTGTAAGCATGGATATCCTTGAGGTATAGGTTATATCCTAAAATGATATGTTAGCTTAGCTTAGTTTATTGGAGATTGGAGGATTTTTGTCTCATATCATGGAGATGGAGGTTGATTATTTAGAGCTCACCTTGGATGTTATGGTGTTATCATCATGATGGAGTTGCATGTTGTAGCTTGGAGGTTAGAACCTATAAGGCTTGGTTGCAACCTTGATTAACTTGAGTTCTTGTAAGCACTATAAATAAATTTATGAGAGGATATGATTTTTTAGAGAGAGTTTTGATGAGGAATATGAAATCTAGAGGTTACCTTTGCCTCATGGTTTTCCCCTAGGTAGTTCAACAGGGTTTCTATGTATATTTTTTTGTAATGTGTTCTCTCTTATTTTATATTTTTTGTAGCTTGTTTTATTTTCAAAATTTATTTACTTGCACATGTAATATGTTTTTATCCTAACATGATATACCCCACTTTTCATTCAAGGTAAATATAATCTATTAGGTGCCTTATCTCAAAGGAGAAGGTATTTGTATAATATGTGTATGAATCATGTATTATATAGGGATAACATGTTGAAGTATATATATCAATTAGGCTTAGAGTTTGTGAACACATAAATTCCTAAGATGAATGATATATATCACATAAATGTCCAAAGACTAATGGTATAAAATTATCAAATAATAAAGCACACACATAAGAGCACTCAATGTAATTCAAATGAACATTCCAAGGAGACCTCATACAATGGTCATGTTCAAATGTTGCACAATAAAAATAAATGACATATTTAAATGTCCAATCAAAATGGAATGACATATTTAAATGTCTAAAAAACATACAATGGAACAAGGGCTAATAGGAAAGGAACATATTTAAATGTTCCACAAACAAGATAATATAAGTCAATGTAATATACTAAAGGAAGTGAAAAATAAATGAGGTATAAGTAACCAACATATGCATATTATACTAGTCCATGCATATATGTGTTAGTGAAAATGTCATGTATTATAACATATCAAGTATAATGTGAAATATATGATCATGGATATATACATGTGTTAGAAATATAATATCAAATATGATAATGTATAAATGATAATAAAGGATATGTAAACCATATCAATCATGATCAAATAAGCAAATTCCCCCAACATACTATATGACATGAGTAGAGGAAAGTCCAACATTCATAAGTGTTTATACAATATGTTTGGGTATTTGTGTGTCACACTCAAATATGTGTGATATAGTAATGAGATGATATTCTAAATACTAATGTAAATCCAACAACATATATTCCAAGGAGATAATAAACATGTAATTTTAATATTTTTGAATTATTTGAATGTTTTTGTATTTTTTGAAATATTTTATTTTTTAAATTTTTTGGGATATTGATAGAAATTATATAAGCTATAGACAAATAAAAAGTGTTACCATAAGCCAAGGATCTCATCAAGGGTATTCCTCTATGAAGGCCTTGTATCATGCATATCATATTCATATGCTACACAATTAATATCTTCAGGATCATACCAATCTTATGTATTATTAAGATCATAATTATTAATGAAATCATTATTATAAGAGATATGTAACTTATTAGGTTGTTATTGATTATGTGATATATAATTTTTATCATTTGCATATCAAAACCTCATTTTACCATAGATTAGAATTTCTTTCTTTAAATTTTGTGATTCTTGAATATGTTCATAATTGTCAAAATGTTGCATCTCATTATGGACTAGAGAAGAACCATGTATATTTGCTTAAGTACTAATGAAAGATGTAATATTTTATTTGACTTATTGATATATTTATAACATATCTTTCTATAATTTTTTATTTTAAATACATTCTTTCTATAATTTTTACATTTACAAGTGTTTTTATTCTGAATTATCTTTTGGTGCCCATACTTTTTATTTTTGTACTTGTGCTTTAGGAGAGGTACTCATAATGTGAGTGGGTTTCTTTATTGATGTATAAATGATATGATCACCACTATCATTATTTTTTTTCCCCTTCAATTAAAAACAATAATATGTATGATGCACATGCATTAGATGATATGCACAATAGTATTTTGATATCCTTTTATAGTCTAGACGAAGTAATTTAATCACTTTATTTTGAATCATTTCTCTTAGGATTTCACTTGGACTCTTATTAGACTTTTTTCCATTTTATTAATCATTTATTTTATATTTATTCTATTTTAAATTTTCATTTGGATGTGAAACCTTACTAGATGAAGATGCAAGCACTTGATTAACACTAGCATAGTTTGGATTCTACATGTATGTAATATGATTTTTTAACTCTTTTATTAACTTTATCATAGTGGTTATTTGATATTTTAGGACTTATAAATAAGAAACCATAGGTGATTTATATATAATATGCATACACACACCATATAAATGGGATGTGTGAGGTGCAGGGGTTTGAGTAAGGACATATTTATTATCTTATTGGAAACCATAAAATGAGCCACCTTACCCCTTGGAAGAGTGATAGCCTAGACTGGGTTAGAGGGATGGTAGTTATCACCCTACTTAGTATTAGGAAGATGAATAGGTTCCTTTTTATTTATTATAAATTTTTCAAATACTAATATGATAATAAGAAAAAAGAGACATAAAATTTTGGAATCCTAACAAGATAGGAAAAATCAGCATTGGGTAAATATTACAATTTGATACCATAGAAGGTTGAAAACCTCAAAGAAAATTAGTAAGCTTTTGTGAAATAGTGATATTTAATTTTTATAATATTGGATGAGTATTTTAGAAATATGATAATTTTTTTTCATAAAATACATAAAATATGAAAAAGCCATAAAAATATGAAAAAGAGGTATTTCTTACACATTGTGTATCAAGATGTACTAAAAATAATAAATTAAATATTTTTAAAATTGCATACATAATTTTGACAAATAGCAAGATTTTTATTATTATACCAATAAAAAAATGAAAAAATCTATGGAATTTTAAAATGGAGATATTATGAATTCAAAATAAGGCAAATAATTTGGAATGTTTCACAAGGAAAACCTTAGAATATTCCAAATAAAAAATCAACTATTATGATAAATTCAGCATAAATTTCATAGATTGTAGGGAATTTTTTGAAAAAAATATTAATTTTGATGAAATATAGAAACTAATTAGAAAATAGGTACGTAATTTGCCTTATATGTCAATATTTACTAAAAATAGGAATTTTCACAAATGAAAAATCAGTACCAAATTTTGCTAAACAAAAAGATTATTTTGAATATAACTAATTGAGTATAATAATAAAATTATTAAATTTAAAATGGTGCTATGATGAATCCAAAAACCCTAGGGAACACTAGGATTCAATAGGAAGACTCAGGAGTCAGTTTCACCAAACATCTAACCCTGAATTTAGATTTGTAGGGTAGATAATTAAGAATATAGTAGCTATAGCACAAGGTGATAAACTAATCTACAATAGGACAATTCATAGAAAACTAATATAAACAATTTTATTAATTTATATAACTAAGATAGCTAAAAATAATTAAGTACAGGTATTGAAATATATTTTAATAAATAAGAAATAATGGTACTTAGTTTAATTTTTACAAACATATCTAGACTAGAAAAAGGTGTAATGTGTGTAGGATCTTTATTCTAGATTAGTCGTAAAGTTTTTGGAAATTTTAATTTTAAGGCCACATACACTACTATTGATTCTAGTGTCTAATTTTGATTACATAATAATGATTGGTTATGGATGCAACCAACTTCATTATTTTGGATTTTATATTACCTTTCTTCTAGTATATTCAATTTTGCAATATCATTTATCACTCTTTGTTGATTGATAAAACCATATATCTTCACCCTTCATCAACCTTTTAATGAGTTTTTTGAAAAATGGGTTAGTGGGCTCATGGTGTCGAGCTACCCCGAAGACCCCTTTATCAATGGGCACTACCTATATAGACAATAATCCAATGAGGGACTTAGAATTATGTAATTCCCTACTATGTGTGGGAAACTATGTGCATAAGGGTGAAATATAGTATATGAATTTGTATAGATCTAGATTTTAATTTGACAAATGTTGCTCATGTGCTACTCTTTAAATGATTCTGACTTGTAATATGACTATTTTTATGCTTGATATGAAAATACATATGAATAGGGAATAATAGTGTTCTTGAAATTGATTTATTTAGATTTTATAGGTGTTTTATTGGTATTTTATAGATAAATAATGAGAAGGCTTAGAATTTTATTTATACCAAGTCCTTTGAAAATGTCTCACATTAAGGTTCAATAAGATAATTAGGATGACCCATGGGTTTCAATTATTTTGTATTTTTTGGATACTGGACACTATATAAGAATCTAGACACTACCATCAGTGGTAGTGTCCATTTGTGGCCAGTAGTGTCTAGAAGGATAGAAATAAGTATGGATATGAAACTAATATAAATACATGTTAATCAGGTTTTAAAATTTATGTGTAGTAGAGGAGACTTGGGTCATTATAATGATATCGATCAGACTAAGAGATAAGAAATATGGCACACTAAGATGGAGAATGTCATGCTTTTGATAGCAGGGAGGTTTAGAACTAAAGGGTAGATCCCTAATTTATATTTGTCAAATGTATAAGAATGAGATGCTATAAATATTCAAATTTAGTATTTACACCATAGTTTTTTTTAAATTCCATCTAAGATTATCATAATTATATGTTTCTTTCCTTTGATATGTAGTATGCTTATAATTATGTAATGAAATGGGTCAAATTAATGTGGAATAAAACTAAGGATAAAATTAAAAACTAACTCTCCTTATCAATACCTAATATTTTAATGTGGAATTTTAAGTTCCTCCATATGTGAATTCATTCATCCCTCTTGAAAGTTGTGAGAGCTACCATCCCTCCAAATAGGTCCATGTTATCACTATCCCAATATGTAGGGTGTATCTTCTTATAGAATATTTTATGCATGTCAAATCAGAAGTGCTTAAGATTATGATGATCAAGCTAAATATGTATAATTTAAGAAAATAATGTTTTATAAAGTACCCCTTCTATATCAGATGATTATTATGATGAACTCTATAGAATAATTAAAAAAATGAACACCAATAAATACTAAAGGCTGCATCAATTAAGAAAGAGATTAAACGTGTAAATAATTATGAGAATGTTAATGAAAATTACACCTTTACCTATCCATTAAATGAATTTTTTATTTAAAATATTTCATCTCAAATATGGATTAAAAATAAAATACATATACAACTAATAGCTCAAATTTTTTGCATAAGGTTAATAAGAAACTAAATGAAACTCTAAGACATATGCTTCAAAATAATTTAATCACTTTTCCTCTTATGAATCTTATAAATAAATTCAAATACTATTTTTCCTATCTTATAATGCATGGACAACATGATAATAAGACTTGGGATTTAATAATCACAATACAAGATAGTTGTGATAGTGGTAACTTTACATTTGATACATCTATTAAATCCCTACTAGATTTAAGTACACCTAATAAAATTAAACAACCTATTCAAATTTTGGAAAAATTAAATAAGAAACAATTTCTAAATTAACTTTACAACAAAAAATGTTACAAAAATAAAATTTTCAAAAAGAAGCACATGCTACAAGAAAGTTTTCTTATGAAAGAGAACCCTAAGAAAGAATATTTTATTAATAAAGAGATAACTAAGAAATTAAATTTGAATATAAAAGAGGTTCCAAATAAATAAATTAAAAATCAATATTTACCTAAGAAGACAAATGTCATAATCATGGTTTCAAAGGAGGAAATCAAAAAATTCTTCCTCGCATATAGAACCTTTAACTGTTAAACCTTGTATAGATGGAAAGTAGTGTAACAATGTTGTGATTGACAACACTTAAGATATTAATGTGTGTATCATGATACTTATCAAATCTCTTGGATATGAAATTAATTTTTTTTTTAATGT
This sequence comes from Torreya grandis, assembly GCA_037957365.1. Lineage (NCBI taxonomy): Eukaryota > Viridiplantae > Streptophyta > Pinopsida > Cupressales > Taxaceae > Torreya > Torreya grandis. The sequence goes on from JARHVA010004303.1 coordinate 1,383,235, forward strand.
TACTTCACCTTAAAAATGCATTTGATCCATTAAGATGTCGATAACTATTGGCCTAAAAACATGTTCTGCTACATTTCATATTATCCCCAATCTGCCTCAACACAATTCTAAAATATAAATAGCATGGATAATATAAATGTGGGATTTTTTTTTAAAGCTAATTATTATATTTAATTTTATCACTAATATATTATTATTATTACCATTTCAAGACAGGAAGGATCTATAGAGTGAAAATAAATCATAAAACATTTGTTTAACTAATACTTAAGTAAAGATGTATGATATAATCATAATAAATGTGAATGATAATAATCAATAACAAGTTGAAAATAAAAAGAGATCCAATAAACCAATTCCACAATATGGTACATATGGTTATGCATATCCTACTACATATACAATAGATGATTTGAATGCTATGTCAAAATTACATGATGAAAATGGTAATTACAATCTATATGATAGAGAACATACATTTGAGAAACTCATTTTTGAGATATTTTAATGGTAGGAAAATAATATATTTTACATATTTTCTTGATGTTTACTAGATTTATTATCCCCTCCAATATTTTATCTAGACACATGTGTACACATGCTTACTTTTTAAACTTTTTCTTCACTTGGGCCTTAACTTTGTTAGGATTTAATATTTGTAACATTATTAATTATGATGATTAGTTGGTTTGTTGCTACCCATGACTATTATAGGTTATTAGATTCTATTTTCTAGGAGAATATTGTGCTACCTCTATGGATATATAATAGCCTTTATTTTTTTTCATGAATATATACTAAAATAATATAGTGTGATCATTATTAATCCTATGCAAATATGTGTTGCCTCTTTATATTCCCATCACTGGTATCAAAGCTAGTATCCTCAAATTATAAGAGTCCCTTATGGGTGTTTTTTAGTTATTGGTTGTATGAGTGAAAATAGTTTGAGAATGATAAAGAGTAGTTGGCTCTCAGTTCTCCACATTGACTTTTTTTGCTTTGTATATCTAAGTGCATTTTAGACAACCATCCTAACTTGAGTGTCAATTCCATTTGAAGCATCATGTTCTTCTTGCAGCCAAATTATGTATTGAGATATGAATTAGCAAATATGTTATTAATCAACATTATTTTTGGGATTAGTGATCTAATTTATCAAAGTCTTATACATTCAATAGGAGTTCTATTGATTTATTATATAAAACATCAAAGTATTGCAATTGTTCAAAAGTGGCAATCTCAATAGATTCCTATGAGTTTATTAGAGAAACTACGTAGCTTAGATTTTTTAGACTTGCTTAACCTTTCAAATGATATTTTATCCATGATGATGTAGATAGATTTACACCTATTGTATTGTTAATCTCGCCAATCCCTCATCTACAAAATCATGATAGTTTGTTTATCTACCAAGAGTCACGTGGGTGTTAGCAAAATATAAAACATATTTTATTTGGAATTTATTTTTGTTAATCAAATCATTGGAAATAGATTTGAATCAATTAAATAAGTTATTTTATTGAGTCACTAGTAGTTAGTTTATGTCATTTCATAGGTCTATAGTGCATGGTAGTTTACATATTTAATTATGAGTCTTGAGTGTATGATAGTTCATCTCATTTCAATTTATTTATTTATTTATTAAAAATGTCAAAATTTTAAAAAAATTATAATTAGTCATTTTTCTCCTTGAGTCTTATTTAGGTGATTATTATGAATTTTTTTTATTATTTATATGGATCCATTTTCAAAGTATCTGATGTTCTAGTTGTTAAAATGGACATTCCTATATAAAAATTCATATGTCTCAACTTTCACACTTGGAAAGTCAAAATTCAAATACAACTCATGAACAAAAACTTGTGGATAATAGTAAATGAAATAAAGACAAAACCTAAAAATGCAAATAAGCTAATTGAATGGAAAAATTGGGATGATAAATCCAAAGCTATTATTGGCCTACCTCTTTCAGATTCTAAATTACACTATGTGGATCTTGAGAAAACGTCAATTAAAATGTGGGAAAACTTCAACAATTATTTGGAGTAAAAGCAATCAATGCAAAGTTTTCTTTAAAACTTCAATTATTTAAGCTCAAAATAAATGATGGTATTTCAATGACAAGTCACATCAATGAGTTAAGATCTCTCATGAGACAACTATCAGAAGTCAAATCTCTTATTAATGATGAAGATGTAAAAGCCATATTGATGAATAGTTTGCCTCATAAATATAGTAGTGTTATATTCACTCTTGGACAAATGCCTTCTCAGTCATTATAACATATGATTGTTTCACTTATTGTTGAAGAAAAAATAACTAAAGAGGATATATAAGAAGAAGAAATAGAATTGCATGTAAAAAATAACTATAAAAATTTCTCTAAAAATAAGGAAAAACCTAAGTGTTATTACTATAGAAAAAAAAGACATACATCCAACTATTAAAAAGTTCAAGCTTCTAACCTTTTAAAAGGAAAAATCAAAACAAATGAAGAAAATATGATAATAGAAGAGAAATAAAATTATGAATATGAACCATTGAATGAATATTGTGGTTATTCTTTAGATGACTTAGTATTCTAAAGTAACAAAAAAGGGGAGGATGGAGGCTATTCAAGCCTCTTGGAAGCCACTAGCGAAGATCCCACTTCTGATTTAGAGCCATATTTTTGTGGTGTGTGTTAATAAAAATAGAAGCACATTACTATTCACATGCATTTTTTTTAGTGTGTTGGTTTGAAAATAAACCCATTTATAGATAGTTAAGAAAAATTCATGTTTTTAGAAAACTCATTTTTTGGGAATAGAAGAATATTTTGAGGTAAACTTAGGGATGGTTATCCAATTAGCACCAAGCTTATGGATCTTGGAGATTCATAATTTGGTCACCCAAGGAGGAAGGTAAAGTCCCACAGGAACCCAAAGAAGAAGGGATTGGTCCTACATAATTTAGCTCACCACTACGCCTTCATGAGGGTAAAGAGATAATCTATGGAGTTTGTATTTGGTCTATTCAGTGCTTTTAGGAGGTGAAAATCTTTTAAGAATATAATTTTATCCCCATGTTCATATTAAGGGGGTGTTAGGAATTAATCATGTTAAGGGGGTGAATGTTAAGATTTAATATCCATAACATTATTAATTATCATGATTAGTTAGTTTGTTGCTACCCATGACTATTCTGGGTTATTAGATTCTATTTTCTAGGGGGTTGTTTTGCTACCTCTATGGCTATATAATAGCCTTTATTTTATTCTCATGAATATATGCTAAAATAATATAATGTGATTATTATTATCCATATGCAAATATGTGTTTGGCTTTTTATATTCCCATCAAACTTTTGCCTATTTATCCTGATTTGAACATCTATGGCATATATCCTATGATTATTCATCATTTACAACTTTATCCCATTGAACATTCTTTGTGGCATACTACTTTTTCACTCTTATATAGACTATATGATTTAACTATTTTGGTAATATTAGAGTTTTATTTTAGATTTCGTTAAGGGTCTATAAGAATATATCAATAAATAACATTGTAATAATTATAGTATTAATTTGTATAATTTATTTAACTCTTGTAAATTTCTAAAAATAGTAATGAAAGAGGAAAAATGTAACTTAGCTTAAAACTGGGCTAAGATAGCTGAGATAGAGATTGAAACTGACTATGCAAGTTTGAAACAGTGTCATGAACTTGAATCTAAATTTTGTTTGGTGAAAGGATAACAACACTAAAAAAAAGACACTTTGAGGTTTTACACTATAGTCCAAGTCCTACCGCTATTATCCAAACTAGTCATAGAGATCTAAGTATTCTAGGTTTTGTCTGTTGTCCCTATATGAGCCTACCTATGAAATTTTAGAACTTGAATATCTATGAATCTCCTTGTATACATGTTTTAATCTTGAACTCTATACCTTCATTATGCTTGAATAAAACTTGAGAAAGAGGGGGGGTTTAGTGTGTGTAAGAAGCAATAAATGTGTATCTACACCCCTTGTGTGGGAATGTTTCCTACATATCAGTACTTTGAATAGGGATCAAGTCATATGTAGTTCTCCCACTTGATGTGTTTTATGTAATAGTGTGATGCAGATGTAAAAATGCTAAACTAGGTGTGTTTGAGGTGACTGGGACTGGGGTGAGGGTTTGAATATGCTTGTAGTTATAGTAGATGGTCATATGTAGAGAATAGGTATATTTATCTTGGTGTTTTTACTTGTATTCTTGATTGCTTTGTAATATTTTCCAACCCCTTCTAAATTAAATTTGAATGGGATTTTATAGAGATCTATTGGTTATGTGTTAAATGCATTCATGCTAGGCCAACATAATGAAGAATAGGAATTGGAAGGAAATGGTTATTTGGGATAAAATATGATTGTATAGGAGCACAAAAAGTGGGACATCCTAAGGTAAAACTCTATAATACAACCCTAATTTTCCTTTCTTAAAAACTTGAGACCTAAGGGGATGGAATTAGCATGAGAAATAGAGTTTGGTTGAGCTAGAATTAGGTTTTAAAAGTTTATGGATGACTGGTTATATGCAAAAAGGTATCTAGAAGGTTCATGAAAGAATGCAAGAAGGTCCTATGGATTGGGAGCCACACTCAAGCTACCAATTTAGACATTTTATATGACTACACTATATATACCTTTTATGCTTTAAATTGAGCTTACATTATCACATACATTTATGTTTATTTATTTTATGAGAATATACACTAACTTATCTACATCCCATTCACCTCTCACATACTCTCTAGAGATAAAATTTTATGATTTAAAAATATAATGGTTGATAAATTATTTATCCTCATTTCCTCTAGACTGGTTAATGACTTCATTTGGTTCCTATTATACCTTGACATATTCTACAATTTTTTGGGTTAATTCTATTCTTATATTTTTTAATCCTTTCCTCTTAGCCTTGCATTAAGTGATAAAATTAATTTACTAAATTAAGGAAATCAAGTAAAAAATAGCATACCATTAATCAAAAAATTAATCATCACATAAGAGCACAATCAAAATTAAATAAACATTCAATTCAGAAAGGAGTGCATGTGACAATAAGGGATTACTCTTTGAGACCAAGGGTATGATAAAACAATCATGACTAGGGAAGCATGAATAGAATATAATGAAGGGGTGGCCAATATAACTACAACTTTCTTATGAAATTGGATGGTACTTAAATAATACTATGAACTTTATGCCAAATGTAATTCTCCCAAGGATTGGGGGAAAACAATTATGAATCTAGAATAACAAACATACTCTGACTCCACTGTTAGGACTGCGGAAGCACCATTGATTACCAAGAAACTTAATATGCAGAATTAAACCAGAAGTAACAAGTAACTAGAATTTAGAAATAACACAGAATATGAGAGACAATACCCAATTGTATTAATACTCTTCCAAAAGGAAATACAACAAAGAAGATGCCACCTTCTTCCTTACACACCTCTAGGGCTCCCACACCTCTAGGGCATAAACAATAAATCTCTTCAAGAGCTCACTCTCTCTCTCTTACAGTCCCAACACACAACTCAAACACAGAGTTGGTGTTCACCTCTAACCAGTTAGTATCACTACTGCTAGTACCACCAGTCAGTATCACTACTGCCAGTACACAAGTGCTCCATGCACTCCACAAGTGCTCCACGCACTCCAAGTAGATATCCCTTGATCTTGCTACCTATTGTGTTACCTGTCACCTTTGACCTTGCTATCTTATAATCCACCTTAGACCTTGCACACATAAACACCTACAAATCAACTGATCTTACTTACCATGTAGATCTCTCTACACCCTAAAGAACCCTTGTCCTTGCCTCACCAAGTCCTTATGATTCTCCAAACTAGTACCTCGATGGATCTTCTCCCTGATCTAGCACACCTACAGACCAACCTAATTATACACACTCGGCACCCCTATTGAACTAAGAGGAGCTACCCTTGTTCTCTTCACTCTCAGAAGGAGCTAACCAAGCTCAACTCAAACTAGAACAAATTACAATACAGCCCATGAGTCTATTATATAGATCTCATGAAAACAATAATTAGACATCCAATTACAATAATTAGATCCACAACTCCAAGGCTAAAATTAGCCTTTAACATGCAAACAACTAGTTCGTTAACAAACTATCTATAACACTCATAGTTCTAAACTGCACAGGCAACTGACGTTGGTCCCTGTCTACCTGGAAATGACCGACGTCAGCCGAATATTGCCGATGTCGATTGCCTTCCTGTCTACCCCTGATCGACACTAGTGACTGTGACACTCAGCAACCTCCTCCCCTATTTGCATCAGTGAAGCTTTTAGCTCCACAACCTAACACTTTATGCCAAATGTAATTCTCCCAAGGATTGGGGAAAAACAATTATGACAAGTTATGAAGACATATTATAGAGGGAAAATATAGGATAGGGAGAACATAAAATGATGAGAGCATATAAGGAATAGGATTGCTAAAATGGAAAGATATATGCTCATAAAATTTCAAGAGCATGGGATAAGAGATGGCCAAGATGAAATCATAAAATTGATTTTTGCTTACATAGTCCAATTGGACCTCAAGGCATTATAGTTCACCTATAAATTGGGCATAAAATGTGATAACTATGAATAGGGACAAGAAATAAATAATTGTGATTGAATGGTTAAACTCATAAAATGATGAAATAATGAAATTTAAATATAAAAATGGTGAGAGTGGAATTATTAACTCACAAAATGGTGATTTATTGGAATGAGAATGTTCTAGGAGTGTTTGGAACATTATACCCACAAGGGACCACTAGAAAAGGTAAAAGCTTGTTCTAGTACCAGGATGGGATTGAATAACAAATTATAGGATTGTAATGATTAGATTGGATACTAATTGATGATAAGTATATGAGTAATATCTAAGGACAATTTCACATGGGAACAAATGTATAGTTTTAAAAGTGTCACTAACAGCATATTCCAAGAGATTTTCCAAAACAAGGCTTTAAATAATTTTCACTTTCTAATTACGATCAAGATGGCAAGGAAAATTGGAATATAGTAAGATGAAAAGAAAGATGGTTATGTATAAGGTATAATGGTTAATATGATGGGAATTTCAAAAAAAACATTACAAATAAAGATGGACCTAAGTGTTAAGGTACTTATAGACAAAAAATTATTTACACGTGATGCTAGAAACTTAGTTTTCATCATGGTACTTTCCCAGGGTGCTAGAAGCATGTTTTTCATTGTTGGATAAATTATTTTTCTTTATCTTTTGATTTTATTATTTATTTTTTTATTTTTGGTATCTAAACTCAATAGATGATTATAATATTCATAACATTGAATGTTTTATCTCTAAACCATACCAATTATGAATAGTTAATTTGATAGAATTATGTTTCTAATGTAGACTATACGGATGTCAAAGTGATATTCATTGGTCATTGACTCAATTTTCTCCAAACCTATAAACAAGGTATCTTCATAGTCTCTTTGAAAAAAGGTGTTGCTAATGAGTGTATATATGGATAGGCTTTGGATAAATGATCTTATTTGATAATGGAATATAGGTCTTGAATCAATAATAGGATCACCATGGAATGTATATCCATTAAAGGATAAATTAGGATTGGGATTTTTTGTCACACACATTATTATTGATTCTAGAATCAACTTGATTTTATTTATGTTGGGTCTGATATTGAATTCAATAATGTATTCATCAAGTAATGAGGAACTAATTATCTCAACTATTTACACTTTAAAGAGGTTTTCACCAATAAAATCTTCTTGATTGTTATGAATTGGATTGTTAAATAGCACCTTGAATAATGTTTTATTAAGCGATGTTGATAGTTAGTTTTGATTATCCCTTATCAGCTTAATCAAGGTTTCACTAAAGGATATTGAGTTTAGACATTGATTGTCCCTTGACAACTTAAACATGGTTTCACTAGGATAATGTTCTTCTACCTAAATGTTGTCTTAGATCCCCAAAAATTCTTCCACTGAGATGTCTCCATGTAAATAATTTAATATTTTTTTATCCCAATCAATAGTTGTGGGAGGATGAATGTAAATATGATGACTAGGTTGGTTAATGTGAAAGGCATGTAAAATGTCAATAAAAGGGCAAAAGTTAACACAATCATCATAGAGGATAACAGGAGAGCTTGTGTTGATGCTAAAGTAAACATCCTCAAAAACTATATAAGGATCACACGTGTGTTCAACTGGATCTTCAAGGAGCATGTAGCCAATGTTGTAATATCCACTAATATATTCTTATTTAAAATTTGATGAACTCAAGTGGCTCTAATTGAAGTGTGTATCCAATGTTGTGATATCCACTAATGTATTCTGATTCAAAAGCTAAGTCTTACTCCAAGGGATCTAAATTTGATGTTGTTATTGATGTTGATTATGATTCTAACACTAAATTTGGTATTGATTCTAGAATGGAACCCAATTCTGATAATGGTTCTAAAAGAAAGCCTAATATTGAGGTTGATGTTGATAATAATGTTATCTCTAAAGGGGAACCTATTTATAATGTGAATGTGTCTATAGAAATGGCAGATTGAGTTGCATTGTCCACAAGTACCTTTTTCACATTTCTCTTGGAAATAAAATATTTAATATCAATTAATTTTATAAAATGGGGAATGTTTGTTAGTGAATGGAAGATAGATGGTTTGTTAGTGAATGGAAGATAGATGGTTTTTTAATAATGTGTTATTCAAGGATGAACTCATTGAAGAAGGATTTGTCAAAGATAGGTGAACAAGCATAGAGAGGCTCTTCAAAGTAAGGCTCATCAAAGATAGGGGGATGGTCAAATGATGACTCATCACATATGGGTGATTTATCTTGATCTTGACTTGAAATTAAATGAGTATGATTGTGATTAAGAAAGTGATCTTGGCATATCCCTAATGAGTGATTATCAAACTAAGGTGCACTTGGCTCCTTAGTAGATGATGGCCCTTAGAGTGGTAATGACAATACACAATTGTATCCCTTGATTGGATATGACCCTAAGGTCAGGGCAATAATATATGCAATGCAAGATAGGTTTTGGCTTAGTTGAAAGATTTCATCTATAATATATTGGCTTACAAATGGGATTGTACTTGACACATGACATGGTTGTTGTGACTCAAAAGTTGAATGGGCATTTGATAAAGGTGTAAAAATAATTTATATTTTAATAGCATGACCAACTGGGTAAGTAGTAGATGGGATGCTTGATAGATGTCACTATATAATAGTGTGATTACTTTTGTTTAAGATAAAATATAAGTTTTCTAGATCGAAATATGTAGGTAGTCTAGCACCTATTTCCAAGAGTCATAAAAGGATATCATTATTATTTTAAAATACATATCATTCATAGGTCTTTTTTATTTATTGTGAATGCCATAGAATATAATGGAATTATAATATAATATTGATCAAATAATTCCCTAAATAAAGGAGACATGCAAATGAAAATTCTAGATTGGAATTAGCCCAAAGTAGGGTAGAATTTATTAGAAGTGGTTTGATTTAGATTATCACCAATAAAGGCTAACTTGATTAGATGTGATTTGATTTAGATTTTCCCCAAGAAGAGCAGACTTGATCAAATGTCTAAATGTAATTGGAATTGGGCCCAAATAGGGAAGACTTTGAAAAAATTGACCATGATTATCCCCAAGTAGTTTAAATTGATTGTAATGTGTAAAGATCAAGTTGGAATTTGATGTTGGATTAGATTCAAATGATAGAAAGGATGGATGTAATGGCTTCATCGTTCCCAATTGATAGGTGTAGAATATTGAATGGAAAGATAAGGATATGATTTTAATGATTTAAATTGGTTGACCTTGACTAAATTTAACTTGATTAGAATGTTAATTTATTTAGGTCAGTGTAAATTAGGTTTGGAATTGATTTGGAATAAATATTGAAACATGATTTTAAAAAGATAATTAAATATTTGACTTGAATGGAATTAACTTTATAATAGATTTAAATTTAGAATAATTGATTTTGAATAGAGTTGACCAGATTGGACATGAATATTTTACCTAATTTAAATTATATTTGGAAATTTGGAATTGAAATTGGAATTAGGGATGACTCAAAATAGGCAACATAATGGCTTAATTTGGAAAAAAGATGGGATTTTCATTTAGAAAATTAAATCCTGGAAATAATTAGGGTGGATCAATTTTGACAGCATAACACCTTTGGTGAATATGAAATTATGACCTAAAAATTAGTTAGAGTAATGCCTCTTTGTGAAGGTGTATGTATATTATGACAAGGTTTTGAAGATACAACCAATCAATTAAAAACTCAAATATTATGACCCTAATTTAGTGACTAACATGAGATTACTCCACATTCATAGATTTTTTTGATATACTTGCCTTCAGAGAGGATAAAAAGTTTAATATTATTTAAAGTAATTAATGTAATTATTGGTTGTGTTTTAATACCACCCCTCTCTTAAAATTTTTGTGCATAAAATATATATCAGGTGATTTTAATTTTTCAATATTACATCAATGAGTAATTTATGGCCAAAAGGTTTTAAGAAAAAACTTTCTTGGGCTTTTTGCATCATCTCGATATTTTGCATCATCTCGATATAATTTGTTATACTTGGGCACAAAAATATTCATCAATTAGACATCAATAGTTAATGGGTCATACAACAAAGGGTATTTTTCATTCATGACCACTTTAGTTGTAAGGGGTTTGGTGAAGTTCTACCAAAAAATCAAGCCCTAAGGAATATTCTAGCTAATATATTGTTGATGTAGCCTTAATTTATATACCCCATTAGATAATTGGGTTGGTATAAATGTTGAGTAATGATGTCTTAGTCATTGTGCCCTAAGTAATTGCAATAATGCAATGACACCTAATTATGCATCCAAAAGGAAACTAAAAGGTATTATCATTTTGATTCGCATGATCCCACTAAGGGAAAGTGAAGAGAATAATAAGAAAATATCTAAGGATAAAAATAAATGATTAGATCCATGTTTATGAGTCAAAGGGGAGTTCATACATGTGAAAGAATCACACAAGACATACAAGATAATGTATAAACAAATAATTGAACCAATATGGACATAAATAAATGTGTTTTTATAACAACAAATCAAAGAATGAATCATTTTAAGGAAATACTAAATGAAAAAGATTTGAATTTTTTTTAAAGAACTAACTCAAGCAATGAATTCATTTTTAGAGAACTAAAGGAAATGTGAACACATAACATATGTTTGAATGGATCACCACACCCTTTTTGAAACCTACAAGAAAAAATCATAAGTAGTTTTTCTTGGTGGGTCTTTTACAAGTGAAGGTGGTCAAATTTTTACATTTTTCCAACTCTAAAATTGTGACACATAGAGGTGATTTAACCATTTAGCAGAGGTAATTTGTTTTTTCAGAAACCTAATTAGAATAGAACATAATAGACTATTGGAAAACATAGACAAAGGGTGATTTCACTAATTAATAGGTTAATTTCACTAATGTTAAAGGAATTTCACTAAAAATAAGTCAATTTTATTATTTATCAAAAAATCAAATTTAAGAAATATTTGATAATGATTTTTTCGATTTGTTTAAATTTTAACCAATACATGGGTTATTTTATAGATTGTGAAACCTATGCATAAAATAGAATGGAACAAAAAATAGAACATAGAGGTCAATTCACTGATAAGCAAGGTGATTTTGCCAAAATTTAAGTTAATTTCATCAAATATAAAACTTGAAAAAAATAGAATAGAGAAGAATAACAAATAATAGAGGAATTTTCATCAATTTCCAAGGTGATTTCACTAAAAATTAAGTTTGTTTTACTAAAATTATGACAAATTCACCAATTGGTAGGAAAATATCACGTATTGTTATCAAAAGCAATTTCATCTATTTTCTTATTGATTTCATTGATTTATAGATGATTTCATTGAGTGTGAAACCTTCACAAAATAATGAAAATAAGACCATAGAGGTGAATTCACTAATTACAAATCATTTTCATGATTAGTCTAAAAATTGTAGCATTTTTGTTGTTTTCATGAATCAAAACTACCAATATAGAGATGTGAAATGTAGTGATAAAAATGAACATAAATGAACCAAAATAATCAGATTTTTTACAAATAATATTACTAAAGAGGCTCAAAATAAAGGTATGGGTTGCTAGTCCCACTAGGCATGCCATATTTATTGCTAGAATCTAGATTTCATTAGTTATATTCATTCAATATTTACAAATAATCAAATGAAGTATTAATAAATAATTATCTACACCTAATACCTCATAAGAATATAAATATTAGAATAACAATGCTAAGAGTAAACCAATGAAATTCAAACCTTCATTGGAAACCTCATATTTAAATATGATTTGGCTCAGATGTATCTTTAAGAAATATTTATCAATGTTAATGTCTAAAAATGGACCATCTCTCCTTGAAGATTTGAGAATTTAACTTGACAAACATGACCTTTAATGAACAAGTTAACATGATATAATGGTAAGGATTCACTATAAATATTGATAATTTTGAATAACAAAGAGAATATGTCTATTTATATTAAATTTAAATCAATGAGTACCCTTTATCTTGCTTCCAAGATGAATGGTTACAACAAGTACTCAATAATGCACATGGATCAACACATGGATTGATAATGTGAGTCATTCATCTTTATCAAGATGAAGGGTGGAGGATAGATCTTTAAAATATCTAAGAATTAATATGGTCCCTTCATCTTGTTTCCAAGATAAAGGGTGGAGGATTCTCCTAATAATATCTTTATGAGATTGATTATGGACCCTTCATCTTGTTTCCAAGTTGAAGGGTGGAGAATCCTTGCCAAGAAATCACATGGATAACTAATGTGGACCCCTCATCTTATTTCAAAGATTGAGTGTTGAGAATGATGCTAAAATATATCACAAGATTCATTATGTGCCCTTCATCTTGTATCCAAGATGAAGGTTAGATAATAATCTTGCATATTCATTCATTTAGTAAATTGTTTGGCTCACAAAAGAATATTCCGCAAGATCTCAAGATTATTTATTGAATGAAGATGACTTTTTCAATAAAAAGGAGGAATTAAAAGTTTTAAATAAATTATAATTCCATTTTCATAGAATTATAATTTAAAAATGATTTGGAGAAGGGGAATTGATTGCATTAATTTATCATCGAAGGATAATTAATAAATTGATCATAGTAGAATAATTAACCAAAGAAAATAACCAAAATGATAATTGAACAAATCTAATAAGGTGAATTCTCCCACCTAGAGATTCCTTAAGGTGAATTTAAACTTGTATGTTAGATGAACAAATGAATTTAGATCAGTTTATGTGAAATTAAAAGAAGTCATTCCATTTTGCAATTTTGACATGGATGTGATAAAAATGAAGTGTCTACATGATCTATATCATGCATATTATTATGTAGCTTACTATCAAGTACTTAAATTTGTGACGATTATTACTGAATATCTAATTTATATATCTATATATACATGACATGTGTATGCCTTAGGATACATGTTTCATACATTTTTAATACATTATTTGATGATATATACATAATATGATGAAATATTTTACATAGTTTCTTAAATGTTTACATCTTTATATATAACATGACGTGTTTATTTTTTTTATTTTGGGATGAGTAATTCAAAAACTACATTCCTCGCCTCAAAATGGGAAATATTAGTTTACATAGAGACTCAAATATCCACACATAGATAAATTAGGATTTGGGATAAAGTACATGATTAATAAGGCTAAAATTGGTTTATATTATGAGTTTGGATCAAATAATGATACATATATTTACAAATTGAGTTAGATTTGGGGCCATAAAATGCATATATAAACATTTTACAAGCACATGAATGCCATATTTTAAAATTTATAAAGTTTGGGATAAAGTGACACATATTTTATGGAATTATATATTAGAGTTGGGATAATTGATCAGATTATGGGGCATGAACATTGTTCATTCACACACTATTATAATTATTTTATTTTCAAGCTATCATTGATGGTATTGAAGTCACTAAAAATAAAATTTTGAATAAAAAAGTATGTATTCTATAGTTTATTTATTTTTACATACAAATCATAGTATGGGGACTCAATCCCTCTAATATTGAGGTTTAATAATAAGTAAACATGAGCCTATTATAGTCTCTGCCCTCATATCTTGGGGCTCAATAATTAGTTAACATGAACCTAGTATGTGCTACACCTTCCAATCTTGGGGTTTAATAATTAGTTAATTATGTATTATTTTTGAGGTTGAGTGAAACTCAATGGCCCAACATTACTCTTTCATGAGGGTTTAGGTATTTATCTTCCTTACACACTATTTTAATAGTTCACTTGCCTTGAGGAATAATCAATCCATTCTCTATTGGGTCATAATCACCCCAAATCACAAATTATTCATAAATAATAATATCTCTAATAATTTAGAGGGAAACATTTAAATTAATGGAGAATGGGGAAGGTGGAGGAGATGTTAAAGCTACTCATCATTTTGAATTTCAATTTGGGTGGACTCTATGGAGGCTAACGCAAAGTTATGATGGGTTAAGTTGAACATCAAAGATAACTTGAGAGTCAATACACCTCCATGTGATGAGATTCATGGGAATCCCATGGTAGTTAAAGCGTGACTAAGCTATAAATTATAATTGTGTCAGATGATAAAAAGGAAAAATAATAGGACCTTAATGGGTCACATTCCTCTGATGTGCCCCCTTGTCTTCAAAAGATAGAGTGTAAGGAAAATGATAGGTGGGATATGACCTATTGGATGTCCATATCATTCCATTAGTTCAAAATAATAATGTTTGTGTCTCTATCCCTGACTCCATGGTGGAACAAGTGGATGTGGACCTGGCGAAATCCATCTTGGCTAGGGTAAATAAGTTTCATCCAAACATTGATTCCTTTTGTAGTAAGGATAATTTAAAATGGAAACCCAAAGGTCACTTAAAGGTGGTTGATTTAGAAAGAGGTTTTTTATTGATTAATTTTTCAACCCAAAAAGACTGAATAGCATCCTCTCAAATGGACCTTAGTTTATGGGTAAATTGAGCATCACCATCAGATGGTAGAAAGTCATTAGTAATCTAAGAAACTCTATGGTAGATTATGTTTTGATGTGGGTTCTCCTCTTATAACTCTCTTTGGAATATTGGAATCTAAAAGCCATCATGATCTATATCTAGATCATTAGGATAGCCTAATGCCATTGACCCAGTCATCTTACCATGTAGAAAGATGGTGGAAGATTCAATCCATGTCTTCCTACCTATGGATAAACCATTATTTAACTTGATTAAAATCAAATCCAAGTATGTCATGTGGTCACAACATATTTATTATGAAAATAAATTCACTATTTATCCTAGATGAAATATCTCAAGTCATATGCAAAAGGATTTCACCAAGAAGAATCAGGTACCTATCACTCCCAAGTAAGCTTAGACCTAAAAACCTACCCCAACTTTAGAAAGAAAAGACAACTCCTGTTTTAGTATCAGGACACCTAAATCTTCACCTAGCACAACTCCCTTGGGATCCCTAAAAGGCACTTTTATTTCTAATAACTATTTCTCTCTACTTGTTAATTCGTTCACTCTACTTCTCAGGCTAATACTAATCTTCCTTCAAATGGCCCATCTTTCACCTCTTAACTTAAATCCCCCCATCAATCCCTTTTCACTAGCTTAGGTGGTAGAAGTTACTCCCCCCAAACATCCCTCTCAAATATTATAGGTGAAACCTCTCCTTAGGAAGGTTGTCCCATTATTAGGTCTTGATGATTCCTCGATAGAGGCTGTCCTTTCCAATCCTACCTAGTTGGGACTCATGTTGTATCCTTCTCCTTTGGATTAAATCCTAAAGGGTAGTTGTAGGAGACCTTATTTCTTTGATCTTAATAAAACCTTAAACCATTCCCGTATTCTATTTCAACCCCTTTCACCTAAGGTGGTTTCTCCTATAGAATATAAATGAAAATTGAAACATGGATCTTTCTTAGAGGCATCACAATCCTTGGATTTAAGGATCCATTTATTTACTATCTTATCTAGTATATAATATCAACCTCTCACAAAGGAAGATTTGGTAAAATGTCCTAACAATAGCATGGTGTTACCCAAGGACAAGGGACAATGCTCCACTAGAAAATCACTAATAATAGAGGTTAATCAAGATGATGGATTCACAACCTAATCCAAAAATAGGAAAATGAGAATGAAAATAAATGTTGGAGTCATCCTAAAACCACTTGGTAGATCTCCCTGAATGGAAACTATGAATATTAAAATAATAATAAAAATTATAAAGGATTTTTTACAAACCCTTAAAATCACTAGAGGTAATAAATGAAGGTACTCACATAGAATGTTAAGGGCTTAAGTAACCTCAAAAAATAAAATACCCCATGTAATTTAAGAAAAAGAACTGATCCAACTATTTTATTTCTTTACGAAACTAAAATGGTTAAAGATGCTCTAAGTTTATGCTCTGATAAAATATCTATAAAGGCTAATTTTTTATTATATAGCTCTATGGGGCCTCAAGGGGCCTTGAATTATTGAATTAGGAAATTTTAGAAGGATATTTGATTTTGAAAACTAATGACTAGGTTTTGATCATTTTAAAACATATAGATAGCAAAGATGAATGGATTTTATCTCACATTTATGCCCTAAATTCAAAAAATGCAAGGAGAAAGTTATGGATGACTTCATTCCATTCTATAAAACTTATGGAATCTATAATTTGATTATCATTAATGATTTGAATACCCTTTCACCTTTGGGGAAAAAAGAAGGGGGACATATTAACCTCACTAAAAACATATTAAAACTCAATGACTTCTTTGTAGGAATGAGCCTCATCGATGTGGATGTCAAAGGTATCCTATCTACTTGGTCAAAGGTCTACCTCAATTTAGTCATGATCTTTATCAATTAGGATATATAGTTTTCCATCTATCTCTCCTCTCTACTTAGAATCAGTTCTGATCAAAATCCTTTGGTATTTGAAGGAGAAATAATTTCAAAACCAAATAATATTCCTTTTAGATTTGAAAGCATGTGTTTATACCATCTAAACTAACCAAATATATAAATAAATGGTGGAAATAATCTTTCTTGGGCTCAAACATGTATATCATGGTAAAAAATTTAAACTTTTTAAAGAACCTAAAAATATGCAACAAGGAAGTCTTTGGTAATATTTTTATACAAAATAAAATTTACAGGAGGAACTCATGATGATTGAATAACTAACATCTTTACAGGGGAACAATGATTAGTTATACCATAAATAAAAATAAATTTTGAGTTAGTTCCATAACCTAGAAGTAAAGGAAGAGGCATACTGGCATCAAAAATCTAGGTGTACCTCGTTGAAGGAAGGAGACATGAACACCAAATTATTCCATCAATATACATCTATACATAGGAACATAAACATAATAATGAAATTGGAAATGAATAATGACAAATTTAATAAGGAATAAGATGAGATTACTTATCACACTATCCAATTCTTTAGAAAGGTACTCATAGAAGACAGTTCCTTGGATGAACAACTAGAAGATAAAACGTTGAGTAAGTTTAATGAGGTCATCATAACCTCTGATAATGCTACCTTAATTAAACTTCTATCTATGGATGAGATAATATATTTAGTCTTTGTAATGGAGGGGTTTAAGGCCCTAGGTCCTGATGGATTCCCCCTTTCTTCATTCAAACATTTTGGGGCATTGTCCATACTGAAGTTGAAGAAACTATGTGATAATTTTTCCTTTCTATAGTTATATTAATATAAATTATCAAAATATATTTTTGGTCCTTATTCAAAAAATCTTAGGGAAAACAATCTTCAATATTTTTGACCCATCAACTTATGCAATACCGTCTATAAGATTTATTCTGTCATATTGGTAAAAATGATGCAGCCTCTCCTGGATAAGGTGATTGGGGAATAATGATGAGCCTTTGTTTATGGTAGACAAATAATGGATGGCATTATCACTATTCATGAATCTATCCAATCCATCTCAAGATCCTCAAGACAAGGCATGTTTGTTAAACTCAACATGAACAAAACCTATGATTGAGTTACTCAGAGAATTTTAATGAAAATCCTTGAGAGACTGTGATTCAATTAAGACATTAGGAAGATTATTCTAAACTACATTTCCATGCCCAAATTATCCATATTAATCAATGGATTTCCCAAAGGCCACTTCTCAATTTTTAGAGGTTTAATATAGGGGATCCTCTTTCCCCTATCTCTTCATCATTATATCAAAAAATTTAGGGAGAATTCTATTGAGGGCTAGTCACAAGGTATGATCAAAGGTATCTCAATGGCTCTTATCATCAATCTAATCACCCATAAAAAAAAAATTGATGAATTATTATCCTATGGGAAGCCTCAGTTGAGGAAGCTAGACAACTCAATATTATCCTCCAGAACTACCAAATGGTCTCCAACCAATGCATCAACTTCTACAAGAGTTCCTTATTCTTCATCAACACTCCCACTCTACTATAAAAAAAGATCACAAGAATTTTAGAATGGTAGGTGATTCACCTTTTGATAAATTACTTGAGCATACCCCTATTCAAAGGCATAATGAATCTTGATTTACAGAATCTACTCATTGGTATAATTGAAAACAAATTGTTGAATGGAAAGGTCACCTACTCACCCAAGAAGGTAAATTTAAACTACTTAAGGCCTCAATATAGAGCATCCATATATGTTTTATGTCATTGTTCTGGATGCCCAACACAGTGGCTACTAAGATAGAACAAATCTAAAAAACATTAACATGGCATAGAGGATCATTTTAGATACCATTTAGTCTCATGGTAAAAAGCAAGCCTCCCTAAAATAAATAGGGGGCTAAGGCTCAGAAGGATTAAAACTATGAATTAGTCCCTCCTTTCTAAAATGGGTTGAAAACTATGAAAGAAAATAGAGAATGGACCAAAATTATTAGGGCCAAGTATCTGGAAGGGATTGAGGAAGATTACTTCCTTTGGGAAGAAGGCCCCATCGATGGCTTTACCTTTTGTAAAGTCATCTACAATAGCAAGGACCTTTTGAAAAATGAGTTAAATGAAAAATCAAGAATGGGAAGAAAATTGATTTTTGGGTGATACCAAGCTCTCCAAATTTCCCCTCTAGTCATAAGGGAGCTAGGCCATCCTTTGTTTGACCTTCAAGGAGATATGGGGCATAAAGGTTAAATATTACTAAGAATTTATTGGTGGTTCAAAAGCTTGAAAGGTTCTCTCCATCAATGATAATATTATTGAATATTCTTAGGCATTTTAGGATCTTAATTTCTCCCTCATGCAAATCCACATTCCCATCTTTCCTAAGGATGACCACATATTTTGGGTGGCTAAAGATAGCCAAAAGTACTTGCTAACTTCTAGTAACCTTGCTGACCTTGATTTGGTGGATGAGTGGGAATACTATAAATCTCTATGGATTAAACACCTCACTCCTAAGGTTATTTTTTCTTCTGGATGGAAGCTTAAGATAAGATTTTAAAAATGGATAATCTAGCCCAAAAATGACTCATTCTACCTAGTATATGTCCCCTATATAAGGAAGTAGAAGATTTGGTCTACTATTTGTTTCTATTGTATCCATTAATTTCATGCATTCTAGACTGGATATTAGCCAAATTTAATTGGGTCAAACCTAATAGCATTTTTGACCTCACTAAGTAATAGAATCCACCCTAGAGCCTCTTGTCCCTATCCTTTATTTGGTCTCTAACCCTCCCCCATTTATTTTGGATCATTTAAAATCTCATAATGATGGTATCTTTTCCAAAAAAAGGGCAACTCCCAAAAGTGGTCTTTCTCTATCTCTGCCAAGCCATTACTACAAATTGGAGGGATTTTCCTTCCACTAAAAAAACTTGAGTTCTTCCACTAAATATATAATCCTTAGGGAATGGGATGTGGAATAGAAAATCCTTTCTTCTTCGAAAGCTTTACTGAGAAAATATGTCAGGTGGAAGCCACCACCTAAGGACTAGATTAAGTTTAATTTCAATGGGGTTTTAAAGGGGAACCATAGTCCCACTAGAAAATGAGGGGTCATTATAAATTTGGTGGGGATGTTTATTTTTTTGTATGTTTGTCTTATGGAAATTCAAAATAACCATGTGGATAAAGCCAAGGTGGCTTTCTAGGGTATTCAATTTTTTTCCCAACTCAAGATGGAAATATTAATCATAGGAGATTCCTTAACATACTAAATTCATTGGATGGTAAGACCACCCCTTCTCACACCATTAAATCTCTCAAAGATGATGCCAAGAGACTTGAAAATGAGATGGAAAAATCACCCATAATTTATACCTACCATGAAGGAAATGGGGTGCCTCAATTACTTTCTAACATTAGAATCAGTCTTCCCCTTTTATCTATCTATAACAATGGTAACCACATCCCCACACATGTCATTAAATAAATTTAAAATGAATCTATCATTTCATAGGGTGTGGGAGTGGTGGCCACATGTATAAAACTCACATATGAAGTAAGGGGATTTATAAATCATGATTTTATATCATAATCCAACATGGGGAATTAATATCACAAGATGGAGGAAATCTCATCTTGTAAGACACCTTGATGCCTCAAATTTTAAGCACTACTAGGGCATGATGAAATCCAAACACTACTCAAACATCCTCCTCACATACAAGAATAGTATGGGGGTGATAAGGATAGACTTGATCTAACCTCATGCTCGAAGGATTAGACCAATAAGAAAGTTTTGCAAAATTTTCATAAAGGGGGACTAACTAAATATATGTAAAGGGTTATATGACATGATGTAACCTCCACAAATGAGTTCATGGCTACCTAGGATAAGAGAATCATGGATATAATGGGATTAAAATATCTATCACTAAGGGACTAATCAGTGAGTTTATTGGTATGTATTGAAAGGGGGGAGAAATAATTTAAAGACTAGTCAAATAAAATGGAGCTAATGCAAAGGTATTTCAGACTAATGAGACCATAAAAAATGATAAAAAGAGCTTCTTACATATGGACCTACCGAGGTACTATCCAGAGGTGTGACTACAAATCATGAAATATATTACCTTAAAAGGTAATTGTATGCTTATATTTTCACACCATTTTATTCTAATTAATCACTTCTAAGACTTCGAGATTATCTTTCCCTATTTTTTTATTAAGTTCTTTGAATGCACATCCCTCACATTCTAGATAAATGAAGTGAATAATATCATTAATCAAGGCCTTATCCTCTTGTTGGTCAAACATGGAGAGACCCTATGTGATAAGGAAGTCTCATCATGAGGATCTTCTATGGAGGAGGATTCTCCTGAGAAAGACCCTACCATGAATTCCCACCACCCTCTACCTAGCCCAGCCCCCACAAGCCACTTCTCCAACAATACCACCTAAGAATTCCCTCTCCAACTCACTATAACCAAACTAAAACCAATATCAATTAAGGATGGGAATACTTTGGATTCTTATATAAAATTTAAGTCATTCCTCTCTATGGTAATCAAGATGATAAAAAAATAGCTGAAGGGGTTAAATAATAAACTACATGAAGTTGGAATTAGTCTGGTCGAGATGATAAATGAGTGGAACTCCATTAATAGGGAAGTGACAAAAATGATACAAACCTTTTAAAAACATGCTAGGGATAAGGTCACTCCCCAAAAATAGGTTACTAAGGTGGCATAGTTCCATTCTCCAAAAACCTCTCTCAAATCACCCCTCAAAAAGACATTAGAGAAGAAGCTTCCTCAAAAGAAGATAAGGATGATAATGCTAAAGGATGTTACAGAAGGTCTGAGTAACATAACTCAGGAAAAGATCACTAGGAATAGGTCAACGGAGAAGGAAAAGGACACTAATTCTAGTAAGGTACTCACTAAGGATTCCTTCGTCCCAAAGTAATTTCTTTATTTTTCTTACTTTGTTTTATCTTTGTTCTAATTAGTAGCTATTTTTTTTTTCTTTCCTACTTTGTTCCTCATCCCTTGGGGGTTACTTTATTTTATCATTCTTTTGCTTATACCCAGGTTATAGGTCTTATTAAACCCTATTAATTTTACCTAACCAAATTAAAAAAATAATTTACAAGGAACAATGATTCACCCACTTGCTATTGTATTCCTTCCTTTCTATTTAATTCTAAATGATTCATTCATGTATTCCACTTCATATTTCATATCATATATGTAAATTTATTTCTACATGTTTCTTACATGTTTTCATGTAATACATTTGGAATTTATCTTTACACACTAAAGGGTATTTTTTTATTCTTTTACTCTAGCATTATCTATATTTTCAACACAAGAATAAAATGGGACCATTTATAGATACTAAAATATGGTATTGGATAATTAACAGTGTCAGTCTTGGCTTATATTTACCACACATGACATTACATACACATATAGATCTTTCACACCCTTAAATCATATCCACTTACCTTACAAGGGTTAAACCTTACTAATTTTCTATCAATCACCTATATTCCCTAGTTTATGCCTAATATACTTATTATCCTAATCATATTATCTCTTAATCATCATATCATTGTTATTATTTTACAGACACCTATATCTATTCATAAATTTTTCCACCTCTTTTGAAATTGTTTGCAAACAAAACAATGGTAATTTTCAAAATTCAAATTATATTTATGGGTTTTTTGGTATGTTTTGCATGTCATTAAAATTTTAAGTTACCTAAATACTCATTTATTTATACACAATAGGTCTACTATTAATTTCCTATTTATCATATATCAAGAAGACATATATACACATATTAATATTGATATTGGATCCCCTCAACATCAATAAATTAAGAGATTATACCATATAAAATTCTAAACCACCTAAGCCAATCAACTTTGCCATTGTCAAGTGTCAAAATTTAAATCATAGGTTGCATTCATAAAAGAAGCATAATTGCACATATACACCTAACTGAGATAAATACATGTATTTTAATCCATCCTCAAAGTCTTGGAACTATATACAAAAATAAAATACTCAATAGGGGTGGCTTAGGTAATCTCAAACCATAATTCTTCCCCATTTATAGTCATAAACCTAATGTCAAAAGTGGAGTTAGGGTTTCAAAATGAAGAGACAAGTTGTCTATATTTGTACATATAATGATTTATTCATATCATACAAGAATATAATTTACAATAAATTGAAGTGATCTATAATGAAACATTCAAGAATAGGGTACAAGAGTGATTTTATTAGGATTTAGATGCATTTTCGTAGTCTAAAAATCTAGATTCTATTCAATTTATCCTTGCAGATCCAAATACCTAATTTCCAGACTTGAGTGACTATTGATTTCTCTTTAATAATTTAAATATATTAAAATTAGTCTCAAACTTGCACAAACCTAAGAACTAGTTGATTATATAATCTCTATTATTTATATCAATTTATAGTAAATTATAATAGTTTAATCATTCCTTATTATGGCATTCATATTTTTGTATTATTTCAATACATTATACAATCTAAGTAATTCAATGTTTTATGTTTTTTAGGGCCATTAATCCATAATAATTTAAAAAATGTTTCATGTATGTGTGTACTTAAGAAAACAAATTAAGACCAAAACATAATATTTTTTCTATTTTATTCCATTAATTTATGTTATTTATCACATGGTTGGTAGAATACATATAGATGCATGACATTCAAATACGTAAGGGACATACCAATATTGGGGGAATATCATTAAATAGGTTACATTATTATATGTTATATCTTTTTATGACAATTCTATTTATAATGTTAAGATACATTGATTTCTTATATATGCCTTGTTCTTTATTTTTTTTCATATGTTTACATTTCATGGATATGTTGAGTTGTTATTTTGTAACTTTGGCATGGATTTAAGGTGTAGATTAGATTGAATTTTCATACCCTTCATTGTTGTTATTTTATTTTCATATAGTTTAATCATTTATTATGCCTTATGTGGCTCTTTACTAAGTTTATTAAATTTTATTAGTTTAGGGTATCATTATATAACTCCTTTTTTGAATGGGCCCTGATTTTTTGTATGAAATTTTATTATCCTTTGTATAATCCCTTTTATGTGACAATTGATTTTAATTTGTCTATGAATTTATTTTATGCCATTTTATTTTACATCAAATGTGGTTCTTACTTTGTGTGACATTTTTTTCTCATTGTGTGACATTTTTTTATTATTGGGTGTGATTGTTACCTTTTTTGATACAGCATGTTTGTTGAGTTATATTGTGCATGTCATGACCATGAAATTATGTCCTTACATGTTGATCAATATATAATTTTTTATTGATATTATCATGTTGTAATTTACATGACACACCCTCCCCACTTTTTTGTGATGCCATGGTTTGTATCATGGATTTTCCTACTTAGTTTACTATTGACTTCCTATACATGTGATGATTACTATTGCATTCTTAAATTTTATATCTATTTATAAAATACACCTTAATGATTTAGGATACAATTTTCATATATGCTTTGATGATCTATTCATAATATGATGACATATTCTCCATATATTATCATGTGATTTTATATGAATATATCTTTCTATATAACGTGATGAAATTAAACTTTTCTTTTGAGATGAGTAATTGATTGGCTACATTCCTTGCCTCAAAATGGGGTCATACTAGTCATATTTTTATAGAGACTAAACCTAAACTTAACTATAATTCAATTTTTTTGGATACATTATAATATTTAAAAAATGTAAATTGGGTAGCATTATCAATTTGATTAAAATAATAGGATAAATTATATAGGTTGAGAAAAATTTGGGGCCATCTACAAACATTTTTACAGTTACATAAGTCATAGGATTTAAGATATATCAAATTTAGATTAGAATGGAATACATATTTCATGGCATTCTATATCATATTTTTATATTTGGATTATATTTGGATCAAATTATGTGACATGAACATTATGCATACACACATTACTATTATTTAATATTTTCAAGTTAATATTTATTGTACCAAGGGAACTCTGGGTAGAAAATTTAATATATAACTACTTATACATGAGTTTATTGAGATTACATATGATTATTAGTATGGGGACTTCATCCCTCTAATATTGGGGTTTAATAATCAATTAACATGATCCTAGTATGAGCTCAACCTTCCAATCTTAGGGTTCAAGAATTGGTTAACATGAACCTTGTGTGGGCTCCACTATCACATATTTAGGTTAAATAATTAGTTTAGTGGGTAAAATTATTGATTTTTAGTGACAGTCAATGGCATAAAACTACTACTTATTCATGAGGGTTGGGGAATTCATCTTCATATCCCACAATTTTAATAGTGGCACTTTCTTTGGGACATAATCACCCCATTCTCCATTAGGGCATGAGTACCCTAATATCAAATGATTTAAAGGAAGCATATATATAATACTTAATAGGGAACCATGTGTCACCTAATTAAATTTTTAAGAATAAAAATAAATAAACTTTCATCCTTTTCCCAAGAATAAAGTGTGTTTACACATGAAAGTTCTTTATCCTTTTACTTTAGCACTATTTTTTTCAATACTAGAATAAAAGGGGGAATTTGTAGAAACTAAAATTTAGTATTAGAAATTTAAAAATTCTAGTCTTGACCTATCCTTAGGTCATATTAATTTTACATACATATATGGATTTTTCACACCCTTCTCCCCTATATAATTACATTTTATATGTTTAACCTTCCTAGTTTGTTATTAGTCACCTACATGAAATCCATAGTGTGTGTCTAACCTACTTATTATCATATTAATATTGTCTCTTAATCATAAAATTAATGTTCATTTTTTCTAAACACCTCCATCCATACTCAAATTCTTTTATATTTCACCAGCCATCCACCTATACCAAACATGTATGCACACCAAGAAATTATCATTTTATAAATTCAAATCATCTTTATGAGCTGAAAATAATGTTTTTCATGTGGCTGGTTTGATAAATTACCTAAAGAGTCATATATTTATATATAGTAGGTCCAATCCAATTTTCCTAATTATCATCTATCAAGATCACATATATTATACATCTACACATTGAGAAGAACTTCCCTAAAGCTTCCAAATCATAAATAAATCATAATAGCTAGGTTGTGTCCAAGTCTGAAGCACTCAAGGAAAGTTAAGTTTATTCATTATAAATTTATTAAAGTTATATTTTGTTAGCATTCATAAAATTATAATTATTACACACATTTAATTAAAGGAAAGAATTATGTGCAATTTGATTTCCATTTTTGGAGTAATGGATACATAAGCAATGCTTAACCATTCATTTGGGAGTGATTGGTGTCAAATCAACCCAACACTCTTCCTAATTTATATAGGTTAACCTAATTTTAAAATTATAATTAGGATCTTAAACTAAAGGATAATATTATGTATATTTCACACACATCAAGCTAATGTTATTACTTAAGAAAACAATTTACATAAATGTGCAATGGCCTATGCCAAAATAGTGAGACATCATTTATAGGGAAAAATCTAGTAGAATGAAAATGCCTACATTTGGTGTAGGTGTCTATATCCTAAAGATATAATATAAGTATATTAAGATATCTATTTTCCTAATTTGAGTGACTCATAATCCATTTCTAGTCATCCCAGTCTCATACAAATAGTGTTAAACAAGAATAGATAAATAAAAATATAATTACCCTAGTCATCTTAGTATTTTATATAAATGGTAAATTACAATAATTCAATTAGAATTTGTTATAGAATTCATAATTTGGTTAAATTATAAATGACTTAAACAATTTAAATTATCAAAAAGTTATATCTTATTAGATCACATAATTAAAAATAAAGTAAAATAGTAATTATGATCTTTGTGATTCTCTAACTCTTCATATGTTATCTCATATCTATATCCATTGAGTGTTTATAATATCCATTATTCTACCCAAATTTACACCAATAAGTTTATTTACCCAACTTAGAGTCACTGACTATGGTTTTCCATAGCCACTAGTTTAACTACTCATTTGTTGTTACATATTTTTATTTTATGTTACTATGGGTTATGTTGAAACCATGAAAAAAAGAGTTATTGGTTTTTTGATATGGGTAAAAGAGTAAGATAAGGATGTTTAATAGTTTTAAATTTATTTTAAATGTTGTTTATGTCTTTCTCATTTCCATTAGACCTAACATGCCCAAATAACCTCTCTAATAGTTTAGGGATGCTTTTAACCATTTCCTTTATTAATTATGTCCATATTTTAATCTTTTATTTCCATATTTAATTGAATATTTTTTTTAAAAACATGTTGATACAATATGATTATTTCTTTCCTTCTCTCTATTTAAATAGGAAGATAGATACTTTAGGATTAGTTATAATTTAGAAATGAGAACAATGTACATCAATTATTCATCTCTTAGAACTCAGAGATTTTGTAGTTGATCCATATCAATTCATTTGTTTCTATGTAATAATTTGTATCATTGATATCATTTTATCTTATATTAATTCATTGAATTTAATGAGAGAATTCATACATCATTCCAATTTATAATATTACCACTTGTGATAAATGTTTATATAAAATTCCCATCAATTAATTATCATTTTTTGTAGTTTTTATTTTTTATAATTCTAAAATTAACTTAAATTAGTTCATAGTTTGATCATTGATTTGTTTTTAGAAAATAATGATTCATTTTTTTTCTTATTATGAGTGTTTTAGATTGATTTGTGTGGGAAGTTTCCAATATTAATTTCAATAATTTGTAATTTACATTATTTCTTTCCATTATAATTACTATTTATTTCTTCCTTGTTCTAAATTTTTTTGACATTTATGATTCCATTAGTTATACATAATAGTAATTTATGGAAAATAAGTTGTGATAGAAGATAATATTGAGCTACATCCAGACAAGGAACTTCTAAAATCCAACTAGGCAAAGGAACATATGTAACTAGGAATCAGTCAGATTCATAGTCTTAATCAAGAGAAAAAAAATTATGAAAGATTTACATTTAAAAATCCCATTGGAAGAAGGCCAAATACATGGTACTATGGATGGAAATAATGGAGAAGACATGTTATATATAGAGAAAGAAATAGAATTACAAGGTACATTGAATAACAATGGTGAAGAATTTATAATATGTTCAATGGAAGAGGTAACAATAATGCAAGTAGAAGAGCATTCTCTTTCAAACAAGGAAAATAAGACTTTTAAAAATAGGGATAACAAAGTTTTAGTTAATATTGGAAGCATACTAAAATTTCTAATCAAATTTAAAGCAAAAGGTGCTTCAGATGTACCCAGTTCCAGATGCACGAGAAGCTAAAAGGATACCATAGATGTGGGAAACAACAAAAAGAAAGGGACACTTGAAAATAAAAAAGTTAGGGAGCACAATACTGAGAATGAATTAGTAGAAGGGAATCAATGATAATGGTCCTTTACTAGCAATAAAAAATCTCAAATAGGTAAAAGATGAAGTACATCTATTGGAACATAAGAGGAGTTAATGGTAGTGGTAAACATAGAGTTTTAAAGGATCTTAGAATAGATAGTGATCCATTTATTTTTTTAGCCGAAGTGTTTCTATATGATTTTCGCTTTCACATTCAAAAGGAGAATAAGAAACTAAGAGATGTGGTCTAGGGTTAGAAGATACCTGGATGAGGTATGCGCACCGTTATCCAGACATTGAAGGTACTCCTCTTTGGCTGTGGAGGATGACACCTGTAGAAGAAAGAGACTCAAATACAAAGATTGTTAGATAGCTAGATGGTGGGTTGCCAAGTGAAAGCTTGATCCCGAAAGTGCAAAGACTTCCTTGAGGGATGACAACCCACTAGTCGATAAAAGGAATGTCTGATAAAAAGCAAAATGATAAAAGACTAAAATGATTAAAGACTAAAACAAAAATAGAAGCAAATGCTTACCTAAATGATGCTGTCAGTCTGGTCATAGTCACCGATGTTGGTTAGTCTACCGGTGTCGATTGGTCAGGTCTACCGACGTCGGTTAGGCTACCGACATTAGTTTGTGCAGTGGCTGGCGTCAGTCAGGGCAGTAGTCTTTAGACAAGGTCTGGATGGGTCTGGATGGGTTTATAATCTTTAGACAAGGTCTGGATGGGTCTAGGCAAGTTTACGGTCGATAGGATGCTCCATAGAATGGTTTGGGTCTGTCTAAGGGTCTGAGAAGGATGCTTTGGATGGTCTGTGTAGAGTTGTAGGGGAGTCAAATGGATAGACTGTTAAAAAGAGACAGAGGGGTAGAGGAGGCCTTTCAATGTCTCCAAGAAGAGCAGGTTGGGTATGTGGTTTGGTTGATAGTTTGGGTCTGGGTGGTGATAAGAAGTACAGAATGGGAGCCAACAACTAATACATTTCTAGATTATTGAAATGAAATAAAGGAGCTCATACCTGCTAAAGGAGTATTGCTGATGCTTGTACCTATTACTGATGCTACTGGTATGGAAGACCTATTACTGATGTTGCTGGTGATGCCTGGTGTGTGTACTTGAGAGAGAGAGTGAGAGGTATGATTGAAAGGATTGAAGAGTGAAAGGCTAAAGATCATATTCAGATGATTAGAGGTTAGATCTACATTCTAGAGGTAGAATGCAGTTTTGAAGGCAACTGATGTCAGTAATATCATCGATGTCAATCGACAGTTGATCGATGTTGGCGATTGGAAGGTAGGAAAAAGGCTAAAAATAGCCTTTTGTCCATTTTCCCAACTGCTGGGTCAGCGAGTCAAGGGAAGAAATGGTCAAAGGTGGCTAAATAGGCATGGGAGAATAAATTGGGGGTCTAAGCATTTAAGTCTTGGCATGGGGGGTGGAGAGAATCCAAGGAGGGCATCCAAGGGTGGTGAGGTGTCATGGGTGAGGTGGCAAGGGGAGAGAGAGAATTATTAATTTAAAATAAGATAATTATTTTAAATTAATAAGACATAGGTTAGGAGTGTTGAAGTGGACTAAGGGGATGAAGGGGGGAGGACGACCAAGGAGTAGACATGATTTTAGTGTCTACATTTGCCCCTTTTTGTCTTGTTGGTTATTCTTGACGAACTGCAAGACAAAAATAGGATTTGGTTGCCCCAAGTGTGGGATAAGGTCATTTCTATCTTGTTGGTTGTTTAAGTGAATTACAAGACAAAAATAGGAGGGTTGGCTACACCAAATGTGAGATGAGGTAATCCCCCTCAAAGCAGGAGTTGAGAAAAGGAAACCTGACATCAGGTGCCGATTTGACAGAGAGTGGATGGAGATGGTGAGGGTGTGAGTGTGAATGCTGCAATAGTTGTGATTACGTGCATACCCCTTCACAAGATGGTCAGGTCAAATTGTCATAGGTCGAGGTTGAGGAGTGCCAAAATTGAAGTAATCAGGCCCCAGAATTTGGTCATAGCTAATCGGGTTATTCAATCTAAGCTGAAGCTCTAATGGTCATCATGTTCCAAGTATCTCGGGCTCAAGAAGTGCTCTTAGAAACACAAAAAATGTCACAAGTAATGGGGATCAACTAGCTTGCAATCCTATACTTGTGAGGGCCAAAATGGGGTCTGCAGATAATTTTGCTAACCATTCATGAGGTAGCATACATGCAAAAACAACCAAGGCAAAGTTGTCTTGGAAGTGGTCAGGATCAGAGGAGATAGGCATGATCTCCAATGTCATTAGTTGGGTCGAGATAGATAGTTGGTCGAATGAATGGATGGACGAAGGAATGTGGCCGAGCTAACCCCAGAAGATGCTATGTCAACTGAGTGATGCCTATATAGCCCTTGTTTGAAGGGCCTCAGGCCAATGTAGTTCTCCCTAAAAGGGAGGAAGGGGGTCAAAGTTATGGATTGCTTTGGTCAAGGTCGAGTCATGGTCAAAAGGAGGATATGGTTTGTCCATCAGGTAGATGAACAAATGAGGGTGTTCAAGCTAACCCCAGAAGACATCGTGTCATCTAAGTGCTGCCTACATAGCCCCAGTCTTAGGGCCTCAGACCAATGTAGTTCAGACTAGGGGTCAAAGAGGTCGATAGGTTGGTTTGGTCATGATGAGGAGAAGAAGATGTTATAGCCTTTTCCAAATGGTGTATTCTGTAACATTGCTTGAGGGGTCTTTCATCCCTAGTAATTTTCCATATTTGTGATGGATGTATGCTAAAAATGAATTGACGTCTATTTATGCTTCAATAAGTAATGGTTTATGCTTAACATAAATTGTGTCTGGTCGATAGTTTCTATGTGTATTATTGTCCATAGAGACCATGTGAAATGGACTATGATGATGTATGATGTCATGATGTCATGTTGTTGGTCTGAAAATGGTTGGTTGGCTTGGTTGGGTAGAAAAAGGTTTGGTTAAATGTGACCAAAGTGTGAAAAATAAGTGAAAGGCGAATTGCTCTTTCATTGACAAGGACCAAAATGATAGCATAGATAATGGTTTTTAGAACAAAAGCCCTATTTATGCATTACATTGTTGACCATTGGTTGATGTTAGAGAAGTAATTGAATCACTTGACGTTAAGTGAGCTCGAAATCTCTTGAGTATGTTGGGGTGATAAGTAGGATTATGTGATATGAGAGGATGGGGTAACCCTTTTTGGTAGGAATAACCTTTCCCCTTTTATAGGTGACCCAAGAATGACTATAGGCATGTCCATGACTTAATAACTTGTCAGTCATTTTTTTTTTGGTGCAGACTGATCGATGCAGGAAGTCTGCATTGGGATGTTGTTTTATTTGGTGGTCATATATGTGAAGCTGATCGATGTGGGAATCTTCAAAAAGAGTGATGTTTGTAGCAATATTTAGTCATAGCCATCCTTCAAGGGAGTGGTATATACTTTTTTTTAAGTGCTTTTGATATGACTTGGCCTAGCTGTCCTTCAAGGGAGCAGTCTAGTAAATACAACAATTATGTATCTATCCTTCGAGGGAGCAGTCTACATTTAGAGTTTAATGACCTTTGATATGTTAGGTATCCCATTTTTGACATATTTTTTTGACTAAAGTTTTAGCCATGGATGAGCCTCTAGAGGTTTAAGGGTTCCCTTTTATTAGGACAAAGCATTCATGATTGACAAAAGGGTTGACTAATGTTGGGAAATAGGGTTGAAAAGGAATATGAATGACAATGATAGGGGGTTTCTCAAGGGGCAAGCTCAAGTAAAATGTCAAGTGATTGAGTACTTGATTAATAGTAGAATGGTTGCAGATGCAAGGCAAAAAGGGGCTCAGGTTCTGATAAGTCCCTGGGCCATGCTTGCACGTTTATGATAAGGTTTGAGTTAATTAGGAGCAGACTTGCCCCATTTGCCTCTTCAAGATTGGTCACATGTTGATTGATGTTGGATGTGAAGTTGGTTGATAATTAAGAGGTTGGTTTGCTGGTTGATGTTTGGTCATTGCTTGGTCAATGGTCAGTCGAATGTTTGGTTGAGGTTTGGTCGATGGTCGGTTTGAATATCTAGTCGAAGATAGGTTAAATGTTTTGATGAAAAGGTTGGTTGATGTTTAGTCAAGACTGGTCGAGGCTTATTTGGTCGAGGCATGGTTGAGGCTTGGTTGAGGCCTAGTCAAGGTTTAGGATTAAAAGAGTGATTGATATTTGGTCAAGATTGGGTTGAGGTTTGGTCGATGGTCTGGTCGAGGTTAGGTTGAATGTTTGGTTGAGGGTCAGGTCGATGGATGTTTGGTCGATGATTAGTCGAGATCATGATTAAAAGGTTGGTTGATGTTTGGTCAAGGTTTAGTTGATTATCTGGTTGATGGTCTGGTTGAGGTTTAGGATTAAAAGAGTGATTGATATTTGGTTGAGAGTGGGTTGAGGTTTGGTCGATGGTCTGGTCGAGGTCATGATTAAAAGGTTGGTTAATGTTTGGTCAAGGTTTGGTTGATTGTCTGGTCGATGGTCTGGTTGAGGTTTAGGATTAAAAGAGTGATTGATATTTGGTCAAGACTGGGTTGAAAGGTTGGTTGAGGCTTGGAT
Organism: Torreya grandis; assembly: GCA_037957365.1. Classification (NCBI taxonomy): domain Eukaryota; kingdom Viridiplantae; phylum Streptophyta; class Pinopsida; order Cupressales; family Taxaceae; genus Torreya; species Torreya grandis. Next base: position 1,416,441 of record JARHVA010004303.1, read on the forward strand.
GAACGTTGAATTCCCCCAGCGGCTAGGGAGAATGTTTGACAGATTGGTCAAGGTCATTTGAGGCTTGGTGGTTAGATTGACTGTGTTGATGTTGAATAAGGGGGTTAAAGGCGGCAAAGGGACCATAGTCTAGGGTGGATATCCCAATTTAGGTGATGAGGTTTGAGAAGCATAGGTCAGTGTTGATGATTTGTCGAAGGGGTAGTCAAGAGGATCCTTGATGAGAAGGGTATCCTTTTTCAGGTGTTGACGAATGATAGCTTTAAGAGCACAACAATGCTCAGTGTCATGTCCTAGAGTGTGATGATAGTGGCAAAATTTAGATTTGTCAAACCAAGATGGCCTTGATCTGAGAGTTGATGAGTGGGGTGGTGTTGAAGGTTTGTTGAAAATATGGTCGAGAAGAAGGGTGTCTTTCTCCAAGCATTGGTGAACGACAACCTTGAGGGCACAACAATGCTCAGTGTTGTGCCTAGGTGTGCGATGATATGCACAAATCTAAGTGTCATCGAACTAGGATGGTTTTGGTCTGAGAGATTGATATGGTTTAAGAGGTATGAGATTGATGCGAGAAGATTGCAACAATTGTAGCAAGGCATAAGAACCTGTTAATGGGTCTATGTGTCTTGTTGTAGTGGGGGTTGATGAATTTAGTTTGAGAGGTGTAAGAGGCATTGGTCATACCATTATTCTCATGGGTGGTGTAGCCACATGTGTAGATGGAAATTTGGTGGTGATAGGTGTTGGATGTTTTGGAGGAAATATATGTCTGATGGGTTGAGAGAGTAATGGAGGCAATTTGCCTCTGTGAGGTATGGGAGTGGGAAGCACTACTATTAAAGTGGATGGATGCAAGCCCAAAATTGAAGGTAATGATGATGATGATGGGGGAGGAGTCCTCTGGTGTGGTTTAGTGGCCTTCTTTGGTTTGGGTTGAGGGCCACTATTGTGTGAGGCAAGGTTAGATACGGGTTTGGGTTCAGATATGGATGGAGGTGAGTGAGATGTAGCAATCTCAAGCAAAAGGCAAGAGGAAACCGTGATTGGGTCTTCCTAAATCGAAATGGGTGAAGAGACTGGTTCTTCTCTTGGTGGAGAAGAAATAGGAGAGTGTGGCTCCTCAAGAGGGTAGAGGTTAGGGATGATTGTGCCTTTGACTTGTGGTTGAGGAGTAGGCAAGGAAGGGTCCTCCATTGGTAGGAGGAAGGATGAAGGTGGGGCTAATGACATTGGTATGGTCAAAGCATCCTCTAATATAAGAGAGGTCATTGGAAAACTAATAGGATAAGAAGGTTCTTCTACCTATGATGGATGAATAGGGGAAGAAGACTCTTCCACCTATGAAGGAGGTTCATCAGGGACAAGAGGAGAGACAATGTTGACTGTGTTTATGCCATGCTCTTGGGAACTATCAGTCACAGTCTGCACATGGTTTTGATTAAGAGGAGGGTTAGGAAAGGGTTGTCTAAAGATGTCAATGTTTTAATTAGGCAACATGTTTGAGTTGTCCAAAACAAGATCTCCCTGGTCTATCATGTCTTGGACAATGTTTTTGAAGGTTCAGTAGTTGTTGATGTCATGGCCTTGGACATGGTGATAGTGACAGAAGTCGGCCTCCCTATACCATGTAGGGAGGGATTTCGAAGAGTCAAATTGAGGTGGTCAGATTGGAGGGAGATTGAGGACCCCCTGCTTGATGAGTTTTTCCAAAATGGAAGTGTATGATTCTCTAAGTGGAGTGTATGAACATTGGATGTACCATTGTTGGAATTGTTTGGTGATGCTTTGAGATGTAGAAGGTTGAAATTGGTTAGTTGTTGTTGAGGATGGTGATCTAATGACCATAGTGTTGGCCACTCCTTTAGATTTGGAATTGGTAGAAGAAGGTCTAGAATAAGAAGGGTCATTGGCTTTTGTGTTGGTATTACGCAATTTGACCTTATCCTCTTTAATAGCGTAGAGTTTGAGCTTTTGGGCCATGGTGAAAGCTTTGTCAAAAGTGAAAAATGGCTGAACCCACAAGGTAGATGAGATGTGCTTGGCACATGCTCGAGAAAAGAGCTCAATGAGCTTAGGTTGAGGCAAAGGGAAGGAGAGTTGGTTGATCAAGCCTCTCCAACGGGTGACAAAATCAAATATTGATTCGTCGTCAAACTATTTGATAGAATAGAGGTCTGTAATTGAGAATTTTTTGGTGATATTGATAGAGAAATGGTCAAGGAATAATTGGGTGAGTTGAGTGAATGAAAATATAGAATGAATGGTGAGAGAGCTATACCAGTCAAGGGTGGGGCCAAAAAGTGACATGGGGAAGGTGCATAACAACAACGCATCATCATGGGCTATGAGAAATGCTTGTAGGTGCTGTTGTAGGTCTTCCTTACTCTAAAAATGAGAAAATTTAGGAAGCTCCCACTGACTAGGATACAGCCAAATTGGGACAGAGGGATGGATGGGTTCGTTACAAATTTGGTCATATGAAAAGACATTGCTTTAACCAAAAATGGAAGTCTCAAGACTAGACATTTTGTCCATCAGCATCTTGATGAGATCAGCTGATGAATTTGGAGGTGGGGCACCCCCTGGGTTGTAAGGCACTTGGAAAGTGCTAGAAGAGGCGTATGACGTAGTCGATTGTTCTTGTATAGGCACAATGTATGGGTGACTAGTCATTGGATAGATGTGGAAGCCAAGGGTGGTTGTGTTGTGAAAGTAGAAGGCAAAATTTGACTAGATACCGCCAAAGGTGGTTGCATGGTAGCATTGGCAAAAGGGGAGGTAGATGTTAGGGTGTGGAGCTAAAAGCTTCATCTGTTGTAGACATGGAGAGGTTGCTAAAGTTTCAAAAGTATCGATGTCGATAGCATGACCGACATCGATCAGATATAGTGCAAAAGGCAACTAGCATCGGCAAGGAGCTGGCCGATGTCGATCAGCACCAGATAGATAGGGACCAATGTCAGTTGCCTGTGGTAGTTCCAGAACTATTGTTGACCAACAGTCAGTTAAGTGAAGCGAGTGTTTGCATGTTTAAGGGTTAATTATAGTCATGAGCTGCATGTCTAATTATTATAATTAGAGTTCTATTTTTGTATGCATGGGATCCTATTTAAAGACCCATGAGGCATGTATTGTAAATTAAGAAGGCAAGTAAAAGCATTGAAGCAAGGAGTAAGGTCAAGGAGATCTATAGGTGTAAGGTCAAGGAGATTAGCTAAAGCATTCAAGGAGGGGATAACAACTCATGTTGTTGAGTTGGTTGTGGTTGAGCAAGAGAGAGAGGGAATAAGGTCTTGAGGTGTGGCAAGCCTTTGAAGTGGAGGAAGAAGTGGCATCTTCCTTACTGTATTTTCTTCTAGTAGTATTTAATACAAGAGTGTGTACTATCTCTCAAATTCTTTGTTGTCTCAAGTTTCTAGTTACTTAATCATTCTGGTATAATTCCGTGTTTAATTGCTTATAAGAAAGTAATCAATTGTGCTTCCATTGGATAAGGGGTTCCTAACAGTTGGTATCAGAGCTACAGTTTGCAGGGAGCAGGTTATTTTTTGATTACAAGTCATTCATAGGGTTTTCTGATTAAGTGGGAGTTCAGCAATGGCAGAAGAAAGTAAGTTACGAATGGAGAAGTTTAACAGCAAGAATTATCAACATTGGAGGATGTAAATAGAGGATTATCTATATCAGAAGTATTTGTACTTACCATTGGGTGGGGTTGCATGCAAGCCCATAGATATGAAGGATGAAGAATGGAGTGTTCTTGATCGAAAGGCTCTGGGTTCCATAAGGTTGAGCCTTGCATCATCTGTGATTTCCAACTTATCACAGTGCAAGACAACGAAAGAGTTGATAAAATCCTTGGCAAATTTATATGAAAAGCCCTCAGCTTCTAATAAGGTATTTCTTATGAAGTAGCTATTTACTTTGCAAATGCAGGAATGTGGATTGATACATACTCATCTTAGTGATTTCCATGGTTTGGTAACCCAGTTAGCTTCAATCAATATTGTTTTTGATGATGAAGTAAAGGCTCTCTTGATTTTATGTTCTTTACCTAAAAGTTGGGATAGTTTGGTTATGGCAGTAAGTAATTCTACATCTGCTTCTAAAATTTTAAAAGTTGATGATGTTGTGAGTGTGATCTTGAATGAAGAAATACGTAGGAGAAGCATAGGTGAATCATCAAGGAATGCTCTAAGTGTAGAAAGTAGGGGAAGGCAAAGAGAGAAGATAGAGCAAGGGAAATCAAGGTTGAAGGTGGGAAGGAGATCCAAATCTAGAGGTGTTACCTGTTGGTTTTGTGGAAAGAGAGGACACACAAAGGAGTGTTGGTTGAGGGATAAAGAGAATCAACATGAAGGTAATGAAGTAAAGGATGCAAATATTGTGGTACAAGATGCTCTCATACTTTCTTTGGATAGTCAGGTAGGATCATGGGTTTTAGATTTTGGTTCTTTTCATGCATCCCCAAAAAGAGATTTGTTCCATGAGTATGTCCAGGGAGACTTTGGAGTGCTTTATTTAGGGGATGGTATGCCTTGTCAAATAGTTGGCAAAGGGAAAGTGCAGCTAAGATTGTAGATGGACAACACATGGGTGTTGAAGGAGGTTATGCATGTCCCAATTCTAAAGTAGAGTTTGGTTTCTGTCATGTCCCCTTTTTAGTTGACATGTTCTGAGTTCATGGTTAGCCTATTATGCAACCCTTGTAGGCTGATAGGATGGTTAGAGGGTCATTTTGGAGACTGGGGTGGCTTCGTTTAGCAGAGGTTTTCCAATTGGCTTTCGTTTAGGCTCATTTAGACATGTATTGAGGGAGATATTAATATTTGATTGATTTAATCAAATATTAATTATTTAGCCTATTTTTAATTAGAAACCCTAATTCTAATTTAAGAAACCCTAATTAGGGAAAGCATATCTTTTGAGGGTATAAGGGTTTCTCATGGAGGCCATTATGGATCAGCCATTGATTATTGATTATTGATTTTGAAGAATTTCTTCTGTGAAGACTGAGCCTAGGGTTTCAAGATTCGATTTGCATTGGAGAATGTTTCCTCTTCAGTGTGTGCAATTAAGAGGTTGTGGAATATTAGCTGATCTATTGCCAAAGTGAGAGATAGCTTCATCCAGAAGTTATCACAAAATTTTAGGGTTGAGAGATAACTTCACACATAAGTTATTACAGATACTCCAGGTATTTCTTTATTCATGTTTTGATTCAATAAATTATACAGCTAGAGATCTTCTATGCTAGAAACATATATTTTCAGATCAGGGGTTGAAAATAGGGAAGTTGTGCTTAATCGACAGCCGTACAAAGTCCGTACAGATCCATTCAGATATTGACCACAGCAAATAGAGATCCCCAGTGACCGACTTCAGCTGACTAGAGACCAACGTTGGTAGAGAAGGACCTACAGTGACCGACGTCGGCAGTATATCGACTGACGTCGGTGACTGTGTATTCGACACAGCAGGCTGAGACCCTTTCTGAATTCAATTTTCACTTCCAGATTTACAAAGCTAGGGTTTTTAAGATTGTATTTCATATTTATATGCATAAGAGAGGACTACAATTGTAATAGTTTAGAAGGACAAGTGATAAGATCTATAATTTGCTATTAAGAGACTATATTATTGTTATCATTTTGAATTTATTCAACATAAATTATATCTTTGTTCAGAGTTGTTGTGTTGCTATATTCCATGTTTGGAGGGGATATTACAGTGGTATCAGAGCTAAATCTTGCCAGCCTAAGGGTCTATAGATCTTATGCAGCCACAAGAGTTGGGACCACACAGGTATAACACATGTAGTAAAGCCTTCCTTGAAGGTACCCAGTTGTTAGAACAGCAGCAAATTATCATGAGTGACAGACGTGAGGGCAGCCCACCCAGGGGCCACAGGTATGATGTTGATCAGGACACCAGAGAATTTCACCGTGTTATGATGACAAGCCAATAGTAGATGAATCAGACACTACAGGCACTTTTGACTATGATAAGGGGAATGAACACAATTGATGGATAGAACAGGGACCAAAGAGATGACAGGAGTGCTACAGTTAATTAGAGACCACAGCAGACACACTCTAGAATAGTTGATAGACCTACACGTCCTACATTTGTTCAAGAGGAACTAGAGGTACCAGCAGAGGAGGAGGCGGGGCCTTCCCCATTTACAGATGTTTACATGGCTGTGAATGATGAGTGGGAATTATTACCTCCTCATGTTCAAGAGAGGACATCCTTTGACCATTTTGTTAATCTGAGGAGAGAGCACTATAGATTGGTTAGACAGGACAGGAGGCCTAGAGTTCAATTCAGTGAGCTGAAGAAGGCTACGGGTAAGCTTTCTTTGACTACTTTTGACGGTAGTGGCAAGATGACAGCTCAAGCTTGGGTTCATAAGCTTGACACCTTCTTGGCATTGAGACCAATGTCAGAGATAGAGGCCATCAAATATGCCACTTTGCACCTGGATGGAGTAGCACATGATTGGTGGTACCATGGTATGGTAACACTTCAGCATAACCAGGTAACAGAGTACCAAGACTTTGTGGATAGATTGGTTGAGCGGTTTGACAGGAAAGACCCCAAGGTTTACTTTCGAGATCTGGCATAGTTGAGACAAATAGGGAACTTGGAGTCCTTCATTGGTGAGTTTTAGAGATTGGCAGTCATGGTGCCCAATATTTCAGAGCGTAGATTGGTAGTTCTCTTCATAGAGGGATTGACAGAGCCATTGAGAGGTTGGATCAAAGCCTTTGATCCTCCTTCATTACAGGTAGTGATGAAGAAGGCATGTATTATGGAGATGGCAGCCCCATCCCATAAATTTAACTCCAAGGGTACTTCTTCATCTAGAGACCATAAGTGCTCCAACACCGATATAGAGAGAACAAATTTTAACATAGATAAATCTGGGGTTAAAAATGATTCAAAGACCAATCCGGTAGCACCACCTTTGGATCGTGAGGTGCTTAATGATCTACACAGGAAGAAACTTTGCTTGTACTGCAAAGGTCCATATGATATCCATCACAATTGCCCTTTGAGGCCTAAGGGCAAGGCGAATCGTGTGATGTGGGTGTATTATGAGGACTCAGATTCTGAGGATTTTGAATAGCAGAATAGTTCTGAGGGGTCACAGGTAGAGGTAGAGTTAGAGCTTCACATAAAGGAGGCACGCATATCTAGTATTCAGTCAGATGAGTCATTCAGACTTTGTGGGGTTCTGGCGGGACAGAAAGTTATCACCCTTCTTGATACAGGAGCCACACATAATTTCATAGATGTTAGATTTGTGGAAAAGCGTGGACTCACTACCATAGATTTTGAGGGCATCAGAGTTAAGGTAGCCGATGGTCACACTCTTAAGTGTGAGCGTATGATTAGAGACCTCCCATTGCGCTTGAACAACTATGAGTTCAAGGCTGATTATTATGTGGTAAACATGGGGGATATAGACTTAGTCTTGGGTATGAAGTGGCTTCATTCATTTGAGGAAGTTACTCTTCGACTCAATCACATGGAGGTTCTCTTTAATGTTGATGGGAAGACATATATTCTTAAGGCAATACGGGGCAGCAGCTTCAGATATATGTTTTTTCATCGGATGGAGGTACCTATACCACATGACATGATAGAGGGTGATGGCGAGTACACATTGGCACCAACACAGGAGAGGTATGAGGATGAGCTTGGTATTGAGGTGAGTTCAGTTCAGGAAGTGTCACATGTGGTGAGGACTCAACCTTCTGTTACAGTCGGGTCACAAGTTGATGATGGTATGACTATTTCTAGCCTTCACAATCCAGTTTTAGATATTATTCAGGTAAGGAGTTTGCTTGCTGATTTTCATTTATGGATTGGATGTTGGGGTGCTTATTTTAGTACTAGAGATGATGTGACACCATTACATGAGAGTTGGGATGGACATGGCATGGGGTTCATGTTAATTGACAGTGGTGGAGATCATAACTACATTTGGGATCCAGGTGGATTGATTGATTTGTCATTCAGTGATTGCTTGAGGGCAAGCAATTCTAGGAGGGGCAGATTGTCATGTCCCCTTTTTAGTTGACATGTTCTAAGTTCATGGTTATCCTATTATGCGACCCTCGTAGGCTGATAAGATGGTTAGAGGGTCATTTTGGAGATTGGGGTGGCTTCATTTAGTAGAGGTTTTCCAGTTGGCTTTCGTTTGGGCTCGTTTGGACATGTATTGAGGGAGATATTAATATTTGATTGATTTAATCAAATATTAATTATTTAGCCTATTTTTAATTAGAAACCCTAATTCTAATTTAAGAAACCCTAATTAGGGCAAGCATATCTTTTGAGGGTATAAGGGTTTCTCATGGAGGCCATTATGGATCAGCCATTGATTATTGATTATTGATTTTAAAGAATTTCTTCTATGAAGACTGAGCCTAGGGTTCCAGGATTCGATTTGCATTGGAGAATGTTTCCTCTTCAGTGTGTGCAATTAAGAGGCTATGGAATATCAGCTGATCTATTACCAAAGTGAGAGATAGCTTCATCCAGAAGTTATCACAAAATTTTAGGGTTGAGAGATAACTTCACACAAAAGTTATTACAGATACTCCAGGTATTTCTTTATTCATGTTTTGATTCAATAAATTATACAGCTAGAGATCTTCTATGCTAGAAACATATATTTTCAGATCAGGGGTTGAAAATAGGGAAGTTATGCTTAATCAGCAGCCGTACAAAGTCTGTACATGTCCATACAGATCCATTCAGATACCGACCTCGGCAAACAAAGATCCCCAGTGACCGACTTCGGTCGACTAGAGACCGACGTCGGCAGCGAAGGACCTACAGTGATGGACGTCGGCAGTATATCGACCGACGCCGGTGACTGTGTGTTCAACACAACAAAGTGAGACCCTTTCAGAATTCAATTTTCACTTCCAAATTTACAAAGCCAGGGTTTTTAAGATTGTATTTCATATTTATATGCATAAGAGAGGACTACAATTGTAATAGTTTAGAAGGACAAGTGATAAGATCTGTAATTTGCTATTAAGAGACTATATTATTGTTATCATTTTGAATTTATTCAACAGAAATTATATCTTTGTTCAGAGTTGTTGTGTTGCTATATTCCCTATTTGGAGGGGATATTACAGTTTCTTTAGGAAGGTTGGGTGATGAGGGATGCACAATAACCCTCACAGTAGATTCTTGGAAGGTTACCAAGGGTGCACTTGTTCTAGTAAGAGGTAAGAAAGTAGGTACTCTTTATCTATCTACTTGTATTACTAATTCTACTTCTGGTTTATCTACTTCAGTTGTAGATTCAAAGATGTGGCTTAATAGGCTTGGTCACATGAATAAGAAGGGAATGGACATTCTTGATTCAAAAGGTATGTGTTCAGATTTGAAAAGCATAGATAGAGTTCATTGCAGGAAAAGGAAATTTGATGCTTTTGACAAGAACAAAGAAGCCTTGGTGTTTATGGAGGAGATGAGGGACAAAGATCAATCACAGGGGCTGAATGATTTTGAGTAGGGCAGTATGGACAGGGGTTTGATCCAAGATGAGCTTGCGAATGAAGATTTCATCACTTACAGGAACACACAGACACCGATGTCAGTCACTTGGAACCGATGTCAGTCAGGCAAATACTGACATCAGTCATGTGCAGACCAACAGGGTCGATAGAGTCAGGCAAGAGAAGTCTAACATTGGTTAGGTAGGAACTGATGTCGACAGAGGGGACACTGGTGTCAGCCAGGGAAACGGTGTCGGTAGTCAGGGTTAGTGCAGGGAATTGACATCAATCAGGAGCAGACTGGGAGATGGCCGAGATCGGTCACTGGAACAGATGTTGGGCAGACAGCAAGCTATCAAAGAGACTCAAACACCCATATGGAGGTCAAAAAGGGTAAGTGAACCTCATATTCATTGTTCACCTTCTTTATATTGCTTACTGATGGTCAAGAACTAGGAAGATGTGAAGAAGCAATGCAGGGAGAATCTAGAAATAGTGGGAGCTTGGCATGGATGAGGAGTGTGAATCCTTGGAGAAGAACCAAATAGGTATTTTTTGGTGGAGTTGTTAGCTGGAAGAAATCACTGGATGAGGGATGGATTCCCAAGTTAGAGAAGAGAGTGGATGGACATGTGAGACAAAAGACTATGGTATATGGTCTTGAGTAGGCTGCAGGACAATGGAGGTTTGACCATTGTATTTTTCTTAACCAGGTTGGATAATATTAGCTACATTATCTTGTTACTATATTGTGTTACTTGTTGCAGGGTTTCATATACAGGGAATCTCCTGAGCTAAGGGTAAAGTTAGTTCAGAAGTATGTCATGAAGAATTTAGGAGCAGCAAAATTCTTTTGGCATAAGTGACAGGTATAGCATCATAGGTTTTGTGGTGGTTGGTCTTCAAGAGTGACTTTGAAGAGGGATACAGAGTCAAGGGAACAAAGTAGATGGCGATAGGTATAGGTACAGTTGCAACTATTTATCTCCAAGTAGGAGATTGTTAGGGTGTGGAGCTAAAAGCTTCATCTGTTGCAGACATGGAGAGGTTGCTAAAGTTTCAAAAGTATCAGCATTGGCAGCATGACTGATGTCAATCAGATATAGTGCAAAAGGCAACTAGCATCGGCAAGGAGCTGGCCGATGTCGATCAGCACCAGACAGATAGGGACCAATGTCAGTTGCCTGTGGTAGTTCCAGAACTGTTGTTGACCAACAGTCAGTTAAGTGAAGCAGTGTTTGCATGTTTAAGGGTTAATTATAGTCATGAGCTGCATGTCAAATTATTATAATTAGAGTTCTATTTTTGTATGCATGGGATCCTATTTAAAGACCCATGAGGCATGTATTGTAAATTAAGAAGGCAAGTAAAAGCATTGAAGCAAGGAGTAAGGTCAAGGAGATCTATAGGTGTAAGGTCAAGGAGATCAGCTAAAGCATTCAAGGAGGGGATAATAACTCATGTTGTTGAGTTGGTTGTGGTTGAGCAAGAGAGAGAGGGAATAAGGTCTTGAGGTGTGGCAAGCCTTTAAAGTGGAGGAAGAAGTGGCATCTTCCTTACTGTATTTTCTTCTAGTAGTATTTAATACAAGAGTGTGTACTGTCTCTCAAATTCTTTGTTGTCTCAAGTTTCTAGTTACTTAATCATTCTGGTATAATTCCGTGTTTAATTGCTTATAAGAAAGTAATCAATTGTGCTTTTGTTGGATAAGGGGTTCCTAACAGTAGACACTCCTACATTTATAGGTGCAAGAGTGTGTGGAGTCAAGGTAATCAAGTTCTGATATGATGTAGAACTTGGTTGAATTGCATGTGGTTGAGGGGGTAATGAAACCTCGATGGAGGTCAGTCCAAAAATAGATGGGGAGGCCAAAATTTGCGTATTGGCCATAGTTGGGTTAATGGTTGAGGCAATAGTCTGAGTCATAAAAAGCTGGGTAGCAGATGGTGTTGATGTCATCATCGCTTCACCTGAAAGGTCTTGCATTTATTTTCTTGCAAGATAGTGTTGGAGAAACTTGACGTTGTGGTCAAGGAGTCTCTCAAAGTTTGGGTTCCCTTCAGGGACAATTGAAGGTTGATTAGGAGTGGATAGGATAGGAGTCCATTCGGTCTCTGAATGATACTCCATTAGAGGACTAGGCATAGATGGTGAAGGCAGGAGCAGTCATTGCCTTTCATGGTTGACAAGAGTCTTGGTTTGACTGCGTGTCAAAACCATTCAAGGCAAGAAGGGTCAGGTTCCAAAAACTATGTTTTTTAGTTTTAGAAAACCAGAATGGGCACTAGACAACAAGAAAGTCAGGTTTTAAGCTTGCTATTTTGGGAAGAAAAATTTGGACAGTGGCTGACATCAGTTTAAAAACTGATGTCGATGAAATATATTGCCGATGTTGGTTAGATGACTGATGCCGGCAAAGAGAGGTTGCTGACGTCGGTGGTAAAACTGATGTTGGTGACTGTGTTTTCCAGAAACTCAAAGAATTTGAAATTTTTTGGAAAGAAGAGAACGTCCTCACTAGCTCAAAAAACTAGATAGGAACAGAAAAATAGATGGAGACAGGCAGACCCTAAGTGTTGAATCCTAAGAATAAACTTTTAGAATCTTGATGGCTTATGCCTTAGAATGTGTTTGGTAGGTTGGCTTGTAGAATGGGTCCTAGAAGAGGTAGTCTAAAGATGGTTTTAGGTCAGTTTCAGTGCTCAAGAGTTTGTGTTAGGTTTCATACTTGGCCTGGTGCTAAGGAGCAAGCTCCTCTCACTTCACGAGCCTAGTGATAAGCTAGTCTCACTTAGCCAAAATATACTTCCCCTAGAGATTATCCTCTGCCAGAGAATAGAGTGGGATTTCCCCTTGGTAGTGAAGTCCAAGTGAGATTGACAGGATGGGTAAGGTATCTGCTGGGTGATGAAATCCTAGTTGAGCCTTGTCTCAGGTAAGTTTAGATGTTTAATTTGTGCAAGTGATTTGGTTGTGTAACATAGGTGGACTATGATTAATTCATGATGTGGTTTTTAATTACTAGATGTGAGAGCTAAAAATGCAAGCAAGTAGAAATGAAATGCAATGTATTTTAAGCCCAAATTGAAGTGTGAGTTTAGATGAAAACAAGTTGAAAAAGGGTTGAAGAGTATGATTTGACTAGTCTAAGATGCAAGAAAATAAAGAACAAGAATGATTCTTTTTAACCTTTGCTAATAGTGTCTTTTGGAAGAGATAAAAGAAAGAGGTGAAAATGAGAAACCTAATGCACCTATATGAAAAGAAATGAAAAATAACCCAAGGAAGACCCTAGGGTCCCACTAGGCATGCCAGAATGTTTCTATATGATTTTCACTTTCCCATTCAAAAGGAGAATAAGAAACTAAGAGATGTGGTCTAGGGTTAGAAGATACCCAGATGAGGTATAAGCACCATTATCCAGACATTGAAGGTACTCCTTTTTGGCTATGGAGGATGACACCTGTAGAAGAAAGAGACTCAAACACAGAGATTGTTAGATAGCTAAATGGTGGGTTGCCAAGCGAAAGCTTGATCTTGAAAGTGCAAAGACTTCTTTGAGGGATGACAACCCACTAGTCGATAAAAGGAATGTCTGATAAAAAGTAGAATGATAAAAGATTGAAATGATTAAAGACTAAAACAAAAATAGAAGCAAATGCTTACCTAAATGCTGATGTTAGTCTAGTCACAGTCACCGACGTCAGTTGGTCAGGTCTGCCAACATCGATTAGGCTGTCGACATCGATTTATGTAATGGCCGGTGTCAGTCAGGGCAGTAGTCTTTGGATGAGGTTTGGACAGGTCTGGATGGGTTTATGGTCTTTAAACAAGGTCTGGATGGGTCTGGGCGAGTTTATGGTCGACGGGATGCTCCACAAAATGGTCTGGGTCTATTTAAGGGTCTGAGAAGGATGCTCTGGATTGTCTGTGTAGAGTTTTAGGGGAGTCAAATGGATAGAATGTTAAAAAGGGACAGAGGGGTAGAGGAGGCCTTTCAGCATCTCTGGGAAGAGCAGGTTGGGTCTGTGGTCTAGTTGATAGTTTGGGTCTGGGTAGTGATAAGAAGTGCAGAATGGGAGCCAACAGCTAATACATTTCTAGATTATTGAAATGAAATAAAAGAGCTCATACCTACTGAAGAAGGAGTGTTGCTGATGCTTGTACCTATTGTTGATGCTACTAGTGTGGAAGACCTATTACTGATGTTGTTGGTGATGCCTGGTGTGTGCACCTGAGAGAGAGAGAGAGAGTGAGAGGTCTGATTGAAATGATTGAAGATTGAAAGGTTAAAGATTAGATTTCGATGATTAGAGGTCAGATCTGCATTTTGGAGGTAGAATGCAGTTTTGAAGGCAATCGACACTGGCAATATCATCGACGTTGGTCGATAGTTGACCGATGTCAGTGGTTGGAAGGCAGGAAAAAGGCTAAAAATAGCCTTTTGTCCATTTTCCCAACTGTCGGGTTAGTGGGTCAGGGGAAGAAATGGTCGAAGGTGGCTAAATAAGCATGGGAGAATAAATTGGGGATCTAAGCATTTAAGTCTTAGCATGGGGGGTGGAGAGAATCCAAGGAGGGCATCTAAGGGTGGTAAGGTGTCATGGGTGAGGTGACAAGGGGAGAGAGAGAATTATTAATTTAAAATAAGATAATTATTTTAAATTAATAAGACATAGGTTAGGAGTGTTGAAGTAGACTAAAGGGACGAAGGGGGGAGGATGACCAAGGAGTAGACACGATTTCGGTGTCTACACCAAGAAACCAAAATGAGCAGTTCAGGTTTTAGTAAGATCAAATATTTGATTTGGAAGGAGGCTAAGTTCTACAACACTGATTCCATTGGAGCCTCAGGAGGTTTGGCCACACTTTGGGATAGTAGGACTGTCAAAGGTTAGGTTATTTTTTATATCATTGATAATCATGCAATTATTTTTACCTTGGTTATCAATAACAGTACATGAAATTTTTTAAATATTTATGCCCCTAATACATAGCATGGTAAAAGAAAGTTTTGGAATAACATTTTTTAGTTTATAAATACTTGTCAGGATATGGACTAGATCATAATGGTTGACTTTAATATGCCCTTATTTCTTAGTGAAAAATAAGGGGTAAATATGGATTTCTTAGTGAGTATAGAAGAATTCATAAACTTCATTGCTAATAATAACCTTATGGATGTGGATTTGAGGATCATTTCTTTTACTTTGACCAACAGAAGAATAGGTCCTAAATTCATTCAATGTAAACTTGATAGATCTTTAATATCTTTAAATTGGTTTACTAGGCAAGATTTCTAACTCTTTGTTGTATCAAGAACTAGTTCAAATCATAATCCAATTATTTTGAGTTTTGTTGATATATATATATATATATATATATATATATATATATATATATATATATATATATATATATATATATATATATATATATATATATATAAAGAATCAACTCCCTTTAATTTTTAAAAGATGTGGATTCAACATCTAGGTCTTTATGATAAAATCAAAGAGTGGTAGGAATTTAATGGAAGAGGGACAATGATGTACTCCTTAACTCAAAAAATTAAAAATGTGAAGATCAATATTAAAATGTGGAACAAACGAGTTTTTAGCATCATTTTTGTCAGGAAACAAGAATTAAAATACAAAATTAGTAGACTTCAAAATAAACTTGAGTATAATGGTATGAATGCATAAGTTTATCTATAAGAAAATGATCTTAGTTATTAGTATCACAATCTTAATTCATTTGAGGAGACTTTTTGGTAGCAAAAATCTAGAGCTTTTTGGCTCAAGGAAAGCAATTGTAACACAAAGTTATTCCATCTTACAGCTCTCAAGAATAAAATATTTAGTAAAATATCTAATAATAAAAGAATATGGCATCCTTAGCTCAAAGAAAGAGGTTATCAACAGTGAAGCCATTAAGTTTTAAAAAAATATTCTCAATGATAATATTCAGCAACTTTAGCAAGAGGAACACTTCATCTTGGACTCTATCCCAAATGGCTTGATAAGTCCTCTTGAGCTTCTCTCCTTATACAAGCCAATTTTTATGAAGGAGCTCAAAGGTATTATTTTAATTATGGATGGAGATAAATCTCTGGGACTAGATGAATTTCTAGCTTGCTTTTTTGAAATTTACTAGGATATTTGCAAAAATGATCTTTTAAGGGTTGTCAATGAATTTATTGATAAATTAACTATTCTCAAGGAGTTAAAAAATACTTTCTTAGTGTTAGTCCCCAAGAAAAATGGTGATATAAACTTTAAAGATTTTAGGCCTATAATTCTTACTAATATGGTGTATAAAATTATCACCAAGACTTTAGCTTCCAGAATTCAACCTTCGATAAATAAGCTCATTTCTATCCAATAAGGAGGATATGTTAGTGAAATAAAAATTCAAGATTGGATTGTGGTTGTTTAGGAAGCAATCCATTCCATGGACAAAAGTGGTAAAGCTGAAATGATTTTAAAATTGGACATGAATAAAGCATTTGACAGGGTCTCTTGGAGCTTTTTGAATAAAGTCCTTTCTCACTTTGGTTTTGATGAAAAGTTCATAAGTCTTATCTAAGAATATATAACCACTCCAATATTCTCTATTCTTATGAATGGTTCACTAGTGGGTTTCTTCTCTAATAACTGTGGAATTAGAAAAGGCGATCCTCTTTCACCCTTTCTCTTCATTCTTATGTCTAAAGGTCTTAGTAGAGTGGTTTTTAATGTTATTAGAGAGGGAATTTTAAAAGGTTTCAAAACTTCAACTCGTGTTAAAACTCTATCTCATAAATAATTTGTTGATGATACTATTTTTATGCTCTATGCCTTAGTGGTAGAATCTATGAATTTGAAGAGATTACTTACTCTTTATGAACAAGTTTTTTAGATCAGCTTATCAATTTTGACAAAATTTTTATGTATTTTGCCAACACTCTACTAAGATGCCAACATAAAATTTCTAGGATTTTTGAATGCCAAATAGGAAATATTCCAACTACTTACCTTGGTATGCCACTCTTCTCTAGTAGATTACCTTTAGAGGTTTGGAATCTACTCTTATAAATATTTCAAAGGAAGCTCTTAAGGTGGAAAGGAGCCTTGCTATCTCAAGATGCCAAGTGCCTTCTTATTTAAAGCACTCTTCAAAATCTACCACTTTATCTCATGTCTTTTTTTAAGATTCCTTATAGTATTATTGTCAAGATTTAGAATATTTAGAATTTTTTCTTGTGGTCAAGGGCTGATGAGCATAATAGATATCATCTTATAGCTTAGGAAAAAGTTATCAACCTAAATCTTTAACTAGTTTAGGTATAAAGAACTTAAGACTAATGAATTTAGCTCTTACTGGTAAGATTTATTGGCATCTTCTTAAGGAAAATATGTTTTGGATTGATGTTATTAAAAATAAATATATTAATCATGTGGTTATTTATGATTTTCTCTCCACTGATAATCTACCTAGTGGTTTCTCTTTCTGGAATAATCTTGTTCATTATAGATATCTCATCTATAATATAAGCCAATGGAAGATTGTTCATGGCAATATCATATAATTTTAAAAGGATAAATGTTGTTTTTCTTCTCCTCTCTCTTAATTTTCTTATGGGTAGCCTTTATGCAATCCTCTTTCTTCTATCTATTGGGATTTGGTGAGAGACTACATCAATGTGGATAACTCAAGGAAATCTTTGAAGCTTTTAAGCCTGTAAGGGAGGAATCAAGAGTTATAGGTCCATCTTCAAACCCTTAAAAATAAGTTATAGCATTTTCTCATCCCTTCTAGTGATAATCCAGTTGAATTAATGTGGATAGGCAATAATCATGGGGATTATAGTGTTAACATAGGTTACTTGCTTCTTAACAATCAAGTTGAGCCCGATGCTCTTCGAAAGGAAGTTTGGAACAAGGGTCTTCTTCCCAAAATCAATATTTTTATTTGTATTTCAATTTAAAATAAATATCTCATGATGGAAAATGTAATCAAAAGAGGTTAGATGATTCCCAATAGATGCATTTTATGTAAGAAACATGAGGAAACAACTAATCATCTTTTTATTCATTGTCCTTTTGTAACTACTCTTTGGAACAATATTCTTGAAAGTTTTAATCTTCAGTGGGTCACACCATAAAATATTAAATATTCTTTATAGAAATATAAATCTCCTTTCAATAACAAAAAATTGAAAATTCTTTGGAATTTGTCCTTTCCCCATACTCTATGGACCATTTTGCATGAGAGGAATAGCAAAATTTTTAAAGAAATTTACATCAATACTAACCAAGCTAGTATCATTATTTTATTTAGGATTATACATAATATTTCCATTTATAAAATCAAGGAATATTGATAGCCTTATAATATTTAAGAGGATATTGTTGTTAGATGGAACATTTCTTTAGTTTTAGACTTTTCTACTATGGATAAGATTAGCTACAGAAAAAATGTTAAATGGAAAAGTCCTCCTTTGGGTTGGATAAAACTTAACTTTGATGTAACTTCAAAAGGTAATCTAAGAATTACTATAGGGGGAGGAGTCTTTAGAGATAGCAAAGTTGGTTTCATTACTACCTATGTTAGTAAAATGGGAATCTAGTCAAGTCATTATGTTGAAGCTCTTGCTGCTCTTTGGGGCCTATACTTTGCTAAATATTTGGGTATTGACAAGCTCCAAATTGAATTAGATTCTTTAAATATCATAATGTGTCTAAATAAATCCTCAACTCCTACTTAGACCATTAAACATTTTATTCATGAAGGCCTTATGTAATGTAATTCTCTCATTGAGACTAGTTTCACATGTTTATAGAGAGGGTAACCAACTAGATGATATATTAAATAATGTTGGTGTTCAAATTAACCAACTCCTTAGATGGACCAATTCAAAAATAATTCCCAATCACTTCATCATCCAACTTCATAATGAGACAAACATGTGTTAATTCTTATAACAAGGACACTCATTTGAGTTATGATTTACATCACATTGGGACATGGAGTTTAGTCATTGAAAATATCATGAGTATCTCTCACTTCTATTGGAAATTTCATTTCAAACCTCTTTTCACTTTTATCTCTTGCATCTTTGGTTTTCTCAAGCAAGAGACTCTCTTGGTTACAATTGTAGTTTCTAGTAGAATAGGTAGTGAACATCTCAAAATAGAGGCTACCTTCAATAAGGCTTGGGAGACTGATAAAGTGTTATGGGAGCATATACAGGTTGGAGGGTTTAAAAATTTTCTTCATAGGGTTAAAGGGCATGACTCTCACATTTCCCAAAACTTTGCTTGTAATTGGAAAGATAACATATTTAATATCAAAGGTAAGAATGTTGACATCACTGAGGGTTTAATCTCCTTCATCATAGGGTTTAATACTGAAGGTTATAAGTTCCAAGGCAACAGATGTAAAAAATAACATGAACTTGACATATTCATGATGGGGGATGAACATATGACTCTATATCATGGAGGTTTCCCTAAAATCTCTCTGCTTAATCCATTTAATGAGCTTACAAGGAATATTATGCAATTTTTGACTCTAGATGGATGACACCATGTTATTAAAATCTTCCACTTGGCCTTTTTGAACCACTTTAGGCACTATATTTTATTGACTATGCCATTCTTTCTTCTTACTTCTCTTGAAACATCTATTCAAAAAATGTAATTAGGTAAGTTAGCCACTCCATCTCACCAAGTTGTTATTATACTATTACATCTATACTTCTTAAAGTTGACCCCAAGAAGCAATCCTTCCTTAACCCCTCCACCTAAGAACCCCTTGCTTCTTCCTATAAGTATAAAAGGGTTAGGGGCATTTTTGAGGTTTTGAAAAAGGACCCCCAAAAAAGTATTCTTTGAAATCACTCAAAATAGGGGAATAATATTGACTATGACAAGGCTAATGTGGTCTAAATCCTTCTTTCCTTGAGTACCCCTTTAGATTAGGACAACCTCAATTTTGTCCATAAGGAGCTAGACAATCTCAAAATCTTGGTCAATGATGTTAAAAAGAAGTTGAATATTCGCAATCATAATATAAAAAGATAAAGTAGACATATTACAATGAGGATAACATTAAAACTTCTCAAATTCAGACTCATAATTTGAGTGAGAAAATTAATATCCTTTATATTAAGTTCACTAATTTGGATAATATCACTACTGGTATGGTTGAGATCATTGGTACCCAGGCCACTATTATTAATGATATTGTTACTATTTTAGATAAGGGAGGTAGAGGAAGCATTTAGAAACATACTAGGAAGGTCACTGATAATACCATGACTAGTAGGCTCCAGAACATGCATAGAAACATTAAAGAGACTAAGGACACCCTCAATAGGATTCACAACTACTAAGGTGTTCTATGTTTTGAGCTAATTTGACTTCTTTTTTTCTAATTTTTCACTTCTTTTGAAGTATCTCTATTGGTTTTATTTTTTAATCTATCTCAAACTAGTTTTTTATGCTTATCTGGGTTTTAACCCTCTTGTAATAGGGTATGGACCCCTACCAAAAAACCAACCTTTACCCTTATCTAAAAAAATAGTATATTATCATTTAGTCACCTAACATTTCTAAAAGCTTATTTCTAAATATAAAAATATCCCTATTAAAAACATATGTTATTGTATTGATAAGTTGAATGTATTCACCTATAATATGCATAAGCCACAAAACTATCCACTCACATATATAACATGATTCTATTATAAGTTTGCACATTAATAACCACATGATTTATTAACCATAGATAGTGCACACTCCATTTATGATATAAAGCACATGCTCTTATTATAACATATGGCACACAATCCATTTAATATGATATTGAATTATCTATTAATATGGTAATGATATAATTATATATCCTTCCAAATATTAATTCAATTCTACTAGGTAGGTTCCTTAACTTTAATAAAGTAAAGAAAAACTTTATTCATTATGGAGGTAGCATGAGGAGTCAAATTTTAAAATAAAAGACCTTCAAAAACCAAATTTATTTGTGTAAAGAATGGATGAATAAATATATTTTACTTAACCATGGATGGAATCCATTCCAAGTTAACCTAAAAATTGACTTAAGCCCTAAGGAATTATTCCATGCATACATGTTTTGATATATAGTTCTTATAATTATGGCATATCCTAGATCACATCTCATCAAATAGAATTCAAGGTGAATGGGAAATCTTGCATCACTAAAAACATAGTATGAATTTTAGGTAGAGTTCTTGGGACATGTTTTGGGTTCTTAGAGTTTGTTATGGCCATAAATATCACAAATATCTTGAAGGTAACTTTATCTAATCATAGTAATATTCACAACTTCAAATTAAATTTTGATGATGACCACTCAAATTTATTTAAGTGTTCACATTGTTAGGGAAGGTTGCAAAATTTTAAATATTCATTTACAAATGAGTCTTATACAAATAATAATTCAAGTGGACTTAGATTTAACACTAATTGGAGTTTATGTTTTAATATTTTCATGGCCTATTTTTAAGATCCTCACATATTTCATGGTCACCAAATTTTACTGTAGATATGTGACTAATCACTAAGTGGAATTTAAAATATTCATGGGTCTATGCCAATAATAGTTGACACAATTTAGTGTGGGTGTGTGATAAATCACTAAATGGATTCCATATGTCCATGGGTCCATAGAGTTTAGGGAGGCCATGAAATAGATGGAAATTCCATTGAACATAGGTAATTATATGGTGGCATATGTCACAATCCCATCAATTCATAGTGGTAACAATTCATATATATCTCAACTCTCTATGTAAATGACATATAAAATTTAAACCAATCATATATTTCATGTAAGATCCTTGAATTGGGTGTTATTGATATTATTAGAATAGTATCGATGAGGGATTTAAATTTATGGTATCCATAGGGAAAGAATAAAAATGTGTGGTGTGTAAACAGTCTAAAAAAATAATGGTGAAGTTAGAGATTTAGGGGTTATAAGTTGAAGAATCAATCATTTTTAGTAGAAGTGGGGCAAAACATGAAAAATGGAAGAATAAAGGGGAAAGAGAATGGAACATGTAGAATAATGTGGAGATACAGGCCTAAAATTCTGAAGTGAAACATTTTGACTATTACATTAGATTTGTGTATAAACATCAATAAAATAATTGTTTGTATCCCTGTATGTATCATGTGTCCTTGAGATATTAAGATTGAGAGATAACTACATCTAGGGATTGAGGCAACCATTATTTCAACCCTATTATTCTCTCCTCTACTAATTTATATCATAGAAAAGTAGATTTAATTTTGGGGTTGTGTGTAAATATTATAGTTGAGTCATTGGAAAGTTGTGAATGTGACTTACACTAGGTGTAGTGATGACACACAAATGTAATCCCATTAGAATAGGAAAACAACAAAAAGAACATATAATTTTAGACTTGATATAGATTATGAGAGGAATCCAATCAATATTGGATGTAATGGAGACAACATAAATAATAGGAACTCATGTTGAAGATGTGAGTGATGATGAATAAGTATAATCTCAAAAGTGTCAGGTGGAAGAGATGGTGGATGAACCTGAGGGAATATTTCTCAAAGATGTTTCTAAGTTAGGTAGTAAGATAAAATTGGATACCCATGTATAGAATGGAATATTAATCCATGATGATCTTATATACTAGATTATAGATATGGAGAAATACTTTGGCAATGAATCAATGGACTAACTCAAGAAGGTAAATCTATCTTGCATAAAATTTAAGGGTCACACATCTTTATTGTGGGATCATGTGAAAATTGAAATACAATGGAAAGGTAAAGAGAAAATAAAATCTTAGGATAGAATGGTAAAAAAATTGAATGCCTAGTTATTACTTTGAAATGACCAAATGAGTTTGTTCAAGTTGTTGTAGAATGTTAGATAAAAAGATATGAGTGTTAAATGGTAAACTTAGAGGTTTTATGGAATATCCATAAGAGTTAAAGATATGGAAGATGATTCAAATAATGTTTTAAGATATGTGAATGGGATACACATTTTCATTCAAGATGAAATCATTTTATTCAAACTAATAATGATGTAGGAATCATATCAATATACATTAAAGACTAAGGACAATTTGTCTAGAAGGACAAAAATTAACTCTAGAGACAAAAGGTGTATTCCCTTGATATTTTTCATAATTTTCACTTTACATGTTATTTCTATTATAGGGGATTACTGGCACATAAGTATCCATAAGTGTACATCCTAAGGAGTGTATTGAGAATGGGGTGAGATTAGCTCATGGTACTTTACGAGAGTAGTTTGCATATTATTATGGCATACCACCATTAATATCAATATAACCTCCTTTGAGTATCTTTTTATCTTACCTCTAAATTTAATTTCCATAAATATTTTATAGCCACCTTATATTCCTACTATTTTGTCCAAGATGTTTCATTTTATTTCATGCATGTATTTCCCTATACTATATCAACATGGTTGATACATTTTTTAGATTTATCTTTTTTATTTGTGTTTTATCATCCTAGAACATTTTAGGTTCAATCAAAATCATTTTCAACTCTATTGACTTGTATGATACCCTTAAATTAGAGTTTAGGTTTATTTTTAGGTTTTAATCCATATATATAGGGGTCAAATTATCATTACCAAACATAATACAAAAATCATCTTCTTTTCTTCTATTCATATTTATACTCTTAATTAGTAAAATGAGTTTTTATACACTAAGGTCTTATTATTTTAGGTCTATTATATCTTAAAGGTATTTTAATCTCAATAGAAAGATTCCTGCCAAGGAGCATCCTAGTCTTTGGAGTCCCTAACTAAGGATGTCTAGGTATTATTTTTTCCATTTGAACTCTTCATCTTAAAACATCCATGGAAAAGTTCCACATGAACAAAGATAGACATTTATGCACCAACAAGTCAATCTAAAGGTACATATCTATATCCTTATTCTTGTTCATTTATTTAATTAGTAGAAATATATGATTTTATTATTATTATTATTATTATTATTATTATTATTATTATTATTATTATTATTATTATTATTATTATTATTATTATTATTATAATAGTATATGCATGTTATGTGTCTCTGCTTAAGTATTTCTTATACCAAATAAGCTAGTATATTATAGGGTTCTTATTCTTTCCATTTATAACCTTAAATTCCATAGATAGACCATTGGTTAACCATTGAAACACTTAAGTTATTATTAGTTTAGTATTTTCAACTAGGTAAGATGTAGATTACCCTTGTTCATTAGTTCCTTACATGTAGTTTCCTTATTATATACTTGATTCACCCATTCCTTACTATTGATACATCATTTATTTATCTTGGGATCTAGTTAGAGTCACAAACTATATCTTAGGCAAAGGATTTTGATACCTATACCTTAGACATAGATTTTTCATTACACTCTACTAGATATTGTTGATGTACTTGATGTGTTCCCTATATTAGCTAGGGTATAGGGAGAAAGTAATGAAATCAATTTTAAGTCCTAAAAGACTTGACACTTGAGTTATTTACACAAATACTACTATAAATAGAAAAAATAGATAAGATATGGCCACCACTTGTAAGTCTACAAGTAGACTCTATTGTAGGGATAATAGATTATATGTAGTGACACTTTATTTCTAGGTAATCCTTATGAAATTGTTCTAGCCTTTGCCAATTATTGCCCAAATACACACAAACCATGAATATATACATAATGATCTAAAATAAGGTGACTCATTAGGTGGATCCAAAGGTAATTAGGGTAAGGTAGAAAATAAGGTTTGCTTAATATGGTTAAAGGTATCAATTCTTCTAACTTCTATGACAAAAACATATAAAACTAGCATTCACCGACCCTAGTGTAATACTCAAATTGAAATGAATGCAGTTGATGGTTCAAAGGAAAATAAATGCATATATATAACAATATGTTCGACAAAAGTTGATCATTCACATTAAATTTCATAAGCACATTCAATTGCAAATAAGATGAAATCAGAGCACATATACTAGCATATTTGTTAGCCTGGTGTTAAAATCAAACCAATAAGTGAATATAATGATATTATTGACAAATTATTCATATAAAAAGAAATATTTAATTCTCTAAAATCATGAGAAGCAAACACTATGGAATACACAATAAAACATATAGATAATCTCTTGAATTCTTAGCTCTTTTGTATTATTTCTATAATAATTGTTCCTCATTTACAATGAAGGGGAATACACCTATACATAGGCCTCAATAATTCCTATAAAAGTTCATGTGGGCCTATTAAAATATGTCCAAATATATCCAAGTGTCTAAAATACCACATATTATAATAGAATATTCTAAATTTGAATTTACAAAATGAAATTGAATATTCCTCAAGGTCATGGAGGAGGTTGTTAAGATGCCTACTATTGTTTCCTCTATTTATTTGCCTCTTCCTTTATCCACATTTCCACACATGCTAAGTAATCCTAGTCAATTTGGAAAAAGTCTAGGATCATAGGCTGGTATAAGTCTAGTATTTTTTGAATGAGCCTACCATGTTCTAATATAGGTCTCAGTTCTTCCTCAATAGCCTCAACTATCTTTATCCTCTAGTATGAGAAAGCCATAATGTTCATTACCTCAGTGGTAATCTTGGCACTAGCTATGTCATATTATAACTTAGAAACAAATATCTTCATCTAAGCCCTAAATTATTGGTCATCTATGAAGGTTCCATCAGGTTTGGCCATCTTAGTGACCATAACATCTTTCAACAAGAAGGCAATCTTAAATTTTATATTTTCTAAGGATGCATTTGCATCCTTAACCTAATCTAGCCATCTTTTCAGTATCTTTATTATGTTCATAAAGATGGTCTATGCTTGGATGATGTCTTCAAGTGGTAATACCTTGAGGTCTAGGAACTTGTTTCTTCTTACAGCTCTAGCCAAGTTTGTCAATTTGACATCATAGAGTGCAAGTTTTTGGTCAAATTTAATGACCACATTATACTATAGAGTCCCATCTTATTTTCTTTTCTTCATGACCTTGTAAAGGTTGAAGACATTAATGACTACATTGATCACCTAGACTATGGTTTTGTTTGGTGCTATAAGTAATTCATGTTTCCATATTTTCTTCATCTCTTACTGCATGCCTTTCATCAAGGCCATAATGGATTATGCATTGGCTTGAACTATGGAGACAAGGTCCTCTACATATTCATCCACCTCACTATGGTTAGCCTTCCTCTTCTTTGTCAAAGTGTAGAGGGACTCTTAACTTTCATGGGCCAAAACTAAGATAAATTTGGGTTGCTTGACCTACCTCTTCAACACTCTCTTCACTATACCTATAACAACATCAAATCTCATTCTAATTTATGAAATAGAGAGGACCATCTAAGGTTTATCTTATCTTGTTGCATGTATAATGTCTCTAACCCAATTTGGGGTAGTAATAGGTATTGCTTTATTGGAGGTGGATGAAATAGAGGTGCTTGAGTCAAGGTAGAGGCAAAATATGAAGGAATATGAGGCAAGATCATTGAACCTATATTCACAAGTGTGCCAAATAGATATCTTATAGATCCCATGTTTAGGATAAATGAGGGAAACTTTGGGAGCAAACTCACTTTTGCAACCATAGTAATATTAAATGGGGATGTAGGCAAAGGTATCTTTGGGAAGGTGAAAAGCTTTGAAACTAACCTTAAAGGCCTTATTGATGCAAGGGAGCCAATATCAAGCAATGTACTTGTTATGATTGCCTGGGAAGGAGTGAAACCTATAGCCTAAATAGCACTAGTGCAATAAGACCTTGATGAAGATGCAATATTAGTAGTGTCATGGGAAATGAAGTGGGGGATGGTAAATCCCAAGCAAATACTAGTTTGTCTCATGCTAGTGTCAACTAAATGTTGAGCAATGGTAGATATCGAGGTTGATGATATGAAAGCTAATGGGGGAGAAAAAATGGGAGGAGAAAACATAGAATTAGAAGTAGAAGCAAATATACTTATAGTTGGGAAGGAAGTCAGTGGGAAGGTACTTATATTGGGATCCTAAGCTATGATTGTGGTAGTATTAGTCACCTAAGGAGATGATGGAGGGGTTATTATTCATATCATAGTAGTCTTGGGTTCCATTTTTCTCTGGTAGACCTTTTAAATTTTATTCTATCCAGTGCCTATAGTTATTCCATAGATATCTCAATGCCTTGTATCAATTCCTCAAGGTTAATAGGAGTAGGGTATTATTAATCCAAGATTTAGAGAGCAGCTCCCATGGAAGATTTAGAGATTAATTTGGCCCTTTGGGAGGGGTCAAGTTGGCTTCTAGATCCTTATTGCTTGAAGATTTGAGGCATGTTTTGATCACTTAAAGTGGCAAGAAGTGGAGATCTACATGGCATATTCCTAATAAGAGGAACATTGTATTCTTCTTCCTCTTCTTATCTTTCCTCATAATCAGCATCAAAAATGATCCCATGAGTTTTTGGTGGCTAAGACCTAACAATATCCTCCTTTTTCTTCTCCCTATCCAGTCTCATCTCTAGCTCAATATTCTTCCTTTTTACATTCTTGAGTACCACCTCATCATTCATAGCATCCCTGTATATCCACTCATGGTATTCTTCTTGGTTCTTGTAATCTAGTGATACATCATTATTAAATTTAAAAATATGCTTGATAATGAAAATTTTAGGGTCCGATGATATAAATTCATCATTAGGAAGAAGGTATGAATCCCTATGCCTAGTAGCTATAATAATGTCATACCACTTGGTGATCCTATTCCTCCCTAGTTTGTAATGAACCATGTGGGGGACCATATTCTTCTTTTTTTTTAATACTCCATCAAGTCCATGTAGTATTATATAATCCATCTCTTCTTTTAATAGCTTCATTGGCACATACCTTGGCAATTTAAGATGAGCCACCATCATACCTTTGATTCTCATGACTGTGCAATCTAGATACAACCAATAGATACCCATATTCCTTAGAGTTTACCTAAATTTTGATATAAACCTTTATATCTCATATTTTTTGATTGACTTATAGACCACTAGGTAGAATTATTATGTAATTACTCGTATGTTGCATCTAAACCAATAAATGTGCATTATAGAGAAGAGTTGATGCATAACTTCTTGATACTCAGGAGACCATGAATTTTGACCTAGGTGAGTTGTTACATAGATTTCATCCAAAAATTAACTCATAATGAAAAAAGGTACACCATCTTACAGGTGTCTTGAATTCCATATCCTAAATTATTTCTAATCAGTTCCCCAAGTTGGGGAATTTGCTAGTCTTCAAGGATGATTTGCAATAGTGGAATAGCCCTCATATCTACATAGGTAATGTGTGGATTACCAAATATTATATTTAGGAGGGAGAGGCTAATACTAACTCCTTACCTAGATTATTGGATGGGTAGGTTTCCTTGGTTATCCATGAGAAAAACTCCCATGGGGTCAATCACCTATGAAGCCAAGAACTTCTTTGGGAAGTGCACCTCATACCAATTATCAATGACAACCTAGTTGTATTCAACCTATGGTGAGGGAAGGTCATATTAACTCTAAAATCTTGGTCTTGATATTAAATTTATGAGGACCATTTGAGATATTGACTTTAGCATCCAATTTTCACACTTTGATTTCTCAAAAATACCTTAAAATAGGTTAGTACCTGGCATGACCTCTAGCTTAGTTGTGGCCTTATGGATACTGACTACATTGATGGTGAGTATATCTAAAGCTAGTTGAATTATATGACTCATAGTCTCATCCTCATCAATATCCATAGTTGCTTCTATATTCAAATTTATGTTGTTATAGTGCATGTTGCCAAATGTGATGGCCTCAGGGATAAATTTAGTGTCTTTGAAGGCAATAGAAGTACCATACTAGAATATAAAGTCATCATCCCCAAAGTAACTTTTCTTACCTAGAGTAGAGGGACTTGTTTATGCTATATTTTAAAATACTCCAAGTAGAAATCAATTATACAAATTTTGACCTTGGATAATGGTGGTCAGGAATGCAATTTGTTAATAACTTGAACTTTGTTGAACTATGAGATCATGAACATTAGAGAAAGCAAATGTGCATAGATTCAAAATGTAAATAGAAATATCCTTGATTGTGTATCCTTTTAAAAGATTGATCTAATTAATTCAATGTTGATATTGATCCTAGTTCATGCCACATTAATGACAAGCTTGTCAACTTTGCATATTTTTGAAACAATATTAGAACTATTTCTTTTCAAAATTAATTGACTAGAATTCAAATTTAGCTTTAATTTATATTTAATTTTCCATCAATTTTATATTTAAATATAAATATTTCCACCTTTGGGCATGTGTCTACCACCTCATATCTATCTAGGTACTTACATGGCTTGAATATTATTAGGATATTTAGTTGTCTCAAAGTCTTGACACATGGAATCTTTTGATTGCCTTGTGGGATCTCAAAGTGTAGCTTTGATTGGTGAAGCTTTTGTATCTCATCCCATGGTGTCTTTCAATTTTTAAAAATCTCTCAGATGATGCTATTCAATTTTGATTGGCCATGGGAATGCCATACATCACTTTTATGGGCAATAGTATCTTTTCTTTACCAGGTGTCACTTTTGGAAAGCTTTTGGACAACTATCAACAACTTAGTTCTAATTATATGGCTCAGGTGGAGACATACATCCTTCTTGGAGGTGATCATCTAGATCTCTACTAGGAATGGTTTGGGAATGACACATGGGAATCATCGTGTGAACCCAAAGGGGGACACACATCATTCTCATAGAGTTTTGTTTGTTCTTATCCTAAGTGTCATTCTTGAAAGGTGCTTCAAACATATGTACATCACCAAACCTTGATCAGATGGCTTGAGTGTAACTACGTGACTACCTTGTAAGCTCTCATGATATTTTGAATGGATGCAATATGGAAAAGACATGTGATGACCTTAGATGAACCCAAGGGGAAATGCATCACTTCAGAAGGCTACATGAGTATGGTTGGTTATGATTGAGACACACGGTGTCATCTCATAGGCTTCAACACTATGGTGGGATACATGGAGGATGCAAGGTGGCTTGGATTAAAATGGATTGATTATGGAGACTGAGATCTTAACACATAGCCTCTAGATTTGAGTTCTAATGGATAGCTTCTCTTGAGATAACTAGATGATGCCACATAACTCATGGAATTAGTAGATTTGTTCCAAGTTCCTACGTGGGATGTGATGAATCATTAAGGAATTGTGAGGCCCAATGAGGTGGACATTTGTCCTTCCTCAATATTATTCTAAACTTTGACATCCTATAAGGCATCATAATTCAAACTTTATTTTGACATCCTATGAGGTCAAGTGAGAAACAAAGTTGGTCTTTTAAATACATCATAGCCCATCTTAAGAAAATTTTAAACAAGTTTAAAGAAAGACTCGACAAGTAAATGATTTAAACACAACACAATGTTAGTTCAATAAGACCTAGTGATCTTGCTATATTCATGTCTATTAGAAAGCCTGATCATACGTCCTTTAACTAAAGACTATCTATGCATCATTGAATTAGCCATGGTTAATAATTCATTATAGAATAAAACTTGAAGAAGAATTGTATTAATTTAAATATTTTTAAGTACTAATCCTTATTGCAAAATGAATAATTAATCATAAACTATAGAAACACAAGTAATGGTAAATTAGATCAAATACATATATAGTCAAACATTTTACTATGCTTAACATTTT
Source organism: Torreya grandis (assembly GCA_037957365.1). Lineage (NCBI taxonomy): Eukaryota > Viridiplantae > Streptophyta > Pinopsida > Cupressales > Taxaceae > Torreya > Torreya grandis. The sequence goes on from JARHVA010004303.1 coordinate 1,446,766, forward strand.
GGGCACTTTTTTAAAAAATTGAAGAAAGGAGTGTCCTCATTCTAAGAATTGGGGAATGTTGATCATACACAAATGGTGACCTCTATGGGGAAATATTATAAAATGTTATAATCTAGATATTATCTTCAAAGATAAATCAAAAATTAGTTATCTAATTATGATCTTTAGTTAATATCAAAATTATTTTTTAAAACTAATGAAATCCCACATGCTTGAAATAAAGTTTAAACCTTGTATAAAATCATACTGTGTATGCTTTGAGGTTATTTAACCATTGTCACTGGGTTCAAAAATGATAAATTTCAAGTTTCAAGACATTAAAAATAAAATGACTTAAGAATCCTTTATATTTTATATAACTATAATTTACCTAGTTAAGGATGGATTGGGTATTACTCTACTACTAGCCAATCATCCATAGCCCCGACAGAGATTCCTTTGGTTCCACTTCGTTCCTTGCTCTACTACCAGCTAGGCATCTATAGCCTCATTATAGATTACCTAAATCACCATTCATGAAATTTGAAGGTAGTTTATGATTTCACTTCATTAGTGTATCATTTTATTATTATTATACCTTCATTCATAAATTAGAATGGTTGGTAGCTAGAATTAGCCAATTGTAAATTTTTATCAAGACATAGTCTGGATGTAATTCACTTTTAGATATCAAGTTCTACCCTGGCAATTTACTTGGTGAATTTAAGTGATAGTATAATGGTTCACATATTAAAACTCTAGTTCAAGTAAATGTCTATTTATTTAAACTATATTATAGTCTTAAAATGACTTAGGATTTTTATTAGAAAACCAACTTCTAATTAACCCCACCTAGCTTTTTTAAATTAGAACATTTTTAGAGGTTTCCAAACTTTGGATGACCAATGTTTAATACTAGTAATCCATTCTTCCCATTTTTAGGACCATATAAACACAAATCAAGCCAATAAATTATTTTCCATAGGACTTATTACTAAGCTACAACACATAAAAAAAAATAGTAAGAAAAAATCAAGAAAGAACACAACAAGAAAGAAAATTAGGAAAGTGAGAAAGAACATAATAGGATAGAAAAGTGGGAAAAGAAACTACTCTAATCCTACCTACTCTAACTCTAAACAATCATACTATCCTTCTAGAATTTACGACTGGGTGATAGATAAATAATGCTTCATGTACTACCCATTGACTAGCAAGGTTAAATCTTTACCTTATAAGTCTTTGATCCTGAATGTGTTTTCACCTAGTATTTATACCACTTGATATGGTCCAATCTAGAGAGGATTGAACTTGTCATGTTGTAATTTTTTTATCATGGGCCTTTTCCTATAGTAGAACCAAGTCTAATATGCATAATACTTTAACTTTGGTTGGTTTATCAAACTATATCTTTACAACATCCTGATGCTTACTAAAATTCTTTAGTACTTCATCTCTGGCATCTTCCATTTGGATGGTGTTTAGTATTTAGGACTGTACTCTTTCAACATCTTCCATATATTTAACCATAAACTCATAGGTGGGAAACTTTATCGTGATAGGAAAAATAGGTTGTTACCCATAGACTAGTAGGAATAGAGATGCCTTGACTGACTATTTTTATCTTGTTATGTCTACCCATAAAAGCATACTTTAGTAGGGACTTCCATTCTTTAGGTTTCTTCTCTACAGATTTCTTGATGGCATTCATCAAGTTTTTGTTGGTAGATTATACAACTCTATTAACCTAAGGGTAATAGTTTGAATTATTATTGATGACTATTCAGTTGCCATAGGCCCATTCAGTGAATTTGATTGATATAAAGGCTGGGCCATTATTGCCTACTAAAGATAAGGATGTTCCAAACCAAGTGATGACATTTTATTCTATATATTTGATTATTTCAATCACTCTACTATTCTTAGTGGCCACTACTTTAGTCCACCTAGTGCAATAATCCATGATAGTGAGTATAAAGTTATGTCCCACTAAAGACTTAGGATTAATCACTCATACAAAGTTGAGGCTCCATTATGTAAATGGCTTTGTTTCAATCACTGGTTTCAAATACATGACTACCTTTATCTCTCATTGATCAAACACTTGACATTGATGACACATTTGCACATGAAAGTGGGTGTCTTTTAATATGGTTGGCCAATAGTAGCCAACTTTTAATATCTTGTGTGTGGTGGTATGGATTGAAGGTTGACCACTTCTTAGTTTATCATGGAAATTATTCATGAATTTTGTAGTTTTAGCTCTCAACATCTTAGATAGATCCCCTTATAATTGTGTCTATGGAGGACTCCTTTTTTGATCATAAAATGAGATGATCTCAACTTGAGGGCCCTTTTTTGCTCCCTTTTAAGGTGTGGGGGCCACACTCCATGTAGTAAATAGTGGATGATAACCTTGTACCAATCATCACTGGAAACTTGACTTGCTTCAACGTACAAAACATTAATATGTGGATCAATATTTAAAATAATCTGGATTAAACCATGACCTCTAACTAAATTAGTAGATTTTATTTCTAAATAATATTCTTGGAGTTTGGTCATCCACTTCCCTCTTCATTCTCCAAGTTTATTTTATCTCAGCATCAACTTGACAGTCAGATCTAACACTATGGTATACATTTTGTTCCTCAAGATGTAGTGTCTGAACTTCGTGATGGCCTTCACTAGAGCATAAACTTACTTATCTAGAATAGAATAGTTATTCTTCATATTCTTCAATTTGGTACTCATGAATGCTATAAGCTACTCTTTTTCATCCTTTTTATGTGTCAAAACAATGACAATAGTGTGATCATAATCAAAAGAGTATAGATAAAATTCTTTGCTGAAATTAGGACTTATTAGAATAGGAGCTTGAATAATAACATCCTTGATGTCTTGAAATGCCTTCTTTGCTTCAGTAGTCTATTATATCTTTGTATCTTTCTTCATCATCATGTTGAGTGGTCTTACAATCTTTACAAAGCTAGAGATGAATTTTATTACCAAATTAATCTTGCCAAATAAAGATTCCAACTCTTTTTTACTATTAGGGACCTCTACCTTTGAAATTGCATTCATCCTGTTAAGGTTAATCATCATACCTTCTTGGGTGATTACATGTCCTAGAATTTTTCCTTCAGTTAGACAGAAGATACTTTTATTGGGGTTTAAATAAATTCCATACCTCCTACACTTCTCTATCACTTCTTCCAAATGCATCATGTGATCATCTCTATTTTATAAAAAACTATTAGATCATCCATGTAAATAATCATGCACTTACTAATTAATCCTTGGAATGTATAGTCCATTGCTCATTGGAAAATTTCCCCTATGTTGATCAATCTGAATGGCATTTGTTTGTATGGAAACACTCCCTAGTTGGTGGTGAAGGTAGTTTTCATTATGTCACTCTTATTCAATAGGACTTGGTTGTAGCCTGAAAAACTATTAAGGAATGACATCATTCTAGACCCACTCACCACCTAAATGACCTCATCCAAATATGGAAAGGGATAATTGTCCTTTTCTAAGGATTTGTTCAAGTTTCTAAAATTGACATAGATTTTGATATCTCTATTTATATTTTAGACTAGCAAAAGATTAGAAACCCATGTCGAGTGCCATATGGGGAAGATATTCTTGCATCTAGAAATTTTTTCACTTCCTTATAAATCATGGGTTCCAACATTGGATTAACAAGCCTCTATCTTTTCTTGAAGGGTTTGTAGTTTCCTTTCAAGGGGATAGTGTGACTAATCACACGAGTATAAAATATCTTGAGATCATCATATGACTAGGCAATGACATATTTAAACTTGGTTAAAAGGTAAATGGCTTCCTTCAACTCTTCATTATTGTAAACTAAGCCAATGTTAACACTTTGCTTGTTCCAATGATTTTGCAAGTTGACTTGCTTATAATCTTTTCTGCTCACCTTAGTTTGTTTAGTTTCAGTTATTTGTTTATCTAGGTCAAACATTCTTTCTAAGGAGATCATGCCCTTGGGTAGTTGATTCTCTTTGAATTGGATTAATCCATCTTCATTATCCTTTAAATTTTATAAAGAAATTTTATCATATTCAACAATAATGTGGGATTCAAATATGCTATAATTACACATGAAGTCAATTATTTTCCTATCATCATCAAAAACTTAGAATTAATTGATATTGTCTAGCACATAGGGGTATGAAATTATTTCCACAATAAACTCTTGAAAGTTAAAAGGTTCTGGAGGATCCAAGTTTGTTACATTTGAAGATAGAGCATCTGCCAATTAGTTCTACTCCCTGGGTAAGGAAATAATATTAAATGATTCAAAATACTCAATCAAATATCAAGATCCACATTTATACTTTATAAAATAGGAAATATTACACTGATATTTTCTCCTGACCTAATTAACAACTAAGTTTGAATCACCATAAATTAATATTTATTCTAACTTATTTTTGATTTTAAATTAAAGTCCTAAAATAAGAACTTCATACTCTACTAAATTATTAGTATAGCTTGCGCACTAATGAAGTGTAATGTCTAGGGTCTTTTATTTTCTTCTTTCACCTTATCATCTACAATAATGTTAGTGGTTTCCAATGTGTAAACACCTAAGTTAGAGGATTAGTAATTTACCTTTTCATTCTTGGTGTTATATTCATTAATCATGTATTTCATTTTGGGTTCTCGATCAATCCTAATTTGATTAGGAATCTCATGATAAGGTATCCACATATGGGAATAATTAGTGGACATATATTCATTCGTGGATTTAGTCCAATCATGACTTAATTAACAATCCATAAGTCTCACGTATGTCAAATACTTGAATGTCAATGAACTGTTGGATTTGGGGTTCATGGGTGAGTTGTATGTGAATCTTTAAAAATTTTCCCAACACTTTCACTCTTGATTTATCCAACTTCACCACTACCTTCTCTGATTTCACTAGGTTTAATCTCAATTTTTCATAGATTCCTAAAGGCATAATATTAGTTTAATTACCAAAATCAAGCGAGTAATTTTGAATATTCTTTCTAAAAATCCTTATAGTCGATATAAATAGTGTAACTTCATGTTTACTTTTATACATTACCACATTTGCATAAGCTAGTTTAGCTTTGTAGCTATCTTTTTCATTCAATGATTTCAATATTAAATCACATTATTCAATAATTTGATTTAGTTCATGAAATTTTATGTTTTCTTTTATCTTTTTCATATCTTCCACTATGTTATATCCACCCTTTGATGTTGTGTAGGGAGCTTCTATTGTTGGCTGACTCTCCTTACCTTTAGGGGGTGGAGGATTATTGTTTATCCTACCATCAAGAGGTGTATCTATTTTATTAGGTGGATTTGAATTTTTTAGAGGTGGGTTTTGACCTTTAATTCTCAAGGCATAGTTACTCCTCTGGTATTGTTAGAAAGCATGCACCTCTTCAACATTGTCTTAGGCTCATTTTCATCTTGACTAGGAAAATCATAGGTCTCAACCATGAGTAATATTTATGGGGTTTTATAAGTATCATTGGTACTTTCAAATCTTTTAACATTACTTTGACCAATGAGATTCATCTCAAACCCCTCCATTTGACTCTGAATGGCTTTAAATACATGATAAAATTCAACATAATCTAGTTCTTCATGTCTAGTTGTATTGTGTACTTGGCACCAATTTGGAAAGGCTAACTCATAAATGTTGATCTCAAGAAACTTTCTCAAGGGGGGATCATTATTATTATTAGACTTATTAAATATTTTAATATATCTCTAGAAGTTGTAATTTCTATTGGAACTCTCACTAGTATTTCCCATCTATTTTTTGAGATCAAAGAAATCATTAGAAAGTTTATGAATGGTTCTATACATTGAATCTAATTCTCCCTTTAGATGCTCTGAGTTCTTATTTTATGTCACAATTTGAATGTTAGTGTTATTTCTGGGTACTAGTTCTTAATTGATGTTATTTTAGGGATGTGCTCTAGCATTCACTTGGATGAAGAATCCTATCTATTGGTTTGGTGTAGCATGGCTTAAAGATAACTAGTTAATTATTAGTAATTGGTTTAATGTAGGTAGATTATGATTTATGTTGGGTATGACATTTAGAGAAGGCATCATTAGGTCATTATTTGGTATATCAAAGGTAGGATGCCCTTGTTAGTGCATTTTTTCATCAATATGGATGGCTTCAGCATATGCTAAAGACAACATTTAAATATTCAAGGCTCTTCTCAATAAGATATTTATCATTGTGTCTAAGTAATTCTTATATATTTCCAAATACAAATCATCTACTACCTTATATGGTAGGGATGTCAGGCTATACGTCTTTTTTAACCTTGTATTGATGTTCTAATTGGTTCCTTTATGTCTCTTTTGAGGGTGGTGAACTATTGGTATACAACTCCCATGCTTACTACTGTACCATATTAGGAAATAAAAGTATCATTGAGCTGACCCCATCCCATGATGGAATCTTATGAAAAGTTAAGGAACCAATCAGAATCTACATCTTAGAATGTAAAGGGAAAGAAATGAAAAGCCACATCCTCATGTATTACATTAAGGATCCTCAAAGATGCTTTAAATGACTTTGTATGCTCTTCAATAGTTACTCTACTAATTGGGGTAAATAGAGGCAAATATATTTCTAGGTTCCTTGGTAGATCGTGCAGAACTCCAAGGACATTGATGGATGAGTCAGGTTACCATTCCATGATTGGAAAGAGGGGTTACAAATTCTAGTTATATGGGGAATTTGGTTGGGTCCTAGACTTCCTACATTTACCATTATCTTCTCTAGCTTTCCTATGGGTTTCTAGGGATGTTAAAAGGACCTTGAGTTCAAATTGAGATCTAGTTCTAATCCTAGGCAAATCCAAGAAGCAAAAGGGGTATTAATGGATAGAGAGAAAAATAACTTCAAAGATAACTTCATAGGTGTCAAATATTACAAAGATCAGTCAACCTTTATAGAAAAATCTTAGATCAAGTAGCTTCACCTTGATCTTTGAGGATCCAAGCTTTAAAACCTTAGGGTTTTTAATACTTGCACAAATACTATTAGTCTGACACATTAACCTATAAAAATCAATGTTTGACTAGTATTTCAAAGCATTTTATGCCTATTTTAACAATTTAAGAGTGTTTAAGCATTTCAAAGCATCTTTTTAGCATAAGACTACATAAAGGTTTTTCCAATCTTAAGTGATTTAGAGAAATTATGATATTAGATGCCTAGATCTAATATAAGTGAGGTCTCAGTGATTGACCTTTGCATAAATTATCACAAATATCTAGGTTATTTACCAAATCTATGTTATCCTTTGTAAAAATTATCAAAAAAACATTCAAAAGCCTAAAGAATCGGGTATTTCACCTATATTTGCATAAATTTATATAAATATCTAGATTATTTACCAAATGAACACTAACTTTGATGTAATCCTTCAAAGAATGTAAAGATTAATATAAATAATGTAGATATTTAGTATTCTTTAACAATATTTGTTTACTTTGAAATAATTATGAATATATTTAATGAAGTACACTACAATTTCATCAAGGTGCATGAAAGTAATTGCATAGAGGCCCTCCCTCTAGTGTCAGATATTCCCTTCTTGTTGATGTACTTAATTTACTCCTTATGTCACTAGGGAACAAGAGGAAAGTAATTAACTCAATTTTAAGCCTTGAAAAAATTGGCGCTTGAGTTATTAACACAACTATTAGTGGAAACAATAAAATATCAAATATATGGCCACCACTTATAAGTCTATAAATAGACTCTACTGTAGGGATAGTAGATTATATGTAGTGACACTTTATTTCTAGCTAATCTTTGTGAAATTATTATAATATTTTCCAATTATTGCCCAAATACACAAAAACCATGAATATATATAGAATGAGCTAAACTAAGGTGAATCATGGGGTAAATCCAAATGTATGTAGGGCAAGGTAGAAAATAAGGTTTGTTTAATATGGTTAAATGTATCAATTCTTCTAAATTATATGAAAAAAACATATAAAACTAGTATTCACTGACCCTAGTGTAATACTCAAATCCAAATGAAAGAATTTGATGCTTCAAAGGAAAATAAATGCATATATTTAAAATCATATGTTTCACAAAAGTTACTCATTCACATTAAATCACATAAGCACATTTGACTACAAATAAGATGAAAACATAGCACATATATTAGAAGATTTGTTAACCTAGTGTTAAAATCAAACCAATAGATGCATACAATGATATTAAAGTCAAATTAGTCATATGAAAAGAAACCTTTGATTCTATAAAATCATGAGAATTAGAAACTAAAGTATACACAATAATGCATACAAATAATCTCTCAAATTCTTAGCTCTTTTGTATTAGTTTTATAACAACTATTCCTCCTTTACAATGAGGGGAAATACCCCTATATCTATGCCTCAATATCACCTATACAAGTTCAAGTGGGCCCATTAAAATATTCCCAAATATAGTCAAGTGGCTAAAATGCCATGTATTACAATGGAATATTTTGAATTTCAATGTATAAAATAAAACCAACTATTCTTCAAAGTCCTACAGGAGGTTGTTGAGATGCCTATTGTTGTTGCCTATGTTTCTCTACCTCTTCCTTTTTCCAAACTTCCATCCATGCTAAGTAATTTTAGTTAATTTGGCTGAATTCTAGGATCATAGGCTAGAATAACTTAGGTGTTTCGTGAAGAAGCATGTTGTGTTCTACTAGTATAGGCCTCAATGCTTCCTTAATGGCATTGGCTCTCTCTAGCCTCTGGTGTGAAAAATCCACAATGATCATTACCTTAATGGTAGTATTAGCACTGGATATGTCCTAATAGAACTTAGAAATAGATATCTTTATCTAAGCCCTAAATTATTTATCATCCATGAAGGTGCCACCAGGTTTGGTCACCTTAGTGACCATAACATCTTTCAATAAGAGTGCAATCTTAAATTCTATCTTTTTAAGGATGTAATTGAATCCTTAACCTGATCTAGCCATCTTTTTAGTATCCTTCTTCCATACATCAAGATGGTTTATGCTGGGATGATATATTCAAGTGGTAATACCTTAAGGTCTAGGAACTTTTTACTTCTTGAAACTCTATCCAAGTTTGCCAACTTGGCAGCATAGAATGCAAGTTTTTGGTCAAATTTAATGACCACATTATACTATAGAGTCCCATCTTCTTGTCTTCTCTTCATGACCTTATATAGGTTTAAGATATTAATGACTACATTGATCACCTAAAATTTGGTCTTGTTTATCACTATAGGTAATACAGATTCCCTTAGTCTATTCATCTCCTACTGCATGCCTTTCATCAAGGCCATTGTGTATTTTGCATTATCTTGAACTATGGACACATGGTCCTCTATATATTCATCCACCTCATCGGTGCCAATCTTCTTCATCCTTCAAAGTGAAGATGGACTCTTTAATTTCATGTGATATAGTTGAGCTAGACTAAGGTTGCTAAACCTACCTCTTCACCACTCTCTTCATTATACCTGTAGTAACATCAAATCTCATTCTGATTTATGGTGTAGAGAGGACCACTTGAGGCTTATCTTATCTTATTACTTGTATAATGTATCTACACTAATTTGGGGTAGTATTAGGTGTTGTCTATGTTAAATGTGGCTATAATGGAGGTGTTTGACTCAAGGTAGAGGCCAAATCTATAGAAGGAATGTGAGGCAAGGTCATTGGGTCTGTTTTCCCAACTATGCCAATTAGAGATCTTGTAATTCTCATGTTTAAGATAAATATGGGAAACTTTGGTGGCACACTCACCTTTGTAATCATAGTAATATTGAATGGGGAGGAAATAAAAGTTGGCTTTGGGAAGGTGAATAAATTTTAAATGGGCCTTAATGGCATTATTGATGTAGGGAAATGAATAAAAAGTGATGCACTTATTGTGGTTACTTGGGAAGGAGTAAAACCTATAGCCTAACTAGCACTAGTGCATTGGTGGCTTGATAAAGATATAATAATGGTGGTGGTATGGGAAATTAAGTGGGGGATTGTAAATCCCTAAGAACTACTAACTTGGCTCATGCTAGTGTCAACTAAAGGTTGAGCAATGGTAGTGATAGAGGCTAATGATATTAAAGCCAATAGGGGAGTAATAGTGGGAGGAGAAAACATAATAGTAGAACTAGAAGAAAATGTAATTATAATTGGGAATGAAAGTAGTGGGAAGGTACTTAAATTAGGAGCCTGAGGTGTGCTAGTAACAATAATAGTCACCTAAGGAGATGATGGAGGGTTTATTTCTCATCTCATAGTAGTATTGGGCTCTCTTTTTCTCTGGTAGAACTTTTCAATGTTTCTTCTAGCCAACACCTATAGTTCTTCCATATAAATCTCAATGCCTTGTTATAATTCCTTAGGGTAAATGGAAGTAGGTTCCAGTTGATCAAGTATTTGGAGATAAGCTCCCATGGTAGATGCATAGATTAATGTGGACCTTTGGTATGGGTCAGGTTAATTGATAGATAATCTTTGTTTGAAGCTTAGAGTTAGGCTCTAATTACTTGAAGTGACAAGAAGTGGAGGTATACATGGCCCATTCCTTATAAGAGAAATGTTTCCTTCTTCTTCCTCTTCTTATTTTTACTCATAATCAACATCAATCACACTCCCATGGGTTGTTGGTGGAGCATCAATCATGCTCCCATGGTTTGTTGGTGGTTAATACCTAACAATATCCTCCTTTTTCTTCTCCATATATAGTCTCAGATCTAGCTCAATGTTCTTCCTTGTTATATTATTAAGTAGCACCTCATCATTTATAGTATCCCTATATCCACTCATGGAATTCTTCTTGATGCTTATAATCCATAACTAAATCATTCTTTATTTTGAAAAAATGCTTGACAATGGCGTTGTTAGTGTCCCATGGTTTGAAGTCATCCTTAGGAAATAGGTATGAATCCTTATGCCTAATATCTACAATAATGTCATGCCACTTAGTGATCCTAGTCCTCCCTAGTTTGTAAGTAATATTATGTGAGGGCATCTTCTTATTTTTTTTTAATACTCCATCAACTCCATGTAACATTTGATAAGCTATTTTTTCTTTTTCTACCTTCATTGGCATGTAACTTAGTAATCTAAGAGGATCCACTATCATGCCCTTGATTTTGATGATTGTGCAGTCCAAATACAACTAATATATACCCATGTCCCTTAGAGTTTTATTGAATTTTAAGGGAACCCTCTACATCTCACATTCATTGATTGACTTATAGACCACTAGGTAGAATTATTATGTAATTACTCTTATGTTGTGTCTAAATAAATGAATGTGTATTGCAAAGAAGATATGAGGCATAACTTCTTAATGCTCAATAGATCATGAATTCTAACCTAGTTGTTCTACTGCATAAATTTAATCTAGCAAGTAACTCATAATGAAAAATGGGGCACCATTCTTATAGGTGTCCTAAATTGCATATACCAAATTATTTCTAATAATTTCCCCAAATGGGGGAATTTTTTGGTATTTAAGCATGATTTACAATAAACAAATAGTCCTTATGTCTATGTAGGTAATGTGTGGTTTGCCAAATATTATATTTAGGAGGGTGAGGCAAATCCTGAATTCATGCCTAAATTGTTAGATGAGCAAGTTTCCTTGGTCATCTATGAGACCATCTCCCATTGGATCAATGACCCATGAATCCAAGACCTTCTCTAAGGAGTGCACCTCATACCAGTTATCGATGATGACCTAATTGTATTCAATCTATGATGAGGGAAGGTTATATAACTTCTCAAATATTTTTATTGATATTTAATCAATGGGGATCCCTTGGGATATTGACTTGAGCATCTCATATTGACATTTTGATCTCCTAAAAATACCATAAACTAGGTTAGTGCATGGCATGAGCTCTAGCTTAACTACAGCCTTATGGAGATCTAATAGATAGTATCATCCTAATTGACAACCCTAGATATTTATATATTGAAATATATGATACTATAGCACATGTCACTAGGTGTAATAACCTTAGGGATAAATTTGGTGTCTTTGAAGATGATGGAAGTAGCATACTAGAATAAAAAGTCATCATTCCTAAAGGAAATACTCTTATATAGAGTAGAGGTACCTACTTCTACCATATTTTACAATACTTTAGGTATAAATCAATGCCTCCTTATATCCTCTTGTAACTTTTGAGCTCTGATAATGGTGGTCAAGAGTGCAATATGTTAACAGCTTGAGCTTTGTTGAACTATAAGAGTGCGAACAATAGAGAACACAAATGTGTATAGATTTGAAATGTAAATAAAAATATCCTTGATTGTGTAGCCTTTTGAAAGATCATTTTTATTAATTTAATGTTGATGGCAATCTTGGTTCATGTTGTATTCATTGAAAGCTTGTCAACTTTGTATATTTTTGAAACAATCTTTGAACTATTGCTTTTAGCAATTGATTGCACCAAAGTTCAAATTTAGCTTTAATTAATCTTTGATTTTCCATCAAATTTTATCTTTAAATATAAATATTTCCACCTTTTGACACATGATTTCCACCTCATATCTAGCTAGGTACTTGCCTGGCCTGAATATGAATAGGCTATTTAGTTGGCTCAAAGTCCAAACATGTGGAACCTTTTGATTTCCTCATAAGCTCTTGGAGTGTAGATTTTCTTGGTGACACTTTTGTATCTCACCCCATGGCATCTTTCAATTGATAATAATCTCTTGGATGGTGATATTCAATTTTGATTGGTTTCAAGAATGCCATGCATCACTTTCATGGGCAGTAGTAGTATTTCTTTTCTAGGTGTTGATTTTAGAAGGCATTGGACAACTATTAGTAAATTGGTTCTAATTGCATGTCTTAGGTGAAGACATGCATCCCTCTTAGAGGTGGTCTTGTGGATCTTAGGTAGAAATAATGGGGGAATGACACACGGCATAATTTTATAGGCCCAAAAGGGGCACACATCATTCTCATGGACTTTTGTTTATTCTTCTACCAAGTGTCATTCTTGGAAGGTGCCTCAGATAGATGTACATCACCAAACCTTGATTATATGGCTTAGGTGAAACTATGTGTCTACCTTGTGAGTTCTCATGAGCTTTTGAATGGATGTAACATGGTGCAGACATGTGGTGACCTTGGATGAACCCAAGGGGACACACATCACTTCAGAAGGCTACTCGAGTTTAGATGGTTATGATTAAGGCATGTGGTGGAATCTCATAGGATTTAATACTATGTCAAGAAGTATGGGAGATGTTTGGTGGGTTAGATTGAACTTGTTTTCTCATAGAGGCTAGGAGCCTGACACATAGCCTATATATTTGAATTCTAATGGCTAGCTTCTTACAGGATCTTTAGATGATGTCACATAGCTCATAGTTTTATCAAATTTTCTCTAGATGTCTCATTAGGACATGATGAATCCTTAAGGAATTTTGAGTCTTGATGAAGTGGACATATATCCTTCCTAGGCATTAGTCTAAAATTTGGCATCCCATGAGGCATCATAAGGCAAAAATTTATTTTGACATCCTATGAGGTCAAATGAGAAACTAATTTAGTATTTTAAAGACATCATCACCCATCTTAGGCAAATTTTAAACAAGTTTAAATCAAGACTCTGTAAGTAAATGCTTTAAACATAACACAATATTAATTCAATAAGACCTAGTGAAGCTTATTTTATTTATGTCTATTATAAAGCCCAATCATGCTTCCTTTAGCTAAAGCCTATGTATAAATCATTAAACTATCCATGGTTAATAATTCATTATCCAATAAAACTTAAAGAAGACTTGCAATAATTTGAATATTTCAAAGTATGAATCCTTATTACAAAATGAATAATTAACCAAAAATTATAGAAGCATAAATAATGATAAATTAGATCAAATCCATAAGTAGTCAAATGTTTTACTATGCTTAACATCTTGGGAAATGTTTTTAAAAATTAAGTAAGGAGGGTCCCCATTTTGAGAATAGGGGAATTTTGATCATCAACAAATATATAAGCACTCCAAGCACCATTGATGTAATATCTAAGTATATGTAGGATTTATAATATTGACCTATCAATTATCCTAATAGATATAGAGAATGATTGTTATATTTGTCATCCTAGTCCACATATACATTCTAGTCAACCCGATGTGAATTTTATCCCACCACTAGTTACATTATTTTCACATTTTCATTTTTCCTTATTATCATGGTCTGCACATAATAATCCATATTAGTGAATATTTTAGCATAAATATATCAGTTAACCCAATACATTTTATGTGTGTGTAAATTTATCATCCAACCCAATATAGTTTTCTTATTCTCATATATGTATTAGACAACCTAATAAAGATATTTATTTCTACCATTATATCATCCATTGTGATATAAATTTTTTTTCCTACTATATCATCCAACTAAATATATTTTTATGTCTCCATTTTTATCCTAACTATTTCTTCCAACCTTATTAGTCTATTTTTATCTTTATTATACCTCCAACTTCATTATCCAACTCGATATTGTTGCCTTTTATCTTTAAAAATACATTTTGGAATAATCCAAATTAAAAAACCACCCATTTCTCAAGGATTCTCTAAAAATAGTCTCAATCTTATGCTATTAACTAATCCCAAGATTATTTCCAAATTCATGCCTTATAATTTTATTATTTATCAATAGCATCTTATAAATGATTGTCACATAGATTCCACTAGATCTAAATGCTAGGATCCATATAAAACATTTAGAAACAACTTAGGAGAGTTTAGCTTATATGCTTTTTAGGCTAAATATGAGTGTGAGATAAATTATACAACTAAAATTAAAATATTTCTCCAAGATCATCCTTATCATAGGGAAAAGGTTATTATGATTGTCGTCACATCATGATTTAACTCCATTTAGAACATCCTATTTCCCCTACACATATTTTTCTACTCAACATGGGGAAATCAAATTTTAAACTTTAATTTTTACTTCTTCATCCACCATTCCTAATATATCCACTAACATGGCAAGTCTTTCTTTCATTTGGCCTACCCATAACACTCACATCAATGCTAAAATTAGTCATGAATTTAGTGCATCTAAATAGGCCACTCAAGCCTCTATTTCTAATTAAAATTATCTTGAGACTAATTAAGTCATCTTTAAAGTAATGAACCATATGGATATAATGCAATCTTCCAATAATGGTCAAATTTTGAAATTACACAACCAATTTCTACAAATACAATCTAAACCTAAACATTTTCAGTGTCGAATGCCAAATACACACACACACACACACACACACACACACACACACACACACACACACACACACACACACACACACACACACACACACACACACACACACACACACACACACACACACACACACACACACACACACAAAATCTTAGAAACCTCATTCCATAACTTCCACTTCTTAAAAAAGTCATTAAACACATTTATAATGAATCCTTAGTCCCTTAGCTTACTAACATTGGCAGTGGTATAATTACTCCTTATTCCTACAATATCTTATAATGGATCCACTAATCCTAATTTACATCTTAAGGAATTTGGTAATCTTTATGAGGATTAGATTATACTCAATATATTTTTTTATACCAAACTATAAGTAAAAACCTTGACCATTGATGTTTAGAGTGGTACAACAAACTTAGGTCTAGATCTATTACTATCTTAGAAAACCTAGTTAATGTATTGGTCCAAGGGTTTAAATCCAAAGACTTACCTTAGAATAGTTTGGCTAAATTTATCAATTTTAAAGAAGTGAAAAATTAAAATACCAAAGATTTAATTAAACATTGGAAAGACTTAGATGAAAAAATTAGGCATAATATGAAAAAATACAACCATTTTCATCTTTTTACTACTACATTGAACACTAGATTCTAGTACTTTTTAAGGTCCTTCAATCCAAAATCATTTTAGGAGGCCTTAAACCAAGATAAATGAAAATACCATATCTTAAGACAATTTAATCCTTCCTAACCTTAGGAATGAACTCTAATTCTTATGACACACATTAAAAATCATGCTATATATGATGGTGTCACATATACTTATGACATTAAAAGGAACATCCATGCCATTATGCTAGGAAGATCCAATAAAGTGACTATGTGCCAATATATAGCAATAATCCTCTCCAAATATCCTCCTCATCCATCACAATTTTTCACTTATGATTTCCATTAACATATTACCCTTGATGAGATTAAGATATACCTTCCTATACCATTACCTAGAAAGGTTGATGCTTCCCATATTAAAAACCATTAGTATGATCCCAAAAAATGTTTTCAGTTTCATGCTAATTTGGGTCATTTTCATGAAACTTGTAAACAACTTAAGTATCTATAATTTTATTTATTTATTTGTTGTAACTCTAATCATGAATCCATAATTATATAACTCCAATAAGTTTATGATAAGGTTGTTAAGGTTCATGAGTCTAAAATTAGGACTAAATCACTTAACCAAGCTAATGGTTACATTTCCATTTATACCAACCCTCTTATTGATCACAGTTAAAATAGAAAATCTAAAATCAATTTCAAACCTCTTCCCAACTAACCATAAATGTTTTTGAAACCAAATTTAACCATCACATTAATCTAAAAATGAGTAAATCTTGGTAAACATGAAAAACATTAAGCACATTGTCTCATTTATTGATCTTCATAAACTTAGGACTTACACTTCTCATTTATATTACATAATAGTTTGGGCTTATTCCCAACATTTATTTTATTTTTTTCATCTAAATAAATCATCACCTTTATCCTTATATTTATCTAAATGTATCTACTAACTAGATACAATTTTTTATTGATCCAATTATATCAAATAACCTAACGTAATTCCATGTTTCTACATCTATATCAACAACCTTGATATATTTTAACATTGAATTTATTGTATTAGCCAACCTGATAGAATATTATATTCTAAGTTGAAGTATATTTATATTATCTAGCTTGATACAATCTATTTATTTGACTAATCATGTTTAACTATGTCACCCAGCTTGATAGAGTCTATTTATGCACCTAGTTTTGGTTCTATTATATCATCCAACCCAATACATTATGTTTATAATGTTTCTATTTCACTAAATTAATTTTTAATGCCTATATAATATGCTCAACCTTCCTATAATATACCAATAGTGCCAAATTTTTATACTTTAGTTCAAGATCAAGTATAGTCTATATAGAGATAATATTTTGAAACTTTATCAAATGTTGATGCTTTTTATCTTATAGGAGCATGTTGAGTCTCAATCTCTCCAAGTGTATGCCTTAAAGGGTGTACCATAAAAGGGGTGGGTATACCATTGGTGCTTCTTAATATTATTGTCTCATATACCACCACTTGTTATCAACATAACCCTTTCATGTACACTTCCTTAAGATTTGACACCTCTCTTACACACTCCAAATAATTCACCACCTTGCTTATCCCCTTCCTAAGACTAAAACTCTTTTTGAAATTTAAAAAACAATGTTGGTCTAGGCCAGCCCTATATTCTAATTGATATTTTCATGTTACAGGTCTAGGTCAGACAAGACCGACCTAGACCTAGACCTAATTTGTTTTTATCAATTAACAATACAAAGTCAAATTAGGCCAACCCTATTGGCTAAACTTTAATAAAGTTTTAGGGTTGGATTCAAATATATATATATATATATATATATATATATATATATATATATATATATATATATATATACATATATATATACATATATATATATACATATATATATATACATATATATATATATATATACATATATATATATATACATTTGTTTCACCATTTATTATAGAGAAAAAGAGTTAATTATTCATTTTCACTTCTTTACAATCTTCCCTTTGATCATTCTACTTGAGGAGTTATTGTTTAGGGTTTATACTTGGAGAAGAGTCTTGTCTTATGAAAAAATATTGGATGCTTAGGCATATATTATTGATACTTACAAACCAAAAAAACCTCTTGAAAATCACCTTTGGCCAAGGTAGATATTGAGTCTCAATTGGTTCATCTTCAAGGTAAGTATCTCTAACTTTACTCCTTTATTTTAGCAAATAGAAGTAACATAAGTAATGGATTCTGAATATATTTCTCTCTCCATTCATTAGGGTTATATCTATACATTACTTAATTATAAATATTATATGCATGTTT